>JASXTE010000003.1:46775296-47432373 GCA_030280995.1 Hemileia vastatrix | reverse complement strand
AGGGGGGGAGAGGGGGGAGAGGGGGGAGAGGGGGGAGAGGGGGGAGAGGGGGGAGAGGGGGGAGAGGGGGGAGAGGGGGGAGAGGGGGGAGAGGGGGAGAGGGGGGAGAGGGGGGAGAGGGGGGAGAGGAGGGGGGGAGAGGGGGGAGAGGGGGGAGGGGGAGAGGGGGGAGAGGGGGAGAGGGGGGAGAGGGGGGAGAGGGGGGAGAGGGGGGAGAGGGGGGAGAGGGGGGAGAGTTGAGATGTGGCCTAAAGGGGGTAAATGAGGGAAAAAGAGCAGAACAAGAGAGAAAAGAGGGAGAGAAAAAACAAAAAAAATTTGTTTAACCTTGAAAAAAAATAAATGAAGCACTTACAAAAAAAAAAAGCAAACAAAAAAAATAAAAAAAGCAAAAAAAAAATCATGATTAGCAAAAAAAAATTCAATAAAAATGAAAAAAGTGACTTACCTGGTGAGATGAGTTAAAAAAATGCAACCAAAATATTTGAGGGATGTTTGAGGAGAGGAGGAAAAGGATATGAGTGAAGAATGAAAAAAGAAACACTGAAAAAATATGCAATTTCATGTTGAGCTGGTGAAAGAAAACAAATGAGCCATCTAAAAAAGAGATATTCACTGTAAATTCAGAAAAAAATCAATATGCAACAAACAAAAATACCAAGCCAAGTGAATAAAGCATACAAAGTGCAAATTCAGAAAGTATGAAACCATAAAATTAAAAGGGTTGTGTGTCAAAATTGTGCAGGGTGATTGGCATAATGACAGAGTGTATGCTGATTGAATAAATGTTTTGTGACTCAAGGGAGGGGAGAACTGGCACTGGTTCAGGATCCTCTTCTTCATAAAGATCATTCCACTCATCCTTTAAATCAGCTAGGATAATGTGGAGTATAACACAAGTCATTATCGAATTGTTTGCAGTTTTTATTTCCTTTTTTTTTGAAATTGGATTCTGAGTTCCCGGAGACTAGAAAATCTTCCCTTTAAAATCCCAATAGCATGTTCAATCCGTACTCTTGATTGGGCAAGGTGATAATTAAAGGTGGTTTTGGGGTCATTTTCTAAGGTTGCACCACAGAAAGCAGGTATAATGTACTTTCCACTTGCATATTCTGAGTCTGCAAGGAGGTACTGAGATTTGTCAAAGTAAGAGTCAAGACTTTGAGAAATCCTCATTCTTTGGAAGACAGAAGAGTCATGACATGAGCCAGGGCAGCCACTATGAAAGAAATAAACTTTTTGTTGATGTCACAAACAATTTGAACAGCAATAGAGTATCTACATAGAAGATAAAAAGTTAGTTTATGAAAGATGAGAAATTGTAGAACATTTTGAAGAAACCTTTTTTTGCAATCAAAATATTGGTTGCTATCATGAGCAGGCTTTTGACTCAAAGGTATAGTTGTACCATCAACAAAACCTACACATCCAGGGAAACCTTTGGCTTTCATTACTTGAGAGGATTCAAGTCGCTTTTGTAGAGTTGGCCAAGCAAGTGTTTGAGACTTGAGAGAAAGGATAGAAATCATGCAGCACTTGATGTATAATATGATGGTACCATATTCTATGGTAAAGAGATTATCTAAACATCTTACAGCAGCACCATTTCCATTTGAACCAAAGCAACATAGTGTGACAGTAAGTTGAAAGGCAGGATCATGCTGTTTGTTATGGGAATTATTATGGAAGATAGGATGATTGGAGCTGAGTTGAGAAAGTTTGAAAAAAGATTCAGGAGAAGTTTGAAGTAGTTGAGTGAAGTTTAGTTGAGGAATGTTGAGAATGGAGCGGAGATCATATCTGGGATCATGATGAAGATTTGGCCCCCTTGGGTTTATGTAACACTTTTTGGAAAGAAAAGACATCTAGGCTAAAGCATCTTCCAAATCAGAGTCCAATTTATAGTAAAGAACTAAAAGTAAAGCAATAGCATTTGTAGTTGAGTGAAGTAGCTGCCTAGTAGAGAGGTGTTTCATAGTTGTTGATGGAAGGCTTATGTGATGAGGGAAGTGTGAATTCACCGCCAAATGTGCAGTTGGGGTGTGTAGATAGAAAAAAAACTTAAGTGTTCGCCTCCAAAATTAAGTAGCATAGAGTGAGGAAAGACTTAAGGATGGCATCAGCAATTATGAGTCATGTGACTTTCTTGCAAATCCATCATGGATGAGATGAGTTTGGAATCAGGAATTAGGAATGGAAATTGGGGTATAAGAGGCGGGATAATGCATTATCGTGGATTTCTTATCCACTAGCCCTGGGGCTAGTGGATAAGAATCTTCCGCAATTAATAATGTCTGATCCCGGGAAAAGAAATTACTGATCCCTAATTGTGGATCCCTGAACATTGATACCCCCTAATGTCTGATCCTGGGAAAAAAAAGACCTGATCCCTAATTGCGGATCCCTGAACATTGATGCTCCTTATTGTGGATAAGAATCTTCCACAATTAATAATAGGGGGTATCAATGTTGACCAATCCACAATTAAATTAATTGCGGATAAAAATCCTTATACCCCAATTATCTTCTGCAATTATTTTTGCTAATAATTGGGTTATTAGACACTTTATGTGTCAATGTTCACCTCTTATCCGACATTTTTCTACTCAATTTTTCATAACCACATCTTGGACAACTTTCTGTGATAACCACATGTTGCACAACTTTCTGCCATAACCACATCTTGGACTACTCTCTGGATATGCCTCATGGATGTGATGAGTTTGGGATCAGGAATTAGGAATGGAAATTGGGGTATAAGAGGCGGGATAATGCATTATCGTGGATTCCTTATCCACCAGCCCTGGGGCTATTGGATAAGAATCTTCCGCAATTAATAATGTCTGATCCTGGGAATAAAAATTCCTGATCCCTAATTGCAGATCCCTGAACATTGATACCCCCTAATGTCTAATCCCGGAAAAAAATTCCTGATCCCTAATTGCAGATCCTTCCACTTTGATACCTCCTAATGGGATAACAAGGCATGTTAGGATATTCAATGATGAAAAGGAGCAAAAATGAGCAGATCAGGTGGGGAGGGATCTGAATGGATAGAAGGAATAGACAGGATGGAATGAGGGTGGGAGTGTGCAACAAGATAGGGAAGCTGGCACATCCAGAAAGTTGTCCAAGATGTGGTTATGAAAAATTGAGGATAAAAATGTCAGATAGAGGTGAACATTGACATGTAAGAGGTCTAATAACCCAATTATTAGCAAAAATAATTGTAGAAGATAATTGGGGTATAATGATTTTTATCTGTAATTAATTTAATTGCAGATCAGTTAACATTGATACCCCCTAATTAATTGCAGAAAATAATTCATGGCAAAAAAAATGTAGTTTGCCCACAGACATACTGGTTACATTTTTTCCCTATGCATAAAATTGTATTTAACTTACCAGGTGATTTGGCTACTTAATAGATTGCAATAAGTCCAAATTCTGACACAAGGTTGAATACAATTTTATGCATAGGGAAAAAATGTAACCAGTATGTCTGTGGGCAAACTACTTTGTTTTCAACGTGGTTGGGGTATAAGGATTTTTATCCGCAATTAATTTAATTGCGGATTGGTCAACATTGATACCCCCTATTATGCCTATGTAAAGAAGTGGCAACATTTCTGATGCGAAAGGGTAATGTTTGTGGTGTGTTTTGTGCTTGGTATGTGCGCTAACACCAACTATCGAGAATAGATATTGTTAAAAAAACACCCGGACACATCAACAGGGAAAAATCATTGTGATGTTTTCCACCTACTTCTTATAGCGCATTACCAAATTGGCTGATAGGTCTTCTCATCCAGTGGAGATCTAGACTACAATATCTTGTCTTTTACTTTATGAATAAAAGGGCGGTAGCAAAAAACATGAATCTACCTTTGACTTAGACAGATGAAGATCACTAGTGGGTACACACATATATCCTGACTTGCCTATTGATGACGCCAAGAGCCGCGAACACATAATATACTACCAACTTATAAAAACGACTATTTTTAACAAGGAAGTGCCAAGTGGTACTGTGATACGACATAAATGGCTTCCTTCTTTAAGATAATTCTGGGAAAAATTCTAACGTACAATCACAGTGTTCTATCTTTTGATAGATAGATTTTTAAATTGATATGATATGGACATCTCTAAGAAAGTCACAGCACCAAAACCGATGTAGACTTCCAGGAAAACCTTTTTTGAGCTTGATAGACCTCATTGGAGCTTCAGCTATCGTGGGGAAGAAAAGACGCACGATTTGAAACTCGAAAACTCGATTGGAGAATTGGGGTCCGGCAATCGGGAGATACAAGTAGCCGGGAATTTCACACCCAGCTGATTGGTCAGCTGACTGCCATATAAAGAGGTCCAAGACTTTCTTCCTCCCATCTTCTTCCCATTGCCCTTAACATCCACTTTAACATCCAATCTCTTCAATTTTCAATATATTCATCATGTCGAAAGTCATCGTTGTCGGTGGTGGTCTATCTGGACTATCGGCTGCTCATACTTTGTATGAGAGAGGTGCCAATGTTCTGGTACTTGATAAGAATGCTTTGTGCGTGTCCTTCCCATCTGGGCACTACTATTCTTGCTCTTCCTTATCTTGTTCTCCTCCACAGTTTTGGAGGTAACTCTACCAAAGCTACCTCCGGTATCAATGGCGCCGGGACAAATACCCAAGGTGAACTTGGGATTCCTGACTCTGCGAAAGCATTTTTTGCAGACACAAAGCGTTCGGCTCGTGATCTGGCTCGGGATGATCTCATTCAAGTTTTAGTCGGCCGATCAGCTGATGCTGTCAATTGGCTTCAGGATAAATTTGGTTTGGATCTTAGTAAAGTCTCCCGCTTGGGTGGACATAGTCATCCACGAACTCACCGTGGTAGTGCTCAATTTCCCGGAATGACAATGTGAGTGCCCTAAGTTTGGCTAAAACTCAAAATTTCTCATTGACACAGGATTTCTCTTATTTAATAATATGTAGCACCTATGCTCAAATGGAAGCATTGGAAGAGCTAGCTGAGAAAGACCCTAAGAGGGTTCAAATTATCAAAAAAGCTCAAGTAACAAAGCTTATCCGCAATGGAAACGGTCCCGTCACCGGAGTTGAGTACGAATTTGAAGGTAAAATTTACAAAGAAGATGGTCCTGTTATATTGGCTACAGGGTGAGTAACGTACTGGGTAAACATTCTGCCATTTGGTAAAAAATCTAATTGCAGTGTTGGTCAGGGGTTACGCTGCTGATTTTGCGCCCGATGGTCTTTTGGCGAAGTATCGACCTGATTTGCTGAAGCTACCCACGACCAATGGTGATCATTGTACAGGAGATGGTCAAAAGATGGCTCTTGCCATTGGCAGTGCTGGTGTAGATTTAGAAAAAGTTCAGGTTCATCCCACAGGTTTAGTAGATCCCAATGAACCGGATGCCAAAGTCAAGTTTTTGGCTGCCGAAGCACTTCGTGGCGTCGGTGGAATCCTGATTGATCGAGAAGGGAATCGCTTTGTTGACGAATTGGGACATCGTGATTACGTTACTGGTAAAATGTGGGAAAACAATAAGGTTAGTGCTTTTCATCAATTCTGTTTGTCAGGTAGAGCTTATTTAACTGAGAGTTAAATTTTATGTGTAACTCTTCTTTGATAGTTTCCTATTCGTTTGGTCTTGAACCCAGAGGCGTCTGAAGAAATTTTATGGCACTGTAAGTAATTAAAAGGCGGACAAGTCTAATGTTTTCGTGCTTTTGATGCTGGATTCTGTAGGTAAACATTATGTTGGGCGTGGATTAATGAAAAGATTCGAATCTGCGGAGGAATTAGCCAAGGAAATGGGAATTTCTTCCTCTAAGCTTTTGTCGACTTTTGATGACTATCGAGAAATTGCGAGTGGGAAGAAGAAGGATCCACACAATAAAAGTAAGTTAGTTTTAGATATGTTACTATCTTTGATATTAATACTGACACTGGAACGTATTTCAGAGTTCTTCTCTAATTATAACTTCACAAAAAAGGGTCCTTTTCATGTTGCCTCAATGACTCCCGTTTTGCACTATTCAATGGGAGGGGTGGAAATCAATGCCAAATCTGAAGTGTTAGGAACTGACAAGAAGCCTATTCCTGGCCTGTATGCCTCTGGTGAAATCGCAGGTATGTTTTAATTCATTAGCTCCATAGTTTCGGATCGACTTTGATCATTGTGTTTGGAACGGGTGTAGGTGGTGTTCATGGCGCCAACCGATTAGGAGGGTCTTCCTTGTTGGGATGTGTAGTTTATGGGAGAGTCGCTGGCGATTCTGCATCTTCTTATCTTCTAAATAATCTGTCCACTGGATCTGGGGCCGTCGCACGATTAGGCCAGATTCAGAATCACTTGAGGACTATTGTGGACGTAAACCCACAGGATAAAAATGTCACTTTGACTTTTTCGTGGAATGATGCGTCTAGTGAGACGAAGAAAGAGGCACCGTCTACTTTCGCTGCTCAATCGACACCTCCCCAGGTCACACCCACTGAAGCTGGCCCTAATGGCCCTGGAGCAGGTCAACCTCCTCCTCAACAAACTGAGTTGAAAGAGTATACTCTGGATGAAGTGGCGAAACATAACACCAAGGATGATGTATGGGTAGTTGTAAATGGACAAGTCCTTGATGTAACCGAATTCAAAGCGTAAGTGCTGGTTGGCTTATGTATGCAGCTCTGAACCCATCTTACTTCGAGTTGTTTTATGCAGTGATCATCCTGGAGGAGAAAAGGCAATCATGCTTTACAGTGGCCGAGATGCTACTGAAGAATTTAACAGTAGGTTGCTGGATCTATTAATTAGTACTGAGGATAGAGGATCGCTAAATTAATGATTGGTTTTGAAGTGCTTCATGATCCTAAAGTCGTGCAAAAGTATGCGCCAAAGTCAATTATTGGTAAGCTTAAAGAATAATGAGTCCGCATGAAAGCAGTCCCTTATCTTTTAGGACATCGTCTGGCCCGCTGTACTTTAACCTGGTTGCATTTTCCTGGCTTATAATAATGTTTCCCTTCCCCTATTGATGAGTTTTATGTGTTGTAGCAACCGACAGTCTTGTAAAATACATGTTGTGCCAATAAGTAATCTGTCAAATTGCTTTGATGTGATGTGTAGACACCAGAACGAATTTTTGGGAGTTCTCTATCAAGTCTCCGACTTAAAACTGCTTTGGTCGCGCCAGTTGAACTTTAAATGAACACCACTTAAAAGCGTTAAATTATTTTGACATCTAGCTGGTGCCAGCCTCCAAACTTCACCACTAAGAGCATCAAGAAGCAGCAGGCTAAACCCCTACACTTAAGTAACTTCAATTCAGTTTTTCCAAGAAACAAGTGTAATATTTTACTAGCTATCATTTTCGTATTCAGTGCCTGTAACTTTCTTATGCACATTTCTGTTTCTGTACAACTAACACTATGCCCAAAGTGAAATATACCCCATAGGGGGTATCAAAGTTGTAAATCCTTCATTTCAAAATACCTCTTTTTTCCACCAAATCAACCATGATTATTTTTTAAAATATGCCATATTGTGCCCCCAACACACCTTTTTACTGAGAATTAATGTCATGTTGGTGGCTTTCTTTTTGTGTTGTGAAGTACCTTCTAAATAATAGGGAGTATCAATGTTCAGGGACCTGCAATTAGGGATCAGGAATTTTTTTTCCTGGATCCGACATTATTAATTGCGGAAGATTCTTATTCACTAGCCCTAAGGCTAGTGGATAAGGATTGCATGATAATGCATTATCCCACCTCTTATACCCCAATTTTCATCCCTAATTCCTGATCCCAAACTCATCACATCCATGATTGATTTGTAAGCAAGTCACATGACATACAATTGCAGATTCTGTCCTTATGTCTCTCTTCACTCTATGCTACTTAATTTTTGTGGCAAACACATAACACATTCTTCTATCTATACACCCCACCTGCCCATTTGGTGGCAAATTCCCACTTCCCACTCATCACCTAAACCTTCTACCAACATTAATGAAGCACCTCTCTACTAGGAAGCAAATTCACTCAGCTATGAATGCTATCACTTTAACTTTAGCTGCTGACTCTGGTTTAGCAGACACTTTAGCTTATATTTCTTTTCTTTCCAAAAAGCATTACATCATCCCAATCGGGCCAAATCTTTATCACGATCCCAGATATGGTCTTGCCTCAATTCTTGAATTTCCTCATTTAAACTACTCCTGATTTGTTTTTGAAACTTTCTCAACTCATCTGAAATCATCCTATTTTCCATAATAATTTCCATGACAAACTGTATAATCCTGCCTTTCAACTTTCTGTCATGCTATGTTGCTTTGGTTCAAATGGAAATGGTGCTGCTGTAAGACTTTTAGATAATCTTTTTACCATAGGATATGGTACTGTCATATGATACACCAAGTCCTGTATGATTGCTATCCTTTCCCTGAATTCTCAAACACTTGCTTGGCCAACTCCACCACAGCAACTTGAATCCTCTCAAGTAATGCAAGCTGAAGCTTTCCCTGGCTATGTTGGTTTTGTTGATGGTACAACTATACCATTCACCACACAATATGGGGGGCAGACTTGCTAGCAAGTCCGCAACCTTGGACCCAAACTCACCACAGATTGAACACACATTGAGCTATTGATAAAGGAACCATACAATCAGGGATGAACAACACTTAGCAGAACAGTTTTAGGTGGGTGTTCAAGTAGAGTCCAGTATGGGTTCAGTATGAGTTCAGTCTGAGTTCCATCTGAGTTCAGGTTGAGGACTTGCTAGCAAGTCCACCCCCTATATTGCATAGTGATTGATCCAAAAGCCTGCCCATGATGTCAACTATTATTTTGATTGCACAAAAAGGTTTCTTCAAAATTTTCTCAATTTTCTCATCATTCATGACTAAATTTTTATCTTCTTTCTATATACTCTATTGCCATTCAACATGTTTGTGATGTCAATAAAAAGTTTATTGCTTTTCATAGTGGCTGCTGTGGCTCATTTCATGACTCTTCCATTGTGGAAGTCTATAGATGAGTATGGCAACCAAGATTATTTTAGGGAGGATTAGAATGGTTACTGTGGGAATTGGAAAAGTTAATTTATCTTATATATATTATTATTGTTAAAAGAACAGATGGATTAGTTGTGAAAATGGATTATTTATACAAGTCAAGGAAAAACAATTATTTAACAGAAAAAGAGTGCAATAATAAGTCTAAAAGTGTATGGAAATGAAAGCTAGGAGTCTCAAGAACCTTTGGAATTTTCTTGGAATTTCTACTATTTTTCTTCTATTTTCAATAATTTTATAAAGCATTTTTGATTTTTGATAAATTACTTAACATTAATGATTTTTAGCTCAGTGAATAGGATTGTGCAGGCTACCAAAATCTAATGGGAGATTCCCCCATATGTAACTCTATCATCTGTCATTATTGTAGATTTTTTATTAAGGTGTTAAGATTCTAATTGAGTCCGGAATTCTCCCAACAAGCTCATATGACCTTCAGTATTCTCCAGACAAGCTCCAGGATGCTCCGGCTAGGGAAGATAGGGCACATGACATACTATGCATATACAGCCTGTAGACTTGAGATTAGAAACATTCAGCTAACTTATCACAAACAAAAACAACACATAATAAACAACTACCATCATCTGTACATAAAATTTTATATATTTGTGATACCCTTACAAATATAACACTTTACATAACACTTCATAAATTTTATATAACAACACATAAATATATACTTGTAGGGTATCATTATAAAGGTCTCATCTTCAGGAACTTGTATTTAACATATGTTTACTAAAAATAATAAGCTTTATAAAAACATATTATTCAATCATTTAAATAACTTTTCTAAGTACAACTTCACTATTGTATTTCTTTTCCTCATTATAAAGAACCCAAATTTTACTTCTCAACCCCATTTTAGAAAGAATATTACAGTTGCCTTGTTGTAAGCAGAATCCAAGGGAATTAGGTAAAACAAAGAAAAACCTGTCTATTTAAGTAATTAAAGAGTTCACAATTAACTAAGCTAAAACCTCTACTTGATATAAAATGACCAATAAATTATTTGATATTAATGGTTTTAATATGTAGAATCAGTGTTCATTGCAATGAGGTAAAGAAATACAACAGTGAAACTGTATTCAGAAAAGTTATTTAAATGATTGTATAATATGTTTTTATGAGGCTTTTATTTTTATTATAAATATTTGTTAAAATCAAGTCTCTGATGTATAGACCTTTATAATGGTACCCTATAAGTATATATTTATGAGTTTTTGAGTAAAATTTATAAAATTTTATGTAAAAGTATTATATTTATAAAGGTATTACAATTTTAAATTTTGTTATGTAAAATATTAATGTGGCTGTTAATATTTGATGTTGTGTTTAATGGCTAAAATTCTCTGTATGATTTCTGATCATCTAATTTCTAGTCTACCAGATTTTTATGCATAGTATCTAATGTACTATATTTTTCCCAGAAGGAGCATCCCATAGCTTGTACAGAGCTTGTACAGAGCATTCCAGAGCTTTTCCAAACTTCCAGACTCAATTAGAACCTTTACACACTAAATAAAATACAGAAAAATCACTGATGATAGAGCTACTTCTCCTTTGTAATCCTATTAAGTTTTTGTAGTCTGTGAAGCCCTATTCATCTAGTAAAATATTATAGAGGTTAATTAAATTATGATAAATCAAAATTAATCATAAATATTTATAAAATTATTAAAAATGGAAGAAAAATAGTGAAAACCCCCCAAAAACTCCTGAAGGTTCTTGAAAATCCTGATTTTAATTTCCATACCCTTTTAAACCTATACTTACATTTCTTGATCATTAATTAATTTTTTAATCTTGCCTCATAAATTAACCCTTTCTTAACCATTTTTAAATACTCATTCCTTTAAATATAAACTATTATAAAATTAGATTTGCTTTTCCAATCTCTATAATCAACTCTAATAAGCCCTTTTTAATAAAACTAGTTCCATATTATTTTTTAGACTGTCACATCCTCCCTTTAATGAAGAATTTCCCCATTCTTTAAATTTTTGCATATTTGTTTGATTACATATTCATCTTCTCTTCATCCTCTTCAAGCATCTACTCTGACTACTCCTGAAAAAATTTCTCTTTATCTTATAATTAATATCATAATCAATATGTCATCAAAAGATCTTGCCATCCCATGTGAACTTTGCTCCAAATACCAGGTTCCTTGTCTGATTTCTAATCCTGGTCTTCCTGGAAGAAATGCCTGTGATCTTTGCAGGCTTAAGAAAATCAAGTGTAACCCTCCAATTATTCCTTCCAGAACTAAAGTTGAAGAAGATCCTATAGTACTAGCTATAGGAATTGACCAAGGGAGTTGGAGAAAAACCAGAGTGAAAATCCCCTGTCCCTTTTAGAAAAAGCAGGTGAGATTAATTTTCTACAGCAAATAGTAGACTGTTAAAGTACTCCTTCCAAACAGATTCTTGACTGCTTGACAAGCCAAGAAAGTAGCCAATTTAAGAACACTGAGAACCAAAGAACTAAAACCTGAAATGTAGAGAAAATCCACAACAGAAACCAGAGACATAGTGCACTTGTTGCAGATAAAACAGAAATAATACTTGATGCAAATTGCAAAGCTACACCAGAGAAACCAGCTACCAAAGTTGAGTTGAATGAAGAAATCACCTTACAAAAAACACAGCCAATTATTTCCAAAAAACAGTGAAAACTGAGTGTGAAGCAGTGATCTAATTACCAGATGGTTGATTGATAATTAAAGTTGCCCCAAACTGTCTTATTCAGTATGTACACAAAGACCACCATCTAAAAATCTATGCTAAAGCCATTAATTTGGTACTTCAACCAGCCAATTTTCATATAAACCCTCTAGAAACTCTTCTCAGAATTCTACAACTGAGGCAGGCAGGCCGCCTGCCTGGAGGCTTCCAGACCCCCTGAAGCCATAAAACCACTAAAAAACAACTAAAAAACCTGAAAACAACAGAAAACATCTAAAACTTTAAAATATTCTGAAAAATCATCACAACATAAAACATAGAGAGAAACCAAGGCTATCTAATGGTACTAAGAACCTAAAACTAATACTTAAGGTTAGCCCAAAAAATGTAAAAAAAAAATTAAACAGTTATAGTAAAAAATGAAAAATGACCAAATATGACCTTAAAACTTAGAGTATAAAAAATATCATTGAAACATGAAATATAGAGAAAAAGTAGGACTATCCAATGATAATAGCATCATCCCTGTAAATTCAATATTCAGCCCGTGAATCCAGAAAAACACTATAAAAAGAAATCAATGCCATTTAAGACATCAACAAACCGTACCAAACTACACAACAAAATCCCTAGCCAATGTTGAATGACCAAATCCTCCTTCCAGTTAAGAGTTCCCACATTCTTCCTTCTTAAATTACTGCCATGTTCAAACACTTTACAAAATCAACCCCTGAGATGGGTCCCTGTCAATACTGTATTTACCATAACCTTATCTGTACCATAACACCACCAGCTCATCCATACAAAACCTCTTGTGATTCCTGCTATTCAAGAAAGAAATATTGCTACAGAACTGGTCCCTCTTCCTCTTCATAAACTTCATATACACCTCAATCTGGTCCATCTTCCACCAGAACTAAAAGATCTAGGCCTTCCATCTTGATACTCAGATTAATCAACAAAATACACACTTCCAAAAAGAGTGCCAACACCATTACAAACACTAGTTCCACCATACCTGGTCCTTCTTATGGTAAAACAAATGCTTCTCCATACTGAAATTTAATCTGATGAATTTCCAGTTCATTCCCATCCAGACAGTGATGATGACAATGTGGGAACCATTGAAACACCACCACCCAATAAATTTCCCACCATCAAGAACAAATTTCAACAACACTCTTCTCAACAAAAACATCTCATTCTAAACTACTTTCAATATACTCCTGCCGAAGATCCACAGGAAATTGAGAAAAGAAGAAACCTCATCCACCAGCTCAAGACTAATGCTGAACACTTTGTTTCATCTCTTGATTCTCTTTGGTAATTTGATTCTTGACTAAAATTCTTGGCTAAGAAATAAAAAATTTGACTACTTTCCAGACTTCCTGAATCTAGTCAACATAAAAAAATACCTCAGTTTAAAGTCTTGGGGGACTCATCCTCAGTTTAAAGTCTTGGGGGACTAACATCCCTCATTTTATATTCTTGGAGGACTCAAAACCCTCAGCTTATAGTCTTGGGGGAGTCAAAACCTAAATCAAAAGACAGAACCAGAGATCAAACCATTGAAGACTCAATGAAACAAACTAAAATTCTGGGATAACTGTTCTACAGGGAAGCCAGATCATCATTCACCTCTAAACTTGCCTTGACTAAATTCAGAGACTCCCCCTTTGGATGCACTCCACCCAATTATAACACCAAGATTTCATTCTAGAGTCCTGAAGGACTCACCCATCATCAATCCTCAGTTTATTGTCTTGCGGGACTCACATTCATCAGTTTATAGTCTTGGGAGACTACCAGAATCATCAGTTTAAAATCTTGATGGACTAACTCATTTTTGCATAAGAATTTTACACCTTTTCTCATGCATAAACACCCACATCTAGATTGCTGAACTTCAACATCCACTTCATCTTCTACCCATCACTGATAAAAATTTTCTTCTTGTTCCACCACAGGTCATGGTAGCCCTTGGATCCCCTGATTTTGACCTATCAACTTTTCCTTGCTTCACTGATCCCAAGGAATATGATTTTAAACAGTGCATCCACATGTTCAGATCCTTTACTTTCACTCTACCCACTCCAGAAGCAAAAACATACAACAGGGCTTGTGACTCTTGTAACTCCAAAAAGAAAAGATGTGATAGAGATGCCAACTATCATATACTTCCACCTTCAAATTCCCACAAATACATTTGCAGATCCCCTACTAGATCACCAGTGCTAGGTCCAGCCTCTTCTTCTTTATCTTCTTCTCCTTCCAGAAACTCCAGGAGAACAGTCCCCAGAACACTCCCTAAAATCACAGATTTACTTCCAAAAAATCTGCTTTTACCTCTAAAAATTAAGCTCCAAATGCTTCAAAATCATCTCCTAGGACTCTAGACCATGTCTAGCTGGCCCACCTGCCTCACTAGAAAGCAAAAATCAGGCTCAAAACTTCCAAATTCAACCAGAAAACAGCCAAAACCATCCAACAAACAACAACACTTCTACAAAACAATCTCCTAGTGCTACTATATCAATGAAAGCAAAAATTTAAAGGTCCAATAATTCCAAAACTTCCCAAACTTCTAGAAGACCTGCCAGAGTTCCCTAAGGAGAAATCAGAACTCCCAAAACTGCTCCAAACCCAAAATTACCTTCTCCATTCAGAAGAAGAAACTACACCTCTCCTCTGCCTGCCAACTATTCTTCTGAGAGTTCAATTTCTTCAAGAAATTCATCCAGAAGACAACAATAAGCCCCTAGATCATCATCAACTGCCTTATCCTACAACAACTTGGGTTCTCCAGCATCAGCAACCAATTCACCTGAGCAGGATGTCAATAATAACAACACCATAAACAAATCTCCTTCTGCAGATAAGCTCCAGGAACAGTTTGATCCCACTTCACCTTCTCAGCACCCAATTGAATAAGATCAAGACAGCCCATATTTATCTCTGGCTGATCCTCCAACCACACACATTTCCATTCCTTCAGAAGTCAAAATCCCTACGGCTTACAATTTTGATGAACTTCCCATCTGTAAGTACCACAATATTTCATCCAATTCCATCAAGAAAAAACAGCTTCTAAGAAAAACTCTTCTTGTTTAGATTGCACCCCTCGTCCTGAAACTACTATTGGAGTTGGCCAACCTCTTGAAACTTCTTTACCCCTGGATTATGAGGATATGAAGAAAAACCTAAGCATCATGTAATTGAACATGCTAAATATCAGCATAGGTATCCCCAGGACTGTTAATTATTATGTTTAATATAAGATAACCTTAATTAAATTAAGCTCATAAGTTAAAATTAAGGTTATAATACTTATATATATGGTTATAACACATATATATAATTATTACACTATTATATGACTTATAGTAGTTTAAATAGCTTATAAATAGCCTAATAATACTTATTAAGGTTTTAATGGAGTCATAATATACTTATCTTAAGTGATATTAAGTAATTATAGACATACATAAGCTTATATGTATACATAAACTTCATATTCAGTGAAATATGTAGTTATATTATGTATATTTAGGTCTATAAGTGGGTTTTAACCTCTTAATAGCCTATAAACTTTATTTTTTTTTCCTTATTTTAGGTAATATGGATGTATTCAGTGGACTCAAAACACCTACACAAGCATATACACCTTTTTTAGGTGCATATATCCAGTTTGGACAACTTAATCTGCTTCCTTTGATGGATTTTCACGGATTAATGGGTTGGGATATAAGTACTGGGTTAATTTGGATGCTTAAAGATGTTATTGGGGGCTTGGAAAGTTAATTTCTTTCCTTTATATGCTTTTGTTTTCTTTATATACTCTTTGGATGAGTCATTTTACCTGTTTCTTTACGGTATCCGGGTTTATCTGTTTATTCTATTAATGGTATGGGTCTGTGGTATCATTAATTGTTATGGAGGGTTCTTACTGGAGGTCTGGGTGTTGAAAATGCTTGAGGTGGATGCCATTGGGAGGTTATGGTCCCTTAAAGTTGTGTAATTTCTAGGGATAGCAGTGACATCATCTGGATTGAAGGTTTGTGCACTCCAGTGGATTTTGGTATAAGTAAGGGAGGATTTGATGGGTTATTGGACATCACTTACTTACTATACTTTAATTAAACACTATACTACACTTATTATCATAAATAAATATATTTTAAAGAATTTATAAATTGATATTATCTTTATATAAGCTATAAATATATTTTATTAATCTATTTTCCACCACTAGCATGCATAAAAATCTAAGTATTGAGAGTTTATATTGAGAACAACTATTTTATTAGTTTTCCCCTGAGATTTGATCACTAAATAATTGAACAATAAGTAGTAGGAAAATTAATAATTACTATTAAATCATACTTAGATATGGGCATACACTGACAATTGGGGATCTTTCCTTAATTATTACTTAATATATAGTATAAGCCTTAGGACATGATTTTTACTCTAGTATATCTCATACAAACCACATATTTGGGTCTTCAGCACATTAGTGGGTCATCATAATTCAATGATTGTGGAAAAGAGCCCTTATAATAATTGTACTAATTTTTTATAATAAAAATTAGGTATTTACTGTAGTAACTGTACCAAATATAAACCCAATTACACTTGGTATTTGGTCACCAATATAACACCCAATTAAATTAGTATTTGGTTAAAGCTTGGTAAGTTAATTATTCATTCTTATATAGGTCTATTTAAGCTTATTAATTGATTTTTAACAATTTTTTTTTGAATTTCTCTTATATTTTATTCAAATAAATAAAGATATATATACAGGGTGTCAGCCTAAATATCCTTAGGACTGAGTATTTCTTATGCTTAAAATAAGATAACCTTAACTAGATTAAGCTTATATCTTAAAAATAAGGTTAAAATAATAATATATATTATTTTATTATATATATATATAATTATTATTCTATTATATAATTTATAATAGTTTAAATAGCTTATCCATTGCCTAATAATACTTATTAAGGTGTTAATGGAGTCATAATATACTTATCTTAAGTGATATGAAGTAATTATTGACATACATAAGCTTATATGTATACATAAATCTCATATTCAGTGAAATATGCAGTATATTATGTATATTTAGGTATATAAGTGGGTTTTAGCCCCTTAATAGCCTATAACCTTTGTTTTTCTGCTTATTTTAGGTCATATGGACGAAATCAGTGGACTCACAATGCCTACAGAAGCATAGACACCTATATCAGGTGCATACACCCAGTTTGGACAACTAAAATTACTTCCTTGGATGGTTATTAACGGATTTATGGGTTGGAAGGATGTTTTTGGGTTAATGTGGATGCTTGGGGATGTTATTTGGGGCTTGGACATTTTATTTGTTTCCTTTATATGCTTTTAGTTTCATTAAATCTCTTTTTGATCATTTATTTTACCTGTTTCTTTATGGTATCCGCTTTTATCTGGGTTTTCTATTTATGGTATGACTCTGTGTTATTATTAATAGTGATGGAGGGTCCTTACTGGAGGTCTGGGTGTTGGAACTGCTTGAAGTGGACGCCATGGGGAGGTGATGGGCCCTCAAAGTGCTGTAATTGCCGGGGATAGCAGTGACATCATCTGGATTGAAGGTCTGTGCACTCCAGTGGATTTGGGTATAAGTAAGGAGGGATTTTGACGGTTTATTATCATCATTCAATTACTACACTTCAAAAAAACATTACAATACAATTATTAGTATTCAGAAATATATTATAAAGCCCTTATAAATTGATATTATCTTTATAAAAGCTATAACTATATTTTATTCTTCTATTTTCCACCACTAGCATGCATTTAAATCCAAGTATTGTGAGTTTTATTTGAGTATAACTATTCTAATAGTCTTCCCCTGAGGTTTAATCACTAAATCATTTATCAATAAGTAGTAGGACCATAAAATAAAACTATTATATCATACTTATATACTAGACTATACTGACAATTGGGGGTCTTTCCTTATATTTTACTTATTATTTAGTATAAGCCTTGGGACGTGATTTTTACCTTAGTACAACTCAAAATTAACCAAATATTTGGGTCTGCTGCATATTAGTGGGTCATCATAGCTCATTGATTGCGGAAAAGAACCCTTATAATAATTGTACTAATTTTTTATCATAAAAATTAGATATTTACAGTAGTAACTGTACCCAATATAAACCCAATTTCACTTGGTATTTGGACACCAATATAACACCCAATTAAATTGGTATTTGGCTAAAGCTTGGTAAGCTAATTATTCACCCTAGTAGAGGTCTAGTTAAACTTATTATTATATTTTTAACAGATTTTTTCGAATTTTTCTTACATTTTATTTAAATAAATAAAGATATAAATTCAGGGTAAGCTCCATTGCTTTTTTATTAGTAATATAATTGCTAATATTATTTGTCTACTAATTCCACAGAGTTTTTTCCTTTTGTAGACATAAAATATTGTTATTCTGAACAATATGAGTGCTCCTCAGGATAGTGTAAGTGAAAAGCCTGCTTATAATACCAGGTCTAAAGCTAACAAAAACATTCCAGGACATCACCATGGAGGGACAACAGTACCCCCAGCCAGAAAGCATGAGTATAGAGGAAAAGGACGCCCTCTTAAAAAAGATAACTATCAAAAAGACGTCTCCTCCTCTTCAGGATCAACTGTCCCACCTGTGAAAACAGGTTCTGAAGCTAGAGGAATCAAAATCTCTCATGTTCAAAGAAGTAGAGCAGTTGCAAAACAATTGCAAGGTAGGATTTCAGCAGATGAATCAGGCAATGGCAGAATTAAAGGGAGGCCAGCCCAGTCAATCAAATCAGCAACCCCCTACCCAAGGAGGGTCCAATCACTCCCAGGAGAAAATCCTGGTAGACAAATGGAAATGGGACTGGTTTCACCAACAGTGGACAAGCCACAGTTGCAACAGGGATCCACCCCCTCATCTGACTTCCTCAGCTCACCCTTACAAGGGAAAAAAGCGCCAAAAATCAGGACTGGCAACCATTCCTTGGTAAGTAACTTACCCTCTCAGATTAGACATAATACTGATAATTACAATATAGGTAATTCTATTGATGTTAAATCTGTACAAAAAATAGAGGAGGATTTAAGAAATTTAGGTTTTAGAGTAGATACACCTGACTTGTCTTTTGTCCATAATAACAGTACTATATACAATGATAATACAGTTAATCCTCAGTTGCAACCACCTACTAGTGAGATGAGAAGTTCACAGGAGAGTGAGAGAATTGAAAAGGAGGACATGGAATATTTTAACAATAATCCAACAGTCCATAGAATTGTTTCAGCATTGTGGAATAGAATGACTGATTGTGAGGAACAGACAGTTAAGCTCACTAGTGATACAATTTCATCCTTGACATTGAACATTTCTCAATTAGCAACACGTAATAAAGAATTAGAGAAAGAACATTTGTCTCTAACTCTTAAATATGATTCATTGAGTAATAAATATAATGACCTTTCAAACAAATTTTGTGAGTTAGAAAAATTATATGAAACACATTTATTAAAGACTGAATCAAGAACAAAGTTATCTTTTGCACAGACAAATCAAAGTGTCTCTGAGCTGCTACAAAGATTAACTAAAGTTGAGATTGAAACTGCCAATCTACTGATGAACCAGGATAATCATAAGTATAATCAATATAATAATAATTCTTTCATTGGCAAAAGTGAATCTCATTCCTTCCCTGTACCACCACAATTAAAACCATCTGGTGGTAGTGTCAAATCTGAAAATGTAAGTCACAAATCCGTGCAGGAAGAAATACAAGACCGTTTATCAAAAGTGAATGAGTTTTTGAATTTACCTAAGATTAGTGAGATAAAATCCAATCAGAAGAACTGGCCTAAAATAGATCAGTACCCAACTTATGATGGGGAAGTCAGCTCTGATTGGCAACATTTTATTCAAAGAATTGACAACTTGAAATTCTCATATAAGTTACCAGATGAAGAGATAACATCAAAATTAATTTCTTTATTTAAGGATGTTGCTTTATTATGGTTTGAAGCTGTCTTAAGTGAGGGTAGAGACTACTCTTGGGCCGAATGGAAACAACTTATTGAAAAACAATTTGGAGGTTCTAAATTCAGGCTTACTCAGCAAAGACTGTATGAGAAGACTAGGTATAATCCGTTGAATGGTGACAAACCTATGGTATTTTTAATGAATTTAAACAAAATATTAAAAGCCATTGAGCCTCATATGGATTTTAACTTATGGAAAGATAAGATAATATACAAATTACCTATATCTGTCAGAAACATTGTTGTAGCTAGAACATTAAATGTTACTGAATATTCTGACTTTATTAATATTTGCAATGAAATATTATTAAACCATAAGTATGAATCAAGGTATTCCACTTATAAGCAAAATGTTGAACCTGTAAAAACTCAGAATTCAAAAACACTTCAGGAGAAGCAGAAAAAACCTACTGCACCTGTAGTACCTAAAAAGTATGAAACAAATACTTGTTATAAGTGTAACAAACCTTGGGTCAAGGGTCAAAAATGTGAGAAAAACATAAATATTGTTGAAAATCAACGTGAATCTGAAACTGAAACTGAAAAAAGTAAAGAATCAAGTGATTATGACGGCAATATCTCATATAGTGATTAAAATGAAGTCTGTATGTTGGAAGATGATTTGTCCATCTTTGAAAATCCAATATTAAATATGGACTCAAATAAATCTTTAATGAATTTTGAGGATGCTGAAATCATTAAGGATATACAAGCTGATAACTTTAGAATGACACCTATCATGGTTCCAGCTATCATTTCTGGTGAAAATGTTAATATAGTATTGGACACAGGAGCTGCTGGTTCAGTTGTTTCCACTAATACATTACAGAAAATTGATAGTGAATATAAGTTTAAGCTTGAACCACTTCAAAATAAAAATTGGAGAGGTTTTGGATCAGTACT
Organism: Hemileia vastatrix; assembly: GCA_030280995.1. Classification (NCBI taxonomy): domain Eukaryota; kingdom Fungi; phylum Basidiomycota; class Pucciniomycetes; order Pucciniales; family Zaghouaniaceae; genus Hemileia; species Hemileia vastatrix. The sequence continues at coordinate 47,411,613 of JASXTE010000003.1, read as the reverse complement.
ACACCCCATTGGTAAATACAAAGCTGCTGTTTTCTTTAAACACCAACATGGTTATGTAAGGGTAACTTGTGACTTTGTAGTAATGGATAATACAAATTGTAGTAACTGTTTTATCATTGGAAATGATATTCTGACTAAATTTGGTGTAAAATTAGACCCTGCTAATAACAATTTTACAATTGGCATGAATGGTAAAAGGAAATTTAAAATAAATTCTTTTAACACAGTCTTACACATTGAGTCAGTAACAAATTCCTCGTATAAAGGAAGAGAATCCAATGAGATGGAACTTCTGGAAACAGAAATTTCAAAAGCATCATTTGGCACTCAGATAAGTGAAACTGAGAAAGATAATATTTTGGAATTAATTAAAGCTTTTCCAATGGCTTTTGCACATGGTACAAATGAACTTGGCCTTGTAAAAGATCATGAAATGAAAATTAGTTTAACCTGTGACATGGATAATATTCCTGCTAGTCTTAAAAAGAAACCATACCCTGCTTCACCAATGAAGAGGAAAGACATAGAGGATAATATTAAGATGTTATTAAAAATGAACATTCTTGAGAAGGTTGAAACTACACCAAAATATTGTGTAATATCACCAGTGCTGATTTCTTATGAACAAGATAAAGCAAGACTGTGTGGTGATTATAGAGCATTAAATACATTTACAGTAGATGATATTTATCCCTTGCCAAGGATTGCCTCTATACATGCTACCCTTAAAGGTGCTAAATATATAAGTTGCCTAGATGGAAATAAAGGGTACCATCAAATTCCTGTTGAAAAGAATTCACAGAACTTTTTGTTGATAACAACACACATGGGAATTTATAAGTATGTCAGAATGCCATTTGGACCAAAAAATGCTCCTTCAGTATTTCAGAAGTTAATGGATATAACATTCCATAATGAAATGATTGAGGGATGGTTAATGGTATACATTGATGACATCATAGTGTTCTCTAAAACTTTTGATGAACACTTAATCCATTTAAGGAAAGTATTTCAGAAAATGGATGAAATAAAAATGACCCTTGCATTGAAAAAATGTAAATTTGGGTTTGAATCTTTAAAAGCGCTTGGTCATATTGTATCTGGCTTACAAATATGTGTAGACCAAAATAAAGTGGCTGCAATAAAGAATATTGGCATTCCTCAAAATGTGAAGGATGTACAATCTTTTCTTGGAATGTGTGGTTATTATAGACAATATATAAAAAACTACCAATCAATTGCTGCACCACTGACCACACTGATAAAGAAATCAGAAGCTTTCATTTGGAATAATGAAAGACAACAAGCTTTTAATAAGTTGAAAGAATGTTTAATGACAGCTCCTATCTTGGGATTACCAGATTTCCAATTACCTTTTGTATTATATACAGATGCAAGTTTTATTGGACTGGGTGCTGCTTTGCATCAGAAACAACTTATTGAAGGTAAAATGTCAGAAGTAGTAATCTGCTATATTTCACGTACTCTGAGAAGTGGTGAATTGAAATATGGTGCTACTCAACTTGAATGTTTGGCAGTAGTATGGGCTCTTGAAAAGCTACATTATTACCTTGAAGACCAAAAATTTGAGTTAATAACTGACTGTAGTGCAGTTAAGTCACTCTTAAACATGAAAACTCCTAATAGACACATGTTTAGATGGCAATTAGCTGTACAAGAATACAGAGGACGGATGACTATTACACATAGAGCAGGAACCTTGCACTCTAATGTAGATCTGTTATCTAGAGTACCTCTGCCTAATAATGATGATAATCCTGCTTATGTTCCTGAGTCAGAGATTACTAACATTTATGGCATTTATATTGTAGATCTTGAGGATGAATTTATGCAATCAATTCTTGATAATTATAATTCAGATCCTGACTTAAGTAAATTAACTACAATATCAAATGATCCATCTAATGCTTCAATGAATGTTTTAATAAAAACATTACCAAATAAGTATAAAGAGGCATTAGAGAAAGGAAAATTTTCCATTGAGGATGGTTTTATATATTACAGGAAAAAATTAAGTAATGTAATTGTAATTCCCCCTTCAATGAAGGAGTTAATGTTAAGTATATGTCATGATGATATATTAGCAGGTCATTTTGACTACCATAAAACATTAACCAGAGTAAAAAACACAGCTTGGTGGATTAACATGTCTGAGGATCTTCAGAAATATGTTGAAACATGTGATTCTTGTCAAAAATCTAAAAGATTAACAGGAAAAAGAGCTGGTTTATTACAACAAATTGAGCAACCAAAAGCTCCATGGGAAATCATTAACATGGACTTTGTAACAGGTTTTCCAATAGCAGGGCATAAGAGTTATAACTCCTGCTGGGTAATTGTAGATAGATTTACAAAGATGTGTAAATTTATTCCTACCCATAAAGAGGTTTCTGCAAAGGACTTAGCTTTTTTATGGTGGATACAAATGTTAAATACAGCAGGTTTCCCCAAAGCAATAGTTTCTGACAGAGATCCTAAATTTAATTCTGAGTTCTGGACGTCACTTATGGATGTTTCAGGGTGTCAATTAAAACTTTCTACGGCACACCATCCACAAACTGATGGGCTAGCAGAAAGAATGATACAAACCTTAGAAGATATGATAAGAAGATACTGTGCTTTTGGTCTTAATTTTAAAGACAATGACAAATTCACGCATGATTGGGTAACCCTTATCCCAGGTTTAGAATTTGCATATAATAGTACAGTACATTCTGTCACTGGCAAAAAGCCATTTGAGTTATGGTTGGGTTATGTACCTAATACCCCTGCTAAAACTCTTAATAAGTTACCTAGATTGGATATTCATCCAGGTACTAAATCTTTTCTTCAGATGCAGGAATTATGCAGAAAACATGCTCATGAATGTATAAATAAGGCTTTTGAGTATGAAAAGAAAAGATGGGATAAAGCCCATAAAGAACAAATGTTCAAAGAGGGTGATGAAGTCCTTATTTCAACGCTACATTTCAATTTAAATGGTAATGTTAAATTGAAGGATCCATTCATTGGACCATTTGTAGTTAAAAAGATGGTTGGTAATAATGCTGTTGAGGTTATTCTATATGCACCTTATGATAGAAAACATCCAGTATTTCCTATTTCTCTTATAAAACCATACCATTCTAATGATACTGCTCTCTTTCCAAGAAGATCAGGAAGGCATAAACAGCAGCCTGAAGAAATAGTGGAAAAAGCAGAAATTGAAAAGATACTTAAAAAGAGACACCTTACTAAAGAAAAGGGAGTTGAGTATCTATTAAGTTTAAAAATAAATCAAGTGAATATGACCAGTGGATTCCAGAAAATGAAATCTCTGATCTTAAAAATCTCTTGAAAAAATTTAAATCTAAATAATACTGTTCATTCAGTATATGTATTATAAAAATTAATTTTTTTTATTTCATTCCTTAAGATTAATTAAAATGTCTTAACATTCTTTTTATTGTTTTTTTTGGGGTGAGGGAGTGTCAGCCTAAATATCCTTAGGACTGAGTATTTCTTATGCTTAAAATAAGATAACCTTAACTAGATTAAGCTTATATCTTAAAAATAAGGTTAAAATAATAATATATATTATTTTATTATATATATATATAATTATTATTCTATTATATAATTTATAATAGTTTAAATAGCTTATCCATGGCCTAATAATACTTATTAAGGTGTTAATGGAGTCATAATATACTTATCTTAAGTGATATGAAGTAATTATTGACATACATAAGCTTATATGTATACATAAATCTCATATTCAGTGAAATATGCAGTATATTATGTATATTTAGGTATATAAGTGGGTTTTAGCCCCTTAATAGCCTATAACCTTTGTTTTTCTGCTTATTTTAGGTCATATGGACGAAATCAGTGGACTCACAATGCCTACAGAAGCATAGACACCTATATCAGGCGCATACACCCAGTTTGGACAACTAAAATTACTTCCTTGGATGGTTATTCACGGATTTATGGGTTGGAAGGATGTTTTTGGGTTAATGTGGATGCTTGGGGATGTTATTGGGGGCTTGGACATTTTATTTGTTTCCTTTATATGCTTTTAGTTTCATTAAATCTCTTTTTGATCATTTATTTTACCTGTTTCTTTATGGTATCCACTTTTATCTGGGTTTTCTATTTATGGTATGACTCTGTGTTATTATTAATAGTGATGGAGGGTCCTTACTGGAGGTCTGGGTGTTGGAACTGCTTGAAGTGGACGCCATGGGGAGGTGATGGGCCCTCACAGTGCTGTAATTGCCGGGGATAGCAGTGACATCATCTGGATTGAAGGTCTGTGCACTCCAGTGGATTTGGGTATAAGTAAGGAGGGATTTTGACGGTTTATTATCATCATTCAATTACTACACTTCAAACAAACATTACAATACAATTATTAGTATTCAGAAATATATTATAAAGCCCTTATAAATTGATATTATCTTTATAAAAGCTATAACTATATTTTATTCTTCTATTTTCCACCACTAGCATGCATTTAAATCCAAGTATTGTGAGTTTTATTTGAGTATAACTATTCTAATAGTCTTCCCCTGAGGTTTAATCACTAAATAATTTATCAATAAGTAGTAGGACCATAAAATAACACTATTATATCATACTTATATACTAGACTATACTGACACAGGGTAAGCTTCAGTGCTTTTATTAGTAATTATATTGCTAATAATTTTTGTCTACTAATTAAAATACAAGTTTTTTCTATTGTAGATGTGAAGAATAGTTATTTAAAGTCATAATGAGTGCTCCACAAGACAATGTAAGTGATAAACCTACTTTTAACACCAGGTATAAAGCTAAAAATACTGTTACAGGACATCACTATGGAGGGCCAATCCTACCCACAGCCAGAAGCAATGAGCATAAAGGAAAAGGAGGACTTATTAAAAAAGATAACTATAAAAAAGGCTTCACCTCCTCTTCAGGATCAAATGTCTCATCTGGCCAAACAGGTTCTGAAACTAGAGGAGTCAAGATCTACCATACTAAAGGAGGTAGAACAGCTGCAAAACAACTGCAAGGTGGGATTTCAGGAAATAAACCAAACTTTGGCAGATTTAAAGGGAGGGCAGCCAAACCAACAAACCCCTACCCAAGGAGGATCAATTCAGTCCCAGGACAAGATCTTGGTAGAGAAATGGAAGTGGGATTGGTTCCATCAGCAGTGGTCCAGCCACAATTGCAACAGGGATCCACCCCCTTACCAGACAACCTCAGCTCACCCTTACAGAGGAAAGCAAAAGTGCCAAAAGTCAGGGCCTGCTCCTATCCCTTGGTAAGTAGATTACCCTCTCAGATTGAACAAAATACTAATGATTACAATGTAGGTAATGTTATTGATGTGAAATATGTCTAGAAAATTGAGGAGGACTTAAGACAAAAAGGTTTTGATGTAGATACACCTAATTTATGTATTGTTAATAACAATAGTACTATTTACAATAATAATACAGTTAAACCTCCAATGCCACCACTTATTAGTGAGATGAGAACTTCAAAAAATAGTGAAGAATGTGAGAAGGAAGACATGGAGTATTTTAATAATAACACAAATGTCCATAGAATTGTTTCAGCATTACAGAATAGAATGGCTGAGTGTGAGGATTAAAAACTTAAGCTCACAACTGAAACAATTTTGTCCTTGAAATTGAATATTACTCGATTGGCAACAAAAAATAAAGAATTAGAGAAAGAACACTCTGCTCTAACTCTTAAATATGATTCTTTAAGTAATAAACATAGTGACCTTTCAAAAAAATTCTGTGAGTTAGAAAAATTTTATGAAGCACATTTATTAAAATATGAATAAAGAAAAAAGCTGTCTTTTGCACAAATAAATCAGAGTGTTTCTGATCTGTTATAAAGATTAACTAAGGTTGAGATTGAAACTGCTAATCTACTAATGAATCAGGATCATCATAAAATAATCCTTTCATTTTCAAAAATTAATCTCAATAATTTCCAATGCCACCACAAGTAAAACTATCTGGTGGAAGTGTCAAGTCTGAGAAGAAAAATGTAAGTCACAAATCTGTGAAAGAGGAAATACAAGATAATTTATCCAGATTGAATGAGTTATTGAATTTACCTAAGATTAGTGAGATTAAATCCAATCAGAAGAACTGGCCAAAGATTGATCAGTACACAACTTATGATGGGGAAGCCAGCTCTGATTGGCAGAATTTTATTCAAATAATTGATAATTTAAGATTCTCATATAAGTTACCAGATGAAGAAATAACATCAAAACTGATTTCTTTATTTAAGGATGTTTCTTTATTATGGTTTGAAGCTGTATTAAGTGAGGGTAAAGATTACTCTTGGGCTGAATGATAACACCTGATTGAAGCACAATTTGGAGGTTCCAAATTCAGACTAACTCAGAAAAGATTATATGAGAAATCTAGGTATAATCTGTTGAATGGTGACAAACCAATAGTATTTTTAACAAATTTAAATAAAATATTGAAAGCCATTGAGCCAAATATAGATTTTAACTTATGGAAAGACAAGATAATATATAAATTACATATATCTGTCAGAGACATTGTTTTAGCTAGAACGATAATGGTTAATGAATACTCTGAATTTATTAATATTTGTAAAAAAATATTATTGAACCATAAGTTTGAAGCAAGGTACACCACTTATAAACAAAATAATGAACCTGTGAAAAATCAGAATTCAAAAACACTGCAGGAAAAGCAGAAAAACCTACTGCACTTGCAGTACCTAAAACGTATGAGACAAATACTTGTCATAAGTGTAATAGGCCTTGGGTTAAAGGTCACAAATGTGAGAAAAATGTAAATATTGTTGAAAATCAGCATGAATCCAAATATGAAACAGAAAAAAGGAAATATTCAAGTGATTATGACAGTAATATCTCATATAGTGATGAAAATAAAGTCTGTATGTTGGAAGATGCTTTCTCCATCTTTGAAAATCCAATATTAAGTATGGACTCAAATGAATCTTTAATAAATTTTGAGGATGCTGAAATCATTAAGGATATACAAGCTGATAACTTAAAAATGACACCTATCATGGTTCCAGCTATAATTTCTGGAGAAAATGTAAATATAGTATTGGACACAGGAGCTGCTGGTTCTGTTCACCACACAATATGGGGGGCCGACTTGCTAGCGAGTCTGAAACCTTGGACCCAAACTCACCACAGATTGAACACACATTGAACTATTGACAAAGGAAACATACAATCAGGGATGAACACCACTCAGAAGAACAGTTTTGGGTGGGTGTTAAAGTAGAGTTCGGTATGGGTTTAATATGAGTTCAGTCTGAGTTCCATCTGAGTTCCATCTGAGTTCAGGTTGGGGACTTGCTAGCAAGCCCACCCCCTATATTGTATAGTGTGTTGTTTCTGCAAATACATTACAGAAAATTGATAGTGAGTATAAGTCAAAGCTTGAACACCTTCAAAATAAAAGTTGGAGAGGTTTTGGATCACTACTACACCCCATTGGTAGATACAAAGCTGCTGTTTTCTTTAAACAACAACATGGTTATGTTTGAGTAACTTGTGACTTTGTAGTAATGGATAATACTAATTTTAGTAGCTGTTTTATCATTGGAAATGACAGTCTGACTAAGTTTGGTGTGAAATTAGACCCTACTAATAATAATTTTACAATTGGTATGAATGGTAAAAGAAAATTTAAAATAAATTCTTTTAACACAGTCTTACACATTGAGTCAGTGATTGATATTCCCTAAAAAGGAAGAGAATCCAATGAGATGGAACTTCTGGAAACAGAAATTTCAAAAGCATCATTTGGCACTCAGATAAGTGAAACTGAGAAAACAAATATTTTGGACTTAATAGGGGGTGTCAGTTCTGGAAAATCCGCACTTACAAATCCGCACTTAAATTTGACCAAATCCGCACTTAAATAAGTGCGGATTTCCAAAACACACTAGCCCCAATACTGGTGGATTTCAAAATGAAATAAGTCACTTATTTCACTCAAATCCGCACTTTCTCAACCAAAAGTGCTGATTTCACCATCAAGTCCCATTTCACTGATTTGTCAGCATCATCCCATTCATACGCAGCACTCCGCAGCATAACACTTCATAACTCAAAACATTGTACATCACTTACATCTTCATATCATATCATATAAGAGTTATGCCTTCCTCACTTTCAAATCGTGATAAATTACATAAAGCAATGACTTTCATGGCTCTTGAACTGCTCTTGGACTCTGATTGCGATTCTGATTCTGATCTAGAAGAAGATTTGGTCTTTTTATCAAAAATGGCCACGAAACGTTACCTTCTTCCCAAAAAGCCTCAAGTACTTCATACCCCCAAGTACACCATCCAAACACTTCTTAAACTATCTACACCCAGTTTTAGAGAGCTGTTCAGGACTTCTCAGGAATGTTTCCTTAAATTGCTTGAGCTTATTCAGGATCATCCCATATTTCACAATAATTCTCAAAAAGAACAACAACATCCTTCAATTCAATTGGCCATCACACTATGTCATTTGGGTTCAAATGGTAATGGAGCTGCTTTGAAACGTTTAGAAAATGTCTTTGATTTAGGGTATGGTTCAATTAACACTTATACCAAACAATGTATCACTGCCATCAACTCCTTGTAATCTCAACTTCTCACCTGGCCAACAAAAGAAGAGCGACTTGAATCATCTCAGGTTATGCAAGCAGAGGGCTTCCCAGGATGTATTGGTTTTGTTGATGGTACTGCTATTCCTTTGAGCCAGAAACCTTCTCAAGGTGGAAACAATTACTTTCACATTCTTGTCAAAAATTTTCACCAAAATATTTACAAGTCAAAAAAATTCTACATCTGTTTTAAAAAATTGGCAATACTTTCCCCTGCATTTTATTGAAGCAAGGGGTTGATATCACCAAAATTTTTCTAAGTCATCAATTTCACATGTCAGATTTGAAAATTTGGCAATACCCCCCCCTGCATTTTATTGAAGTAAGTGGTGGAAGTCATCTAAATTTAATATAATTACGTAAATTATTAAATAAATATCTAATATATATCAATTTCCCTAGTTTAAAGTAATGACAATCCCTTAAGCCAAAATGCAGATCAAATCTAGAAACAAAAGTTTGGGACTTTCCACAGGTATAGGCTAGAGGAACCCCATGAAACAAATAAATGTTATCATGATTACCATTTATACAACACAAGGTCGTGGGCCCATTACTTTAGTTGAGGAAATTGATACATAAAAAATATTTATTAAAAATTTACGAAAAAATATAAATTTTTTGATGACAACTCTAATCCCCATACTTTTTGGATCTAAATAAAATTTTTTTAAATCGATTAACTTTACCTTCTTTCATTACCTTATTGATTCTTTGAATCAACTTATGACTGATTTGAAATGAGCAACCAAAATGTGTTAAATGTTGACAGGATTCCAAACCAGGAAGAGCTTTGGTCGTTTGATGATTATCCTTAGAAGAATTCCAAATAGTTTCGATGATACCATTTCCCAAACCAAAATCAATGATGCACCGGTGGTCTGGAAAATATAAACCATGTCATTTGATTTTAGCTGGAGATGGTATTGGTTGGCCAGTAATCGGTTTGATATATGAGAATATACCAAAAGTAAGAAAATTGGTGTCCTTGGTATCAGTGTGAATTTTATTATGAAATCCAGAATAAGTGATAATAACATTAGAAAATAAAAGATATTAGTGGCTGATATCTTCCCATTCGGAGTCACACCAATTCAGTATTCCAACTTTGGTTGCAAGTTCATGATTTTTTTCAAATGCTTTATTACAGTGCTTTTTGAGTCGAAGAGCAAGAAAAGAGTTAAAGGAAGGTAGAGTGTCCCATAAGCGAAAATCTTCATCTTTTTGAGATTTAGTGATATTCTTGAGCAACAAATATATGCCTATATAATTGAAATGCCTAGATAATAATCATATAAGAGTTTCAGAATCCTTATCCTCTAAATATGCAATATAAAAATGTGAAATAAGACAAGTGAAATTTGGAAAAAAGGCTCAACTTCAAAGGTCAAAATCTCAGCAACCACTGAACCTAATTCAAACCTGTTTGTGGGAAATGAAAGATATGCTTTAGTAGAATCTTCAGTTAAAGGACATGTGATTTAAATAAACCTAACCCTAATTTGTTACATAAAAAAATGAAATAAAAATTTCAATTGGGAAAAAAAAGGCTCAACTTTAACGGTCAATATCTCAGCAACCACTGAATCAAATTCAAATCTGTTTGTAGGAAATGAAAGGTAGCCTTCAGGAGAATCTTCAGTAAAAAGAACATTGGATTCGAATAAACCTAACCCTAATTCCGAGTCTGATTTTTAAAATTTTACAAAAACTTGAAAAGTGGTAATGAAGATGAGATCAAAAGGAGTTTTATAAGTTCACTGTTATCCAGATAAGAGTCATACATATATTTAAGTATGAAATTTTCATAAAAGGAATGAGATATCATATAGGCATGAAAAAAAGAGATGAAACTTACCTTGATTGAAAAGTAAGAAAAATAGAGTGAGAAAGATTGATGTTGGAATTGTGGGGAAATTGAATATGGAGTAAGTGAAATGCATAAAGAATGTGCAATGTATGTGTTTCAATGAAATGGAGCCAAAAAAAAGTGAAATAAGGGAAAGGGGGGATAATGACCATGCCAAGGAGGGATGAAGAGTAGGGTGATGGAGCTAAAAAAGAAAGTAAAGAGGGAGAGAAAAAAAAGGTTAATTATAACATTGAAATCCAAAATAACCACTTACAAAAAAAATTTAGATAAAAAAAATAAAATAAACAGAAAAAAACAAAAAAAAATTATAATTAGTAATCAAAAAATCAAAAAAAAAAGAATAAAGTGACTTACCTGGAGAGATGAGATGACAATATGAATGAAACCAAATTGTTTGAGGGATGTTGGAGGAGAATAGGAAAAGGATATGAGGGATGAATGAAAAAAAAAATCACTGACAAAATATGCGATTTCAGAAAATATGCGATTTCATGTTGAGCTGGTGAAAGAAAACCAATGAGCCATCCAAAAAAAAAAAATTCACCGTAAATTCCAAAAAAAATGAATATGCAACAAACCAAAATACCAACCCAAGTGAATGAAGTACACAAAGAGGACATTTGGAGAGTACAAAATGGTATGGGAAAGAAAGGGATGATGTGGCCAACATGTGGTTTTGAAAAAAAAATCACGAAAAAAGTGCTGATTTGAGGTCAGAACTGACACCCATAGAAAAAAGATTAAGAAGTAGAAGAAATAAGTAAAAAAGAATGTAAACATGCCTGGTCAAAAGATTGAAAATGTCAGGAAGGGGTGTGTGCCAAGGATTGATGGGTAGGTAGCGAGGAAGGTCAGTGTGTCACATGTGACAGGGATGGGGTAAGAAAGGAAGGGATGTTTTGTGGCCAAAATGTGGTTGTGAAAAAAAACGGGAAAAAAGTGCTGATTTGAGGTCATAACTGACACCCTTTTTTGAAATAAGTGACTTTTTTGCAAAATTTAAGTGCTGATTTGGTTTGAAATCCGCACTTAAGTTAAGTGCCGATTTGCCAGAACTGACACCCCCTAATTAAAGAATTTTCAATGGCCTTTGCACATGGGACCAATGAACTTGGCCTTGTAAAAGATCATGAGATGAAGATTAGTTTAACCTATGATATGGATAATATTCCTGCTAGTCTTAAAAAGAAACCATACCCTGATTCACCAATGAGAAGGAAAGACATAGAGGATAATATTAAGATGTTATTAAAAATGAACATTTTTGAAAAGTTTGAAACTCCTCAAAATATTGTGTAATATAACCAGTGCTAATATCTTATGAAAAAGATAAAGCAAGACTGTGTGGTTATTATAGAGGATTAGATACATTCACCATAGATGATATTTACCCCTTGCCAAGGATTGTCTCTATACATGCTTCCCTTAAAGGGGCTAAATACATAAGTTTCATAGATGGAAATAAAGGGTACCATCAAATTCCTTTTGAATAGAATTCACAGAACTTTTTGTTGATAACAACACATATGAGAATATATAAATATGTCAGGATGCCATTTGGACCAAGAAATTCTCCTTCAGTATTTCAGAAGTTAATGGATATAACATTCCATAATGAAATTATTGAAGGATGATTAATGGTTTACATTGATGACATCATAGTGTTCTCTAAGACATATCATCAACACTTAATCCATTTAAAGAAAGTATTTCAGAAGATGGATGAAATAAAAATGACCCTTGCATTGAGAAAATGTAAATTTGGGTTTGAGTCTTTAAAAGTTCTTGGTCATGTTGTATCTGGCTTACAAATATGTGTAGAACAAAATAAGGTGGCTGCAATTAAGAATATTGGAGTTGCACAAAATGAAAAAGATGTACAGTATTTTCTTGGTATGTGTGGTATTATAGACAATATGTAAAGAGCTACCAATTAATTGCTACACAATTGACCACACTGATAAAGAAATCAGAAGCTTTCATTTGGAATAATGAAAGACAACAAGCTTTTAATAAGTTGAAAGAATGTTTAATGACAGCCCCTATCTTGGGATTACCAGATTTCCAATTACCTTTTGTATTATATACAGATGCAAGTTTTATTGGACTGGGTGCTGCTTTGCATCAAAAATAACTTATTGAAGGGAAAATGTCAGAAGTAGTAATCTGCTATATTTCACGTACTCTAAGAAGTAGTGATTTGAAATATGGTTCTATTCAACTTGAATGTTTGGAAGTATTACGGGATTTTGAGAAGCTACATCATTACCTTTAAGACCAAAAATTTGCGTTAATATCTGACTGTAGTGCAGTTAAGTCAATCTTAAACATGAAAACTCCTAATAGACATATGTTTAGATGGAAATTAATAGAACAAGAGTACAGAGGACGGATTACTATAACACATAGGGCAGGAATTTTACACTCTAATGTAGATCTGTTATCTAGAGTACCTCTACCTAATAATCACCACACAATATGGGGGGCAGACTTGCTAGCAAGTCTGCAACCTTGGACCCAAGCTCACCATAGATTGAACACATATTGAGCTATTGATAAAGGAAACATACAATCAGGTATGAAAACCACATAGAAGAGCAGTTTTAGGTGGGTGTTCAAGTAGAGTTCAGTATGGGTTCAGTATGAGTTCAGTCTGAGTTCCATCTGAGTTCAGGTTGAGGACTTGCTAGCAAGTCTACCCCCTATATTGCATAGTGAATAATGATAATCCTGCTTATTTTCCTGAAACAGAGATTATTAACATTTATGAAATTTATATTGTAGATATTGAGGAGGAATATATGCAATAAATTCTTGATAGTTATGCTTCAGATCTTGACTTGAGTAAACTTATTACAATATTAAATGATCCATCTAATGCTTCAATGAGTGTTTTAATTGAAACATTACAACAAAAGTATAAGGAAGAATTAGAAAAAGAAAGTTTTCCATTGAGAATGGTTTTATATATTACAGGAAGAAATTAAGCAATGAAAAAGTAAGTTCCCCTTCAATGAAAGATTTAATGTTAAGTATATGTCATGATGATATATTAGCAGGTCATTTTGACTTCCATAAAACACTAACCAAAGTAAAAAATACAGCTTGGTGGATTAACATGTCTGATGATGTTCAAAAATATGTTGAGACATGTGATTATTGTCAAAAATCTAAAAGATTAATAGGAAAAATAGCTGGTTTATTTCAACAAATTGAGCAACCAAAGGCTCCATGGGAAATAGTTAACATGAAATTTGTAACAGTTTTGCCAATAGCAGGGCATAAGAGTTATAACTCCTGCTGGGTAATTGTAGATAAATGTACAAAAATCTTTAAATTTAATCCTACCCACAAAGAGGTTTCTGCAAAGAGCTTAGCTTTTTTATGGCGGACACAAATGCTGAATACAGCAGGATTCCCCAAAGCTATAGTTACAGAAAGATATCCAAAATTAATTTCTGAGTTCTGGACATCACTTATGGATGTTTCAGTTTGTCAATTAAAGCTTTCTACAGCACACCTTCCACAAACTGATGGGATAGCAGAAAGAATTACACAAACTTTAGAAGATATGATAAGAAGATATTGTGCTTTTGGTCTTACTTCAAAGACAATTCCAAATTCATGCATGATTGGGTGACCCTTATCCCAGGTTTAGAATTTGCATACAATAGTACAGTACATTTTGTCACTGGAAAAAAGCCATTTGAGTTATGGTTGGGTTATGTACCTAATACCCCTACTAAAACTCTTAATAAATTAACTAGATTGGATATCCATCCAGGAAAAAAATCTTTTTTTCAGATGCAACAATTATACAGAAAGCATGCTCAAGAATGTATAAAAAAGGCATTTGAGTATGAGAAAAAAAGATGGGATAAAGCCCATAAAGAGAAAATTTTCAAAGAGGGTGATGAAGTCCTTATTTTTACAATTCATTTCAATTTAAATGGTAATGTTAAATTGAAGGATCCATTCATTGGACCAATTTTAGTAAAAAAGATGGCCGGTAACAATGCTGTTGAAGCTATTCTATATGGACCATATGATAGAAAACATTCAGTATTTCCTATTTCTCTTATAAAACAATACCATTTTAATGATACTGCTCTATTTCCAAGTAGATCAGGAAGGAATTAACTACAACCTGTAGAAATAGTTAAAAAGGCAGAAATTGAAAAGATACTTAAGAAGAGACACCTTAAAAAAGAAAAGGGAGTTGAGTATCTATTAATTTTTAAAAATAAATCATGTGAATATGACCAGTGGATTCCAGAAAATGAAATCTCTGATCTTAAAAATCTCTTGAAAAAATTTAAACCAAATAATGATGTTAAAATTCAGTATATGTATAATAAAAAATTTAAAAATTATCTTTCTATTCACTCCTTACTTTTTAATTAAAATGTCTTAACATTTTTTTTATTTTTTTTTTGGGGGTGAGGGAGTGTCAGCCTAGGTATCCCCAGTAATGAGTAACTCTTATGTTTAAAATAAGATAATACTTATATATATGGTCATAATACATATATATATAATTATTACACTATTATATGACTTATAGTAGTCTAAATAGCTTATCTATAGCCTAATCATACTTATTAAGGTGTTAATGGATTCATAAAATACTTATCTTAAGTGATATTAAGAAATTATAGAAATACATAAGCTTATAGGAATACATGAATCTCATATACAGTAAAATATGTAGTTATATTATGTATATATAGGTCTATAAGCAGGTTTTAACTTCTTAATAGTCTATAACCTTTATTTTTCTGCTTGTTCTAGGTAATATGGATGTATTCAGTGGACTCACAACGCCTAAAAAGCATATACACCTTTTCCAGGCGCATATATCCAGTTTGGACAACTTAATCTGCTTCCTTTGATGGGGTTAGGATATCAGAAATGGGTAAATATGAATTCTTGGGGATGTTATTGGGGGCTTGGAGTGTTAATTTGGTTCCTTTATATGCTTTGGGTTTCATTATATACTCTTTGGATGAGTCATTTTACCTGTTTCTTTAAGGTATCTGGGTTTATCTGTTTATTCTATTTATGGTATGGGTCTGTAGTATCATTAATCATGATTAAGGGTCCTTACTGGAGGTCTGGGTGTTGAAACTTCTTGAAGTAGATGCCATGGGGAGGTGATTGGCCCCTAAATTTCTGTAATTGGCGGGGATAGAAGTGACATCATCTGGATTGAAGGTCTGTGCTGTGCCCTCCAATGGATTTTAGTATAAGAAAGGAAGGATTTGATGGGTTTTAGAACATCAATTACTTAATATACTTCAATTAAACACTATAAAAGAATTATCATAATATAAAAATATATTATAAATCATTTATAAATTGATATTATCTTTATATAAGCTATAACTATATTTTATTTATCTATTTTCCACCACTAGTACGCATAAAAATCCAAGTATTGTGAGTTTATATTGAGAACAACTTTTTCATTAGTCTTCCCCTGAGTTTTAATCACTAAATCATTGAACAATAAGTAGTTGGACCATTAATATTTACTATTAAATCATACTTAGATACTAGCATACACTGACACTAAAGGCTTTTATTCTTTATGGACCATTGAATGAGTTTGAAAAGACCTTGAGAAAGCAACTTCTGGATGACCAATGGAAGATATCATTGATTATGAAGCACAACTTCAAACATTTTATTCCCGCATCTTCTTCTCCATCCCACAAACTACCTTCCAAACTGGTTCCAGACAATTACAACCCATACCATCTTTCCAGCAGAATGCACTTTAAAGAACACAGTGCATCCACCAACCCCAACAAAAAACAAAAACATCAACACAATCCAAGCCAACTGTCACCGGATGACCTACACACAAGGTCGAGGGTGTTCCTGGAAGTGAGATGGAGAAAGGAGTTTAGAAACTTCGTCAAGACACAGAGGAAATGTTCAAGGAAGTGATTCAAAGGAAGAACTACTGCTTCGTGATATGTTTGAGGAGAATTCTAATATAATTTAAAGGTAATATTGAAATTCTTAAAATCTCACAAAGGGTTGGAAACTCAATAATCAAAGATTTAGGATTTAGAAATGATTACTGAGAAAATAAGGAAAGATACAATAATAATGATTTAACCTAAAGCTTTACCACTATTAACTATATATACGTTTTATAATTTAATTCTAAAGAATGTCAAACCGAAATCCCAACCCCTTTTATATCCTTTACTCCTCCACGCATTGAACTCATACCCATCCACTATTCCGCACACCACAGACCATTAAAAAATACATCAATTACACCTGGACCCTCCTCACTATCATCTGTTAACCCTTTAATCCTCCACTATCCATTCCGTCCATGCTCTCTAAAACTTTTAATAATTCACAGACATTTAATAAACCTTTTAGTGCACCATTACATTGACTATTGTTCTGTGCCTCGCTTATTGAGGAAAAGATTGAGACACACTATTGAGAGATTGACTAATTTAGATTTAGAGTTTAGACTAGCGCCGTTGAATAGTGAGTACACAAAGGAAAGTCACAGTTGCTATGTAGAATTTCTTTCTGCACTTCGAGTATGGATTTAGACTTCTATTTTATTGATTTAATGAGCTACTTTTGCCTCAAGTGTCATGTGGTGTGTGACAGATGCCCGGGTATAAAAATGCAAGCTCCGTTGAGCGTGAGACATATACTTCCCACACTACTTTCCCTTTATTTAATTCTTGTTTATTTATTTATTATTATTATTATGTCAACTTGTCCTACTCCAGCTCCCACGCCTCCTCACCCCAAAGCGGATGGTGGGCTCATTACTCGACAGTATTCTCAAGTATGCACGGCTTGTGAATCAATGGAATACTTCTGTGTGGAAAGCACAGCTACTCGAGGTCCTCGCCAGAAATGCGAGTTTTGCCGATGGAGTCGGATGGCATGCAATGCGTTAGTAAAAAATTTGGACATCAAACAAAGGTTTACCAAGACTAAATATTGGGTAATAACAACGACAAAAGAAGTGGTTGAAGACATATGGGATGTGTTGATCGGGGATGACCAATCAGAAGCAGCTGAGGAGGAAGTCCAGGACAATACGGCGTCCTGGGTAACTTGAGCCATGGGTAAACAAAGGGTAGAAGAGGAGGTGGATGAGTTGGTGGAGGAAGATGAGGAGGAAGTCCCTATTTCAAGGCAGAAGCTAAAAAAGCAGCGAATGGTCATCGAAGATGAAGAGGAAGAAAAAGAAGTGGCAGTGGAAGTCACACCAAAGTTATTTCTAGAAGCTGACCCATTATTTGAAGTAAGTTTGATTTTTTTTTATTTTACTTTAATTTTATTTTCCAAAGAAAAATTTTACTCATGACCATATGATTTAGAATTCAGATGTCATCGCGGAAGCCCTTATGGTAGAAGCTTTGAGTGTGGGAGCTCCTATTGTTGAAGCCACTGCTGTGGAAGTGGTGCCGTTGATCCCTACCAAAGAATAGTTACCAGTGATTGCCTTGAGGGAGGATAATGAAGAAACTCTTGACCAGGTATTGTCAAAGAAACCTCGCCAGGGTCGACGTGCTAGGTTTATTGAAGATTTAAGCGGTGAAGTCGATAAGATTATCGATGCTTCTTCCTTCGACGTGGCCAAAGAACTACTGGAAATTGGGGAAGTGGTACCAGTAGGAGAGGAGGAGGTTTTTGAAAAATGTAGGAAGGAGATAAGGGTGATTTTGGAGAAGATGAAGGGATTGGTTCGAGAGAAAATAAAGGAGAAAATTTAAAATGGAAGGAGAAAGGAAAATAAAGAAAGAGGAAAAAAAAAGTAGAAACAATTTGTACTTATTAATTTTTTTTTGTTGTTTTGATTTAAAATTTTAATATTTATTTTATAAGATTTTGAGAGAAAAAGAAAAAAAAGAAGGAAAAAATTTATATAAAATTTTGTTTTAAATTTTGAAAGAAGAAAAGAAAGAATTTTTAATTGAAGGAGTTTTAGTTTAAATTTTGAAAAGAAAAAAATTTAAGTAGGAAAAAAGAAATAGTTGATTGAAATAATTTTATTGGAAATGAAAATTTAATGAAAGAAAAAATTGTTATTTATGAAAGTTTATTTATTGAATTTTTGAGGAATTTTAGTTATTTGAAAAGAAAAAAGAAAATGAAGAGAAGAAATAATTTTTTTTTAAAAAAGAATTTGAAAGAATGAAGTGATTGTTCGAAGAAATTTTAAAAGAGAGATTTAGAGGTTGAAGTGAAATTCGAGAAGGATTGTCGTGTTGCGTTTGTGAAAAATTTTGATAGTTCAAGGAAAAGAATTTTTTAAGGAAAGAAGGTAGGTAGAAAATTTGAAAAGAAAAGAAAAGAATATTTAAAGAAATTTTAGAAGGTTTTATGAATTTTTTATTTATTTTGTTTTAATTTTTGATTTTTAATTTAATTTAATTTTTACTTTAATTTAATTTAATTTAATTTATTTTAAAGAAGGTTGAAAAACTTTTGAAAGAAAAAAGAAGGAAGAAGAAAAGAAAACAAAGAATACGGAAATTTTAGAGGTAGAGATGTTTTAGATTTTAAAGAGAAGAAGGAAAAAGTGAAACAAAAGAAAAAAAAAGAGAGTTTTAAGGTTTTGGTTTTAAAGGATATTTAAGATGAAAAGATTTTAGGAGTTCAGGGGCAAAGGAAACATTGATGGCTGGTTCCCAGGATGTTTTGTCTGAATTATCAAGGAAGCCTTCCCATTCCACGAGGTATTGAAGTTTCCCTTTGCGCATTCTTGAATCGAGGATACGGCTTACTTCTCACTCTAGATGGTCTTCTACTTCGACTGGTTCCGGAGGAGGTTGGTTCTTTCCCAGGTATGTTTCTTGAGCTAGTTCCAGGAGAGATATGTGGAAAACAGGGTGAATAGCCTGCCATTTAGGAGGTAGCTTGAGTCAAAATGCAGCTTTAGAGACTTCAGAGTTGATTTCAAATGGTCCCAAGCGCTTTTCAGCTAGTTTATTTGATGGTTGAGTCGTTCAAATGTTTCGTGCATCGAGCCATACTTTGTTGCCTGGTTTAAAAGAAGGAGCAGATTGTAGATGTTTGTCGGCCTGTTCCTTGTATCTTCGAATCACTAATTCCAAATTTGATTTAAGTTCCTCTTGGAGTCGTGATAAAGTTCAAAGATAATGTTCAGCAGGATGACTAGTTCCTACGTGGATTGAGTTAAATCGAGGATGTCTTCCATAAACAGTTTTGAAAGGAGATTGTCGTGTCGAAGAATGAGTCGAGTTATTATAAGAAAATTAGGCCAATGGTAACCATGTGGTCCAATCATCTTGTTGGTAACTGACATACATTCAAAGGTATTTTTCGAGGATTTGGTTGACCCTTTCCATTTGCCCATCGGTTTCAGGATGATAGGCCATGGAGAGATTCCTTGTAATATTGAGTTGTCGACACAGTTGAGTCCAGAATGTGGATACAAACAATGTGCCTCTATCTGAAATAATATCATTAGGTAAGCCATGTTTGAAAAATACATATTATAGAAACAATTTTGACAAATCTTCTGCTGTAGCAGTAGTAGTGGTTTTAATGAAAATAGACATTTTTGAAAATCTATCAACTATTACTAATATAGCATCAAAATCATTAGAAATAGGAAGTTGAGAAATGAAATCCATCGATAAAGATTCCCAAGGTTTAGAGGGAATAGGAAGTGGTTGAAGCAACCCATGCTTCCGGTGACAGGGAGCCTTATTCCTATTACATTTGTAACAAGCTCTTATATAGGCCTTGATTTCTCTGGTCATACCTGGCCAGAAGAAATCCCTCGCTATTAACTGGTAGGTTTTATCGACCCCAAAATGACCAGCTAATGGAGAATCATTTTGACTATCGAAAATCCATAATTTTATTTCATTGTTGTCAGGTATGACTAGTCTATCTTTGAAAACTAATAGACCTGATTCAATACTAAATCTTTTGGCCCCTTGCTTTGAGAGTGTTTTGTCTTTTAACCCTAAACAATAATTGTCCTTCGATTGAGCTTCGAGGATGTTGGATAATGGATTTTGAAAAGATTGAATTGTCATCGAATTAAGTTGATGAGTCGTTAACATTGATTCCACACTTTCTGGGTTCTTGTCAGCAAATGTGTCCCCCCGCTGTGGGTAAGTGTCGTCCTGACGTGACAATATATCTGGCACAATGCAGTTCTTACCTGGGCGATAGGAAATAGAAAAAGGAAATTCAGACAGAAATTCAGCCTACCTGGCTTGAGACATGGTTAACACTTTGGAAGACATAAAGTATTTCAAAGCATTATGGTCAGTTAGAATTTGAAAAGGACTATTTAGGCCGAGAAGAAAAGAGCGCCATTTTTTAAGACAATGAATAATAGCTAAAAGCTCTTCGTCATGAATTTCATAACTTAATTCTACTGCAATGAGTTTACGTAACTCAAAAGCAACAGCATGAGACAATTTTGTTTCAGGATTTAATTGAGAAATGACCCCTGCAATAGCATAATTGCTCGCATCTGTCTCCACTATTGTTGAAGCAGAAGGATCAAAGTGTCGAAGAATTGGAGCTGTGGTAAATGCAGTCTTCAAAGCCTCAAATTCCTTTCGTGCTGTAGAAGTAAAAACAAAAGGAATATCTTTTCTAAGAAGAGAAGTAAGATTGGAAATAGTTTTAAAGTAATCTTTAATGAATCTTCTATAGAAATTTGCAAAACCCAAAATTCCTTGGAGGGATTAAACGGTTTTGGGCTCAGGCCATTCCAGGACTTTTTGGACCTTTTTGTTTTCCATGACTAAACCATCAGTGGATAACGTAAAACCCAAAAAGTTTATTGATTTAAGGTGGAATTTGCATTTATTGTGCTTGGCGTAGAGACCGTGATCTCAAGCTGATTTAGAACCTGTCAAACATGATGAATATGTTCATCCAGAGTCTTCAAGAAAATTAAAATATCATCTAAATAGAAGACAACAAATTTTTCGAGAACATCTTGAAAGATGTCATTGACAAAGGTTTGAAAAGTCGATGGTGCATTACACAATCCAAAAGTCATAACTAAATATTCAAAACTACCAAATCTAGTGTGCATTGCAGTCAGTGGTTCATGACCTTCCGCAATGCAAATAAGATTGTAAGCACCTCTAAGATCAATTTTAGAAAAGAAATTAGCACCATTGAAAAGGGTAAGAAGAAATGACATATGAGAAAAAGATATGCATTCTTCTTAGTGACTGTGTTGAGCTTTCTATTTTCAACACACAACCTAAGACTACCCTCCTTTTTCTTTACAAAAAGAATAGGGGAGCCGGTTGGAGATTTACTGGCTCTGATGAAACCTTTGGCTACATTCTCTGCAATGTAGTCTCGAAGAACTTGAGATTAGTCCTACGACAAAGAATAGACAGGACCTGCCGGAGGTACTGGACCTATTAACTCTATTTGATGGTCATAGGGTCGATGAGGTGGTAACTTATCTGCCTTGCAGATTGAGAAAACATTGAGGAAATAATGATAGATTTACGGTATAGTTGATTTAATGGCTCCAACGTTGATTTGGTGGTCCTCATCATCTTCGAGAGAATCTGTCGAGGGAAGACCGGAATTGAGAGAGCATAATTTGATTACTTCGAGGCAATATAAATTCTCTTCAAGTGAATTCATTGAGCTAGAAGGGTTAGCCAATCGCTCATTTAGAGAAAGATCAGATGCTTTCAAGTCATCTGGCAGAGATTTTTCCTCTAGCAGGATGTTGTCAGGCGGGTTGTTTCACTCCCTATTGACCTGCATTGAAGAATTAGAAATATACTTAGTGTGTGGGTGATCAATCCCTGTGACCAATCAATTTCAGGATTCCAATGCATTAAAAAGTCATGGCCAAGGATGGTATCGTCCATTCTTGGGGCGTCCAAGACTGATAATTCCCACTCAAAGGGGGGAAAGTTTGGAAAGTTGAAAACCCATAAAACTTTCTTACTTACCCAATATTTGGGTTCCT
Organism: Hemileia vastatrix; assembly: GCA_030280995.1. Taxonomy (NCBI): domain Eukaryota; kingdom Fungi; phylum Basidiomycota; class Pucciniomycetes; order Pucciniales; family Zaghouaniaceae; genus Hemileia; species Hemileia vastatrix. Next base: position 47,389,055 of record JASXTE010000003.1, on the reverse strand, counting down.
CTGATTCAACCAAATAAATTGGAATTCAATAGATATCTGTAAATTTTAGTTGTAAATTTTTGGCAAAAGATAAACTAACAAAATAAATTGAAGCTCCAGAGTCTATAAGACAACTGAAGGGGATATCCTCCTTAAAAAGATTGAATCTCAAGCGGTTTAAGGTAACTCCAGTCCTTAAGACATGGAGGTTCTGTGCACTGGGCGAGATAAGATAGTTTACTTTTCACACAAGTAAACTATCTACTAGTTTTTTGACTTTGAACTAGTACCTTCTCTTTCCTTCAACTTTACAAAATCTTCCAGCTTGTGCTTACCCCCACAATACATACATAACCCATTATCTGCTTGTCTCTTCCTCTCAGCTTCTTTAAGTTCCCCTTTAGGATCCAGTATTTTGCTGATGTTGCCTGGGGTCAAGTTTTTAGGTTGAGGTTTGTACTTTCCCTTATTGGGTTTGGATTGAGTCGAGGAGGATTGAGTTGTCCGTGGGTGTGAAGAAGGTCCCAATTTAAAATTTAGGCCTTGAGATTTGTTGGCGTATTGACAATGTTGAAGTCGTCCTTGGTAAACGTCGTCGAGTTCAAGGGTTCGATCCATTAAATCCGTTAAAGTAGTCATCTTCTGACCATGAAGATTTAACTGATCCAAAATCCTCAAAGGAAGTCCTTTTTTGAAATGATACTTGAGGGCAGCATCATTCTAACCTACTTGAGTTTGAAGTGCTCTGAAGTTTGAGATATATTTTGATGCTTTACCATTATCACTCATGCAAAGAAAATCAAGTTCAATTTCTGCGTTGTCAGTTTTGTTAGGGTCACCGAACAACATGAAGAGTTGGTCTTCTAACTTTTCCCAGTTATTAAGAAGTAAGTGGATTTTGGTCAAAGAGAGCATGAGAAGATACAGTTCGAACTATCTTGCTGATTTTCCAGCTAGGAATGAAGAAGCGTAAACAACCTTTGATCGGTCGTTATTGAAGGTTCGAGGGTCATTATGGAACAGGAGCTTGCAGGTTTGCAAGAAGGGCCACAATCTGTTGGGATTTTCTCCATTGAATTTATCAGGAGATTTCATAGAAGGAGTTTTGAATTTAGATCCCTCTGAAGACGTTGAATTTGAAAGGGTCTTCATGAAAAGTCTCATGAAATCTTCCAGAGAGTTAGATGGTCCAGGTTCTGAGGATTGGCCAGCAGGGTGATTGGCAGGGGAGGATGGTGCCTCATGCATTGTATCCTCTCCTTCTTCTTCATCACTAGAATCCTCAAAATCTTGTGGGATGTCTTCTACAGATTAGACTGAATGTTGCCATTCCATTAGGTTGAGTGGCTCCAAGGAGTGAGTGCGGGAAACAGGCCATGTGGCTGTTGGCCTGCCTCTTGCGCGAGCTCTAGTAGTAGCGCCCGTAGGAGAAGTGCGTTGAACAGGTGCCATTTTAAGAATTCAGAGAAAAACACCTGTAAAGGGATGTAGTAGTGCAAAGAATGAGAGCTACAGAGAATTAAATTATACTGTCACCGGACGACCTACGCACAAGGTAGAGGGTGTTCCTGGAAGTGAGATGGAGAAAGGAGTTTAGAAACTTCGCCAAGACACAGAGGAAATGTTCGAGGAAGTGATTCAAAGATGATTCGAAGGAAGAACTACTTCTTCGAGATATGTTCAAGGAGAATTCTAATATAATTTAAAGGTAATATTGAAATTCTAAAAAATCACAAAGGGTTGGAAACTCAATAATCAAAGATTTAGGATTTAGAAATGATTACTGAGAAAATAAGGAAAGATACAATAATAATGATTTAACCTAAAGCTTTACCACTATTAACTATATATACGTTTTATAATTTAATTCTAAAGAATGTCAAACCAAAATCCCAACCCCTTTTATATCCTTTACTCCTCCTTGCATTGACCTCATACCCATCCACTATTCCGCACACCACAGACCATTAAAAAATACATCCATTACACGTGGACCCTCCTCACTAATATCCGTTAACCCTTTAATTCTCCACTATCCATTCCATCCATGCTCACTACACCTTTTAATAATTCACAGACATCTAATAAACCTTTTAGTGCACCATTACATTGACTATTGCGCTGTGCGTTGCTTATTGAGGAAAAGATTGAGACGCTGTGGTAGCCTAAAGTTTAGTATGGCACCTAAGTACGTAAATGGAGTTATTACGGCGTGCAAGATTGGCGTTTTTTATTTTTTATAAAAGGGTTTTATTTAATTTATTGGAGTTTAAAATATGAAGAAATTGGTCACGAGCAAATGCCTACACAAATACAATTTATTTTACGGAGAAAACTTATTTTTACGGCTTGAAAATTTTTAAGTATCAAGTCAAGTCACTCAAGAGCCTTGGGAAATTTTCCCAGAATTTTTACTATTTTTCTTATATTTTTAAATGAATTTTAAAGTTTTATAGAAATATTTACGTTTTCAAAAATTACTTAACTTTGATGACTTTTCACGGGGTAATTAGAGCTGCGCAGACTACGAAAATTAGTTTGGTATGTAAAGGGGAAGTAGCTCTATTATGTGTAATTTTTCTAGATTTTTATTATAGTTTTAAGGTTCTAATTGAGTCCGGAAGTCCAGACGGACTCCGCTTTGACTCCGTTCGGACTCCGCTTTGGCTCCGTACGGACTCCGTACGGGCTCCGGATTGACTCTGGAAGAGCTCTGGAGGGGAAAACTTAGGCACGTGACTAGGAATACTTAAGCGCTTCTCAAACTCGAAATTGAGAAGGGGGATACATCATACAGCTTAATCTTTAACCACCACCGTCTCATTTTTTATTACTCAACAAATTAAATAAGTTATAATACCCTTATAACATTTATTATTTTTACATAACATTTTAGAAATACAATTCAACAATTTAAATCACACTTCATATAGGGTATCTTTAGAAAGGTCTTCATCACTGGGAATTGATTATTGCTGTCTCATAAAAATTCAAATTATTATAAAAACATAAAAGTCAATCTTTTCAGATCTTTCACTGGTACACCTTAATTGTTGTTATCAGTATTTCATTCTCAACAGCCACTTTTATTTAAATCTCAATAAGCGTTAAATATTTTAGAGTTTCATTATTTTTATCAATCAGATCCAAGTAGATTGGTTAGCTTAGTGATTTAGAATTCCCATTTTGTTATTTTTATCGGAAGGACAGGGTTTTCAGCTAAATCCACATATCTCCTCCGGATTCTGCTTACAGCAAGGCAACTGTAAGAGTTTACCTTACCATAACGCAATATTGAGAGATTGACTAATTTAGATTTAGAGTTTATAATAGCATGGTTGAATAGTGAGTACACAAAGGAAAGTTGCAGTTGCTATGTAGAATTGCTTTCTGCGCTTCGAGTATGGATTTAGACTTCTATTTTATTTATTTAATGAGCTACTTTTGCCTTGAGTGTCACGTGGCGCGTGAAAATAACCTCCAGAAGCTTCTTCTTCCAGAAATTAAATTACTTAAGACATTAAATTAAATAAAATAATAAATAAAGAAAACTATTTATAATGAGCATTTCATTTTTTTACTAATTACTACCAATAACTACTAACATACTAAAAAAATTGAAAAGAATTAAAACAATAATTCCCAAAAAATATGAGCTGAGAAAAAAAATAATAATAAAATAAAATAAATAATAAATACAAATGGTATCCCCCGGCCAATTAATGAGCTGCTCCCCTGATATCTTACCCACATCCAGGTGCATTTCGATGTCTATACACCTTTAAGAATTTTAAAAAATAAAATATAAGAAAAAATTTTTAAAATGAACGAAAATTAAATGAATAAATAAAAGTAATATGAAATTTAATAATGAAAAAGGAAAATAGCATTGCCTGGCAAATTGATGATCCCTTCCCCACCAATGCTTACCCAAATCCAGGTGACCCTGATGTGGTACACCCAACAATTTTTTTTATTTCATAAAACAACCTTTACTAACAAAATAAAAGAAAAAAGATAGAAAAAAAGAATCTAAAACCACTAAAATCATTCTATCACAAAAATTATAGAAGCAGATCCAGGTCCAAAGAAAAGATAACTGGGTGGACTCCCTCTAATAGGTAAAAATGATGGGAGAACACAAGTGATCCACCAACCAGAAAACTCCAAAGAACCAATAATCCAGTCAAATTCAGTTTAAAGTCATAGTGGACTAAAAGCCTGTATAAAAAATACAGAGAACTAGAATTCAACTAAATAAACTACAGAATTGAAGCTGACATTCTGGGGTAACTGTCATACAGAGCAGCAAGCTCATCAGTTACCCCCACACTTTCCAAAATAAAATCTAGAAGCCTCTCCCATGGGTACCTTCTAACAAGAAACATACATCCACACAAAGTCAACCAATCAACACAAAACACCAGAATAAGACCAGAACTTGGAGACAGAAGAACTCCAGTTTAAAGTCATAGAGGACCAAAACCTGCAAAAAGAAACAAATACTAGGGTTCAACCAATGTAAGTGAAGGGGTTTGAAACAGACAATCTGGGGTAAATTTTGATAGAGCAGCCAGCCCATCAGTTATGATGTGGATACAACTTTGAATAATTTTTGAATAATTTTGAAATAAAATAAAATATAAATAATACTGAAAATGAAAAATAAAAATAAAGAAAAGGAAATTTTAAATAATAATAATAATAATAAAAATAATAATGAAAAAGAAAAATAGCATTGCCCATCGAATTGATGAGCGGTTCCCCACCAATGCTTGCCCACGTCCAGATGACCCTGATGTGGTGACATCATATAATTTTGATTTCTGTAATTCTCCAGCTTTTATCTAATTAACTCCCATAAAAATTAAAAGAAAAGAAGAGAAAAAAAGAAAATAATCTGAAACCACATCCAAAACACATAACACAAAATAAAATAATAAAAATTAGAGAAATAAAATTTCAAGTCCAGTCCAAAGAAAATATCACTGGGTGGGCTCCCTCCAATAAGTAAAAATGATTGGAGACCACCAGTGATCCACCGCCATTCTAAAAAAAACCAAAGATTAAGGAACCAGTCTGTTCCAGTTTAAAGTCATAGAGAACTAAAAACCTGAATGTAAAAAGCAGAACTAGAATTAAACCACAAAAAACTAAAGACTTAAAACAGACATTCAGGGGTGAATGTTCTACAGAGTAGCCAGCTCATCAGTTACCCCCACACTTTCCAGAATTAAATCTAGAAGCGCCCCCTGGGTAACATCTAACAAAAACAAAAATACAATGAAATAAACCAAAACCATTAATAATGAAGAGTACAGCACTTGAGGACAAAAGATAAACAAGTTTAAAGTCATAGAGGACTAAAAAACCTGTGAAAAGCAACCAATACTAAGGTTCAACCAAATTATGAAAAGGGGCTGGAAACAGAAAATCTGGGAAAGATTTTTTTTAGAGCAGCCAGCCCATCAGTTACCCCCACACTTATCAAAATCAAATTTAGAGCTCCAGCCATGGGTACCTCTAAAAAATAACATTCCCTACACAAAAGCTGCTCTGCAGCAGCCGAAATCCAAAATTAAAAGAATGGTCCATAGTTTATCCCCATTTCAGAGTCAGTCTTCTTCAAATATTGTACCTCTAAGATAAAACCACTTCACTTGATCTACAGCCACTATTTTCTTTGAGACTACACCATCCAATTCTTCCAAAAAATAAGTTCCTACAGATACCTGAGATCTGTTTCTGTAAGGTCCTTCCATCTGTCAGAAAATATTTTCCCCCACTGACTCTCCAAACTTCTATTATAAACCAACACCAAACAACCAGGATTTAAGGAATTCCTGAGTCTATGAGCCAACTTCTTGTCCCAGTATCTGACTGATTGATTTCTAATCTTCATCATTTTAGAGTATGCCTTCTCCTGACAATCCTCTTTACATTCCAACTTTTGCATCCTAGTGCAGAGAAAATCTTCTGTTGAGTGCACCTCATCCCAATAAACTCCAAGATATGAAACAGCTTCTAAGTCCACTGGTAAAACTGCCTTCTTCCCAAACATTAACTCATAAGGAGAATAGCAAGTTGTCCTTCTCACAGTGACCCTATCAGCAAACAACACCAAAGGTAAATAATGCCTCTACTTTTCACCACTATCTCAACACAATTTCACCAAAGCATTCTTGATAACTTGATGACCTCTTTAAACCATGCCTTCAGCTTCAGGATATTAGGGTGTAGCCACTCTAACTTTAGAACCAATTCTAGCCACAGCTTCTTTGAATTCAGCTCCAAACTTTAGCCCATCATCAACAGTCATTAACTTCATTAACTTATATCTATAAACCAATTCCTTTTTCAAAAACTCTTCCAAATTTTTAGCAGTCAAAATAACCAGAGGCACAGCCTCAACCCAGCCAAAAAAATCATCCCTGGAAACAATCAAATATTTATACCTGCCCTCTTTAATATGAACGACATCAAGACTGACTCTTCCAAACACAGTTAATTTACCAGTAGCATGACAAATTTGTTTTGGTCTCATGTGACTTCTTCTTTGACACTCTTCACAAGATTGGACCCAACCCTGCACAGACAACTTCATACCAGGCCACCAAAATATGTCTTCTACTCTTCTATAAGTCTACTCAAAGCCTCTATGACCAAGGTCTTCATTAAAAGACTTCAAAACCACCTCTTGGCACTTCTCCTGAGTCACCACAATTTGAGTAATTGGATGCCTCCTCCTCATCAACCTTCTCCCTTGAACATAAAAGCCAGGACTCTTCTTTTTGATTTCTAACCAAGTATCATCATCACAACTATCTGGCCCCTCCAAGGTCAAAAGATATTCACAGCGGTAAAAAAAAGAGGACTGGTAGGCAAGTCGTTTTTTTGTACTTCTGACAAACCTTTTTTTAACCTCAGGGTAAAATATAAGACAACTTGTAGGCAAGTCGTTTTTTTGTCCCTCAGACTACCCCAAGAGTAACCTCAGTAGTAACTCCAGTGGCCCTATCTTTTGGAAGAATGGTTGCCTCATGAATCAAGGATCAAAATTTTTATCATCTATGCATCAATTTTCCTTGAAAAAAATAAAGCAGGAGTTGGTATGAGTAAAGAATTTTCAAGTAAAAAAATATATGAATAGCAAATCTCTTTAAAAAGAGACATATTTATCTTATTTTTTATTTTATATATTTTTGGAATAATTTCATCAATTTTTTCACTTGTATTAAATTTTTTATTCAATTTTTAAAATTTGTTAAGCATTTATTTTAATTTCTGCTGATTATTATAATCATTTCTTAATTTTCTACTGATAATCAGAATTTTTAAAATTTTTAGCATTATTAAAATTTTTTTAGATTTTTTTAGATTTTTTTTGCCCTTTAAATAATCTTTATAAATTTTTTTGAATTTAATAGCACTTCATTTAAGTTTTTTAAATTTTTCTGAATTTTAAGATTTTTCTTGAACATATTGCATTTTTTTGAATTTTTTTGAAGTTTTCTGAAGTTTACTGAATTTTTTAGTTTTTTTTTTGTATTTTTTGAATTTTTTTTAAATTTTTTTGAATTTTTTGACATTTTTTGACATTTTTTAGACTTTTCTTAAATTTTTTTTTGAATTTTTTTGAATTTTTTTGAATTTTTTAACATTTTTTCACCACAGAAAATCTAGGGGTGAACTGCTTGCATTCCCCTCTCCTGAACTATAGAGTGTCCCTTCATTATGCCAGGTTTATGAATACTTTATAAACATAAGTAAATTAGAGTTAGATTTACATTTATTCTTGTAGCACGGTGTCAGCCTGTAGAACTCCGGAAAGAACCGAGTGATTACATTACTTTACCTGTAGCACGGTGTCAGCCTGTAGAGCTCCGGAAAGAACCGGAGAACAGGGGACGCCGCGACTACAGTCTATATACATTTGCACACATAACTAAGTACATAGTCCTAGTGACTTAACATCCCCCCCACTTAGTTATGAAAAATATTACTGATATCCCCCCATGCAAACATAACCAACTCCAAAATGAAAAAGAAATAAAATGAAATGAGAAAAAATAAGAGAAAAAGAAAAAGAAATAAAACAAATGTAACCCCATCACCACACACAAACATCTTTCCTTCTAAGCATTGTCAGAGATGGGCCCAGTGATTTTGTGAGTATATCAGCCCGCATTTGAGCAGTAGGAACCCATTCCAACGTTGCCTTCTTCAGAAAGAGTTGTTCACTAACAATATAGAAACACCTATCCACATGCTGTGTCCGCTTGTTGCCAGGGTTATCTTTTGCATTGGCAATTGCTCCTTTGTTGTCGCAGAAGATCTTGATAGGGGGAATATCAGGGAAGATATCTTTGAGCAAGTTTGAGATCCAAATTGCGTCTTTCATACCACCACCAAGTGCCACATATTCAGCTGTGCATGATGAGTCACTTACTGTCAACTGGCGCCTTGATGTCCAAACAATTGGGCAAGAGTTAAGGAGTAGCAGGTGTCCACTTTGAGCTCTTGAGAATTCTTTGTTATTCCAAGTGGAATCAGAAAAAGATAGAAGCTCAAGTGGTGAGTTACGGTCAGGGTGGATGTGAAGACAAAGGGTGGCTGTGTGCTAGACATATCTAAGGAGGTGATTGAGAGCTATCCAGTGAGTGGCATTAGGTTTGGAGGAGAAGTGTGCTAAAAAGTTGACAGGGAAAGACAGATCTGGCCTGGTTGCTACTGCCACATAACTGAGAGCACCTAGAATAGATAGATATTTAGTTGTCTCTATAGCTACCTCTTCGTCTTTGGCCGTGGCGATTTCCAAATTGTTTGGTAATGGTGATCTTGTGGTCAATCCAGATGGGTTATGATTCCGTAGAATCTTGTCAATTAGCTGAAAATTGTGTAGATCAAAACCCTCCGGAACTCCTTTGATAGAAACACCTACTATACCATCAACACTGTCGTTCCATTTTACCTTCAAACTACCATCCAAACCATCTTCCAAACCCTTCAACACCTCCTCACTGCTACCAGTAACTATACCATCAACAACATGTATCCATATCACACCCAAACAATCCTTCTTCCTAAAAACATAGAATCTTTTATCATACTGACTTGCCTTGTACCCCAGAGAGTCTAATTTGCTGGCTATATGAAGCCACCAGCATCTTGCTGCTCTTTTGGTACCATAGAGGGCTTTCTTTAAGTGTAACTCATTGCCAACTTCATGTAGTTTGTAACCTTCAGGAGGTCGCACACAAATTGCTTCATCAATTGGACTGTAAAGGTAAGCAGCAGTGACATCAAAAGATTTGACAGGCCATTTGTGATAAGCTGCTAAAGTGAGGAGAATGTGTTGTGAAGCAAAAGTGGCAGTTGGGGCAAAGGTGTCAGTAAAATCAATGCCATACTGTTGTAAAAAACCTTTAGCTACATATCGAGCTTTTTAGATCGGAGTTTCGGAAGAAGGATTTTTGATTGTAAAGACCCATTTTGCATTGATGAGCTTGGCACCAGGAGGGAGCTTTTCCTCATACTATACATCCATATCTTTCATGTTTAGTAGTTCCCTTTTGCAAGCTTGGTCCCACTTGTGACTGTCAGGCGAGATCATAGCTTGCAGATGTGTTCTGGGAATAATGGATGATTGGGACAGACCTTTTTTAACAGTCTCATGTACAGATTTTTCCTGAGAGATAAGAGTTTCCTCACCCTTGAAATCACCTAGCTTCATATTATTGAGGATATGACCTAGAGAGCCCTTAGATGGTGGTGGTTGATAAGCAGCTTTGTGAGCAGGAAGTTGGTCACCAGGGAAAACAGCCATAGCAGATTCAAAAAAGGAGTTTGATTCTGGGTGCCAGAAAATCCAACCTGCATTATTCAGAGAATAACCTATACACTTACAAATCAAAGCTCGTTGGTCCAGTTTACGTCTAGTTTCTTTGTGGATATGGACAAAAGCTGTTTCACCAAATATTCTGAGGTTTGAGTAAGTTGGGTCACAATTGTACATGAGCTTCAGAGGAGTTTTGTCACCAGTCTTGACATTTGGGAGCCGGTTGTGAACATGGGCTGCCCATTTGTAAGCAAGGCCCCAGAAACATTCAGGTAGTTCACTTGCTAGTAAGATTGTCCTGGCAATGTCACCAACAGTTCTGTTGAAACGTTCTGCTGATCCATTTTGTTCATGGTGGTGAGGACAGGTGATCTCGTGAGTAGCTCCAATGTCAGCCAGGATCTGAGCCATCTGTTTACTGTGCATTTCCCCCCCATTGGTTCTTAATGCTTGTAATTTCTTACCAGTAACATTTTCAAGCTTTTTATAAAAGGTAACAAAAGCAGTTGTGGCCTCAGATTTGGAGTTGAGCAAAAATACCTCACCATAGGAAGTTGAACTTTCTCTAAACATTGCCGCCCATCTTGCTCCATTAACAGTGGGATCCATAGGACCAACCAGGTCTCCAACAATAAGGCTCATCATTGATTCTGGTCTTGATTCTCGTGTTGCTGATGGTTTTCTTGTACTTTTGGCTATTAAGCAATCTTCACAGTCAATCTTACCTGGTGGTATAGAGAGGGGAAATCCAGCACCAATTCCAGTTCTGATGATAGTACAAATGGTGTTTTCACTGGTATGGCCAAGTCTTCTATGCCAGTCCATGAGGGAACCTTTTGCAGCAGGGGGTCGATTGATGGTTTCATTCTTTTTAACAGTACGCAGGAGGGAAGGGTGCAATGGAAAATGATAAGAGGAAACATTTTGATTGCAGTCACTAGACCTAATTACATCTAAAATCCATCTTCTCCTAGTACTTTCCAACCGCCCTGTCATAATCAGTTCATCTTTAAAATAAATACCTAAATTCTTGTCTTCAGAACATAAATCAAAACAAAAACCATTGTCCACTAAATCAAAGAGAGAAATAAGAGTAGTTCTAACTTCTGGACAGTAAAAGACATTGGTAATAGTAACAACTTTCCCATCTCCTTTGATTTTTAGGTCCCCTATGCCGGTGATAAATGAGGAAGGACAGTTAGTTGCTACTTTGATAGGGATTTGATTTTTAAGAGGTCTGAAATTGCTGAGAAGGCTCACATTTCCAGTTACATGATGGGTGGCACCAGAGTCCAATATTGCCACATTCCCGGAAAGCGCTTCAAGTGACCATTCTGCATTGTTCAGATCAATCTGTTCCAATTGTTCATACAATGCCTCTACATTTTCTTCAAATATTGTTACTTCATCTGCCTCAATTTGTACATCTCTTGCTCTAATATGTCTGCGTTGTGGTCTTTTATAAGGGATGTATATTGGTTTGCTTTTCGCATTCGGATCAGAAGCGAGGGCTGTAGCACGTTCTCTCATGAGGTAGAGTCTTGCAGAAAAGGTGGATGAATTAAGGTTGTAGGGACAGTGGGTAAAGAAATGGGAAGTTGATTTGCATTCGTGGCATTGTCTTTGAGCACCTGGGGGTCTGTAGGAGTCTGTATGGCATTGGGGATGAGCTGCCACACTAAAGATGGGTTCAGATGACAAAGAAGCAGCAGGGGTTGTTGATACAGATTCTCTATCCACCCTATTTTGAGTCAAAGATGGCATCAGTTGACAGAAATCTTCAAAAGTGACCGCATTTGAGTCAGCACAATTGTCTAAAGCAACACAGAGATCAACGTATAGATCCTTAAGAGACAAAGGTAATAAGGCGTGAGACATTAGCGCTTTGAATACTTTATGATCAAAAGTGATTCCTTGGCGTTCAATCGCCTTGAAATATTTGTTGAATGCCTCGAGGTACTCACTGTGGGATGTGAACTGTGTTTGCTTTAGATTGATGAAATTACAAATGGCTGTCATTTTGGAAGTATGATTAGACCTAGAGAATTTGTTGATGATATGAAGATAGGTTGGGCGTGCTTTCCAGTCTGTAGATATTTCATGGCGCAGGTTAGGAGAAATGGAGTGCAAAAGGATTAGATGCGTCACTCTGTCTTCATAATCATCAGGGCCAGTGCCATCATTCAATGGATAAGCCCTTGTGCCTACAAAGTCCTTGACTAAAGCCAGGACATTACTGTGCCATTCAGAGAAATTGCCCTCAGGGTTGTCAAGAGTAGGGATGGATTTGGTAAATTCTATTAAATTCTATCACATTCCTTAAAGTTCTTTGTCTCTCAGTCATGCTTATCTGTTGTGTAGTCTGTGGGAGGTGAGGTGGCGCACTCCTTCGGAAAGGAGAATTGGAACAATTAAAAGATGAGGATTGTGCCATAGTATTTGAGCTTAGTGAAAGATCCCCAATAGTGCGAGTAAGATGGTCGATAGGGGTATTCACAGGGGTGGTGTTTACTACAGGTCTATGTGATATAAGGGTAGGGGTGGTAGGTTGAGATGCTAAGGTAGGGGAGAGATTAGCGCTAGCAATAAAGGTAGGGGAAGTATTATTGCTAGCGTTTTCAAAGGGGGTGGTGGCGGTTTTAGATATGTTAGAGGGGGTAGTGGTGGGTTTAGATATGTTAGAGGAGGTAGTGGTTGGTTTAGATATGGTAGGTAGGGCAGGTAGGTAGGAGGAGGGGGTAGGGTTAGCAGTAGATAATGGAGGGTTAGGGGTAAGGGAGGAGGGGGTAGTGATAGGGGAGGAAGGGGCCTCGCTATTTGACGTTCGTTTAGAAAGGTTTGAGGAGGAAGCGATGGGGGTTCCAGGAATAGGGGTGAGGGTAGGTGCAGGGGTAGGGGAAGGGTCTTGTTTCAAGGTACGTTGATGGGGAGGTTTGATGCCGATGCTCCTTAGCTCTCGGTTGGATATCAATTGGGTAATTCTTTTACCAGCGCGGGAAGATGAAGGTAAGTCTTTTTCAGACATGCGCTGGGGGTTTTTGTGTCGCTAACGCTAGTGGAATTTCTGGTTGGCTAACGTTTCAGTGCCCACGAGTACAGCCCATAACCTGTAGCACAGTGTCAGCCTGTAGAACTCCGGAAAGAACCGAGTGATTACATTACTTTACCTGTAGCACTGTGTCAGCCTGTAGAGCTCCGGAAAGAACCGGAGAACAGGGGACGCCGCGACTACAGTCTATATAAATTTGCACACATAACTAAGTACATAGTCCTAGTGACTTAAAAATTCTCAGATTGGTCCAAAAATGAACCTTAATTGATGTCAAGTTATGCATAAGTTGATCAACTATAACCATAATTTTATCCTTCATTGAGCACACATTGAGCACATATTGATCCAACATAAGCTTTTGAATATCCAATATGATTATTTATTTAGAGGATGAAAATTATTCCTTAACATACCTAAGCATTATATGCATCCAAAAGATAAACCATAAAATTATGAAATAAAATTTAATTTACAATAATGATATCTTTTACTACATAATTGCAACAATAGATAAATTTAGCAAATTTTTTGATCACAAATATTAATAACTATAGGGATTGAAATAACTAATGCCTATCCTATTTTCAAATTTTAAAAAAATATAGTCACTTCTCACTTCAAATCTATTAAGTTTTTGTAAAACTAAATTTTGTATAATTTTTTTATTTTACCTAAAATATAAGACCTACAGGCTATTGAAAATAAAATCTTCATTTACTCAATTAAAAGAAATATTTATATTTAAATAAAAATCAAAATTGTCCTTAAAGTGTATAACTTGAAAGGTTGTTATGGAAATTAATATGTGAGTTCTCCTATTTAAATATTTAATTCTTATATAAATCAATTTCACAAGTTTTGTTATGAGTACATGTGAAACAGTAACTGCATTTAAAATTGGAAACCAATAAAATGAGAAAAATATTTAAAAACTTTATTTCAATTTAATATTTATCTGTAAAATTTTTGAAAGTAATATTTTATTCATCTTCTTAAGGATATCTTCCTCCTCCTCTACCCATCTACTTTTTGATAGGGGGTCTCAAACTTGAACAAATAGGCCTGGAAGATTTCATTTGAAAACTGCCTCATAAATACACTATGAAACATGGCTGATTTGTACCTGTAATCTCAAACATGGGGTCAAATACATCCTACTTTAGTTCAAATTTTCCAACCACAGCTCAGCCCACCTATATAAAGATCCTCAAAATTCACCACACATCACATCTTTCCCCTCCCACTTTTTTGATACAAATTTTTACACACCATGCCCCAGTAAGTTTTGCACTTTTCATTCCTTTCTTTATCAACAATTCCTGATCAAGTTTCTATCCTCAAAACTCAGTCATAATGCTAATCAAACTACAAAATTCTCAACATAACTCTTTTAAATCCCTTTTTCATTCTCTCAAAATGATCACGTTGTATGTACTTTTCACTTGGGTTTGTTATTTTATTTTTTCATATTGACTTGGATTTTGAATTTTCACTGAAGTCATATTTTTTCCCTTATTCATTTTGGTTCATCATCTCAACATGAAGCTTCATATTTTCAGAAATTGCATAATTTTTTCATTCTTTCTGTTTTTCGATGATCCCTCATATCCTTTTATTCATCTTCTCTAACTTCCTTAACTCTTCTTCTATTTCTATTACCCATCACTTCCTGAACTTCTATCTGGTCCTTTTACATCATTGAAGACATCTCATCAGGTAAGTCATTCTCCCACCATCTTTTTTCAATTTAAACAGATGTTCTTTTTCTGAATGTATTTTTTTATTGTTTCTATTTCTTTTTTTGTTTTCTCAAATAAAATTTCCTTTTTCAAGAAGGTTCTCCAGAAGCCTGGCTCTCATATCCACCAAGCAACATCTGATTTGGCTCACTGGTTGTTGAGATATTTATCATCCACTTGGCTCAAACTTCCATCAACTTTTTTTTTAATATTCTCAAGTAGGTATTACTCTGGAACAAATATAATACTTATATATAACATAGGTACCTAAAATAGATCTTTTTAGCCCATTGATAATCCCTGGCTTTAATTTTTATAACCCTTTTTTGATTTTCTTTTAAGTAAAAAAAGGGTCATAAATAGGGTAAGTGTTGTTTAAATGATATATTCTTTTTTTAAAAGACTCTCCAGAAGCATGGCTTTTATTTTCAGCAAATGGTGTTGAATTTGATCCTGTGGTTGCTGAGATATCTGCTTCCGAAGTTGAGTCTTGTTTTATAGACTAATTTACATTTCTTAAGTTCAATGTTGCATAATATGCATATAGGACTTATGCAATCTATTTTGAATCATACTTCAGTCTTTGGGCTCTGTTTTATCAGCTAAATATCTGTTTTGGATGAGTCCTTCCTATTTTGTGATTTTTTTTCATGAGTATGAATATTAACATTTGATGAATTTTGGCTCATTCAGATATCAGATTATTTTGATTACAGGTTCTCTAGAGACATGAATTTCATTTCCAGAAAGCAGAATCACTTTTGGCATGGAAATTTCTGAGATATCTACTTTTAAAATTGAGTCTTTTTATGTAAACTAATTTGCATTTTCAAATTTTGAAATTCCATAAGATGCATATTGTTTCTGATACCTTTCATTGTACCACTCCCAAGGTATGTCAATTCCTCAACTTTTTTTTATCATTTGTTTCCTCAATTTTTCTTCTTTATAAATCATTTTTTCCCCTGATTTTTTGATTTTTTGATTTTTTTTATTTTTTTCAGGAAATAGTATCATCAAATATATTCAGAACTCTTCTCAGAATAATCATCATTCAAAAATTCCAGAGATAATCTTCAAACTACCAAGGAAACTCCTGGTTTTAAATCTTGTAAATAGTTTACTCATTTCTTTGGAATATTGTGAAATGCTTACTAATTTTGGTTTTGGATTTCAGATAAACAAAAGTCTGATAAACCAGGTAAGTAAGGCAAGGGGTGAATGGTGAAGGGTTGATTTCTAGTAAATCTTTATGAAGGGGTTCTAAATATGGTAATTAGAAGATTTTAAATTTTTTTATATTTATTTCATATATTTTTAAATTATCAATTATTAAAGATAATCAATCAAGTATAAAGTTTGTGCAATCAGGCCTTGCTGCTGTATAAATGTGTTCATTTATTTATTTATTTGTATTGAATGGATGAATTCTAAATAAAATTCTTGTCATATTATTTCTTTGGCTTTGGTCACATATGAAATTATTTGCAGGTGGTATTGTGAATCCCATTACTTTTACTTAGTTGATTATCCTTTTTGATTTATTTATTTATGAATTTATGTAATTAAAATGAAAATTTGGTAATATTTATCCCCTCCCACAGTAACTTTCAGAGGGAGGTATTGCCATTATTTTTTCTTACATAAATATTTTTTTTCCAGACATAAAATAAAATGGAAATCCCCACCCCCAAATATAGTAAAATTCAGGGGAGGGTATTTCCAAATTTCTAAATTTAAAAAAATAAAATTTGTGAATTTATGTATCTTGTGCATAAGGGTTGGTTAATGAAGCTGTTGAAAAACCATATGTAATCAAATTATTAATAGAAATCCAGAATGAATTTTAGTCATGTAGATATAGAGAAAAGATTACTTATAATTTAAATACAAAACATTTAATCAACTGAAATCCTAAAAAATAGAAAGAGTAGAAGCATGAAATGTATATAAGAGAGATTCAAAGCATTGTTTTAAAATCAAAATATTTATTTCCATATCTGATCTGGAAGAGGTTTTTAAGATGGGTTAATGTGGCACCATTTTAATTTGAACTAAAATGACAAAGTGCAACACAGATTTGAATAGCAGGATCTCTTTCTAGACAAAAAAAATAATTTATGAAAATTGAGTGATCATTTATAAATTAATGTAAATTGAGAAATCCAGGAAAAGTTCTGAAAAATATCTGTTTAAAGCTAATTTCAGGAATGTTGTAAAGACCCTCAAGGTTAAATTGTGGTTGGTGTTGCATGGAAGGTTTTCTCAAATATAAGTAGCAATTCTCCAGCGTGTCACACATGTAAGCCAAGTAAAGTTCAGCATTGGAGTTGGTATCAGAGTTAACCAATAAATCCAGGGCTAGAGTAGTAGCAGTGATTTCTAGTTGATGATGGACTGAAAGAGGCATGTTAGTGAATGGTGATGAAAACTAAGGGTGAGTGTATGATGAAGAGGCTGCTAAAGTGGTGGGAAGTCACATTTTTCACATGTTGAATAATAAGCTCTTAAGAGTTAGGTGAAAAAAATCTAAGGAGGTGGCATCTCTGTACCTAGTGCTAACTAATCAAGATGAAGGAGAGAAGTGTTTTGATGGCTTTTTTTCCCAAAAGAAGTTGTGTTTGAGGTCAAGCACACCATCAAATTACATCTTTCAAGGGCAGGTGTATTTCATTTTCTGATGGAGTGTTTGGTACTTTTTTTGTGGCATATTTGATCAAGTTTGATACCCCCTAATTTACTCCATCCCATATCATTTTCATAGAAAATATCTACTGTTCTAGAACTCTCCTTATCAGAAGTATCCCATTTTATTTTTGAGCCATTAATCCCTTCATTAATTCTCTACTAGACATAACTCTTAATATATCAAAGAATATGCATTTTATATTTCTTCTAATATTTTTTTCAAGATTTCTAATTTTATATAACACTTCCAGCAAGAGGGAGCCTGGCTGGTAGTGATTTAAAATTACATAAAAATATTCACTATGCACCAAGTAAGATATCCCTGATGGGGATATTCAGTGCAAGTTGGTGATATTGTAGGGAGGGACATAAGGATAGAAAAATATCTTTAAGAAAAATATGTGGGATAGAAATTAGTGTAAGGAAAATATGTGCAAAAAAAAAAATTGTTTGAAAAATAAGTGTAAGAAAAATATGTAGCAACCATGGGAAATTTTGTTTTTTAATTTTTTCAAAAAATGATTTTTTTATTTTCAATTTTTTATTTTTACTTTATTTTCTGTATTTTACCTTTTTTTAATTTTTTTCAAAAAAAAAATTCTCATGGTTGCAAGTGATTTTACTCACACTTACCTTCCTTGCATTTATTTTTCTTGCACTTGCTTTTCTTACATTTTTTTTTCTTACCTTATGTCCCTTACTAAAATATACGCAACTCAGACTGGATATCCCCATCAGGAATATCATACTTGGCGCATAGTGAAAAAAGCCCAAGCCACAGGAAGTGGCTTGGGTTTGAAAATAAAAAATATTTTTTGCTGCCAGCTTTTAATTATAATAAAATAAAAACTGACCAAAGCCACTTTTAGTGGCTTTGGTCAATTTAATAATACATCTTGCAGGAAGTTCAAAACTGCCTGCAAGATGTTGTCTTTAAAAGCAAGTGAAGTTGCATGCAGCAAATTTGCTCACTTTTTATATTAATGACTTGCAGCCAGTTTAAAACTGGCTGTAAGTTTTTTTAAAGCAACCTAAGTCGCTACAAGAGACTTTGGCTGAAATGTATTTGTTTTTCATCTCCCAGCCAGACAACACTGGCTAGGAGGCTTTAAGGTGAGATTTGAGCGGCCAATCTTTCTTTAAGCAACATTGGCTACTATAAAAAATAAACCACCAGCTAGGTTATCCGGGCTGGTTTGAATTAATAAGAAATAATATAAGAGTTGAGATATTAAAATTTTCCCTACTCTTTTACATGAAATTTGGCATAATTTTTTGACAGTGTGAAATGAATATGTGCATAATAAAAAATCAAAGCCAGAAAAAGTGGTATTGGATATTTTTAAATGCCAA
This sequence comes from Hemileia vastatrix, assembly GCA_030280995.1. Classification (NCBI taxonomy): domain Eukaryota; kingdom Fungi; phylum Basidiomycota; class Pucciniomycetes; order Pucciniales; family Zaghouaniaceae; genus Hemileia; species Hemileia vastatrix. Next base: position 47,370,406 of record JASXTE010000003.1, on the reverse strand, counting down.
AACTTATATACCCAGTTTTAACATGTATAAAATATCAGGATACTGATTTTGTGTGCATATTGTTTTGCAGAAATATACGCTTAGTTGTTAACTCTTTTGTAGCCAAATCTCAACTTAGTGGCAACAAAAATAATAAGTGATAAAAAATGTGTCCATACCAGCTGAAGGTGAGTTTTCCCACCTAATGTGAACAAATGATATGGATAAGTTGATTGAATTTGAAAAATATGTAAAAATAAATATTAATTGCATCCATGTGCAACTATCCACGGCTTTGGTTCCTCAAATTATACTTTGTGAAACCCTATATAAATAAGCTGTAAAATCATTATGTAAGTTTTAATTAACAGCATGTGAAAATGTTTTGTGATTGTTTTTAAAATATATTGCTGTGTAAAAACCTGTTGCATATAAACCTCATGCAAGTCACTGCATGCCATGCAACAAGATTCAGCAACTTTCATGTTTCTATATGCATAACTGTAAGCAAATTTTCATCCAAGTGGCAAACTTTCTACTTCTCTCTTTCCACTTACAAGAGACAGGTTATTATAATTAGCTTTCCATCTTTAAAAATTAAGAGTTTTTTATTTTTTTTAGTCCCTTATACTTGTTTCTTAAATAAAAATATTAATTTCACTTTAAATATAAGTTCAACTTTTAGGGAATCCATTTTTCTCAATGATTAGGTTTTCCACCAAAGTCACTTGTTTACAGATTACTAGCTTGGATTGTTGGTATTTTATTCTCCTTTTTAATCTCTTTAAAAAAATAGAAATGAAGATTGTTTTTAACTCTTGGAAGCTAGATCTCTAACTTGTCATAGTATAATCAAAAAGCTAATTTTTGGTTAGCATCCAAAATTTATATTGGTTCCTCTTTCTCTTTTTTTATTTTTTTCATTCAATAAAAATGATACTTATTTTTCTACAATAATCTATTCATAAAAATTATAATTAACAGATTAGTTGTCTATTTATCGATTAATCATCTCCTACCAAAGGATTTTTCTTAAATTTCAAGTAAGTATATCTATTTTTCAATATTTCATTTTTAAGCTTTTTATTATCCTCAATCATTATATATTGAATAATTAAATAAAATATAATATAATATTATCCACATGTGTATGGGATCAATTTTTTTCTACATATCAATAATTTATTGTTTTGGCCTCCTGTAATTTTATTAATGGTAGAGGTATAGTTGATTCTTGTTTAAATAAACTATACCTTTCAACATTATAAATTATGGATATCTGGAGGTTTGATATATTATTGATATATGGAGAAAAATTAAATAAAGCGTCAACACATACTTATGTATTATTGCTGTTTTTATCATAATAATTGGGCATTGGATTTAAGATTCACATTTAATTGTTTATGTTTAGGGTATAGTTGAATCTTGTGTGCCCAACAAATACAGCAGAATACTATACTTGTAAGCAATAAAATGAAGCTTTAATTCCAAATACTTGATTAATATTTTAAATGCAGCTAATACTCATTTTTGCTACATGCATGTTAGATATGATTTTTAATTCAATATTATGAATATAATGATTATTTTTGGAGGGCTTATTTTTAACCATTGAATTCTTTTGCACTATATCTTTATTTATTTTTGAATTAAATTGTTTTCTTATCCACTTCACTACAAGATGGAGGATTCACAAAGTTTTTTTATAAATAAAAATAACCACCAATGAAAAAAATCAAATAACCAGCATCCATAAAACATCAAGAATGAATTACTTATGGTTGAAAATTATGGTATTGAGACAGATGGAAAGATAAAAAAATATTTTTCTAGGAGTTTTGTGAAAACTTTAGTTAATCCAGAATGGTATTTTATTTCAAATTCAAGCTGTTATATTTTCCATCCAATCTGCTCCTCAATTCCAAGTGTGATAGTGAAAACATTTTCTATTGAAGATCTCATTTGATTAAACATGCTTGAAGTAACAACTAAGTGCACCAAAGACTTTTTTTACTGTGAACTTTGAGTTTTGAATAATAAAGCTCATAAAAATGGTGGTGGATTTGTTAATATGTTTGTTGGTGGTTGGTGTTTAGATAGGATAAAGTCTCTATTAATTCATTAGTATTATATAGTTTTATTTATGAATAGTTTTAATCTTCTATTATTTTAATTAATTTTTTAGGTCAATATGCTTCTAAGCCCATAGATTTGGCAGAGTATGATTGTTGCATGAAGCAAATATAGTTATTCTTTAATTTTTTTATCAAAATATATCTAATGTTAAGTATTTAGAAGCAGTAAAACTCTGTCAAAAGCTTGGGATTCCTGGTTTTGGAGAAAATTTTAATGATCAAGAAATGGAACCATTTTCTGGCAATGTTACTTGGACAAAAGCTCAAATAGAAATGGGTTTTGGAATAGTACTCACTGTGACTCAGACCGTAGCAAGTATACATTTGGACTTTTCATGCCTAAAGACACTGAGAAAAATTCTCTTCATCAATATTATGACTCAAATCAACAACATCAAAAAGGTGGAGAGCTTCATTTTCTTGAAATAGCTTTCAAAGTAGACATGGAGGCCACTAAATGCATCACAGAGATCTGATGGCCAGAAAACCTTCTTAATCATTTCACTTCACAATGTTATGAAATTGGTGGATTCACTTGCCTTGGCTCTTCTATTCAAATTAGTACAAGACTTTTCAATACATTTAAAATCCAAGATTTTGAAATAGATATTTCTCAGTACTTAGATATAAATGAAGAGTTAGAAAGATGTAAATTTCTTATCATAAAACGTTCTAAGTACAATGAAAAGACTGATTTAACAAAAAAAAATAAAAATTTAGTAAACTACTATATATTTAATGTTACTAAAGAAATTGAAAATTTAATAAATACAGAAAAAGATTCTGATATACATGCTAATAAAAAATTTAAAGAAAATTAAGTAATGATAGGTAAAAATGTGATTGTATTGTACAGGTATAGTTTTAGTTTAGTGGTAAAATGATATCTTTACACACTTTCAAAAATATTTTTTAAGAAGCTGATGATTATGTATAATCTAGTGAAAAACCTTTAAAAAATAAAAGTATTGAGAAAAATGGATGTAAAAATTGAAATATCATAATACAATAAAAATTATCATTGCTACAAGTAAAATAAAATATAATATAATCAAATATAAGAAACAAAATATAGCTATGTAACTTGCTTAATTATTGAAAATGGAAACTAAAAATATACAATATCTTTAAAATCCTTCCTAAAAGATCATATGCATCTTCACAAATAGATCTGTACTATTAATATTATTTTTAAAAATATTAAAAATATGCTTATTTTTTCAATAAGTTTTTTCTTATTAATAAGTAAAGTAAAACCATGTATTATTTTATTTTTATTTAACTAAAAATAAAAATAAAAAATAAATTAATGGACAATTAAATATTAACTTTTTTTATTTGATTCTTTCATAATTTATTTTCATATCTAACTTGAATTACTTTAGTGGCATTTTTTGATCTTAAATTTACTGAAATTTGTACACTAGTGTGACTTGTGATTTTTTTTTGATAAGTTTAATATTTTTCATCATATAAATATATTTTAGTGAAGCAATAACTGCAAAAGTAGAAGTGAAAAAATCAATAAAAGGAAATGAGGTATATTGAGAATAATGAATCTATCAATTAAATTAGATCTCCAAAAAAAATTAATTCTAGTTTTAAAATTTGCCTTGTAGAAGAGGAATATTTAATTAATATAAATTTAAAATTCCTTGTAGATCTTGACTTAGCCTTCATCATCTATCTTTGATTCAGGTGCAGAATTCCAATAGCTGAATTATATGATGATATTCCTATATATCTAATTTAATTTTTTTCTAAAATTCATAGAAAAAAGTATGTAAAATAGAAACTATTCAATCATTTTTAAGTTAATTTTATTATATTATAATAAAATATTAATAATTATTAAAGGACTTTTACTTTTACACAAGAGTGGACCTCAATATATTTAAAAATAAGTATAGCACAATCAAATTGAATTCTATTTTAAAGTGCTTGAATATTTATCCATTGAATTAATTTTAAGAGTTTTGGATGGATATTTATTTTTTCTTAGAGTTTAATGAATCTTTAAAACCTAGAAAAAGATTGTAGATAAATTTTTATTGACCTTGATCTATTCAGGTAGATGTAAGTAGAATTTGATTCTTATGAAATTTTAGAAGAAAAATAACATTTCAATAACTTATTATTGACATTTAAGGATGAACAAGAAAGATGGCAATCTAAAAAGGGTTTGTTTTAAAATTTATAAAAAAATATTTATAGGTTCTTAATAAGGAGTACCCTAGTTTTTTTCTTTTATTTTGTTGCTTTCTTAGAAAGAACTAAATATCTTTTTTTCCAAATTATTGAATGAAATTTGATATCTATACATGAATCCATTAGTGTAAAAAATAATCAATATAGAATATGAATCAAAATAAAGCCAGCTAAATTATAGATCATCAAAATGTGGAGTAAATTTTCTTTTTCAAAATAATTTAAACTGATAGAAAGATTTTTTTTAAATTCAACTAGTTTTTCAAAGACACTTTAATATAATTTTATACCAATATGATGGCTTCTCATTATTTAAATGTCTAGATATTATTTTATCATGCCACATATATATGTTATTATTATTAAATTAATTGAAAATTATTTCAAGGAGTTTTTCATCGAGAATACATAGTATAATGGAAATAATTATGCACCTAGAAATTATAGAAATTAGATTAAGAAAATTCTACTTAAGAAAAAGCTTTGATGAATAGTGAGCAAAAATTTATTAAACATAAGCTTTTTTACTTTTGAAGATGCTAAAAAGCAATTATAGAAAACAGTTTCAAGTTTTTGTAATAATTATCTTAAAATTTGAAACAAATGCTAAGATGTATTTCCATCTTAAAGAAATATGTAGTGTTATGAAAAAATGACATATACTGTATTCTTAATTTTTTTTAAATTTTTGATTCATCATGATTTTGACTTATGATTAGTGCAATAATATTTACTGAATAGCAAAAAGGTGTAAGAAATTTATACAATAATATTTGTTGATAGTTTAAGCATCTCTATTAAGATTTGGTAATAAATCTCACATAAATAAATAATTTGAGTTACACCAAAAAATTTAGCAATAGGATAGAGGATATAATTACATGAGGTAGGATTATGTATTAATTACATCAAAAATAGAGAAAAATGAGTAATTTGGACAAATAAGATTCCAATAGTCAAGAAAATTAGCTGCCATTTCTTTAGCAATATGGCTAAGAGTGGGAGTATTAAAATTAAGTGGCATAGGCCCAGAATTATCTACTAAGAGTTTTATAATATTAAAGATATAAAAATTAAGGTTTCTTTAGATTTTTTCACCGCCTGGATTATTATAATCACTGTAATTTCTAAGGAGGCCAATTTGTGTTATGAATTCTAAAAAGTCTGAATCTGACACAAGCCAGTAGTCCTGTGAGGAAAGAAATAAGCCACAAACTCCATCAACCAAGTAAAAAGTAAGTGATTGATATTTATGGTGTGCATATTATTTATTCATCTTCTGAATAGAATCATTTTGAGACTCATCAAATTGCTAAATATCTGTTAATTTTATTTATTCCTTGAACATTGTCATTTCTTGCTTTGAGCTTGAGATATATCTGCAGCAGCCTGTCTAGATTTGAAAATAATTATTGAAATTATGACATTGATTAATATGTTTCTAAATTGGCACAGAGGAGTCATTGAAAAATTTGCAGTGATTAACTGTGATGTTGAGCTGTTGAACATATTGGGAACCTTGCTCTTCAGATGTGTAAGGTGGGCTAGAAAATGTAGGCCAAGATCAATAGGACAATCTGGATTGAAGTTTGATTCTTCAGCAGGAAGGGTAAACTCTTGAGTAGTAAGATAAAGAGATTATGTGACAAGGGATGCCCATAAAGAATGCTGATGAGGACTTGGGCTAAGTAGTCTTGATAGCATGCATATCATTGATGATTCAGGGTGATCAGTCTTCTTAAATGGAGAAAGATTATTTTAGTTTCTTTCTTCAGCATTAAATTTTTTTTACAAATTTTCCAAATCAAATTATTGACCACCCAGACCTGCAAAGTGTCAAAATTGAGAAAATCCAAAGCTAAAAAAATAACAAAACAATTAGTTATCATAAAATGAATAAACAAACTTCAAGTAAGTGATACATACAGAGTTTGTTAATTTTTGTAAGAATTTTTCATGAGCAGATTTCTACCATAGAAAATTGAATTTGTGTAAAATTCCTTGTGTCTTTTTGAGAGAAATAGACAAACAGATTTCAAATAATTTATTGATGTCTGTACATGTCCTAAGTACCTTTTGGACATTGATTCTACCTTCAAAAAATCAATGAATTTCAGCTATTTGCTTCTGTAATTTTGAGTTTCCAATCATTGTTGGAGTATAAGGAAGGTAATGATTAACAATTTTTATTGTTGATGATAAATACCATAGGATTTTTGGAAATTCAATTTTAGATTTTGAAGATACAGCAACTAGAAGCTGTTCCTTTGAACTTAAAGTATTTTTGTGTGGCTGGCTCGATGGATCAATTTCTCATTTGGTGTTTTCTCAACCTCATCAGAAGAGGTAGCTTCATCATCTTTTTGAGTTAAAGAATCTTCATATTTCAGCTTTTCATCATCATCATCATCATCTACTTCTTCTTCGTTAGAGCAATATTCACTATTATATGAAGCTTCAGATTGATTGTGGTATTTAGAGCTGGATTAAAAGATAAGAAAAAGATAAGAAATAATAAATGAAAAAGTAAATAATTTGGAAATAGCTTTAAAGACTAATATAAAATGTTTTTCTATATTACTCATTAAAGAAATGACATACCTTTTGGGCACATTTTGGCTAGTTTGTTTAGATTTTTGAGATGTTGCATAAGAGGAATCCTTGAAAGGAGGATTTTTAGTAGCACTGACAAAACTAGAGCCCCTAGAAAGTCTCATTCTTTTTGAGCGTCAAAGAATAGTCTTATCTACCTTTTGATATGTTGATTCATGGCCTTCAGGGTCAGCTCTTTCATTATCATCATTGTCTTTGATGATAATGACATCATCTGGAGGAATGATACTTTTTTGATAAGCTGAATTTGAATAAGTTTTAAAGAAAAAGGGTCAATAATCTATCATGCTGAGTTTAAAGAAGTTTGTATAAAATAATTGCTTACATTTTTCTAGGTCATCAATGTATTCAAGCACATTGGTTTATGCATTTAAAATATTAGATGGTAAAGGCTTCTGGCTAAGAGTTGACAGTATCTCTTCAGTTTTTCCTTTAGCAAATTCAAGTATCTTGCCATATTGAGATTAAGTAATTCTGGTCCTTTTTTTAGCAAGAGTAGTGGGTTTTGGGGACAATGCTAGAGGTGGTTGTTTCTTGCATTTGAAGGATTTGAATTGAGGATGATGATGAAATTTTGTCAAATAACTACTTGCTGCCAATATATCAAATATATTAATGTAAAAGAACATTTAGTGTAAGAAGATACAAGAGATAAAGTAATAGATCTTACATAAAGGAGGTGTCTGTTTTTCACAAAGCATTTTAATAACTTATTACTTGAATAAAATCAAAAATTCTTATATCAAGGTAATAAAGAGATAAAAATATATATTACAATTGTGATTTTCTAGCTGTTCTAACACAGATAAATGTGATAACCAAAAGATATTAGTAATAAAATTAAGAGAAATAAATGAATTGAGAAATGTGGTACAAAACAAGAGGGTTTATATATTACCAGAAGCTGGTTTTTGATAGAGGTTCTTTTAAAATAGGATCAAGCTAGCGAGAATATTGGAAAAAAGTCTGATGATAATAATGGGGTTAATAGTGAAAGGGAAGTAACTAGACATAAACATTGGGGGCTTTAAAGTGTGAAAAACAAAGAAAATGTAAAATTTTAAATTTGAAAATTGCAAAGGGTAAATTGTTGAGAATGTAAAGTTAACTAATTTAAATATTTAAATCAATTTGTAAATATTGACATCATGCAATAGGACCAAGGGATCCATTATTGGAAACTTTGACATATTTTTGTGGTATAAAAAAACGGGGACAAAAACAAAGGAATAGGATAATTTTAAAAAAGGGATAAAAAATTTAACACTTAATAATATTATATAAAATTATTTTAAAAAAAATTAATTTATTCTATGATAGGAGCTTTTTTGGGCTGCACTGGCCCCCTATGACAAAAACCTAGTCTAAACTTAGTTTAAGTTAAATTTATATAATAAATCAGAAATAGAAACACTTAAGAATCTTAAAATATGGATAAAGTATAAAAGTAATTAAATTTATTGCCTTATAAATTATGATAACCAAGTACCAAAGTCAAAATTATTTAAAAGTATTTTACAGATTTTTACAAGGTTCAAAACTGTAAACATCATTCAAAAGTAATTGATGATCTTGTTCCACTGAGATAACTAAGTTGAAAAAGAAAATAGATAATGGATATATGTCTCTAACTTGAGCTATTATTGAATAGGAAAAGTCAGAAAAAATATAGCAGGATCAATTAGGGTATTTTTTACATTGATGTAAAACTTGGTTGATAAAATAGTAAAGACCTTCAAATCAGGACTAAAAAAATAATCAAATCAAATAGGAATATTAGGAATGGGTATAATAAAAGTTATAACCAATATCTTATTAATATTGAAGGAAATAAATTACTAGGAATGGCAAAAAATATTGTACTCTTTTACCTTAAAATGGAAATATCAACTACTCAGAATATACTCAAAATTACCTACAAATAGCTAAAGGTTTCCTCTTCACCAAAAGACAATAGTAAGGAATATGTAGAAAATTGATTTCATCAAAATGTTTTGAGAAAAAGTGTCCAGCACAAGTTTGGCTGAACTTGTGCTGGACACTTTTCCAACTTGAGGATGGTAGGGTGCAAGTTTAGTTAAGAGAAGTGAGGTGTTCCTCATAGAAGTGTCCAGCACAAGTATGGCCAAAATTGTGCTGGACACTTTTACCTAAAAATAATTTGATGCCATCAATTATCTTCATTATATGGGCTATTTTTTGGTTTTTCTTGCAATTTTTGGTCACTGGTCTTGGTCAAAGTGTCCAGCACAAGTTTGGAAAAACTTGCGCTGGACACTTTTATGAGGAACATTCAACTTCTCTTAAATAAACATGCACCTTACAAACTTCATATTTGATATGTGTCCAGAACAAGTACAGCCAAACTTGTGCTGGACACTTTGACTAACACCAGTGAATAAAAATTGCAAGGAAAACTAAAAAAAATAGCCCATATAATGAAGATAATTTATGGTATCAACTTATTTTTAGGTAAAAGTGTCCAGCACAAGCTTGGCCATCCTTGTGCTTGAAAACTTTATGAGGAACACCTCACTTCTCTTTACTAAACTTGCAACCTACCATCTTCAAATTGGAAACGTGTCCAGCACAAGTAGGGCCAAACTTGTGCTGGACACTTTAACCAAGACCAGTGACTAAAAATTGCATAGAAAGCCAAAAATATAGCCCATATAATGAAGATAATTGATGGCATCAAATTGTTTTCATGTAAATGTGTCCAGAAAAAGTTTGGCTGTACTTGTGTTAGACACACTTATGAGGGACACCTCACTTCTCTTAAATAAACATGCACCTTACCAAATTCATATTGGAAATGTGTGCAGCACAAGTACAGCCAAACTTGTGCTGGACACTTTTACTCAAAAAAAATTTTTATGGAATCAATTATCTTCCTTATATGGGCTATTTTTTGGTTTTTCTTTCAATTTTCAGTCACTGGTCTTGGTCAAAGTGTCCAGCACAAGTTTTGCTATACTTGTGCTGCACACATTTCCAATTTGAAGATGGTAGGGTGCATGTTTATTTAAGAAAAGTGAGGTGTTACTCATAAAGGTTTCCAGAAAAATTATGGCTGAGCTTGTGATGGACACTTTTACCCAAAAAAATTTTTGATGGCATCAAATATCTTCATGTTATAGCCTATTTTTATTTAATATCCTTGAGTTAATAATTTAATGTCCATGACAAAAGTTTCCAGAACAAGTTTAACCATACTTGTGCTGGACACTTTTATGAGGAACACCTCACTTCTCTTAAATAAACATGCACCCTACCATCTTTAAATTTGAAATTTTTCCAGCACAAGTTTGGCCCAAATTTTTCTGGACACTTTGGTAATGGACAGTAACTTATTAATCTAAGGAAATTAAATAAAGATATGCTATAAAATGAAGATATTTGATGCCATCAAAATGTTTTTTGGGTAAAAGTGTCCAGCACAAGTTTAGCCATACTTGTGCTGGACACCTTTATGAGGAACACCTCACTTCTCTTAAATAAACATTCACCCTACCATCTTCAAATTAGAAATATTTCCAGCACAAGTACAGCAGAGCTTGTGCTGGACACTTTGACCAAGACCAGTGACTATATATTTTAAGGAAAACCAAATAAAATAGCCGATATAATGAAGATATTTGATGCCATCAAAAAGTTTTTGGGTAACAGTGTCCAGCAAAAGTTTGGCCGTACTTGTTCTGGACACATTTATGAGGAACACCTCACTTCTATTAAATAAACATGCATCCTACCATCTTCAAATTGGAAATGTGTCCAGCACAAGTACGGCCAAACTTATGCTGGACACTTTGACCAAGACCAGTGACTATAAATTTCAAGGAAAACCAAAAAAATTGCCTATATAATGAAGATGATTGATAGCACCAAATTGTTTTTTGGTAAAAGTGTCCAGTAAAAGCTCCCATGTACTTGTTCTGGACAATTTTATGAGTAACACCTCACTTCTCTTAAATAAATATGCACCCTACCATCTTCAAATAGGAAATGTGTAAAGCACAAGTACGGCATAACTTGTGCTGGACACTTTGAACAAGACCAGTGACTAAAAATTGCAAGCAAATCAAAAAAATAGCCCATATAATGAAGATAATTGATGGCATCAATTTGTTTTTAGGTAAAAGTGTCCTGCACAAGTTTGGCCGTTCTTGTGCTGGACAATTTAATGAGGAACACCTCACTTCTATTAAATTAACATGCACCCTACCAACATCATATTGGAAATGTGTCCAGCACAAGTTTGGCCAAACTTCTGCTGATCACTTTTACCCAAAAATTTAGATAGCATCAATTATCTTCTGTATGTGGGCTTTTTTTTTGGCTTTCCTTGAAATAATAAGAGACTTTCCATTGCCAGAGTGTTCAGCACAAGTTTTGCCAAACTTGTACTGGACACATAGCACAATACTTAAAATTTACTGAAGTATTTTTATCAATTACATGTTATTAAATCCACTTTTATTTTCTTATGGCATGAAAAACAAAGATAAACTGATGATTGTTTTGTTTTTAATGATTAATAATCTTCAATTTTTGTTGTGATAAGTGAAATTTAAAAAAATTATTTTTTCTTAATATCCTTGTGAACTTGAATTTCCAAGGGTTGGATGCTTTAATTTTCTGTATATATTTTGTTTATTAACTATGGTAATGTATTATTGAGTGCCTTTAATTATTTTTCTTTTTTTGTTAGGGATGGTGTTCACTTTCATAAATTTTTCACACATGCATTTTTATACTAATCATTCCTGACGTTTAGCCAATAAAAAAGCCATCATAATTATTGAAAAACAGGTATGTTAAATTGAAAATCAGAGTCTAGTTCTATTCTTGTTTGAGTTTTTAATTTCATCTTGTTTTAAGTATCTGAGAAGAGATTCAATTTAATTTATTTCAAGCTCATATACTTTGCATAAAAAAATTTCACATTTTTTTAATCAAAATGTTTATCATGTCTAAAAGCTTTACAAAAATACATATTTATTTTTCTATCCTCAATATTTTTATAATCGTAAACTCTTTTGCTCTCTCTTATCTTATACATTGATTGGAATTTTTTTTAAAAAGAATAATCATCTTATTTTAAAAAAAGATTACTATCACTCTATATACATGGTTACCAGTTGGGTAAAAAATTTAAGGTGCTGCTGCTTTATCTAGTGCTTTATTAACTTTGTCAAAATATATATCTTCTTGAACCTCAAGTAACTCCATCTCATTAAGCAACAAATTTTCTAAATATCCAGGAGAATAGCAGTTTTTTGGCAAAAATTTGGGCACATTAAAGATACCATCTTTTGAAGCTGTCTTTTTAGTTGAGAAATCATAAATTTTCTTCATTGAAGCCTTTTCAACATTTGAATGGGCTTTCCTTTTAGCATAGATGTCCTTTATATCTAAAATTTCATTGAGTTTTGTATTTCTCCATCCAGGAACTACTCGTATAGGACGTTTCTCTTCTGGATGGGGTGGGGCTTCTTCTAAATCAGACATGAGACTTGTATCATGAAAAAGTGCTACAAAGACTGGCTGATCAATGCACTTTTTTCTTTCCATGTCAAAGAAGTTTTTTGAAATCTAAAAGAAAATCAAATTAGATAAAGACTTTCTTTAGTTATTATTCTTTGAATAAAAACCTTTGTTTGACAACACTTTATCTGTGCTCTTGATCCCTTTTACTTTATACTTGCCTCAATCACCTCACTGTTTTGACTGGCCACCTTTTGAATCTCCTTTCCCTTGTCGACCACCCATTGCTTGACAATGATTGGTGTGAACCTGAGTTTTGCTGAATCAATATTTTTAAATTTTGAGAGACACTTAGTACAATGGTCTAATACTACACTTCCCGTTACTTGATTCTATTTTGACTTGGAAAAATTTTGACAGTTCCAATCAATAGCGAGTCTACAAAGTCCTTTCTCTTTCATCTCTCATTCCAAATTTTGTTTTACAGAGATTGGTACAGCAGCTCCTCCCTTTATTCCTCAGGGCTCAGGTGTTGTTATAAAAGTTGTTAGATGAATTTTGGAATGTAAGAACATGTCAGTATTTGTTAAAATAAATTGACAATCAGCAGCTGAAGTTATATGCAGTGTGTATTGAACCTGTTTCAATTGTGTTTCAATCATCAATTTCTTGTAATCATGCCAACTCTTCCAGTCTGTAGCCTCTTTGTTTGTTGGGCCAATAGGAAACTCAGATAAATTAATGGGTCCACCAAGACAGAACTTCAAAAGTGATAGATATTTTGGTTAATAGAATCTAAGCTCCTTGGTACATCACACCTTGTAACTATACTTCTAACAATTTGTAAGTTTTTGTCATTTTGAAGTGACTCAGCATCAAGTATTCTGTGCTGATCAGGAGCTCAAATTATAAGAGAGTCATTAACTGCAAATTTTTAAAAATAAAAATTGGTAAGCCTTTTTTAAAACATAAAAGCATGTTGAAAAATTTTATTTGCCATGTCCACTGGTACTAGCTGCTAGGTTAGTAGAAGTGGAATCCCCACTGTTTCCAAGAAAATGATTCAACAACATACTAGCCCAATCATTCCCTACACTTTCTGCTTGCTGCTGAAAATTACAAGGTGGGGATCGACAATCTGTATTTGTGATATTAGAAGAGAAATCAGTTTATCAAATTTGGGGATTTGATGAAGACTGAGGAGGATGTTAGGGTTTTCCTGGATATACTCTAGGATTTTCAGGGGGAACAGGAATCAAATCACCCATTCTAGGATTTTGAGGAGGAGGATTATTTTGCCCTCTAAAGTTACTTGCTAATGGAGTAGCAAGCTGCATGGCATTACCAGTATTAGAAATTCTGTGCTTTATAAAAAATAAGACAAAAATTATTAACTTTCAGAATATATACAAGATATTATTAAAGAGAAATTAGTTATACATTTAATTGTGATTTTAATGAATAAAATATTCAAGTGAAAAAATTAGTGGAAAACTCGGTTTTATTGGCTTGTAAAATATAGTCATTAGATTTTTCAACCCTGGTTCTGAACTATTTATAATATTTTTTAAGTATAGGTATACTTTGTATAGTACATTGAATTCCTTTTAGCTGAAATTAAATTTACAATTAAATTTCACTCATTAATAGCAGGGTTTATAAAACATAAAGAATGCACTTGTTATTTTTTTCTTAAACATTTAGGCAAAATCTCAAAATGTTTTATTTATTAATCTTGCATATAGATGTTCCAAAAATCTATTAAAAACATTCCAAATCCTCCAAATTCTTACCAATCTCAAATAATTTCAAATATATTAACAAAAATAAAATTTCCATGTTGTTTAATTTATTTGCTTACTAGTGTCTGAAGTCCAACAGCAGTGATAACATTTTACTTTACTCCAAACATTCCCCTTTGGTGCTTTAAAGTGGCCACATGTCCAATAATTGAAGCTTTATTTATCACAATTTGGGTCTCTTATTCTACTCTTACTAAATGGAAATGTACTTGTGTAAACCCCTCATAGGGATCCTTTTTTGTATCTTCTGGTATAAGCTCTTTAAATGGGCTTACAATTAGATAGACTTTTTCATTATTGTCATTTGAACTAAAAAGCTCTTCAATATGTCTAAACTGACTATCTTTTCAAAGTATAATTCAATGGTAGAATTCCCAGGATTCTGGTCATGACTTGTATAGCACTTTCCATGGACCAATATGCTTGCTACATTTTCAACGACCCGGTCTCCTACCTTTTCTGATGGTAACAAAGCCCGTTTAGATGTCTCTTTTCTCAAGCATTCCCTTACCCATTTTGTATAAAATGCCTCAGTTAAATGTATATGTCTTTTTTTTGTATTATTTTCAATTTTTTAATATTAGATCCATACTGAGAATCATATTCAGCTTCACCTTGTTCCAATACCCTAGACTTCCAATGCAAGTGCTTGAGCATGGTCTGTGGTATTTCATCTATGTTCAATAAAAATAAAGTAGCTCATTTGCATTTTTAAGCACTCAATTACCAAACTAAATACCTGGATGATGATTTTTTGGAATTTTTGATAATATACCATTAACTCTTTCAGCAGCCCAAGCAGCCATACCTACGGGCGGACCAAAACATTTAATCATTTCTGGAAAATGTTCAGTGAAATACAGATTTAGCTTAAAGCTGATATTTTTCCAACATTCTTCAAAGCAGTTACAATACTCCAATAGTAGTTGTTTTAATTCATCAACTTCATTGATGGATACATTTATTAAAGTAAAAAAGTTGGTAATTGAACTTAAAGTGATGATTTATTTGAGAAGATAATATTCTCTAGGTTTTTGGTCTGATGTCACTGATTTCTCAGCTTGATTTAATTTTTCTACCCAATGGGGGATAAGTGAAAAAGGAAAGTAAACAGTATAAAGTACATGCCACTTTGCAGCTTTGAGGGAACCTGACTTTTTAGATCCTACTTGTTTTGGCACTTGTGAAATCCAGGAGGGTTTATTTATTTTCTCAATCACATTCCACACTGCCTCTAGCTCAGTGGCTGACAATTGTGGATTTCTAGTTCTTTTGCTTTCTTTCTCTCTTCCCTTCTTTTTATCTTCCTTACTTCTAATAGTCTCAAGGGATGAATTAGATCTTTCACTTTCAGATATGCTAATACTCTTTTGCCTTAAGCTATAGGTCAAATTTCCACTTCCACTTCCAGAAGCATGTTCTGAGTCAAACTCTAAGGTTTGAATGTGATATTCAGATCTTGATGACTTTATCCTGCTGTTTGATCTTTCTATTTTAGCTCCTCTACAATCCATTCTAAGATATGTTTGTGGCGGTTTTGTTGTACTTGTATATTTTAGTCTTTTATGCCGTCCCACTGGCTCAATATTATCAGCATCACTACTGATTAAGCTGCTTCTACATTTTTTATATTGCTTATTTGGAAATATATCAGAACATGCATCATCATTTTCTCTTCTTACATGCAAATTTTTTTCCTTTGTCAGATTTTTCTCTTGGTCGATTGCAGCATATTGTATTAGATAAAAATTTAGACTGTAATATTTAAGATCTCAAAGCATGTGTGAATGCATCAAGTCAATTGAGAAATATTCTGTAGGATTCCAATATACAAGGTTATTCAGCTTGCTCCATTGAACCCCATGACTCTTAATAATAGATACCCAATCCCAATGTGACCAACACTTTTTCCACTTCTCTGCCAAGTGCATATGATCCTCATGAGTATGTAAGGAAAATTTTTCAACTTGATGCTCACCAATTTAATATTTTGAAATATGACAGAAAGAGAAGAGCTTATTTGCTGAGTGACTTGCAAAACCAGCAATCTTTTGTATTGCAGGAATGTTTCTTATTAAAGAGAATAATGCAGCCCTTATCTTTTGGCCTCATGGATAGTGAGTTGTTTTTTCAATAAATATGCCATCCCATAGAGTCTTTATTTCATCAACAAGAGGCTTCAGAAGATGATTTATTTGCTCATCATTTGGCTCAGTTGGACCAGGAATAATAGCATAAAATATAGATTATTGGTTTTGTATCAATCTTCTGGAGGCAAGTTCATACACACCAAAAAGATATTACGCACAGATCTGTGATGACCTCCAATACAATTTCCACCCAGCCTAAACCAGTAAACATATAAACTAAACATTAAATTACCTTTTGTTTTTGTATATCCATCAACACTTCTATTTTGAATCATAGAAATATCTGGAAAATTTCTCCATACAGAACCATCATATACATATTTCATCACATCCCTTTCAATTTTTTCAAGAAAATCATTTTTTTTCTCAACCAGAATCTTGAATTTGATTAGTTGAAGTCTTCCTGAAAGAAAGTAAACAAAACTGTTGTGATGAAATGTTTTACAAGGATGGTAGATTTCTTCTTCTTGTTTGTACTTAGCTAAATACAAACTTTCATCACAATTGAAAGTTTCTTCTCTCAGTTCTAAATCTTTCAAATAGCGCTTTGAGGATGAATATAAAGGTTGAGTAAAAGATAAGATTGATGGTTGGTGTTTTGGTTACACTCATAAAGAGCAAAGCACTTATCACAGCATGTCTTGGTGACAAATAATGGATTGAGTCACAATCAATTAAGAACTGTCACTATAGAAAAGGGAATCAAGCTGATGATTCTACTAGTATCTAGTTTACCTACCTCACTAAGAAGTTTGAGTTTGTTTATTTTGTAATGCAAAAATTGAGAACAACCTTCTTTGCTTAAATGATGGATAAGAGAAAGTTTTTCTGCTTGCCACATTATCTTTTGGCTATAAAGCTCTTCCAAATTCAATTCATTTGACTGTGGTAAAGATCCAATTTTATCCATAACAGGCTGCCCCTAAGCATAGAAAAAATATAGAGATTAATTGAAACATAATTTCTCTTTATTTACCAAATATTTATGTCTTACAAGATCTTGGATATTAGATCCTAAGTTAGGTGAAACGCTGGATATACCAACCATCTGTGCTTTGTGATTTCTTTCCACTTCATGTTTGGTGTATGACTGAGATGTTTTGAAAGCTACACTGACTTCAAAGCTTCCCAATGAGGTCTGATGATTTCTTGATGAACATCCAAGCTCTTAACATTTAAAAACGCAAAAATGGTGGCATTTTAAGACCTCTGTATATAAGAAATATGTTACTGGATGGTAGTGATTGAACAAACTATTTATTTATTGTGAAGCCCTTACTAAAATAAGCTAATTTTTACGTCTCAAGAAGTTTATAAACAATTAGGTTACCATGGATTTCTTTGAATTTTTTTATGCATATCAATCATGCATTAAGTAGGTATCCATACTCTGCATCAGCAAAATTTTTCAGACTTGCTACATTTTACAATGTTGCATACATGTTTATCAAACAGCTTGTTTTGAACAAAGCATAATACTATAAGAGAATACAAATTAATTGCATTTTTAAATATAAGAGGAACTATGATATAGCTTGAATCAAAAGACTACCATTTAATTTATAATAATAAAGTTATTTAAGTGTTGCAATTTTTTTTTCTACAATAACCTGCATTAATAAAATTCTGCCAAGTAACAGAAAGGTTTTCACTAATAATCACTATAAGATATAAAAAAGTTTATAATATTTTTTCGCAATATAGAATTAGAGTCTGAAAAATAAATATTTTTTCAACAAAATATATTATTTTAAAATTTTTAAATCTAAGAGGTGATCAAAGTAAAGCTTCCAGAATCCAAAAAAGAGAATTTTTACATTAAATTGCTTATTCCAAACTCTGAAAAATTGGTATGGTTTCCAAGTAATATTGGTAAATAAAATATACACCTACAAATAATTTGTCAATAAAAATTTTTAAAATAAGTTTGTCAATAAAATCAACAAGCTCAAATAAGGTCATTATTTGCATTAAAATATTATCAAAATAACTTGGAAAATCAAAATGATTATGCATTATATTTTTACCAACTTATCATGAAATCATTTCCTATTACAGCTGAGTTATTTCCTTTTGAATTAATTATGAAGATAAATATATATCCATATTTTATACAGAAAGATATCCATGAGAAAGCTCATCTTTCCGTCCACTCAACTCTTCATTATTAATTCTTTTCAAAATAAAAAAATTTTTATACTAGTGTTTTTGTTGCCATATCCTTTCAAAATTTTATATTTTCTTTCATTTTACTTTTCATAACTTATATGATGAGCTCTAGTTGTTCTTATTTTCCTCACTCAAAAATACCTACTAATACCCATGTACTTAATAAAAGATTCAATGAGATAATCCCTTGATAAAATTCTCATTTTTGCAGGTCTATTTACAATTTCTGTTGTGTTCTTTTGAATATTTTACCTCAGTCTAATGAATGAAAGCTGAACCCCACCTAAGAGCAACTACACAGGTCTTCATTGTTCAATATAAGCTCTCTCAACATTGATATTAACTTGCCATATCCTGAATGAAATTACCACTGTGGTCTTCATACATTGACAGAGGCCTTTGTTGGTCTGTTTGGCGCTGTTTTTGTATGTCTTAATTGACATTGGTAAGATAATTACGTGTTATTTTAGTTTTACTCAGTAAATATTGGGACTATGAGTATGTGGGTACTACCATTGGATAGCCCCCAAATTTTTCTATATTTGATGTCCTGTCAATTTTTTTCATATTCTAAGTTTTAAGGGGTCATTTGCTCACTTTTTATTTATAAAAGATAGCTGTTTAATTTTGTTTTTTGTGTTTTACGGGCTACCCTTAAGTTTTAGGGTTAAGTGCTTAGTACCTTTAAGTAGAGCTAATTTGGCTTTATATTTTATGTCTCAATGTTGTCATAGCTTAATTTTGTGTTTTAAGGGTTTTAGTAGTTGGGGTGAATTTTTCTAAGTATTTTGGGCTTTACTGGAGGTTTTTGGTGGTTTTCTGCATTCAGGGAGGTCTGGCCGCTTCTAGGCAGGTTGCCCACCTTATTTATAGAAGGCTGGGGAGTGTTATTAGAGGGTTTTTATTCAATTTGGCTGTCAAAAGTGCCAAATTCATTGCTTTGCATGGATATTTTAGATGGTGGTCTGTGTGTACATACTAAATAAGACAGTTTGGAGCAACCTTGAATATCATACAACCATCTAGTAATTACATCATTGTTTCTAACTCAGTTTTCACTGTTTTTTGGCCACAATTGGCTGTGTTTTTTGCAAGGTTAGTTCTTCATTTAACTCAACTTTGGAAACTGGTTTCACTGCTGTAGCTTTACAACTGCATCAAGTATTATTTCTGTTTTCTGTGCAACAAGTGCACAGTGTTTTGTTTTTCTGGTGTGGATCTTTCTGGATTTCAGGTTTCTGGTTCTTTGGTTCTCAGTGGTCTGCTATTGGCTACTGTCTTGACTTGTTAAGCTGTCAAGAAGTGTGTTGGAAGGGGTATAGTAACAGTATCTCATTTACTGGAGCAAATAAATCTCACCTGGTGTTTCTCAAAGGGACAGGGGTTTTTCTCTCCAGTTTTACTCCAACACCCTTGGTCAAGGCCTATAGCTAGTACTATAGGATTTTCTACACCTTTTTTCTGAAAAAATACCTACTATATTCAAAAATGCTTTTATTCACTTTCTTCATCAATGCAACTTTCCTGGAAAAATGTTGTGGTCTTCCAAAATTGGGGGAGCCCTTTGTTGGTCTGTTTGGTGTTGTTTTGAAATGTCTTAAATGGCATTGTTTAATAATTGGGTGTTTTTCTGGAATTATTTGACAAATATTGAGACTGCGGGGATTTGAGTATTACCATTGGATAGCCCCGAGTTTTCTCTATATTTTATGTCTTGATGACATTTTTCATATTCTAAGTATTTGAGGGATTATTTCTCATTTTTCATCTTAAAAGATAGCTGTTTAATTTTTTTTTTTGCGTTTTACAGGCTAACCTTGTCACGCGCCGTGTGACACTCAAGGCGAAATCAACTCATTAAATCAATAATATCAAGTCCTAAATCTATACTCGAAGCACAGAAAGCAATTCTCCATAGCAACTGCGATTTTCCTTTGTGTACTTACTATTTAACTGCGCTAGCCTAAACTCTAAATCTAAATTAGTCAATCTCCCAATAGGGTACATTAGTCCTTTTCAATAAGCGACGCACAGCGCTAGGTTCAACAAAATAGTACAGTAGTAGTTTTTCATTAAAGTTTTGTTAATTAATTAAAAAGGGGTAAATTGAGCATGGACGGATATTTAGCGAAGAAGGTCTAAGTGTATGTTAGTAATGGTCAATGGAAGGGAGGTCAATGCGAGGAGGAACAAAGGATATAAAAGGGGTTGGGTATTTGGTTCGATATTCCTTAGAATTAAATTATAGAATCATATTTACATTAATAGTGGTAAATCTTTAAAGTAAAAATCATTGTTATTGTATCTTTCTTTTACTTTCTCAATATTCATTTCTAAATCCTAAATCTTTGATTATTGAGTTTCCAACCCTTTGTGAGATTTTAAGAATTACTATTACCTTTGAAACTAGTCTATAATTCTTCTCAAACAAACCTCAAACCTGTAGCTATTACTTCGAGTGACCTTCGAATCATTTCCTCGAATCATTCCTCTGTGCTTCGAAGACGTTTTTAAATCCCTCATCTCACTTTCAGGAACATCCTCGACCTTGTGCGTAGGTTGTCCGGTGACAGTATAATTTAATTCTCCGTAGTTCTCATTCTTTGCACTACTACGTCCTTTTTAGGTGTTTCTAAAATTTTAAATGGCACCTGTTCAACGCACTCCTCCTACGGGTGCTACTACTAGAGCTCGCGCTAGAGGCAGGCCAACAGCCACAAGGTCTGTTTCTCACACTCACTCTTTGCAACCACTCGACCTTAGGGAACGGCAACATTCAGTTCAATCTGTAGAAGACATCCCACAAGATTTTGAGGATTCTAGTGATGAAGAAGAAGGAGAGGATACAATGCATGAGGCACCATCCTTCCCTGCCAATCACCCTGCTGGCCAATCCTCAGAGCCTGGAACATCTAACTCTCTGGAAGATTTCATGAGACTTTTCATGAAAACCCTCTCAAATCCAACGTCTTCAGAGGGATCTAAGTTCAAAACTCCTTCTATGAAATCTCCTGACAAATTCGACGGAGATCACCCCGACAGATTGCGACCCTTCTTGCAAACCTGCAAGCTACTGTTCCATAATGACCCTCAAACCTTTAACAGCGACCGATAAAAGGTTGTTTACGCTTCTTCATTCCTAGCCGGGAAAGCAGCAAGATGGTTCGAACCTTATCTACTCATGCTTTCTTCAACAGAAACCCACTTACTTATCAATAATTGGGAAAAGTTCGAAGACCAACTTTTTACGTTGTTTGGGGACCCTAATGAAACGGACAACGCCAAAATTGAACTTGATTTTCTTCGCATGAGTGATAATGGTAAAGCCTCTGAATATATCTCAAACTTCAGAGCACTTCAAACTCGAGTAGGTTGGAATGATGCTGCCCTTAAGTATCATTTCAAGAAAGGGCTTCCTTCGAGGATTCTAGATCAATTAAATCTTCACGGTCAGAAGATGACTACTTTAACCGATTTAATGGATCGAACCCTCGAACTTGACGGCGTTTATCAAGGACGACTTCAACATTGTCGATATGCCAACAAATCTCAAGGCCTAAATTTTAAATCAGGACCTTCTTCACACCCACGACCAAATCAATCCTCCTCGACTCAATCCAAACCCAATAAGGGAAAGGATAAACCTTGACCAAAAGGCTCGACCCCAGGCGATATCAGCAAAGTACTGGATCCTAAAGGGGAACTTAAAGAAGCTGAGAGGAAAAGACGAGCAGATAATGGGTTATGTATGTATTGTGGGGGTAAGCACAAGTTGGAAGACTGTGTAAAGTTGAAGGAAAGAGAAGGTACTAGTTCAAAGTCAAAAAACTAGTAGATAGTTTACTTGTGTGCAAAGCAAACTATCTTATCTCTCCCAGTGCACAGAACCTCCATGTCTTAAGGACTGGAGTTGCCTTAAACAGCTTGAGATTCATTCTTTTTAAGGAGGATATCCCCTTCAGTTGTCTTATAGACTCTGGAGCTTCAATTTCTTTTGTTAGTTTATCTTTTGCCGAGAAGCTTCAACTAACATTTACAGATATCAATCGAACTCCAATCTATTTGGTCGAATCAGAGGAACCCAAATATTGGGTAAGTAAGAAAGTTTTATGGGTTTTCAACTTTCCTAACTTTCCCCCCTTCGAGTGGGAATTATCAGTCTTGGACGCCCCAAGAATGGACGATACCATTCATGGCCATGACTTTTTAACGCATTGGAATCCCGAAATTGATTGGACTAAGGGATTAATCGCCCCACGCTCTAAGTATATTTCTGATTCTTCAATGCAGGGCAATAGGGAGTTAAACAACCCGCCTGACAACGTCCTGCTAGAGGACAAGTCTCTGCCTGATGACTTGCAAGCATCTGATCCTTCTCTAAATGAGCGATTGGCTAACCCTTCTAGCTCGATGACTTCACTCGAAGAGGATTTAAATTGCCTCGAAGTAATCGAATTCTTCTCTCTCAATACAGGTATCCCCTCGACAGATTCTCTCGAAGATGAAGAGGACAACCAAATCAACGTTGAAGCCATTAAATCAACTCTACCCGAAATCTACCACGATTTCCTCGATGTTTTCTCAATCCGCAAGGCCTATACGTTACCACCTCATCGACCCTACGACCATCAAATAGAGTTAATAGGCCCAGTACCTCCGGCAGGTCCTGTCTATTCTTTATCGAAGGACGAATCTCAAGTTCTTCGAGACTACATTGCAGAGAATGTAGCCAAAGGTTTCATCAGAGCCAGTAAATCTCCAACCGGCTCCCCTGTCCTCTTTGTAAAAAATAAGGACGGTAGTCTTAGGTTGTGTGTTGACTATAGAAAGCTCAACACAGTCACGAAGAAGAATGCATATCCTGTTCCTCCTATGTCATTACTTCTTACCCTTTTCAATGGTGCTAATTTCTTTTCTAAAATTGATCTTAGAGGCGCTTACAATCTTATTCGCATTGCGGAAGGTCATGAACCACTGACTGAAATGCGCACTAGATTTGGTAGTTTTGAATATTTAGTTATGCCTTTTGGATTATGTAACGCACCTTCAACTTTTTAAACTTTTGTTAATGATATCTTTCAAGATGTTGTTGAACAATTTGTAGTCGTCTATTTAGATGATATTTTAATATTCTCTAAAACACTGGATGAACATATTCATCATGTTCGACAGGTCCTAAATCGTCTTCGAGATCATGGTCTCTACGCCAAGCATAATAAATGCAAATTCCACCTCAAATCAATTGATTTTTTGGGTTTTACATTGTCCACTGACGGTTTAGTCATGGATTACAAAAAAGTCCAGAAAATCCTGGAATGGCCTGAGCCCAAAAACATTAAATCACTCCAAGGATTTTTGGGTTTTGCAAACTTCTATAGAAGATTTATTAAAAATTACTCTAAAACTATTTCCAATCTTACTTCTCTTCTTAGAAAAGATATTCCTTTTGTTTTTACTTCTACAGCATGAAAGGAATTCGAAGCACTAAAAACGGCGTTCACCACAGCCCCAATTCTTCGACATTTTGATCCTTCTGCCTCGACAATAGTTGAGACAGATGCGAGCGATTATGCTATTGCAGGGGTCATCTCCCAATTAAATCCTGAAACAAATTTGTTTCATCCTGTTGCTTTTGAGTCACGCAAACTCATAGCCGCAGAATTAAATTATGAAATTCATGACAAAGAGCTTTTAGCTATTATCCATTGTCTTAAAAAATGGCGTTCTTTTCTTCTCAGCCTAGATAGTCCTTTTCAAATTTTAACAGATCATAATGCTTTGAAATACTTCATGTCTTCTAAAGTGTTAACCAGGCGTCAAGCCAGGTGGGCTGAATTTTTGTCTGAATTTTCTTTCTCTATTTCCTATCGCCCAGGAAAAAACTGCATTGTCCCAGATATCTTGTCACGTCGGGACAACGTTTACCCACAGCGGGGGGACGCATTTGCTGACAAGAACCCAGAAAATGTGCAATCAATCTTCAACGAATCAATGTTAACGACTCATCAACTTAATTCGATGACAATTCAATCTTTTCGAAATCCACTATCCAACATCCTTGAAGCTCAGTCAAAGGACTAATATTGTTTAGGGTTAAAAGACAAAATACTCTCGAAGCAAGGGGCCAAAAGATTTAGTATTGAATCAGGTCTATTAGTCTTTGAAGGTAGAGTAGTCATACCCGACAACAATGAGATAAAATTATGGATTTTCAACAGTCAACATGATTCTCCATTAGCTGGTCATTTTGGGGTTGATAAAACCTACCAGTTAATAGTGAGGGATTTCTTCTGGCCAGGTATGACCAGGGAAATCAAGGCCTATATAAAAGCTTTTTACGAATGTAATAGGAATAAGGCTCCCCGTCACCGGAAGCATGGGTTACTTCAACCACTTCCTATTCCCTCTAAACCTTGGGAATCTTTATCGATGGATTTTATTTCTCAACTTCCTGTTTCTAATGATTTTGATGCTATATTAGTAATAGTAGATAGATTTTCAAAAATGTCTATTTTTATTAAAACCACTACTACTGCTACAGCAGAAGATTTGTCAAAATTTTTTCTAGAATATGTATTTTCTAAACACGGCTTACCGAATGATATTATTTCGGATAGAGGCTCATTGTTTGTATCCACATTCTGGACCCAACTGTGTCGACAACTCAATATCACGAGGAATCTCTCCACGGCCTATCACCCTGAAACCAATGGTCAAAAAGAAAGAGTTAACCAAATCCTCAAACAATATCTTCGAATGTATGTCAGTTACCAACAAGACAATTGGACCACATGGTTACCATTGGCCGAATTTGCTTATAATAACTCGACTCATTCTTCGACACGACAATATCCCTTCGAAACCATTTATGGACGACATCCTCGATTCAACTCAATCCATGTAGGAACTAATCATCCTGCGGAACATTATCTTCGAACTATATCACGACTCCAAGAAGAACTTAAAACAAATTTGGAATCAGCGATTCGAAGATACAAGGAACAGGCCGACAAACATCAACAATCTGCTCCTTCTTTTAAACCAGGCGACAAAGTATGGCTCGACGGACGAAACATTTGAACAACAAGGCCATCAAAGAAACTGGCTGAAAAGCGCTTGGGACCATTCGAAATCGACTCTGAAGTCTCTAAAACTGCATTTCGACTCAAGTTACCTCCTAAATGGCAGGCGATTCACCCTGTTTTCCATGTATCTCTCCTGGAACTGGCTCGAGAAATATACCTGGGCAAGAACCAACCCCCTCCGGAACCGGTCGAAGTAGAAGATCATCTAGAGTGGGAAGTAAGTCGTATCCTTGATTCAAGAATACGCAAGGGGAAACTTTAATACCTCGTGGAATGGGAAGGCTTCCTCAATGACTCAGACAAAACATCCTGGGAACCAGCCATCAATGTTTCTAACGCTCCTGAACTCCTAAAATCTTTTCATTTAAAATATCCTTTAAAACCAAAACCTTAAAATTTCTTTATTTAAAATTTTCTTTTCTTTTTCTTTCTTTCTTTCTTTAAAATCTAAAACACCTCTTAAATTTCTTAGCCTTGTTTTCTTTTTTCTCTCTTCTTTTTTTTCTTTCTTCTCCTTCTATAAAATTCCCTCCAAAACCAACTAAAATAAAATCAAAATTAAAATTAAAATAAAATATAATATAATAAATTAAATTAAAATTAAAATAAATAGAATAAATATAAATAATAAAATAAAATAAAATAAAATAAATAGAATAAACATAAATAATAAAATAGAATAAAAAACTCTTAAATCTCTCTAAATATTTTCTTTCTTTTCTTTTTCAATTCTTTAAATACATTCTTTTCTTAAATTTTCTTCAAAAAATTTCTCTTCCACAAATTTATTTTCTCTTTTAAAAACTTTCTTTCCTTCGAATCATCAAATCTTGTACGACACGACCATTTCCTCGAACTTAACTCAAACCTCTAAATCTCCCTATAATAATTCTTCTTTTCAAATTCTCTTAAATTCTAAATTCTGTTTTTTTTTTCTTTTCTTTCTTCTTCCTCTCTTTTCAACTAAAATTTCTTAAAAAAAAAAAAAAAAAAAATATATATATATTTTTCTTTCATTAAATCCTCAATTTAACAAACTCATCTCAATCACAAAACCGTTTCTTTTTTGTTATCTTTTTTTTCTTACATAAAAAATTTTCCTTTTTTAAAAAAAAAAAAAAAAAAAAAAAAAAAAAAAAAAACATTAAAAACTTCCTTCAATTAAACAACCTTTTTTCTTTCTTTAAATTTCTTCTTTCAAATTCTAAAATTTTTTATTTTAAACTTCTTTTTTTTTTCTTTTTCTCTCTCTCTCAAATCTTATAAAATTAATAACATTCACCTACAATAAAAAAATAAAATAAAATAAAATAAAACTAAAATACAAATTTTTTCTACTTCTTTACATCTCCTTTTCATTTCAAATCTTTTCTTTTAATTTATCTCGAACCAATCTTTTCATTTTCTCCAAAACTACCCTTATCTCCTTCCTGCATTTCTCAAATACCTCCTCCTCTCCTACCGGAACCACCTCTCCCATCTTTAAGAGCTCCTCTGCCACGTCGAAGGAAGCCGCTTCAATAATTGTGTCGACCTCCCCACATAATTCTTCCACGAACCTTACTCGTCGACCTTGACGAGGTTTCTTCAACCACACCTGGTCCAGGGTGTCTTCAGGTTCTTCAATTACTTCCGTGGCCGGAGGGTTTGCCTCAGTTGGTATAACTGATGCAGGCTCCGCAATTGGCTCTTCAAGGTTATTCGATGTCTAAAACAAAAAACTCATCAGTACTTCATCCCTAAAATAAACAAATAAAACTTACCTCGAAGATGGGGTCAGGCTCTAGAAATAACCTTGACGCCACTTTGACCTCTACCTCTCTCTCTTCCTCATTGTCCTCGATGACCACCCGTCGTTTCTTGGGTGCCCGCCCTGGAACAGGGACTTCATCTTCATCCTCCTCCACCAACTCGTCGACCTCTTCCTCGACACCTCGCTTCGAACTTGTGGCCTGGGTTACCCAGGTTGAGATCTCGTTGTTTAATTCCTTATCATTTTCCCCCACCGATTGTTTGTCTTTGATCGAGACATCCCAAATGTCTTCGACCACCTCTTTGGTTTTAGGAATTACCCAAAACTTAGTCTTGGTGAACCGCTTTTCGATTTCCACGTTCTTTGTCAACGCATCGCACGCCACTCGCCGCCAACGGCAAAACTCGCATTTCTGGCGAGGGCCTCGGGTCGCCGTACTTTCGACACAGAAATACTCCATGCTTTCACAAGCCGTGCAAGTCTGTGAAAACTGTCGTGTGATCATTCCCCCATCCGCTTTAGGGTGTGGAGGCGTAGGTGTGGGAGTGGGACAGTTCATTATAAAAATAAGTAATTAAGAAGTGAGGGAAAATCTATTAGAAAAAGGGAAACTAGTGTGGGAAGATGGCTCAAGCTCAACGGAGTTTGCAATTTTTATACCCAGGCATCTGTCACGCGCCGCGTGACACTC
This sequence comes from Hemileia vastatrix, assembly GCA_030280995.1. Taxonomy (NCBI): domain Eukaryota; kingdom Fungi; phylum Basidiomycota; class Pucciniomycetes; order Pucciniales; family Zaghouaniaceae; genus Hemileia; species Hemileia vastatrix. Next base: position 47,342,331 of record JASXTE010000003.1, on the reverse strand, counting down.
GAGGCAAAATCAACTCATTAAATCAATAATATCGAGTCCTAAATCTATACTCAAAGCGCAGAAAGCAATTCTCCATAGCAACTGCGATTTTCCTTTGTGTACTTACTATTTAACTGTGCTAGCCTAAACTCTAAATCTAAATCAGTCAATCTCCCAATAGGGTACATTAGTCCTTTTCAATAAGCGAAGCACAGCGCTAGGTTCAAGGAAATAGTACAGTAGTAGTTTTTCATTAAAGTTTTGTTAATTAATTAAAAAGGGGTAAATTGAGCATGGACGGATATTTAGCGAAGAAGGTCTAAGTGTATGTTAGTAATGGTCAATGGAATGGGAATGGTGCAATGGAAGGGAGGTCAATGCGAGGAGGAACAAAGGATATAAAAGGGGTTGGGTATTTGGTTCGATATTCCTTAGAATTAAATTATTGAATCGTATTTACATTAATAGTGGTAAATCTTTAAAGTTAAAATCATTGTTATTGTATCTTTCTTTTACTTTCTCAATATTCATTTCTAAATCCTAAATCTTTGATTATTGAGTTTCCAACCCTTTGTGAGATTTTAAGAATTACTATTACCTTTGAAACTAGTCTATAATTCTTCTCGAACGAACCTCGAACCTGTAGCTATTACTTTGAGTGACCTTAGAATCATTTCCTCGAATCATTCCTCTGTGCTTCAAAGAAGTTTTTAAATCCCTCATCTCACTTTCAGGAACATCCTCGACCTTGTGCGTAGGTCATCCGGTGACAAACCTTAAGTCTTAGGGTTAAGTGCTTAGTACCATTTGAATGGGATAATTTTTCTCTACGTTTCATGTCTCAATGTTGTTGTAGCTTAATTTTGTGTTTCAAAGGTTTTAGTAGTCATAGTTTATTTTTCTAAGTATTTTGGGTGTTTTTGGTGGTTTTTGGTGGTTTTCTGGCTTCAGGGTGGTCCAGCCACCTCGGGCAGGCCGCCTGCCCACCTTGGTTCTAGAAGGCTGGGAAGCGTTTATAGAGGGGTTTTATGCAATTTGGTGCTCAAGAACACCAAATTTATTGGTGTGCATGGGCTTCTAGATGGTGGTCTGTGTGTACATAGTGAATAAGACAGTTTGGGCAACTTTAATTATTATACAACCATCCGGAGGTGATATCATTGTTCCTCACTCAGTTTTCACTGTTTTTTGGCCACAATTGGCTGTGTTTGTTGCAAGGTGAGTGCTTCATTTAACTTAACTTGGCAACTTGTTTCTATGGTATAGTCTTGCAAGCTATATCAAGTATTATTGCTGTCTCTGGTGTGGATTTGCAACCTACATCAAGTATCATTGCTTTCTCTGGTGTGGACATTGGTCTACATTTCAGCTCTTTGGTTTGGTAGTCTTTCTGGAGATTACTTTCTTGGCTGATTAGGCAGTCAAGTGTGTTGTAAAAGGGGCTTTAGAAAACAGGAACCAATTTACTGTAACAGGTAAATCTCACTTTATTTTTCTAAAGGGACAGGGGATTTTCTCCCTGGGTTTTCTCCAACTCCCTTGGTCAAGGCCTATAGCTAGTACTATAGGATTGTCACTATTTCAGGCACCAAACTTGAGGTTTTCGAACCTGCTAGCTCTTTAGAATCTCTTTTGTCTTTGAATGGCTTCTGGGTCTTCTATTCCTGTGGTGACTGTCAGTGGGGGGAAGGTCCTCCTGCTGTGATGGTTATGGAGTGTGTTAGGATTAAAACTTAGGATTGTACCAAGTTTAAGGGTGAAGATGTGAAGTGGTTTCTGGAAAAGTATGAAACTACTTCTGGTGTGGATGGTGCTTCTTACCTGGACATAGTGGAGCAGATTATTTTCTTCATTGGTGATAGGGCAGTGGAGAAGGAGGTTGTGGCCGTGTCTGGCTATAAGAAGAGGGACTGGAAGTTATTGTGTAAGGAGATGGTAGACAGATGGGGTTTTAGGTTCACTATGGTGGATCTGAACAAGGTTGTCAGTGAATCGCAGTCTTATGGTGGTGTTGGTAACTTGCACAGTTACAGGAATTTTCTGCTACAGTTTGATCCTGTGGTGGAATATTTGGTGGAAGTGGAGGATCTGGCACATGAAAATGCTGCCAAGGATTTTTTTTTGGTCTGCCTTTGCTAGAGATTTTAGGATGAATGTGTTGAAGGAGCTGTCAAGGAAGAACTTGATGAAGACTCTTTCCAATGGGGATCAGAAGTTTCCTGCCTTGGACAAGGTGAAGGAGGCTGTGGAGGCCCATTTGAAGTTATTTGCTGTGGACACCTATCAGGAGGAGTGTTCCAAATACGCCAGAAAAGTAGTTGAGGCTTTGGCTGAAGAGGAGAATAGAGTGAAGAAGTTAAAGAATAATATGGTGAAGGCTCCCAAACAGGAGAGGGACCCAGTGGTGGAGCAGTTGGCTAATCTAACAAAAAAGCTACATATTTTTGTTCAGGAGGCTAATAAGGCTAATAAGGCTCCTTCTCATCCTAGAGATTTTGATAGGAGGACTTGTAGGAGTGATCCTTGGGTCTTCTCTTATTGCAGCAGGAGGGGGCACAAGTCCAATGATTGTTGGGCTCTGAACAGAAATGTGTCAGAGGGAAAGGTGAAGTTTTATGGCAGGGTTTTCAAGCTTTCTGATGGTTCATTTTTGAGGCCCAGTGAGGGGAAAAAGCCTGTTTATTTGTTCAGGAGAAGGAGTGGTCTCAATCAGAGGAGGCCAATATTTGAGGAGATTCCTAATCAGGGGAAGTCTTCTGGTAAGGAAGATGATGATGTCAAGGTAAAAGGTAAGGAGGTTAATAAAGTCTCTTTTTTTACTTTCTTTGGTGGATTGGAGTTGTACTCTTGCGGTGGACATTCAATTGGTGAATGCTTGGATGGTGTTTATGATGTAGAAGCTGGAAAGGTGGGAAGGCCTAAGGGCAGTTCTCAGGCCCAACCAAAGCCTAAGGCTTAAAAGGTGGATCTTAAGCTGAGTGCAGCTAGGAAGAATTACAGATAAGAGGAGCTGTACAAGATGCAGAAGGGGATGGCTGATATGGCCCACCCTAGTTTTGGTGCATTGGACATGAATGGTGAGCCAATGCCTATGGATATTGATTCTGACTCTGAGGAGGATGTCCCTTTGGCTTCATTGCCAAAGCCTGCTAGAGTTAGAGGTTCTGTTGAGGGATCTTGTTTAGCCAAGGGCTCACTTTGAGAGGCCAGCAGTTTCTGGTAAATCTAATTTTATGGACTCTGTTCTTGAAAGGATGAACAAGGGTCAGGTTTCCCTTTCTTAAGGGGAGTTGTATGCTATCATTCCTGGGTTGGCTGATAGACAGAAAAATTTGTTGACCAGGAGAAGGGTTTCTTTTGGGAAGGTGGAATAAATTTGTGATTCTGCTGAGAAGTTGGTGAGGGGTTGGAGACTCATTTTTCTGCACCTCTGGGTTATGTAAATGTCACTCTGAATGTCAGGGAGGCTAGGGAATTTGTTGATTCAGGTTCTCAGATTAACCTGATTTCTTTGTTAGAGGCTACTCATGTGGGCCTCCCCATCAAGACAGGAATTGGTGGTAATTTAATAGGTATTGGTGGCCATGTCACTGAGTTGGTTGTAACAGCTAAATTTTTGAAGCTGGATGTTGGTGGAGCCTCAGGAAAGGTTCATTTTTACATTGCTAAAGGTAATGTAAAAGCTGTTTTGGGTAGACCATTCTTGATGGATTTCCAGGCAAGAATTGGTTATCAGTTTGTTATGGGAATCAGTTTGGAGTTGACCGGTGAATATGAAAGAAGACTTCACATGAGGCTTTCATCTCCTGGAGATGATGGTTGGGAGACCAGGCATGGTTTTTCTTCAATGTGCCAGTGCATGGATTGTTGTAGGAGAAGAAGGGAAGTGGGTGCCTCCCCTGGTTTTTTGGAGTGTGTTTCAGGCTCTAGTGAGAGTCTGTCTTTTTTAGAGTGATGAGGGCTGATTGCCCAAGTGCTACAAATTCTTTCCAAGATGAGGAAATCCTAGGTTGTAGTAGGTCAGCTCCCTTTGAGATATACCAAGTGGATTTTCAACTTTCTCTTTTTAATGTTTCTCTTCTCTGCAAGTATTCTTCATTTTTTATCAAGTATCTGTTCTCTCTCAAGATTCTCAATTATTTTAAATTCAAGGTCAAAAAAGAAGATTGGTTATATATTATTATTGAAAGATATGCGGAAAAGCTGTGGAGTGGTGAGATTGGGGTCTAAAAGTAAGTCCTCCCAGTTGTGCAATGCTAGGGTTTCTTCTACCCCTTTCAAAAAGATTACCTTGGCCAGGTCTGTGAGCATTGGGGAAACCCCTGGTTATTTTTATAGGATAGAATAAAACTTAAGAAAAGAAAATTGAAATTTCAAGATAACTGAAGAATATCAAAAAAAACTGAAGATAATGAAGAAAGACAAAAAGAATTATTTTTGTGAAGATCCCCAAGATCAATTTTTGGGCCTCCAGCATGAGGTTAAAAAGCACAAATCTTTAAAGGAAGAAGATCAGCAAGATCAATTTTTGGACCTCAGGAATGAGGATAAACTGCACAGTTTTAGAGATTTTATTCAGAAGATGAATCAAGATTTGAAGATTTAGAAGATGGAAGTGAGGATGAAGATGTGGGATTGCAGAAAAAGTTTTTGAGTGGTGAGATTGGGGAATAAAAGTAAATCCTCCCAATTGTGCACTGCTAGGGTTTCTTCTACACCTTTCAAAAACATTACCTTGGCCACACAAGTGAGAAATGGGGAAACCCTTGGTTTTTGTTCCAGGTCCGGTGGTGAAGACATCCTGAAGATCCCTCAAGTTGAAGGCTGAGCTGCAAATTATAAGAAGGTAGCACAGAATATGAGGCCTGTCAATGAGCCTATGCATGTAGGTTTGAATCCTCTTGAAGAGACCTCCTTTGTTAAGAGATCCGTACTGTACTCCTCTGGTGAATAATCCTCCGTATTTTGTGGAAACTTCTAGGGTGACTGTGAAAAGGTTGAATGTTGTGAATTTTGGTCCTGATGGGTGGATGTCTGATGAGGAAAAGAAGTTTTTGTTGCATGTTATTGTGCTGAGGAAGCAGTGGCATTTGTTGAAGAGGAAAGGGGTGTGTTGAAACACTCTTATGGGGAACCTTACTTGATTCCTGTGGTTTTTCATTAACCTTTTAAAATCAAACCTATTCCAATTCTGGCTGCTATTAGGGATGATTTTGTAGAGAATTTTAGGGAAAGAGTCAGGACTGGTTTATACAAACAATTGACATGTACTTACTCAAGTCCCATGTTCTGTGTAAAGAAACATAATGGGAAGCTGTGGGTGGTGCTTGATCTTAGGGCCTTGAATAGAGTCACTATCAAGGATGCGGGGATGCTGCCAAGTGGGGAAGACTTTGTGGAAGCTTTTGCTGGAAGGGTGTGTTAAGGTTTGAGAAATATTATGGGTGGTTATGATGAAAGGGAACTTCACACTGATTCACAGCCACTTACAATGTTTGAGACTCCTCTGGGTAGATTTCAGCTCACTAGGTTGCCTCAAGGAGCAAATAATTCAGTAGAAGTATATCAAGCACAAATGGCTTGGATTTTACAGGATGAGGTCCCTACTCATGCTGGTATTTTTATTGATAATTGTGGAATCAGAGTACCCTCCAATGATTATGGAAATGCAGTGCTGAAGTAGAACCCAGGTATAAGGAGATTTGTTTGGGAATATGCAATTACTCTAGAGAGAGTATTGTTTAGGATTGAAGAGGCTGGTTTGACCATTTCTGGGTCAAAGTTTTGTTGTTGTGTTCCTGCTCTGGAAATTCTGGGTCATGTTGTATGTAAGGAGGGAATGATTATGGGAAAGAAGAACGTCAATAAAATTAAGTCATGTCCAAGGCCTAAAAATTCTAATGAAGTCAGAGGACTTTGTGGGGTTTGTGTGTATGTCAGAATTTTTATTAAATATTTTTCTTTGTTGGCTTCACCTTTAAGAAGGTTGACCAGGAAAGATGCGGAGTGGGTATTGACTGAAGAGTGTGAAGAGGCTTTTCAGAAGTTGAAAAAGGTGGTGGGTGAAGATATTATTCTTTACAAGTTGGATTATGGTGTTGGTGCTGGAAAAATGTATCTGGAAGTGGACTCAAGTTATATTGCGGCTGGTGCTGTGTTGTCTCAGGAAGATAAAAATGGGAGGTTCAGGCCAGTAAGGTATGAGTCCGTGATATTTAATGAGGTTGAATCTAGATATTCTCAACCAAAGTTGGAATTGTGTGGTGTAGCAAAAATTTTGAAGAAGCTACAAAATGTTTTGTGGGGGCAGCATTTTGAGCTGCAGGTGGATGTGAAATCTCTGGTTCAAATGATCAATACACCTAGTCTTCCAAATGCTCCAATGACAAGATGGGTGGCATTTATTCTGAATTTTTCTGTTGACCTGGTACACAAACCTGGAAAAACTTGCACGATGCCATATGGATTATGAAGGAGACCACCCACAGATAAAGATTCAGACTCTGAAGAATTTGATGAAGATGTCCCAGTGGTTAGGGCCAGCACAAAGGGTCCTGAATATTTTTCTTTCCTCCCCCATGAGGCTAAACTGGATGATTGTTCTCTCCTCCACCAAGAGGCTAAACTGGCTGGTTCTGATCTTGATTCTGGAGATCAGGATGTTTTTGTTGATGAAGATGTGGCCATTTTTTGGGATGGATCAAAATTGGAAAATGGTTTTTTTATTGGTGAACTGGATTCTCTTAAAATTTATTGGAAGGAAAAGGATGTACCAAAGTTTAAGGATTGGTGTCCTGGATGGGCTGGTTGTGTTGCTCATGTGTTCACTGGAGATATTGATGATAGGGTTGCACCCTTGGATGCTTTTTTATTAGATTTTGAAGATGAGACATGGGGTTAGACTGGGTTTTATTTTATTATGGTTGAATATCTGTTAACCTTGGAGAAGTCAGATTTTTATGATGATGATACTTGGGTGGCAATCAAGAAGAAGAGTCCTGGCTTCTATGTGTCAGGAAAGATGTTGATGAGGAGAAGACATCCAAATACTCAATTAGTGGTGACTCAGATGAAGGTTAAAGAGTTGGTCTTCAAGTATTTGCATGAAGATCTTGGTCATAGAGGCTTTGGGGAGACTTATAGAAGTGAAGCAGATAGATTTTGGTGGCCAGGTATGAAGTTGGCTGTGCAGGGTTGGGTTCAATCTTGTAAAGAATGTAAAATAAGAATTCACTTGAAAACTCAAGAGGCTGGCCATCCTACTGGTGAATCAACTGTGTTTTGGAGAGTCAGTCTGGATGCTGTCCATATTAAAGAGGGCGGGTATAAATACTTGATTGTTGCCAGGGATGATTTGTCTGGTTAGGTTGAGGCACTGCCTCTGGTAATTTGACTGCCAAAAATGTGGCAGAATTTTCAAAGAAGGAATGGGTATTTAGGTATGGGTTGATGAATTTGGTGACTGTTGATGGTGGTCCAGAGTTAGGGATTTTTGTGCCATCAACAAAACTAATACATCCAGGGAATCCTTCATTTTTCTTGACCTGTGAGTTTTCCAGTCTAACCTCCATAATTTTCCATGTGAGGAGTTGTGATTGAAGTAAACGGATGGCTTTGATGGTTCTCTTGGTTTATAAATCTACTGTTCCATAACTTATAATGAAGAAGTTCTCAAGACAAAATATGGTTCCCATTTGGACCAAATTGGAAAAGTGCCACAGAGATTTGTATTGCAGGGTCTCTCTGTGGAAAATGAGAATTGTTGTGATAAATAGAATGATCATGAAGAAAATTATTTAGGTACTTAAAACCATGATAAGTTTTTTTGAAAATTTTCTGAAAACTGGGATCAGTTATTTCAGAAAGTTTTTGAAGTGTATATTGTGGTTGATGGCAAATGGATGGGGTTCAGGAAGTAAGGTAGCGGTTGTCTAATAGGTGAATCATATAAAAAAATCAAAGTCGAATAAGAATCTGGATCAGACTCAACCAAAAGATCAAGGGCTAGAGAATCAGTAGCTGTTAGAAGCTTCTGACAAAGTGAAGGAGTTATTTTAGTGTTTGAATGAAAAAAATAAGATCTAGAGTAATCAAGGGTGGGAGGAACTAAGGGTTGGAGTATCATGTTAGAGGGGGGACTAAGAATTGATATGCCATTTACTGTGTGTGTATAAATAAGCTCATAAGATTAGGTGAAGAAAGATTTTAAGTTATGGATGTGTGTGTGTAACTAATGCTGACTAATCAAGTTAAGGGGAAGAAGTGCTTCAGGGGCTTGCATGTACACAACAGATGGCGTATTTAGAGAAAAGAATGCTGTTGAAGTATACCAGTTAATAGGGTATGTAATTTAATTTAAAATGACTTAATTGGTACCATATTTGAGTATTTCTTGAATGGTGTATATGGTGATGTTTGAAAACCCCTAATACACACTGCACTACAAAATTATTAGCAAAAATCACCTATCATATGAAGTTAGTGATATGAATACATAGTATACTATAGATGAATATAACTACGTGTCACAGTGATTAGTTAAGTTTAGTTGTATATGTCAGCATTGATCATTGGTTAAGGTGATAAAAGATATAATGTAAAGAGATATAAAAAGAAGTAATATTAGTTAGTACATAGTTTTGTAAGTAAATATTGAATGAGTAAAATATTTTTACAATAGCAGTTTGTATACAAAATTTTGCAGGAGCTGCATTTCTAAGTCTTCTTACAATTTATCTCTAGTGCTGTATCTAAAGTGGGTGGGTAATAGATGAACCATGCTATGGAGAGTTTCATGTTCAGTTAATTTTCTTGTAACTTGTTTTGTGTTATGAAAAGTGAGAGACGTTGTGGTCTTCCAGCATTGGTGGAGCCCTTTGTTGGTCTATTTGGCATTGTTTTGATATTTCTTAAATAGCATTGTTTAATAATTGGGTGTTTTTCTGGATTTATTCAGAAAAAATTGGGACTTTGTGGATGTGAGTACTACCATTGGATAGCCCCTGTTTTTCTCTATATTTTATGTCTATATGACATTTTTCAGATTTTAAGTCTTAAAGGGATTATTTCTCATTTTTCATTTTAAAAGATAGCTGTTTAATTTTGTTTTTTGTGTTTTACAGGGTAACCTTAAGTCTTGGGGTTAAGTACTTAGTACCATTAAGATGAGCTAATTTTTCTCTACATTTAATGTCACAATGTTTTTATAGCATAATTATGTGTTTCAAAGGTTTTAGTAGTTGTAGTAGATTTTTTTAAGTATTTTGGGTATTTTTGGTGGTTTTTGGTGGCTTTCTGGCTTCAGGGTGGTTGAGCCACCTCAGGCGGGCCTCCCGACATCAGGTGGCCCGCCTGCCTCAGTTCTAGAAGGCTGGGAAGCATTTCTAGAGGGGTTTTACGCAATTAGGCACTCAAGAACACCAAATTTGTTGGTGTGCATTTGCTTCTAGATGGTGGTCTTTGTGTACATAGTGAATAAGACAGTTTGGGCAACTTTAATTATCATACAACCATCCTGAGGTGATATCATTGTTCCCACTCAGTTTTCACTTTTTTTTGGCCACAATTGGCTGTGTTTTTTGCAAGGTGAGTTCTTCATTTAACTTAACTCTGTGACTAGTTTCTCTGGTATAGTCTTGCAAGCTATATCAAGTATTATTGCTGTCTCTGGTGTGGATTTGCAACCTACATCAAGTATCATTGCTTTCTCTGGTGTGGAAATTGGTCTACATTTCAGTTCTTTTGTTTGGTAGTCTTTCTGGAGACTACTTTCTTGGCTGATCAGGCAGTCAAGTGTGTTGGAAAAGAGGCTTTAGCAAACAGGAACCAATTTACTGTAACAGGTAAATCTCACTATATTTTTCTAAAGGGACAGGGGATTTTTTCTCTGGGTTTTCTCCAACTCCCTTGGTCAAGGCCTATAGCTAGTACTATAGGATTGTCTACATTGTCTCTGCTGGGTCAAGCTTAAATGGAGCTAAAAAAAAAATTTTTCAAAAAAAAAAAGTTGCCCCAAAAGAAGCAAGTCTGCTGGGGCCAAAAATAAAAAATAAAAATAATAATCTAAGAAAAAAATGAAGCCTTAGTAGAAGCAAGTCTGCTGGAACAAAAAAAGCAAAAAAAAAAAAAAAAAACTAAAACTAAAAAAAAAACTGCTGGGGCAACAAAAAAAATTTAAAAATGGGGCTTTAACAAAATCTGAAGGCATAAAAGGTGGGCCTTTTCCAGGCACTCTGAAGAATCTTTCCTAAAACCTAAATAGGACCAAATTGTTTCAAATTCCTTTTCAAAATTTTCTTATGATACTCTGCATGTTGGTTTAATTAGTTGTAGACCTTATGCTATAATAAAAAGTTGCTGGCAATTTTTTTGATTTTTTGTTTCCTTTTATTTCAATTTTTCTTTTTCTCTAATTTAATTTAATTTATTTATTTCAGAATTATATTAAATACAACCAGGACAAATTTGTATCAATTTTAAATACAAAATTTTGTTGAGATACTGAGCATGTTGGTTTAATTAGTTGTAGACCTTATGCCATCATAAAAATTTTCTGATTTTTTTTTTTTTGGATTTTTCTTTTCTTTGCTATATAGTTGAATTTTTTTTAATTTCAGAACTAGATTATCTAAATGGGTGAACAATGGCACAATAGTCTACCAAAAAAAGGTTCTCAAATGCAAATGGCTGGTGAAAGTTGGAAGGATGATGTTGGTTCTGACTTTGAAATGGTTTGGTATAAGCAGTATCCATTTCTGGAGGGATTTGAAACAAATGAGCTGATACCCTCATCATGCCCTGTATCACACAACACAGGCACCTACCAAATTGCACATGTCTCAGAAAGGCATTCAGTTACTAAACCTAAAAATCAAAATATTCATCCTGTTATAGTGAAGTCATTTGAACTAAAGGAATTGGCTGAACTTGGTAAACTGGAGGATGCTAAGAAATGCTGCAGGTACATGAAATTATTAAGATACCAGATCAAGACCAATTGTGCTCATCTGGAAGCAGGTGGAGAGGGGAAATTGTTTTCTGCTGGAGAATGGTTAGGTAGTCAACATGCATTTGATATAAGTAAGTTACAAATTTTAAATTTCCAAATTCCAAAAGCTGAATCATCCTTCAGGTCTCTACCAAGATTTGAAAATAGATGATGGGGAAGTGAGGGATTCACTTAGATTTATATTTTCATTTTATTCTTATCTATTTAAACTATTAACAAAGAAGTACTATGAGGAATCTTTGAATCTTGGATCTGAAATAGACCTTCCTTGTTTTGATGGGGTGGAGGCTTTTGGGGGAAATCTCATGTGGACTTCAGATGGGTTTTTCAATTCTCCCCATAAGGATTTGGACAACAGTGAACTTAGTTTAGGTGTCTGGTTTCCAACAACTTTAGATGTACTTTTTGATGAATGCTCATGGGACAGAAATAGGCCAAAGCAGAATGGAGGTCATTTTGTATTTCCTAAATTGAAATACATGGTTGAGTTTGAAAAGTGTGATGGAATATGGCTTGTTATATGGCCAGCTAATATGCTATACCATCAAACAACACCTGTCAAAGAGTTTGAATATTTTTCAAGGCTTGGGTCATCCATCCAGATAAGTAAAAATTTAGCCAATTCTCTTAAAACTTTAAAAATTTTAATTCCAAATATAGATATGTTGGACTATATTTCTATGAAAGAAAAAGAAAAGTTGTAATTTTTGCATGATAACTTTCTTTCATCAATTTTAGATGATAATACTAAATATATGGAACAATTGTATTATTATTACCAAAAAGCATGTAAATCATTAGAAAAGAATATTTAATAAATGATTTTTTGAAATTATAATGTGATTACAATTTCTAAAGAGAAGAAAAAAGTTTAACAATAAATCATAGCTAATACTCCCAATGTGCTAGTGTGATTGGAAGAATTTTTGCCCTTATGCTATTGGTTTGAGAAGTTGTAGTGTTGGATATAGTTGGAGGTGTTTCAACTTCTTCATCTTCATACAACTCTAACCATTGATCTTTGAGTTCAGCGAGTAGGTTATGAAGTATGGTGCAACACACAATCCAGTGGATGACAGTTTTCATTTTGGAACTATTTCTAAGAGGACTTCTTAATTCCCTTAAACTGGAAAAATGTCCTTTCAAGATTCCAATAGAATGTTCAATACAGTCTCTTGACTTTTCCAAATGATTGTTGAACTCAGCATTTTGACTGTCTTCTGAAGCTGCTCCAAAAAATGCAGGAAGTACATATTTTCCATTCACATAAGCTGAATCAGCCAGAAGATACTGATCTTCATCAAAAAAAATTTCAGGCTCTTTTGAGATTTGCATTCTTTGAAAGACGTAGGAATCATGACATGATCCAGGATAGCCAGCAAAGAAAGATATAAATTTTTTGTTGACATCACAAATAAGCTGAACAGAAATTGAATAACTATAGAGAAGATATAGTTGCTTGTGTTAGTATGAAAAAGAAAGAAAGAATTTATAATAAGCTACCTCTTTTTACAGTCAAAGTAATTGTTTCCACCATGAGCAGGTTTCTTACTCAAAGGAATAGTAGTACCATCAACAAAACCAATACATCCTGGGAAGCCCTCTTCTTGCATAACTGGAGAAGATTCAAGTCGCTCTTATTTTGCTGGCCGGAAGAGAAGTTGATATTCCAACAAGTTGATAGCAGTGATGCAACGTTTTGTATAAGTGTTAACAGAACCATAGCCTAAATCAAAGACATTTTCCAAACATTTCAAGGCAGCTCCATTACCATTGGAACCCAAACAACATAGTGTGATGGATCACATTGTGGCTTTTGAGAATTATTGTGAAAGATGGGGTGATCCTCAATAAGTTGAAGCAATTTAACAAAAAATTCCCAAGAAGTCCTGAAAAGCTGTCTAAAACTGGGTATGGGTAGGTTTAGAAGTATTTTGATAGTGTACTTGGGGGTATGAAGTACTTGAGGCTTTCTAGGAAGATGGTAACATTTACTGGCCATTTTTGATAAAAAAAGAAAATCTTCTTCAAGGTCAGAATCAGATTTGCAATCAGAGTCCAAGAGCAGACCAAGAGCTATGAAAGTCATTGCTTGATGTAGCTTATCACAATTTGAGAGTGAGGAAGGCATGACTCTTATATGGTAGAAAAATGAAGATGATGCATGATGTTAAGAGATATGAAGTGTTATGCTGTGGAGTGCTGTGTGTGAATGAGAAGTGTTATGCTGCAGAGTGCTGCATATGAATGAGATGATACTGACAAATCAGTGAGATGTGCGGAATGGTGAAACCAGCACTTTTGGTTGAGAAAGTGCAGATTTGAGTGAAATAAGTGACTTATTTCTCTTTTGCAATCCACCAGTGTTGGGGCTAGTGTGTTTCATAAATCCGCACTTAGATAAGTGTGGATTTGGTCAAATTTAAGTGCGGATTTGCCAGAACTGACACCCCCTATTCTATGTTAAACTTAAGAATAATAACAATATTACTTTTAAATAATAGGACTTGACTGGACTCTGAGGAGATAGGACAACAAAGAGAACAGGACTGGAATAATAACTGAGAACTGAATTTTACCTTAAGAATAATAACAACGTTAGTTTTAAATAATAGGACTGGACTGGAATCTGAGGAGATAGGATGACAAAGAGAACTGGACTGGACTAATAAATGAGGACCGACTGAAGAATAAAAATAAGAAGACTTGATAATTTGATAATGTAAAAGTAACAAATGATAATAATAGAGAGAAATTAAGTTAGATAAATAGTGACTTAAGGACAATGGACAATGGACAGAGTGGGACGAGGGAGGACAGAGGACGACAGAGGACAAAATATAGAGTGAAATAAAAGAGGACAAAGATTGTTACCTGATAATAATAGAGAGAAATTAAGTTAGATAAATAGTGACTTAAGGACAATGGACAATGGACAGAGTGGGACGAGGGAGGACAGAGGACGACAGAGGACAAAATATAGAGTGAAATAAAAGAGGACAAAGACTAAGAGAAAGAAAAAGATGAGCAACGGGAAAGTGTTGAGCAGTAAAAAGGAAGGAGTGAATGGCATTGCAGTCATAGAGCACCTACTTGTTACCTGATAATAATAGAGAGAAATTAAGTTAGATAAATAGTGACTTAAGGACAATGGACAATGGACAGAGTGGGACGAGGGAGGACAGAGGACGACAGAGGACAAAATATAGAGTGAAATAAAAGAGGACAAAGACTAAGAGAAAGAAAAAGATGAGCAACGGGAAAGTGTTGAGCAGTAAAAAGGAAGGAGTGAATGCCGACTCAGAATTGAGCGGTCATTCTTAAATGTACTCAAGTTAGGGTATGCATATAAATGGTGATAAAAAGTAATGCTTTAACAATGATAAATATATATATATATGTAAATAACTTTAAGTATAAAATAACGGTATTCTAATAGTATCTCAACAACAAACACAAGCATCCTTTATAGTAACAGCTTAGAATGACGTGCTGTGATGAAATTGGAAATATGAATATTAAAATAAAATAAAACGATAAGAAAAGGGATAAATTGGATAATGTAAATAAAATAGCAGAGACATCGTTGTAAAGTGAATAATTTAATATTTGATTAAGAATGAAAAGATACGATAACAGATAATAACTTGTGTGAAAATACATTTAACTCGACATTCTAAGGAGAAAAAATAAAGCTTACATGGTAGCGCTGAGTTAATCTCTAAAGAGTCTAGACATCAGGTTAATTAGTGAGCTTTTTGATGGTAACATAATTTTGAAACAGATGAAGAAATTGTAAATAATGGGGTAATTTTATAATTTCAGAAGCTTTCACTCATTCCAATCTTCCTGTTTTTCATCCCAACCATATTCTACTGGGCTTTAGATACATTGAAAATAAATCCCATGTGTTAGATTTTCCCATCTACAATTAAGGAATAAACAAAAAGAAAGAAAGGTGCAAAAAATCTGGGAGATAAGTTTATGAATAAGTATAAAACGACTCACTTGATTCCCATGCATTCTAACATCCTTCCGAGGTTCCATGACTTTTTCTCATTCTTTAGTAACTCATCATTGTTATGTGTTGGCTCACTTTCAATTGTTGAGAAATTCGAACTATAAAACTTGGGTGGATTTTCCGGTGCCAAAGTAGTTTTTCGATAATCTTGAGATGACTCTATCATTTTACCATCACCACCGTATCGCCTGACGCTACTTGAAAACTTCAATAAACTACTTGGACTGGGTAGATCTTCTTTCTCTTCATGTTTGTAAACCAAATAATTTTCATCTTCTACGTTATTTTCTGATATTCTAGTTTCCGTGTCAAAACCACTAGTAATTTTAGAGAATCCCCATGTGTTAGACCATTGAAAGGGTGTAGAGGGCTCGTTTGAAACTTGTGAGGGTTGAAGGTTAGGGCCATCACATAATTTCCAAAGATATTCTGCTGCTTCTCTTAAAATTTGATTTAAAATATTCTAATTAGAAACCACAGAAATCCAGTGGTATTGGGAAATTTATATCTTTGTTCATAGTTTTATAGAAGAAATTTATCTTACCTACCAGCTCTAATCCACTTCTCCGTGCTCAATTTTAGCTCATAGACTGAATCCTCTCTTTGAATCCTTTCAGCCTCATTAATTATTGCCAACTCTCTCTCTAACTCTCTCACTTTTTTTGACAGATAAATAGTTGTAGAAGCAGAGCTTGGACGAAGTATTTCCTCACTCTTTTGACCAGACTTTCGTTTTGATATTAGCGGTGATTTGAATGAGGTTTTCTTTTTATCAGGAGCTTTTTCCGTCCTCGATTCAGATGTGTTTTTTGTCTCCATGTCCATTTCCACATCAATCTCAAAAGAGTTGACCAGTTCCTTGGATTTATTAATGTGATTATCACTTGGCTTGGGAGTAGGCGAATTCTTGAAATAAAATAAATTTCGTTAACACTTTTTTTGATAATATTAAATAATCATTCTCACATAAACAACGTTCTCATGTACTTTTTGCAGTGTGGGGATCTTCAACTTATCATGAATTGTGGCGGATTTTTTGGTATTTTGAGGATATACTGCCTTAAATAGCGTGATCCATTGTTCAGGTGATTTTAAAGGCTAAAATCAAAAGGGGTTTTAATTGTGGTATCAACAAGCAAGAATGAAGAGCTTTGTTTAACCTGGCTATCCATGTTTGCTTCCGACTCTTCTAGAGTATCCTCATAAGCAGTGCAAGTATTAAAGGTATCTTCGTTGAAATGATCGTGGGGAATTGTAATTTGAGGGTAGCTTGCAGTATCGGAATTTAGCTTTCAGAAGTAAGAAGAAGTCATCCGCGTTTCCTCTCCAAAATGTTGTAGATGTTGAAGGAAATGCACTTACTTTAAATCTTTTGTGAGACACATCCGCTTCACATGAGATTGATCGAGTGTGTTTCCTTAGATTAAGAACTCTCGTTTTCTGATCGTCTTCCATAGTGGCAGGAACGATACTTTCTTCCTCAAAAAAGTAGGTGCTTTGCCCGGTGTTTTCCTGTGGTAGACATTTTTAGATTATTGCTTTAAGTTATCAAAGTAATGCATATCACCTCAACAAGACTTTCATTCGTGATTTTTACATTTTCTGAAGAGTCCGTATTCATCGTTATTTGTCTATTCAATAAAGGGAGAAAAAAAATGTTTTTGGTATTTATGAGGCATTCCTACCATGGTTGATGTTAATATAAATATTCAACGATGAAATGAGATATAGAGAGGTTTCATGCTGATTATCGATATGAAAGTGGCATACTGTAGGGCTTCTGGAATTAGAAATCTTCTCATAAGATCCATTGGATATCTCCAAATTGGATGTATGAATTGAATTACAAAAGCAAGATGGAACCTTATAAATTAAAAAATTAAAAAATCATCTCTAGAAAGCTAGAACAAAAGGAAATTCCAAGTGAAAGGACTTACTGGTAAATTACAGTTAGGCCACATGTTTAGTAAAGCTTCTGAGTGAGTAAAAATGCTTGGTAAATTTAATGGTTTAAGAGAAATTAAGAGCTCCAAATCACTTGAAATAGGTTGTCTCAAAAAAGATAGATTCAGCTAAAAAAAATTGGAATAAGATTTCACCAGTCAAATATTGGAGACGAGTGTCTAGAAAAATATAAAAACACGTACTCCGGTGATAATTGTTTCTTGTTTTGAGACTTCAAGAATGTGACTTGCTGTATTTCGGCAAAATGGCGGTAAAATCGACTTGATTACATCTTTCTTGTCTCGTTCATTCAGCTCCAAGCTAAAATATCTGATCTAGAATGCATTTGCATTTTTTAATTTTTGAAGAACATTGTAAAAATTTGAATTACAGGTTAACTTTCAAAAATTATTCACACAATTGTAGTTCTTCGAACAAACCTCAAATTTCCTTCTTGTATTTGCTTGTATTATGTCCATTTTCTTTGCCCATGCTTGTACCGAAGTAAATATCTAACCAAATGATCAGGGTATCATAAATACTTATATCATACAATAATGACCGAGTTAGTTTTATAATTGAAATTCACCATCAAACGTTTTTCGCTTACTCGACGGATCAAAGCATCTAGATGCACATGATTTATGGATGATATTTCTGAATTTGGTGACCATACGTTGCTGAGACTGTGCCACAACTATGAAAGCAATCACTGTTCAACACTGACCAATATTTAAGGCAAATAGAAACCTGAAAAAAATATGAAATTATCATTCACATCATGATCACTACACGTGAGGAGTACGGAGCCTAAATTAAGTGTTGGACCATCTACCAAGCACAATAAAATTTGAAACGGTTTAAAATTTTCAAACTTATTGACAATATTTTTTCGAGCCGTATTTTTTTTGGTAAAAAAATTCTTTGTAAATATAAAATATTAGTATAAATACAATTTATGTTTTATTTTCCCAAAGATACACTGAGTCATATACCTTACAAAGATAATCGCTCATTTCTCGAGTGTCCTTCAATGGAGTTGTTTCTATTGACTTCGAAGCAAAGGTTGCTGGTAAAAAATCTTTTGACCAATAATTTAGTTGAAAAGACTGCAATGCAAATAGTTAAATCATATGCTAAACCTCATTGATACATTTATAATGATAAAAGCTGACATTTGAAGGCTTGTTTTTGCAGTTTTACAGTTCCAACAAAGAATATAATGAAGTTCAGAATTATAAACAATTGATTGCATTTTATCTTTTAAACCTTTTTCAACTCACCAAAAGATAAACGTTTGAAATAAAATATCCTACAACCCTAGTGATATTCTTTAAGAAAAAGAGTTTGGTTTCAAATCGGAGGGTGTCATTTGCTTCTCCATAAAACTGTGCTTTTGTATTGATGTCGCACAAAAATGACTTGTCATCGATTACCTGTTTACATATTTGGTAATATAAAATAGTATCTTGAAGTGATACAAAGCAGTTTGGGAGTACGTTTGTTTTTTCAGTTCCTCTTTCAAGGCAATTTTTTTTTTCCAAAAACAATCTTGATTTCTAAAAATTGAAACAGAAACAGCGCCACGTGGGGTGACGCTTTCCAGTTTGAGCGTAGGATGCCATAAAAAATAGATTCAGAAGTTTGTAAAAGTCTTACCAATCTGGTAATAAGAGGTAACCATGTATGTGGCTTTATCGTAGACAGAGGGCTGGGCACAGAAGGGTAATGTATTATTGGGTAATTTATTTTGGATGTGAGTCGTTCAGTTTCCAACATTTCATTTGTAAAAACATCTGAAGTGAGAGTTCTTTTAAGCTGTAATAACACCAATGTAATATGGGCGGTCAGTGAATCATCAAAAAATGAATTTTCGTATACTGAAGCCGTCTAATAGCCATAAAATTTAATAATGACCCACGGATTTTCTACTTTCTGAGATTCGATCAGAAGATGCTAGCATTAAAGATTTAAATGATGTAGTGCTAACAAAACTTTGGCTTCTGCGAAGTACTTCAGAAGAACGCCCTCCGCCTGTTTTAGAGATGTTGATATTATGTTTATCGGAGCAATATCTACGAAGATATCTCTTTGTCCTATCATTTTTTATTTCTTGATTCGGGAGAGAGGAATTGATGGATGTGTTTTCTTGATAATACTGACTTGGAAGTGAGGGATTTAAAGTGGTGGCTTTCATTGTTTTGGTTTAGATCTGAAGGAATAAAGGCAATTATCCCCTAATTGTTAGTAAAATTGGAGAATGTATATAGGTATTTGGGATCTAATGCTGCTGATCAATATTTTCAATGTCTCTTCGAGCGGATATCACTGATCGATCGTTGGCCGGTCAAGACAAATTTCTGCTGCGCCGGAAGAGCAGCGCAGCACACCCCTCGTTTCCGTTCTTGCGTCACTTCCTCAATAGACAATTAGAACATGATTCCGTCGAGAATTCAACCATCTGCCGTCAGCTCTGCCGCTAATCACACCAGGAACAAGTTTATCCCCATGATTTCACAAGCAACTTTACAGTGCAAAGATTCGGTAGGTGTCGCTTAATCTATCGATCATATATTTATTCAATGATGCTGGCACTATGTTCTGACTTTAGCAACATTACAATCATACTACGGAAATTGGCAATCGATCATGGACAATGTTGTCCAACTAATCATTATTTTGAATATTTTAATTACGAATCAAAAGGCCACACGTTATGGAGAATGTATTAACGCTAGATACCAACAAGTTGAGAAAAATATGTGTCACAAGGAATTTCAAGAATTTAAAAACTGTGTACAACACGTGGTGAGATTTTTTTCATTCCCAAAATCACCTTGATTCAAAAGCCATCGATCGAAATCTAAAAAGTGGCTTCTTCTGTTTATTTACTTTTGTAGATGGGGCGTAAGTGGTAGTGATAGTGGATACAAGCTGGCGCCATAAAATGAAGGGTATAATGCGGGTTGAGGGAATCATGTGAATTAGAAGTGGTTTTGCGCTTGTTGAATGAGTTGAATTCTTCCCCTTGTCCTCTTATTGACTTGCTTGTCGCGATTCAATATCATCGCGCCTAAGTACTTAATACCTAGCGTTAGCGTTAGAAGCGTAGGGTTGCTGCTTCAGACTAGGTGGCAAGGTCCCACCCCTTCTGTCACTCAACCAACAATCAGTTCCTCTTTCACTCGCACTATTTTCGACTCATGACTCGTCCCATCGGATCATCACAGCCCTACGGTGGATTTCATCCCCACATGCCCAGCCTTTGGCATCGTACTTCTGCAAAACTTTTGGGTATCAATCGTCTCCTATCTAGCTGATTACCTTTTCCATTTCCTTGCACTATCATACTCATGCTGACACTTCCCGGCCATCCATCATTCAGGTGCTACGATGTGGTTTTTTATGCTTTATAAAATCAGAGAAGATGGTGCTCAAGTATTTCTGGTACGTTTTTGTCCTTTCCTTGTTAAGCAATGTCTTTCACCAGGTTTCTTGATGGATCTGATCATTTAGTTGACTTTCCATCTAAATTTTTGTTTTGTGAAAATAGGGCCGACATCCTTGGGATCATGGGGCTAAAGGCGACAAGTTAATTGGTGATGACTCGCATTAATCATGCTTATTAACCTACTGTTGTTTTTATGTTGGAATATCAATAAATCATGCTTGATGCGATAATAGTAAATATAGCTTCTTTGAAGTTTAAAGTGCTTTTGCCTGTTATGCAACAAAATTATACACTCTTGTACATTTTTAAAAATAAAATATCACAAATTTTTATACTGACCTGGCATATTGTTGGCAGGTAATTCAATCACATTAATTCTCAATTTAGTTAGTTGATCAAGGCCTTGATTTCCTTGGTGCAACAAATTTCCCAATTTAGTCACCATGTCAGGGTCTTAACCAGTTTCTAATATTGTTACTTTCCTACAAATCAACCTGAACTTTAATCTGGTATATAGTAGAATTCTGAGAGACTGGTTCCAAAATAACATTCCACTGTTTATCCAATTCAAAATATATCTAAGAATTAGATATGTGGCAAAATCAGTCACAAAGATCTTAATCTTTTCATAAAGCTCAAGCCATCAACAGGGATATTTTACAGATACTAGACAACCACAATAGTCTGTGGATTAAGGATCTGTGACTGAAAAAATAAATGAAGCTTCAGATTTGAAAATATGGACCTAATTAATATTAGCCAAAAGTAGTTGAGTCTTTAGTTCATCTACTCCTTGGTCACCCATTCTCTTTTGAAGAACAGTAAGCAGCAACATCAGGCCCCTTCACATTTTTTTTTGTTTTTTTCAATTATAGATATGTTTCAAAATATATATGCAATTTTTAGTAATTTCATAAAAAAAGTGAATTTTTGAGGTGCCAGGAGTAACCACTAAAGTAGATGAGAGTTGTATGTGTGGAAAAAAGATGGTGAATAATAGCCATATCCAAAAGGAATATAAATGTTTAAAAGACATTCATTTTTGACAAAAGAAACTAATGCATAAATGAGCTGTTTTATTCTATCTTTGGTTTTTTTGGTGTATTTTAATAAGTGTAGTAAAAAAGATCAAAAATACATCAATGTTTTTTAGCCATTTACTTTTTGGGTGAAATTATGTTTCACCTTGTCTCTTAGCTCATATAACTCTGATCTGCTTTAAAGGCCTCCTTCCACTGTGGACAATCCTATAGTACTAGATATAGGCCTCAACCAAGGGAGTTGGAGAAAAACCAGAGAGAAAATCCCCTGTCCCTTTAGAAAAATAGAGTGAGATTTACCTGTTGCAGAAAATTGAGTCTTGTTTGCTAGAACCCCTTTTCAACACACTTGACTGCCTGATCAGTCAAGAAAGTAGTTCCCAGACAGACTGCCAGATCAAAGAACTGAAATGCAGACCAATGTCCACATTAGAGAAAGCAATATAATTGATGCAGGTTGCAAAGCTACACCAGAGACAGCAATGATACTTGATATAGCTTGCAAGACTATACCAGAGAAAACAGTGACAAGAGTTGAGGTCAAGTAAGAACTAACCTTTTCACAACCCAGCCAAAAGATGCCACAAACACACAAAAGAGTGAAGCACAGAGATTCCAGGTATACCAGATTGTTGATGATAAATGTCAGTATGTGCTAGTATCTAAGTATGATTTTAATAGTAAATATTAATGGTCCTACTACTTATTGATAATTGATTTAGTGATTAAACCTCAAGGGAAAACTTATAAAATAGTTATTCTCAATATAAACTCACAATACTTGGATTTTATGCGTGCTAGTGGTGGAAAATAGATCAATAAAATATATTTATAGCTTATATAAAGATAATATCAATTTATAAATGCTTTATAATATATTTATATATAATAGTAATTGTTTTATAGTGTTTATTTGAAGTGTAGTAAGTAAGTGATGTATAATAACCCATCAAATCCTCCCTTACTTATACCCTAATCCACTGGAGTGCACAGACCTTCAATCCAGATGATGTCACTTCTATCCCCAGAAATTACAGCACTGTAAGGGCCCATCACCTCCCCATGGCGTCCACTTCAAGAAGATTCAACACCCAGACCTCCAGTAAGGACCCTCCATCACAATTAATGATACCACAGACCCATACCATAAATAGAATAAACAGATAAAAGTGGATGCCCAAAAGAAACAGGTAAAATAACTCATCCAAAGAGTATATAATAAAACCCAAAGCATATAGAGGAACCAATTTAACTTTCCAAGCCCCCAATAACATCCCCAAGCATCCATATTAACCCAGTAATCATATCCCAACCCATAAATTGGTGAAAATCCATCAAAGGAAGCAGATTAAGTTATCCAAACTGGATATATGCGCCTGAAAAAGGTGTATATGCTTGTGTAGGAATTGTGAGTCCACTGAATACTTCCATATGACCTAAAATAAGCAGAAAAATAAAGCTTATAGGCTATTAAGAGGTTAAAACCCACTTATAGACCTAAATATACATAATATAACTACATATTTCACTGAATATGAGGTTTATGTATACATATATGCTTATTTATGTCTATAATTACTTAATATCACTTAAGATAAGTATATTATGACTCCATTAACACCTTAATAATTACTATTAGGCTATGGATAAGCTATTTAAACTACTATAAGTCATATAATAGTGTAATAATTATATATATATGTATTATAACCATATATATATATTTAAACCTTATTTTTAAGTTATAATCTTAATGTAACTAAGGTTATCTTATTTTAACCATAAGAATTACTCAGTCCTGGGAATACCCAGGCTGACAGTAAACTAGAATGTCCTTAAACTTGCTTAACTATCTCACACACAGACCACCCTGGCTTTTTCCCAGCCAAATCCAACTCTCTCACCTCTCTACATGAATAAAAATTCCTCTATAGGATTCCACATGCGCAGGTGGACAGGCTTCCCAACATAGGGACGGCCGCTTTTAGGCCTATAAACACCCAAAAACACCCTCTAAGCAGCAAAAACAACAGTAACTACACATAGAAACAAGCTAATCACATGTAACACATACCAAAATGATGAGAAAAGAAAGGAAATCAAGCTGAGATATTATAAGTGACCCTAGCTTAAGCCTAAAAAAACACAACTAATCATCTAAAAACTAACAAAACACCAATAAAACCACCATAACCCCAACTTCAGCATACCAACCAAATACCTCCAAATATGCACTCCAAAGGCCTACCCATCTTTGGAGAGCCACACCATCACTTTCAAAATTTTCTTTTTTAAGTGGCTATTATTAATTATTCATAAAATTTAGAAGATTTTTAATGATCACAAAAATTAGCATGACATGCTAAGGAACCTGGATAGAGAATTTCGTAGGTATATGATGAATATTAAGTGAGTTATAAAAGTTTGATTAGTATCTTATACATGTATTCAGTGGTGGTACTTAAAGCTCCAGACTTTTTGGAATTTTTGAATGCATCCAGTGATGAGTCACTTAGGGCATGTTTTCCATTTTCTGTTTTGACAAAGATATACAATGAGTGAAATTCCATGGAGAATAATCAGGTTCAGAACAAGCAAAAACTAAAAGATTTTTTTAATGGAATCACTAGAAATCCCTTTTCTTTGAAATTATTAGAAAAAAGTCATAATGCCATTGGTAAAAATTTGGTAAACTGCTTTGAAACATGATAAAAACCTTTTCAAAAAGAAATTTTGTCATAGGCTGTACCCAGGGTGAATTGTACTTGATCCCAGTTTGATCAGACCTTCAAAATCACATTAAAAATAAGTTGAGACCAGTTTAACCAAATTTTTGAATAATGAGTATTTAGCATGATTTATGCATATTAAATATGTTTTATGTATATGAAATATCAACTTTGCATCATCATCATCAATTATTTATGCAATATTTGATTTCAACATGTATGAACCATGCATATTCCATGTCTAGGCATTTGGCATATTTGATATTCATATATCATGTATATTAAATATTTATGAATTTGGATGCATGATGCATATTCTCTATATATGTGAAATTCATCTTAAATTTGTCTGTTTAATGCATATTCAATATGGATGCTTATCACATTTTCAATATAAACAAGCCTGCTATCTGTCTGCTATGCAGATGGTCAGCAGGCTCACACACACATCCAGAACTTCAGCCTGGATGTGTGTGAATGCGTACTATGCACCTTAAAGGATAGATATATCTTACAATCTCAGGTTTTTAGTTGAATGAGTGGTTTTGAAATGAGTATTGCTGGTGGGGATGCTGCATCTAGCAATGCACAGCCCCAAGTATTCAATGTGGAATCAGTTGGGGTCAGTTAGGTTAGTGGCCAAGTTTGCTATTTTTTTAGGAAGTTAGGGCACTAATTATTATATATATATATATTTATCATCACATTATACTAAATGCATGTGCCAAATCCATGAATTGCCTATATATCAGGTATTAATAGTATAATTCTAAGAAAAATTTCATTAAATTTTTATAATGAAAATAAATGCATTTCCATGTGCACATGTGGAAAATACAAAATATTTTGTGTTTCTTGAGATATATTGATTAAGGGAAGACAAAAATGTTGAAGAGTAATTATTACCACAGGTTAATGGTAGGGTATTCAGCCATGAAGTATCATTCACCAGTAAAAATCAGGGGAGTTCCTGAATGCAAGTCCACAACAATTTTTTTCTTTGAACTGCATTCATCCTGCATATGGATAGATTTTACTCATAAATTGACAAGAATTTGACAAGCATTTGAACAGAACTCATTCAGTACCTTTCCTTTATCTTGCTTTCATATATCTTTAGACCTGTTTTCCACTTCAATTTTTTTAAAAAATTCTTCATATTATTTATGAGCCTCATTTAGAAATTTTCCATCACAATTTTACCTTCCAATATAACATTTCTTCATTTAATAACTGCTTCTTGTTCCCAATTTATGTATTTTAATTATAATTTTATACTAAATAATTTCATTTAATCATTTTCTTCTTTATAATCAACTGAAATGCTATTTTAAAAAAAATGTTTTATTCTAAAATATTACATTTCATCATTTTCTAAATACTTTCCATATACAATTTTCTACATTTCTATCATAATTTGGTAGTGATATATCACAATTTTTTATTCACTGAGTTTTTTTTTGACTTAACTTTTTTGAATCATTATTTTGTGCTCAAAAATCATATTTTAATATTTTCTAACTTTTTTCTTATATCATATTCTCCTTTTCCATATCAATTTTAAACTTAAATAAGAAATTCTACCAGCCTGTATATTCCAAGGATGAGTGAAAAGTATTTATAAATTGTGTTAAACACATGTATCATACATGGGAATAATAAATAAAGGTACACAAATTGTACACATAAGTGAAATTAATGATAAAATACAATATATGCCATTATAATACTGTAGGAATTAGTGTAGTTTTATTTCTTATTATAATAAAATTTTTTTAATTCATCCATTTCACTTTATCTATTAAAATACTTTTGTATTAATTACAATTAGTATATTTTATCAAAGCATGTACATGAGAATAACTTCTCACAGTAAAGTAGGATAGCACTATATATACATGTAGACAATACTGTTTATTTTTCTCATCTTGTGCTCAAAGTCTTTTCTGCTTGTTTTTTTCTCATATTTTGTTTCACTTTATAGCTTAGTAGTCAACAGTTATTATATTTAAGATATCTTACTTACCTGGCTAAACCCCTATAAAGGTACAAAAACATAAAACAAATCTCCAGCACAGATTAATAAAATCTTAGTCATTATCAGTACCAATAATCTCATGAACATCACAGAAGTTAAAGATGCACTAAAGAAAGTAGTTCAAGAAGGCACTATAAGACTCAACAACAAAAATTATGTTTTCTTTTCTATGTACATGTGGTCACTGCTTGATGATGCAGATTTTCTTAAAACAGTTACAGAGCCATTTAACCTTACCAAAACTGTTGAAAAAGTTGGAAATGTTACTTATAGTCAATCGGCCAATAAAATATTAGAAAATAAATAAATCAGAAAGAAAAGCTTATAATCTTATAATACAACAGATTGACCAACTAAACATGAAACTAATATTTGATCATCCTGAAGTTGAATAAAATGCCTGGAAAACATGTCAATTACTCAAAGATCATCACACAGGAAATACATTGATGAACAAAGCCAGAGAATCAAGAGAATTGAAGGATCTAACCTTCACATATTCCATGAAAACTTTTCTCACTGAAGCCTATAATGTTTTCTGTGTGATGAAGCTTCTGTGAGCCAAATACACTGACAATCTTCTAGAAATAGAAATTCTTATGTGGCTAACAGAAGAGTTTGATGCAATATTCCACACTCTTATTACTCACAAGAACCTTAAAACCAAATATGTTCTCAAAAAACTTGAAAACACTAAGTTGATGTCACAACTCAGAGGCCAAAACCAAGGGAAAACTATGGCACTCACAGCCTCCAGCTCAAACAAGCCAAAAATTAAATGCAAACACTGAAAAAAGCCTCATGATTCAAGAAAGTACTGGTTCAAATTTCCAGACCTCAAACCAGAATGTATGAAGCTAAAAGAGCAGTCAAGAAAGGACTAGACCATTAAGGAAGCTTCAGTCATGGAAATCTCAAAGGATGAACTAATTTCAAACAGTGAAAAAAATCAATCTAATGACAAAATTGTACTAGACTCAGGTGCTTCAATGACAATGATTAGAGAAAAATCATTATTTCACTCTTATTGCAGTCATAAAGAAACTATAGTTACTGGTGATAGAAATATTTTAAGTACTGGTATTGGTGTAGTTTTATATACATACAATTATTATGCAGTCTCAGTTAAAACAATGCACATCCCAAATTTACCTATGACTTATTGGCTGCAAATGATCTTTTGAAAAAGGATACCAAATCACTCATCATAATTAATTGTAAAGTTAAGCAGCTATCTCAAAAAGAGATGAACAATTCAAACATATAATCAAAGACAGCATTCCAAGATTGAATGGTACCTTTAAAACTCCAACAAACTCTAAGCTATCACAGTCATCTGTGTGTATATCAGAGCTCCAGCTATGGCACAATTAACTAGGCCATGCCTTTCTGCCTAGTTAACCCCAGGACTTGGTATTTCTTATGCTTAAAATAAGATAAACTTAATTACATTAAGCTTATAAGTAAAAATTATGGTTATAATACTTATATATATGGTTATTATGCTTATATATATATTTATTACACTATTAAATGACTTATATAAATTTAAATAGCTTATCCATAGCCCTTTAATACTTATTAAGGTGCTAATGGAGTCATAATATACTCATCTTAAGTGATATTAAGTAATTATAGACATACATAAGCTTATATGTATACATAAATCTCATATTCAGTGAAATATGTTGTTATATTATGTATATATAGGTCTATAAGTGGGTTTTAACCTCTAAATAGCCTATAAGCTTTATTTTTCTGCTTATTTTAGGTCATTTGGATGTATTTAATGGACTCACAACACCTACACAAGCATATACACCTTTTTCAGGTGCATATATCCAGTTTGGACAACTTAATCTGCTTCCTTTGATGGATTTTCACCAATTTATGGGTTGGGATATGATTACTGAGTTAATATGGATGCTTGGAGATATTATTGGGGGCATGCAAAGTTGATTTAGTTCCTTTATATGCTTTGGGTTTTATTATATACTCTTTGGATGAGTTATTTTACCTGTTTCTTTATGGTATCTGATTTTATCTGTTTTCTCTATTTATGTTATGGGTTTATGATATCATTAATTGTGATGAAGGGTCCTTACTGGAGGTCTAGGTTTTTAATCTTCTTGAAGTAGACACCATGGCGATGTGATGGGCCCTCAAAGTGCTTTAATTGCCAGGGAGAGCAGTGAAATCATCTGGATTGAAGGTCTGTGCACTCCTGTCAAGGGGTCCTAATGGTCTAGAAGGTTTTAGGGTGGTCCAAACAGCGGTGAAGGTGGATAACTCAAGGATTTTAAAGCAAGTACGTAAAATTTTATCTTTTATGATTAATTACTCAAGTAAAAGGCAAAGAAATAATATTATTACTACTTATGATATTCAGATTTACACAAATGTAAGTACTAAAGCTAAAGTAGTTGTAATAAAAATGATTTTTGGTTGTATATAATAATTTTTAAGTGATAAGGAATGAAGAAAACAGCACAAAAGGGAAGGCCTTTTGTAGGAAAAAAGGAGAAAGAGCACATGGAGTTAAGAAACCTACATACAGGAGTGTGAGAGGGAAAACTTTCCAAAATAAGAAATCGCAAATAACAAAAGTGTGCTATAAAGATGTGTCCATAAAATATTTTTTACTATATATCAAATTATTTGATATATTTTAGAGTTTACTTTAAATGTCACACTTAGTATAAAAATAATTTGAATTAAATTTTTGTATTAATAGAACTTTAACTTCTTAAATGAAATAATTTGGATTCTTAAAATTTAGTAATAATATAATTTTGTTTCTCTTCCAACCTGCCATTGAGCATGATGTTAAGGAATAAAAATATAAGGAACATTTAATATTAATTGTAAATATTTACTAAATTTACTTATTGTAATTAGTTAATTTATTACAAGTAATTTTAAAGTAAATATAATAATATAATTAATAATAAAATAATAATTAAAAAGGCGTGGCTTCATCCCAGTAAATAATAATATATTTTACTAGGTAAGTCTAGTAGCCTGGCTGACACTCCCTCACTCTAAAAAAATCAATAAAAAAATGCTATGATTTTTTCTTTTTATATTTCTTTAGTAGAGCAGGAAGGTTAGATATCTCTTTCCCAGGTATCCAAGAATAATATTCAGAAGATTTATTCTTGAATCTTAATAAGTATTCAATACCTTTTTCAGCAGTAATTATTCTGTCATTGAGAATCTTATAAATATCTGCTGTTTCAGTGATTTCAATATGGGTCTTCTTTGGTCTTCCCTCCTTTTGGGAAATAAATCACTATTGGATGTGTAAGGTTTTAGAAGGTATATTGGAAAAACAGGATTTTTTCCTGTCATATGTAGAGTACAGGATAACTTCAACTGCATTATCACCAACCATTCTTCTGACAACAAATGGACCTACAAATGGGTCTTTTAATTTTTTATTACCTTGTAAATTGAATTGGACTGTAGAAATAAGTACTTCATCACCCATTTTTAAAAGTGTATTATATATGGGATTTGTCCCACCTCTTCTTCTCATATTCAAAAGATTTTTCAATACATTTTTTAGCATGACTTCTGCAAAGTTGTTGCATTTGAAGAAAAGATTTCACACCAGGATGTAAATCCAATTTATGTATTTTATTATTGAGAATTTGGGGAGGAGTATTTGAAACATATCCAAGCCAGAGCCTGAAAGGCTTTATTTGAGTAACCAAATGAAAAGTGCTATAATAAGCAAATTCCAAACCAGGAAGAAAGGTGACCCCATCATGAGTGAGCCTTTCATTGTCTTTGAACTCAAGGCCAAAGGCACAATACATTCTTATCATGTCATCTAAATTCTGAACCATTCTTTCAGCTAATACATCAGTCTGAGGGTGATGGGAAGTAGAAAGTTTCATATCACAACCACAAACATCCATCAGAGACATCAAAAATTTAGAAGTAAATTTAGGTTCTCTGTCAGAGATTATGGCTTTAGGAAAACCAGAAGTATTAAACATATGATACCACCATAAGAAAGCTAATTCTTTAGTGGAAACATCCTTGTGAGTAGGGATAAATTTACACATTTCTGTGAATCAGTCCACAATAACCCAGCAAGAGTTATAACTATCTTTTTTAGAAATGAGCAATCCTGTTACAAAATCCATGTTTATTATCTGCCATGGTGCATCAGGAGCTTCAATATTTTGCATTAATCCAGCTCTTTTTATATTTAATCTTTTTTATTTCTGGCAAGAATCATAGGATTCAACATATAGTTTTGTGTCTTTAGACATATTAAACCACCAAGCAGTGCTCTTAATTCTGATCATTGTTTTTTGAAGATCAAAGTTTCCTTCCAATATGTCATCATGAAAAATCTTCAAGATGATTTCTTTCATAGAAGGAAGAATAAAAATAAAATTACTCAAATTTCTTCTATAATAGAGGTAGCCTTCATCAATTGAAAATTTACCTTTCTCCAAAGCAGTTTGGTACTTTGGTGGGAGGTTTTTAATTAATGCTTGTATTAAAGCATTCTTTGGATCATTTAATATAGTACATAACTTCTTCAGGTCAGTGTCTTTATCATATGAATCCAGAATAAGCTTTAATAGCTCTTCCTCCATATCAACCACATATATCCCATGAATATGAACAATTTTATCCTCAGGATCATATGCAGAATTTGAGTCATCATTTGGAAAAGATAACCTTGATAACATATCCACATTTGAATGAAAAATACCAGCCCTATAAAGTTATTGTCATCCTCCCTCTGCATTCTTGAACAGCTAACTGCCATCTGAACATATGTCTGTTAGGTGTCTTCAAGTTCAAGAGGGATTTTACTGAACTGCAGTCAGTGACAAGGTCAAATTTCTTGTCATCCAGATAATAATGTAGTTTTCCTAGAGCCCACACTACTGCTAAACACTCTAGTTGAGTGGCACCATATTTCAATTCATTATTTCTCAAGGTTCTTGAAATATAACAAATTACTACTTCTGATACTTTTTCATTCATAACTTGTTTTTGATGGAGAGCAGCACCAAGGCCAATAAAACTGGAATCAGTGTATAAAACAAATGGTTGATTAAATTCAGGCAAAGCAAGAATTTGTGCTGACATTAAACAATGTTTCATGGTGTCAAAAGCTCTTTGTCTTTCACTGTTCCAGACAAAAGCAACATCTTTCCTAGTTAATTGGGTTAGGGGGTAAGGCTATGACCTAATAATTTTTAATATACTGTCTATAGTATTCACACATTCCCAAAAAACTTTGGAGATCTTTAACTGTAGTAGGAGCTTTCACCTGTTATATAAATGACACTTTGTTCTGGTCAACACATATCTTTAAACCTGAGACAATATGACCAAGCACTTTCAAAGAATGAAAACCAAATTTGCATTTTTTCAAGGCAAGTGTCATATTTATCTCATCAATCTTATGGGGAACTTTACATAGGTGGTTAAGATGGTCCTCAAATGTTTTAGAGAATATGATGATATCATCAATTTAAACCATCAGCCATCCTTCAATTATTTATTGATGGAATGTGTTATCCATAACCTTTTGAAAAACTGAAGGGGAATTTTTAGGGCCAAAAGGCATCCTAACATACTTATAAATACCCATATGAGTAGCAATCACCAGAAATTTCTGGGAATTCTTTTCAACATGTACCTGGTGATATCCTTTATTACCATCTAAACAGCTGTTATATTTAGCACCTTGTAAGGTACCATGTATAGAGTTAATTCTGGGTAAAGGATAGATATCATCTAAAGTATAAGTATTTAATGCTCTATAATCACCACATAAACTGGATTTATCTTTCTCATAATAAATTAGGAAAGGTGAAATAACACAATATTTAGGTGTTTCAACTACTTTTTCAATAATATTCATTTTTAAAAGGGTAGAGATATTGTCTTCAATATCTTTTCTCTTTGTGGGAGAAGCAGTATAAGGCTTATTCTTTAAACTAGGTGGTATTTCAGTTAATGGGAAAGATAATGAGATCTTCATTTCTTCATTTACAAATTCTAATTCATGTGAACCATGAGAAAAGGCCATAGGAAAAGATTTAATCAATTGCATGATGGAATCTTTTTTTTCACCAGAAAGTTGTTCTCCAATAGAAGCTGTGTCAATTTCAGACAAAAGGGCAGGTATTTCTTTTGTAGATCTTCCTTTATATTGAACTACAGAATGATATGTGTTCAATCCTGGTGTTAATAATTTTTTGTGGGAGGAAATTTTAAATTTTCTCTTCCCATTCAGCCCCATTGTGAAGCATTGGTTTGTGGGATCCAATTTAATGCCATATTTGGTTAAAATTTTAGCTCCCACAATGAACCAACTACTTAAGTTATTTTTTTTCATAACTACAAATTAACACATAGCTCTTAAAAATCCATGGTTATATTTGAAAAGTACTGTAGCTTTCTATTTACCAATTGGGGACAAAACAGAGCCATAACCTCTCCAATTTTCAGAAATAATAGGCATAAGTTTTGATTTATAATCCTGATCCACTAAAGCAAGTGATTTTTCAGACACCACACTTCCCCCAGCTCCAGAATCAAAAAAAACCTCAATGTTCTTTCCATTAATCAAGACTGGTGCCTTGAGAGGGGCAATAATCATTGAGCTGTCTTCTAGATTCTTTATCATCTCAGAATCTTCTACTGTAGATAAATTGTTATTCTCAATGTTAATATTATTCAAATAATGATTCTCTTCTTCCAGCATTAAAATTTCGTGGTGAGATTCATAAGAAATATTGCTGGCACAATCACTTGAAGTATCATCCATTGCAACTGTTTCATCAGCATTTTCCTCTGTTTTTTCAACAAGATTTATTTTCTTGTCACAAAAATAGACTTTCTTCCAAGGCTTGCTGCATTTAATGTAAGTGTTTGTTGCATACTTTTTTGGTGCAACAGGGGCAGAAGGTTTACCAACTTTTTCAGGAAGTTTCTGCTGGCAATTGGAGGTTTTCTCCAATGAAGATCTAGGAATGAACCTTCTAGAATCATACTTGTTATGTAAAAGGATCTCATTACAAGTATTAATAAAATAAGAGGGTTCTCTTGAGAACTCAGTACTAGAAACTATTAAGTCTCTCAGAGACATAGGAAATTTATAGAGGATCCTGTCCTTCCATAATTCAAAATCCATGTTAGAGTCCATTGCTCTCAGGATCTTTACAAGCTTCATCAGGAACTCAATAGGTTTTTCTGTAGAAGAAAAGCTATATCTAGCTTCCTCATACTGCCTTTGTTGGGCTAACCTAAACTTGGAACCACCAAACTGTGCTTTAATCAATTTCTACTAATCTTCCCAGGAGTAGTCATTTTTATCTAAAAGGACATATTCATACCACATTAGGGAAACATTGGAAAAAAAAGAAATTAATTTTGACACAATTTCTTCATCTGGCAGTTTGTAAGAATTCTTCAGGTTATCAATTCTGCAAATAAATTGCTGCAAATCAGAGGAAGAATCACCATCAAATGTTGAGTATTGGTCAAGTTTTGGCCAACTCTTTTGATTTGAGGCAGTTTCACTACACAATATAGGTGGTGGACTTGCTAGCAAGTCCCCAACCTGAACTCAGATGGAACTCAGATGGAACTCAGACTGAACTCATATTAAACCCATACTGAACTCTACTTGAAAACCCACCTAAAACTGTTCTTCTGAGTGGTTCTCATCCCTGATTGTATGGTTCCTTTGTCAATAGCTCAATGTGTGTTCAATCTGGGGTGAGTTTGGGTTCAAGGTTGCGGACTGGCTAGCAAGTCCACCCCCCATATTGCGTGGTTTTTCTTAGTTACAAACTTGCTTCTGAGTGAGAAGAAGCTGTAACTTCTCTAAGTGGACAGTAATCTCATTGTTTAACCCTTCTGTAGATAAACAAGTTGCATCATCAATTTTTGATGGAAACTCAGGAATATCTATTGGAATTTCTGGCACTAATTTTACTTTAGATGAGCTAGGAACAGGTCCAATTGGGGTATCTTGTGCAACAGGTTCTTTCAAATAAGTGTCAGAATACTTTTGGTCATTTAACAAGGAGTTCAACTGTTCTTCAGTGTTTGTTAGTCTATTTTTCACTCTTGAAATACTGGATAATGTCTCATTGATAGTTGCAAAAGATAATTGATTCTTGTTTTTCAGAGTTATGTAATTTTCACTTAGTCTTTTCAAGTTCAACTTATGTCCCTCTAGTTCCTGGCAACAGATAGACACAGTGTCTTTTAACTTGGACAAATCATTCTTGATATTTTGCCACAAAGAAACTTTCTTCTCATGAGTTAATTTGTAATTATATAAATCATTATAAACTCTCTGTAAATCAATTCTCACTGATTAGTAACCTTGTTCAATTAACAAACTATTAAATTTTTGAGTCAATTGGAGGTTATTCATTATATGATTTTGTTTGGTAATAATATCTCTTAAATATTCATTATTAATAGTAGCTACATCAGGAGTATTTCTCAATAGGAAAACAGAGTAATTTTCCAGACTCTCATTAACTTCAGGATCAATTGTTTCATCTATAATGGCCATATCAGGGTTAAAAATTCAAGTAGCAATTAATACTAAAGGAACAGTTACATTAGAATATTGAGTAATATACTTACAAGAGCCAGCCTCTACTAGTCTCAAGGTATCATCTCCTCTTCCAGAATTACCTGAAGGAACTGAATCAGTAACAAGAAAGGGCACTTGAGATTCAATGGAGGTGCTTACCATGTATTTTACAAAATTTGGAGTTAATTGTTTTTCCTTTTCCTTCCTCCTTGGTAGGGATGAGGAGGGGTTAGATTGAATTGTTGGGGTCTGGAGGGAGCTTCACAAGTTACTTGTTGCATCTGTTGAGCTTGGAGGGAGTCCCACTTCCATTTTGAGACTTCCACCCTTTTCTGTCATTGAGGAGCCAACTGTGGAAGGGTTTTGCTACTGGAAGAGGTTTCCTCTTCTCTTGAAGAAGTATTTCTACATTTCTTACCTTTTCTTCTAGTATTTCTACCTTTGATCTTGGCTTGAGGATCTCTGCTTTCAACTCCTTGATGTGAGTTGATAGGTTGCTGACTTGCTGCTGCAAGGGCATCTTTTTTATTTTGAAGCCTCTTGGAAGCTCTTCTGGGGAGTTCACTGGGGGCTTTTGATCCAGAGCAGTCTTTTCCACTTTTATTTCTATTTCTTGCATTTCTACATCCTGATTGGTCCAATAATTGATTAATTTGAGCAAGTTTTGTAGACAAAGGAAAGCTTACAGAAGTCTCATCATAATCAATCAAGTCTAGTTCCTCATCACGGGCAGCAGAAGCACTTTTATCAGTCATTGTTGTATATAACCTGAACTGTTAGAAAAAAATATGAAAGTTTAATCAGTTATTATTTTACTTTTTTGAAAGAAAAATAAGAGAAAAAATAAAAAATGTTTCAAGTATATAATCAATTATCAGGATTTTTAATCAACTGAAATAATGAAAATATAATATTTATCAGGACAAAAAATCAACTGAAATAATAATCACAATTTTTATTTATTAAATTAATTAAGATGTTAATATTTTATTACCAGGATTTAAAATAAATCAACTGAAATAATAAAATAATTTTTTACTTATCAGGACTATGAGTCAACTGAAAATTTTATTACCAGGAATTTTAATATCAAATGAAGTAATTTAATATAATTAATTTAAATAATCTATATATTTATTATTTTACTGCCAGGACAATTTTCAACTGAAACAATAAAAAAAAATTAATTATCAGTACAATTTCAACAGAAATAATTGAAAAAATAATATAATTTATTAAAATAATTTTATTACTTCTAGGACTATTAACAATATTTCTCTATCTTGGTCAACTAGGAAAAAAAAATTTATTATTTACCAGGCACCTCCCCCTGTAATGTGAACAATTTAATTCCACTACAGAGTGCTGAGTTAAAAGAGATACGTGAAAGATGAAATAAGCAGAGTGAGACCTACAGATAGTAACCAGTATAGTCACTAAAACTATATAGGACAAATACACCTATATAAACCTTATATTTTGAGCAAGGTTCTATTCCCAGTTGCGGAAAAAAAGGTAAGTCACATGCATGATGACATTTGTCGTTTTCAGTAGTCCACCAGAGCTTATTGGTCCTTGTGGTCAAAGGTCTCTTGGTCGCTGGCTTCAAGATATTGGTGTGTTGACAACAATTTGGAAGGGGTCCTAATGGTCTAGAAGGTTTTACGGCAGTCAAAACGGCAATGAAGGTGGATAACTCTAGGATTTCAAAGCAAGTACGTAAAATTTTATCTTTTATGATTAATTACTCAAGTAAAATTTAAAGAAATTATATTATTATTACTTATGAGATTTAGATTTACGCAAATTTAAGTACTAAAGCAGAATTAGTAGTAATAAAAATGATTTTTGGTTGTATATAATGATTTTTAAGTGATAAGAAATGAAGAAAACAGCACAAAAGGGAAGGCCTTTTATAGGCAACAAGGAGAGGGAGCACACAGAGTTAAGAAACCTAAATACAGGAGTGTGAGAGGGAAAACTTTCCAAAATAAGACATTTCAAATAACAAAAGTGTGCTATAAATATGTGTCAAAAATTTTTTTCCTATATATCAAATTATTTGATATATATTAGAGTTTACTTAAAATGTCACGCTTAGTATAATAATAATTTGAATTAAATTTTTGTATTAATAAAACTTTAACTTTTTAAATAAAATAATTTGGATTCTAAAGATTTTGTAATAATATAATTTTAATTCTCTTCCAACCTGACATTGAGCATGGTGTTAGGGAATAAAAATATAAGGGACATTTAATATTAATTGTAAATATTTACTAAATATACTTATTGTTATTAGTAAGTTTATTACAAGTAATTTTAAAGTAAATATAATAATTTAATTAATAATAAAATAAGAATTAAAAAGGCATGGCTTCATCCCAGTAAATAATTAATTATTTTACTGGGTAAGTCCAGCTTCATGGCTGACAACTCCAGTTGATTTTGGTATACGTAAGGGAGGATTTGATGGGTTATTGGACATCACTTACTTACTACAATTCAAATAAACATTATAAAAAAATTATTATAATATATAAATATATTATAAAGCATTTATAAATTAATATTATCTTTATATTAGCTATAACTATATTTTATTAACCTATTTTCCATAACTAGCACACACCAATCCAAATATTGTGAATTAAAACTGAGTATAACTATTTTATAAGTCTTCCCCTGAGGTTTAATCACTAAATTATTTATCAATAGGTAGTTGTACTATTAATATTTACTATTAAATCATACTTAGATACTAGCATATACTGACAACTGGGGGTCTTAATTATTACTTATTATTTAGTGTAAGCCTTAGGACATGATTTTTACTCTAGTATAGCTCATAAAAACAAAATATTTGGGTCTGCAGCACATTAGTGGGTCATCATAGCTCAGTGATTGCAGAAAAGAACTCTAATAATAATTTTACTAATTTTTTAAAATAAAAATTAGGTATTTACAGTAGTAACTGTACCCAATATAAACCCAATTTCATTTGGTGTTTGGTCAACAATATAACACCCAACTAAGTTGGTATTTGTTTAAAGCTTAGTAAGATAATTATTCACCTTCATAAAGGTCTTGTTAAACTTATTATTGAATTTTTAACAGATTTTTTCAAATTTTTATTATATTTTATTTAAATAAATAAAAATTTAAATTCAGGGTAAGCTCCAGCACTTTTATTATTATTTATATTGCTAATATTTCTTATTTACTGATTAACATACAGGTTTTTCCTTTTTTTAGGCATAAAAATAGTTATTTTAGACATAATGAGTGCTCCATTGGACAAATTAAGTGATAAACCTGCTTTTAATACCAGGTCTAAAGTTAAAAACAATGTACCATGACATCACTATGGAAGGTCAGTCCTAACCACAGCCAGGAAAAATGAGCATAGAGGAAAAGGACACCCTCTTAAAAAGATAACTAAAAAAAAGACATTGCCTCCTCTTCAGGATAAACTTTCCCACTTGGAAAAACAAGTTCTGAAGCTGGAGGAGTCAAAATCTTCTATCATAAAGGAAGTGGAAAAGGTGGAAACCAACTGCAGGATAGGATTCCAGAAATTAAACCAAACTCTGGAAGAGCTCAAGGGAGTACAGCTAAACCATCCACCCCCTATCCAAGAAGAATCAGGTCAGTCTCAGGAAATGATCTTGGTAGAGAAATTGAAATTGGATTGGTTACACCAACAGTGGGCCAGTCAAAACTGCAACAAGGATCCTCCCCCTCATCAGCCCACTTCAACTCACCCCTACAAGCCAAAGAAAAAGCACCAAAATTCAGGGCTTGCTCCTATCCCTTGGTAAGTATATTTCTTTCTCTGATTGCACACAATACTGATGATTACATTTCAGGTAATATCATTGATGAGAATTCTGTTCAGAAAATTGAGGAGGACTTAAGAAAATTAGGTTTTGATGTAGATACACCTGATTTATCATTTTTTATAACAATAGTACTATTTATAATAATAATACAGTTAACCCTCAGTTTCCACCACTTATTAGTGAGTTGAGAGCTTCACAAAATAGTGAAGAATGTGAGAAGGAAGATTTTGAGTATTTTATGAAAAATACAACTGTCCATAGAGTTGTTTCAGCATTATGGAATAGAATGACTGAGTGTGAGGAACAGGCAATTAAGCTCACAAGTGACACAATTTCATCCTTAAAATTGAATATTTATCAACTGGCTACAAGAAATAAATAATTAGAGAAAGAAAACTTGGCTCTAAATCTTAAATATTATTCCATAAGTAAAAAAATATAGTGACCTTTCAAACAAATTCTGTGATTTAGAGAAATTTTATGAAGCACATTTATTGAAATATGAATCATAAACGAGGTTATCTTTTGCACAAACAAATAAAAGTGTCTCTGATTTGTTACAAAGATTAACTAAGGTTGAGATTGAAACTTCCAATCTACTAATTAATTAGGATAATCATAAGTATACACAGTATAATAATAATCCATTCATTTGCAAAAATAAATCTCGATCATTCCCATTGCCACCAAAAATGAAAACATCTGGTGGAAGTGTCAAATCTGAAAGAACAAATGTAAGTCACAAATCAGTACAAGAGGAAATATATGATCATTTATCTAAAGTAAATGAGTTATTGAATTTGCCCAGGATTAGTGAGAATAAATTCAATCAGAAGAATTGGCCAAAAATTGACCAGTACCCAACTTATGATGGGGAAGCCAGTTCTGATTGGCAAAATTTTATTCAAAGAATTGACAATTTAAAATTCTCATATAAGTTACCAGATGAAGAAATAACATAAAAGATAATTTCATTATTTAAGGATGTTGCTTTATTATGGTTTGAAGCTTTATTAAATGAGGGTAAAGATTACTCTTGGGATGAATGGAAACAACTGATTGAAAAAAAATTTGGAGGTTCTGAATTCAGACTAACTCAGCAAAGATTATATGATAAAACTAGGTATTATCTGTTGAATGGTGACAAACCAATGGTATTTTTCATAAATTTAAATAAAATATTAAAAGCCATTGGGCCAAATATGGATTTTAACTTATGGAAAGATAAAATAATATATAAATTACCTATATCTGTCCAAGAAATTGTTGTAGCTAGAACAATAATGGTCAATTAGTACTCTGAATTTATTAATATTTTTAATGAAATATTTTTAACCATAAGTATGAAGCAAGGTACACCACTTATAAACAAAATAATGAACCTGTGAAAAATCAGAATTCAAAACCACTGCAGGAAAAGCAGAAAAAAATTAATGCACCTGTAGTACCTATAAAGTATGAGACTAATACTTTCTATAAGTGTAATAAGCCTTGGTTTAAAGGTCACAAATGTGAGAAAAATATAAATATTGTTGAAAATCAGCAATAATCTGAAAATGAAGCGGAAAAAAGTAAAGATTCAAGTTATTATGACAGTAATATCTCATATAGTGATGAAAATGAGGTCTATATGTTGGAAGATGATTTGTCCATCTTTAAAAATCCAATATTAAATATGGACTTAAATTTATCATTAATGAATTTTGAAGATTCTGAAATCATTAAGGATATACAAGCTGATAACTTAAAGATGATGCCTATCACAGTTCCTACAATAATTTCTGGAGAAACTGTAAATATAGTATTGGATACAGGAGCTGCTGGTTCTGTTGTTTCTGCATATAAATTACAGAAAATTGAAAATGATTATAAGTGAAAGCTTGAACCCCTTCAAAGTCAAAATTGGAGAGGTTTTGGATCAGTACTACACCCCATTGGTAGTTACAGAGCTTCTGTTTTCTTTAAACATCAACACGGTTATTGTCAGCCAGGCTACTAGACTTACCCAGTGAAATAAGTAATTATATACTGGATGAAGCCGCACCTTAACATCTTTAATTATTATTTAATTATCATTTAGTTACATTAAAATTAGTTATAAATTAACTAGTTACAGAATGTTAAAATTAAATTAATTAATTAAATAAATAAGTAAAATTAAAA
Organism: Hemileia vastatrix; assembly: GCA_030280995.1. Taxonomy (NCBI): domain Eukaryota; kingdom Fungi; phylum Basidiomycota; class Pucciniomycetes; order Pucciniales; family Zaghouaniaceae; genus Hemileia; species Hemileia vastatrix. The sequence goes on along the minus strand of JASXTE010000003.1, from coordinate 47,301,520 downwards.
TTATAATTTTGTCCCTTATATTTTTCTCTAACAACGTGCTCAATTGACAGGTTGGGAAAAATAAAACTTTATATTTAAAAAATAAAATACAAAGATAAAATAAGATTTAAATATTCAAATAATATTAAATATATACAAAAAAATCAAATTTCTTATTTGGGATTGGCATTTACAGTAAATATTAAAAATATTGATGTATTTCTGACATACTCTGTAAATACATCTTTTTGACGCCTTCTTTTTGGAATAACTTTATTATTTGAAATACTCTTTCTGGAATGTTCTTTTTCTCTCTCTCTTCCTACTGTTTTTAGAATTTGATTTCCGTGCTTTGTCTCTCCTTTGCCTATAAAAGGCCTCTCTTTTTGTTGTCTTTTAATCATTCTATTTTACCAACTCATTTTATTACAATAACAATAACACTAAAACTTATTTATTATAACTTATATCTTTAGTACTTACAACAAAATGTAATTCTATTTTATAACTTATATAAAATATTTAAATCTACCTCTTACTTTGAGAAAAGAAATCATACTTGATTAAGAGATACGTACCTAATTATTGAGAGTCAAATAATACCTTAAAATCTTCATATAAGACCGTACCAAAGCTTCTAGACCAAAAGTGACCCTTGAAAATTGGGATCCTTTCCGAAATATCGACGGCGCAACGTTACTTGAGGCGTAATCGAGGGGACCATCGGCGTACAAGCACCTGTAAAGGACAAGTGGAGGCGAGAAAACGACGAACGTCATATGTCACGTGATAAAAGTTTTTGCTGCAAACGGGAATCGAACCGGGCTCCAAAACTTAAGTTCATATACTGACTAAAGATCATATATATTGTGGTAATTATTGTGATTACTATTTGTGGGTTACTCTTCACTCTTCATTTGCTACATATTTCCTTTTACTCAGCACTCTGTAAGTGGCATTAATTTGCTCATTTTGCAGGGGGAGGTGTCTGGTAATTGGAATATATTTTTATTATTATATTTTTTTTTATTTTTCCTGGTTGACCATAATAGAGCAATAACTGTTCTTAGTCCCAGAGGTAATAAAATAATTATATATTAATATTAATTATTATCATTTTTCAGTTGACAATTGTCCTGATTAATTTGAATTTTAATTGTTCCAGTTGACAAACTGTCCTGACAATAATATTTTTATTAAATAAAATAATTATTATAATTTTTCAGTTGACATTTGTCCTGATTAATTAATTGTTCCAGTTGACAAATTGTCCTGACAATTATATTTTTTTTAATAAATAATTAACATTTCATTACTTCAGTTGACTTTGAGTCCTGGTAATCCAATAAATCTTTTTAAGTAATAAAATTCATATTTAAATTACTTCAGTTGACATTAAGTCCTGGTAGTTAGGTAATCAGTTAAAATAATTTTATTAATAAAGATTCATATTTTGATTATTTCAGTTGACAATAAATCCTGGTAATAAATTAGTTGATTTAAATCCTGAAAATAAAAATTAATAGAAATTCTAATTTATTTCTACAGTTGATTGCATTATCCTGGTTTTAAATTTTTTTTTATTAATTTTATTTAAGTTGATTTTTATCCTAAAAAGATTTTTTATTATTATTTTTATTTTATTTTTTCTGTTAAATAAAAATAAAAAATAAAGACTAATTAATTTTTTGTCTCTTTTCCTTCATTTCAGTAGAATCTTAAGATGACTGATCAAAGTGGTTTTGCTGCACGTGAAGAAGAACTAGACTTAATTGATTATGATGAGCCTACTTCTGTAAGTTCTCCTTTAACAAGAAGAATTTCTCAAACTAATAAATCCTTGCCCCAAACAGGATGTGGAAATGGAAGAAGTAGAAATCCTAGTGGACAATACTCAGGATCAGAAACCCAGGACAAACCCACCAGAAGAGCTTCCAAGAGGCTTCAAGATAAAAAAGATGCCGTTGTCCCAGCAGATAAAGAATCTGTCAACCCACATAAAGGAGTTAAAGACAGACAGCTTAAAACTAAAGGTAAGGGTAGATGCCTTGGAAGAAAGGGAGAAAAGAATAAATACTTCTCTCCAAAAGAAAAGGAAACCTCTTCCTCCTGGGGATCAACAACAATTGGCTCCCCAATCCCAAGAGATGGTGGAAGTGTCCAAGTGGCAGTGGGACTGGCTCAACACACAGTGGGACTACTTAGCTCAAAATCAGCATCAATTACCTCAGGTAGGTCCATCAAGGCCCACCCAGGCAAACCCCACTCCTCCCCACCCTTATCAAGGAGGCAAAAGAAGAAGGAAGCCCAATATGGTGATACCCAGCAAACCCTGGTACGTCCCTCTATTGATTCTCAAGTGCCTTTTCTTGTGGCTGACTCTGTTCCTTCAGGTAAATCTGGAAGGCAGGATGAAACCTTGAGACCTATAGAAGCTGGGAATAGTAGACAGTTATCTCATGTATCTAATCCATTACTTTTAATTGCTACCTCAATGATAAATCCTGATATGGCTGTAATTGATGAAACTCTTGACCCTGAGTTCTATGAGAGTCTGGAAAGTTACTCAGTTTCCTTATTGAGAAACACTCCAGATGTAGCAAGAATTAATGATGAGCACTTGAGAGATATTATTGCCAAGCAAAATCATATAATGAACAATATGCAATTGACTCAGAGATATAATAGTTTGTTAACTGATCAGGGTTATCAAGCATTAAAAAGTGAAGCACAGAGAGTCTCTGATGAATTGTCTCATTACAAAGCAACCCATGAAAAGAAAATTGCTTTATGGCAAAATATATAAAATGATTTGTCTAAACTAAAAGATACTGTATCTACCTGTTGCCAGGAGGTAGAAATAGATAAGATAAATCTGAAAAGATTGAGTGACCATTTGTCATCTTTTCAACATAAAAACCAATTATCTTTTGCAACTGTCAATGAAAGTTTATCTAGTCTTCCAAGAATGAAAACAAGACTAACAACCATTGAAGAAAAATTGAACTCATTGTTGAATGACCAGAAATATTCTGACAATTCTGTGAAGGAACATATAGTGCAGGATGCTCAACCAGTACCTGTGGCTAGTTCATCTAAAATAAAAATTGATCCAGAAATACCTGTTGATAACACTGAGTTTCCATCAAAAACTGATGATGCACCAGGATCTGCAACAGAAGGATTAAACAATGAGATTTCAGCACAATTAGAGAAATTACAGCTGCTCCTTACTCAGAAACAAGCTAGTACTAAGGAGACTCCTTCAAATCAAAAGAATTGGCCAAAACTTGACCAGTACCCAACATTTGATGGTGATTCTTCCTCTGATTGGCAACAATTTATTTGCAGAATTGATAATTTAAAAAATTCTTACAAGCTCCCAGATGAGGAAATTGTGTCCAAATTAATTTCTTTGTTCACTAATGTTGCCCTGATGTGGTATGAATCTGTTCTCCTGGATGGGAATGACTACTCATGGGAGGATTGGAAGAAATTAATTAAAGCACAATTTGGTGGCTCCAAGTTCAGAATGGCTCAACAAAGTCAGTATGAGGAAACTAGATATAGCTCTTCTACTGATAAACCTATTGAGTTTTTAATGAAACTTGTAAAAATCTTAAGGGAAATGGACCCAAATATGGAGTTTGATTTATGGAAGGACAGGATCCTCTATAAATTACCAATGTCTCTGAGAGACTTGATTGTGGCTAGGACTGAGTTCTCCAAAGAACCCTCTTCTTTCATTAATACTTGCAATGAGATACTTCTAAACAATAAGTATAATGCAAGAAGATTCATTCCTAGGACCCCTTTGGAGAAACCCTCCACTTACCAACAAATACCTCTGGAAAAGGTTGGTAAACCTTCTGCCCCTGTTGCACCAAAGAAGTATGCAACAAACACTTGCTTCAAGTGCAACAAGCCTTGGCAGAAAGGCCATGTTTGTGACAGGAAGATAAATCTTGTAGAACAAACAGAGGAGCATGCTGATGACACAGTGGCACTGGATGATACATCAAGTGATTGTGCCAGCAATATTTCATATGAATCTCAACAAGAAATCTTGATGCTGGAAGAAGATATTCATTATTTAAATACTATTGACATTGATAATAATGATTTATCTACAGTTGAGGATGCTGAGATCATAAAGAACATTGAGGATAACTCAATTGTTATTGCCCCTCTTAAGGCACCAGTCTTGATCAATGGAACCAGCATTGAAGTTGTTCTGGATTCTGGAGCTGGAGGAAGTGTAGTATCTGAAAGAGCACTTGCCTCAGTAGATCAAGACTATAAATCTAAACTGTTGCCTATCATTTCTGAAAATTGGAGAGGGTATGGTTCTGTTTTGTCCCCCATTGGTAAATACAAAGCCACAGTGTTTTTTAAATATAACCATGGTTTTGTAAGAGCTATTTGTGGTTTTGTTGTCATGAAAAATGATAACTTGAGCAATTGGTTTATTGTGGGGAATGATATTTTAACCAAATATGGCATAAAATTGGATCCTTCAAACCAATGTTTCACAATGGGGATGAATGGGAAGAGAAAATTTAAAATTTCCTCCCCTAAAAAATTATTAAAACCAGAATTGAACACATGTAATTCTGTGGTTCAATATAGAGGAAGATCTACAAAGGAAATGCATGCCCTTATGTCTGAAATTGACAATGCCTCTTTTGGAGAACAACTTTCTGGTGAGGATAAAGATTCCATCATTAACTTGATAAAATCTTTTCCTATGGCCTTTGCTCATGGGTCACATGAACTGGGATTAGTTAAAGAGGAAATGAAACTTTCATTGTCTTGCCCATTAACTGATATACCACCTAGTTTAAAGAAGAAGCCTTATCCTGCTTCTCCCACAAAGAGAAAAGATATTGAAGATAATATCTCTACCCTTTTAAAAATGAATATTATTGAAAAGGTAGTTGAAACACCTAAATATTGTGTTATCTCACCTGTCCTAATTTCTTATGAGAAAGATAAAGCCAGGCTATGTGGTGATTATAGAGCACTAAATACCTATACTGTTGATGATATCTATCCTTTACCTAGAATCAGCTCTATACATGCTACTTTACAGGGTGCTAAATATATCTAAATATATCAGCTGTTTGGATGGTAATAAGGGATATCACCAGGTACCTGTTGAGAAAAATTCTCAGAACTTTCTGATTATTGCCACTCATATGGGTATTTATAAGTATATTAGGATGCCATTTGGCCCTAAAAATTCCCCTTCTGTTTTACAAAAAGTAATGGATAACACATTCCATCAAGAGATAATTGAAGGTTGGCTGATGGTTTATATTGATGATATCATTATATTCTCAAAAACATTTGAGGACCATCTTAAACACCTGTGTAAAGTATTCCAGAAAATGGATGAAATAAATATGACACTTGCTTTGAAGAAATGTAAATTTGGTTTCCATTCTTTAAAAGTTCTTGGTCATGTTGTTTCAGGCTTACAGATATGTGTTGACCAGAACAAAGTGGCAGCCATACAACAGGTGAAAGCTCCTACAACAGTAAGAGAGCTCCAAAGTTTTTTGGGAATGTGTGGATACTATAGACAGTATATTAAAAATTTCCAAGTCATAGATTTACCCCTTACCCAATTAACTAGAAAGGATGTTGCTTTTGTCTGGAATAGTGAAAGACAAAGAGCCTTTGAAACTATGAAACACTGTTTGATGTCAGCACCAATTCTTGCTTTACCTGACTTTGATCAACCATTTGTTTTGTACACTGATGCCAGTTTCATTGGTCTTGGTGCTGCCCTCCATCAAAAACAAGTGATAAATGATAAAGTTTCAGAAGTAGTAATTTGTTATATTTCAAGAACCTTGAGAAATAGTGAATTGAAATATGGTGCTACTCAATTAGAGTGTTTAGCTGTAGTATGGGCTCTAGAAAAGCTTCATTATTACCTAGATGACCAGAAATTTGAACTTGTCACTGACTGCAGTGCAGTTAAATCCCTTTTAAACTTGAAAACACCTAATAGACATATGTTTAGATGGCAGCTGGCTGTTCAAGAGTACAGAGGGAGAATGACAATTATTCACAGAGCTGGTATTGGTCACTCAAATGTGGATATGTTATCAAGGTTACCCTTACCAAATGATGACTCAAATCCTGCTTATGATCCTGAGGATGAAATTATCCATATCCATGGGATATATGTGGTTGATATGGAGGAAGAGCTATTACAGCTTATTCTGGAATCATATGATAAGGACACTGACTTGAAAGAGTTATGCACCATATTAAATGATCCAAAGAATGCTTCAATACAAGCATTAATTAAAACCCTTCCACCAAAGTACCAAAAAGGTTTGGAAAAAGGAAAATTTTCAATTGATGAAGGATATCTATATTATAGAAGAAAGTTGAGTAATGTTATTGTTATTCCTCCTTCTATGAAAGAAATCATCTTGAAAATTTGTCATGATGACATATTAGCTGGACATTTTGATCTTGACAAAACAATGATCAGAATTAAGAACACTGCTTGGTGGGCTAATATGTCTGAGGACACAAAATTATATGTTGAATCCTGTGATTCATGCCAAAAATCAAAAAGATTAACTGGTAAAAGAGCAGGATTAATGCAACATATTGAACCTCCTGATGCTCCATGGAAAATAATAAACATGGATTTTGTAACAGGATTACCTATTGCTGGTAAAGACAGTTATAACTCTTGTTGGGTTATTGTGGATAGATTCACAAAAATGTGTAAATTTATCCCTACCCACAAGGATGTTTCCACTAAAGAATTAGCTTTCTTATGGTGGTCTCATATGTTTAATACTGCTGGTTTTCCTAAAGCCATAATCTCTGACAGAGACCCTAAATTTACTTCTGAATTTTGGATGTCTCTGATGGATGTTTGTGGTTGTGATCTGAAACTTTCTACTGCCCATCACCCTCAGACTGATGGTTTAGCTGAAAGAATGATTCAGACTTTAGAGGACATGATAAGAAGATATTGTGCCTTTGGCCTTGAGTATAAAGATAATGACAGATTCACTCATGATTGGGTTACCTTACTTCCTGGGTTAGAATTTGCTTATAATAGCACTGTTCATTCTGTTACTCAAAGAAAGCCTTTTGAGCTCTGGCTTGGATATGTTCCTAATACTCCTGCCCAAATTCTCAATAACAAAATACCTAAATTGGATATACATCCTGGTGTAAAATCTTTTCTTCAAATGCAACAACTATGTAGAAATCATGCTCAAAAATGTATTGAAAAATCATTTGAATATGAGAAGAAAAGATGGGACAAATCCCATAAAGAATACACTTTTAAAAAGGGTGATGAAGTGTTGATTTCTACAGTCCACTTCAACTTACAAGGTAATAACAAATTAAAAGATCCATTTGTTGGTCCTTTTGTTGTCAGAAGAATGATTGGAGATAATGCAGTTGAAGTTATTCTGTATTCCCCATATGACAGAAAACATCCTGTTTTTCCAATATCTCTTTTGAAACCTTACACATCCAATAGTGATTTATTTCCAAGAAGGAGGGGTAGACCAAAGAAAACCCCAAATGAAATCACTGAGACAGCAGAAATTGAAAATATTCTGAATGACAGAATATTCACTGCTGAGAAAGGTACAGAATACTTATTGAGATTCAAGAATAAATCATCTGAATATGATTCTTGGATACCTGGGAAGGAGATATCTAATCTTCATACTCTACTAAAAAAGTATAAGAAGAAAAAATCATAGCATTTTTTTATTATTATTTTTTTTAGAGTGAGGGAGTGTCAGCCAGGCTACTAGACTTACCCAGTGAAATAAGTAATTATTTACTGGATGAAGCCGCACCTTATCATCTTTAATTATTATTTAATTATCATTTAGTTACATTAAAATTAGTTATAAATTTACTAGTTACAGAATGTTAAAATTAAATTAATTAATTAAATAAATAAGTAAAATTAAAATTATAATTTTGTCCCTTATATTTTTCTCTAACACCGTGCTCAATTGACAGGTTGGGAAAAATAAAACTTTATATTTAAAAAATAAAATACAAAGATAAAATAAGATTTAAATATTCAAATAATATTAAATATATACAAAAAAATCAAATTTCTTATTTGGGATTGACATTTACAGTAAATATTAAAAATATTGATGTATTTCTGACATACTCTGTAAATACATCTTTTTGACGCCTTCTTTTTGGAATAACTTTATTATTTGAAATACTCTTTCTGGAATGTTCTTTTTCTCTCTCTCTTCCTACTGTTTTTAGAATTTGATTTCCGTGCTTTGTCTCTCCCTTGCCTATAAAAGGCCTCTCTTTTTGTTGTCTTTTAATCATTTTATTTTACCAACTCATTTTATTACAATAACAATAACACTAAAACTTATTTATTATAACTTATATCTTTAGTACTTACAACAAAACGTAATTCTATTTTATAACTTATATAAAATATTTAAATCTAACTCTTACTTTCACAAAAGAAATCATACTTGATTAAGAGATACGTACCTAATTATTGAGAGTCAAATAATACCTTAAAATCTTCATATAAGACCGTACCAAAGCTTCTAGACCAAAAGTGACCCTTGACAGTTATGTTAGAGTAACTTGTGACTTTGTAGTAATGGATAATACTAATTTTAGTAACTGTTACTGACTGTAGTGCATTTAAGTCACTCTTAATAGAGATATGTTTAGATGGAAATTAGCTGTACAAGAGTACAGAGGATGGATGACTATTACACATAGAGCAGGAACTTTACACTCTAATGTAGATCTTTTGTCCAGAGTACCTCTACCTAATAATGATTATAATCCTGCTGATGTCCCTGAAACAGAGATTATTGACATTTATGGCATTTATATTGTAGATCTAGAGGATGAATTTATGCAATCAATTCTTGATAATTATGCTTCAGATCCTGACTTGGGTAAGCTTACTACAATATTAAATGATTCATCTAATGCTTCAATGAGTTTTTTAATAAAAACATTACCACAAAAGTATAAGGAAGCATTAGAAAAAGGATAATTTTCCATTGAGGATGGTTTTATATATTACAGGAAGAAATTAAGCAATGTAATAGTAATTCCCCCTTCAATGAAGGAGTTAATGTTAATTATATGCTATGATGATATATTAGCAGGTGATTTTGACTTCCATAAAACATTAATCAGAGTAAAAAATGCAGCTTGGTGGATTAACATGTCTGATGATGTTCAAAAATATGTTGAGAAATGTGATTCTTGTCAAAAATCTAAAAGATTGACAGGAAAAAGAGCTGGTGTATTACAGAAAATTTAGAAACCAAAAGAACCATGGGAAATAGTTAACATGGACTTTGTAACAGTTTTTTCAATAGCAAGGCATAAGAGTTATAACTCCTGCTGGGTAATTGTAGATAGATTTACAAAAATGTGTAAATTTATTCCTAACCACAAAGAGTTTTATGCAAAGGACTTAGCTTTTGTATGGTGGACACAAATGTTAAATATAGCAGGATTCCCCAAAGAAATAGTTTCAAACAGAGATCTAAAATTTACTTCTGAGTTCTGGACATCAGTTATGGATGTTTCAGGTTGTCAATTAAAACTTTCTACAGCACACCATCCACAAACTGATGGGCTAGAAGAAAGAATGATACAAACCTTATAAAATATGATAAGAAGATTTTGTGCTTTTGGTCTTGACTTTAAGGAAAATGACAAATTCACTCATGATTGGGTAACCCTTATCCTAGGTTTAAAGTTTGCATGCAATAGTACAGTACATTCTGTCACTGGAAAAAAACCGTTTGAGTTATGGTTGGGTTATGTACCTAATACCCCTGCTAAAAATCTTAATAAATAACCTAGATTGGATATCCATCCAGGTAAAAAATTGTTTCTCCAGATGCAACAATTATGCAGAAAGAATGCTCAAGAACGTATAAATGAGGCATTTGAGTATGAGAAGAAAAGATGGGATAAAGCCCATAAAGAGCAGATTTTCAAAGAGGGTGATGAATTCCTTTTTTCTACACTAAATTTCAATTGAAATGGTAATTTTAAATTGAAATATCCATTCATTGGACCATTTGTAGTGAAAAAGATGGTTGGTAGAAATGCTGTTGAAGTTATTCTATATGCACCATATGATATAAAACATCCAGTATTTCCTATTTCTCTTATATACCCATACCATTCTAATTATAATTCTCTATTCCCTAGAAGATCAGGAAGGCATAAACAGCAACCTGAAGAAATAGTTGAAAATTCATAAATTGAAAAGATACTTAAAAAGAGACACCCTATAAAAGAAAAGGGAGTTGAGTGTCTATTAAGCTTTAAAAATAAATCAAGTGAATATGACCAGTGGATTCCATAAAATGAAATCTCTGATCTTAAAAATCTCATGAAAAAATTTAAAACCAAATAATACTGTTAAAATTAAATATATCTGTAATAGAAATTTTAAAAATTATTTTTCTATTCACTCCTTACTTATTAATTAAAATGTCTTAACATTTTTTATTCTTTTTTTAATGGTAATGTCGGCCTAGGTATCCCCTGGACTGAGTATTTCTTATGCTTAAAATAAGATAACCTTCATTACATTAAGCTTATAAGTAAAAATTGTGGTTATTATACTTATATATATATTTATTACACTATTAAATGACTTATATTAATTTAAATAGCTTATAAATAGCCCTATAATACCTATTAAGGTTCTAATGGATTCATAATATACTTATCTTAAGTTATATTAAGTAATTATAGACATACATAAGCTTATATATATACATAAATCTCCTATTCAGTGAAATATGTAGTTATATTATGTATATATAGGTCTATAAGTGGGTTTTAACCTCCAAATAGCCTATAAGCTTTATTTTTCTGCTTATTTTAGGTCATATGGATGTATTCAATGGACTCACAACATCTACACAAGCATATAAACCTTTTTCAGGTGCATATATCCAGTTTGGACAACTTCATCTGCTTCCTTTGATTGATTTTCACCAATTTATGGGTTGATATATAATTACTGGGTTAATATGGATGCTTGGGGATGTTTTTGGGGGCTTTGAGAGTTGATTTGGTTTATTTATATGCTTTGGGCTTTATTATATACTCTTTGGATGAGTTAATTTACCTGTTTCTTTATGGTATCTGCTTTTATCTGTTTTCAGTATTTATGTTATGGGTTTATGATATCATTAATTGTGATGGAGAATCCTTACTGGATGTCTGGGTGTTGAAACTTCTTGAAGTGGACATCATGGGGAGTTTATGGGCCCTCACAGTGCTTTAATTGCTAGGGAGAGCAGTGACATCATCTGGATTGAAGGTCTGTGCACTTCAGCGGATTTTGGTATAAGTAAGGGAGGATTTGAAGGGCTATTGGACATCACTTACTTGCTACAATTTAAATAAACATTATAAAACAATATTTTCTTTATATTAACTATAACTGTATTTTATTAACCTATTTTCCACCACTAGCATGCACCAATCCAAATATTGTGAGTTAACACTGAGCATAACTATTTTATAAGTCTTCCCTTGAGGTTTAATCACTAAACCATTTATCAATAAGTAGCTGGACCATTAATATTTACTATTAAATCATATTTAGATACTAGAATACACTGACAATGCCAGTACCCAACATGTAAAAATAGTGATTGAAAATGTTAAAGTTGTTGATGATTTTTTCTGTGAAGGATGGGCAATCTCAAAATCTTTGAAACTCCTGCTTGAAGGGAAAATAAGACCTCCAAATAAAGAACTTGATGTGGTCCATACTGACTTGAGTGGTTGCATATCACCAAAAAAAAGAGGTGGAAACACATATAAAATTAAGTTTACAGATGGACTTACCTCATTTAGAGAAATTTATCTTCTTAAAAATAAATCAGAAGCTCTAAATTGTTTTAAAAATCATAAAGAGTTAGTTGAAAAAGAGAGTAGTAAGAAGATAAAAAGCTTAGTAACAGATGGTGGAGGAGGATATACCTCAAATTCATTCTCAGAATATCTAAGACAAAATGGTATCTGTCATCAAATCACAGCCCCCCATACACCTGAACAAAATCCTGTTTCAGAGAAAGGGAACAAGATCACTACAGAAAAAGCCAGAAACATGTTACAACAATCAATTCTTCCCTTATGATATTGGGGAGAATCTGTCTGCACTGTGGTATATCTCAAAAAACTCACCCCCAGTAAAGCAATGAATCTAAGTTCACCAATTGAAATGTGGACAAAACAAGCACCTTGTCAGTATAGTCTAGTATATAAGTATGATATAATAGTGTTATTTTATGGTCCTACTACTTATTGATAAATGATTTAGTGATTAAACCTCAGGGGAAGACTAATAGAATAGTTATACTCAAATAAAACTCACAATACTTGGATTTAAATGCGTGCTAGTGGTGGAAAATAGAAGAATAAAATATAGTTATAGCTTATATAAAGATAATATCAATTTATAAGGGCTTTATAATATATTTCTGAATGCTAATAATTGTATTGTAGTGGTTGTTTGAATTGTAGTAATTGAATGATGATAATAAACCGTCAAAATCTCTCCTTACTTATACCCAAATCCACTGGAGTGCACAGACCTTCAATCCAGATTATGTCACTGCTATCCCCGGCAATTACAGCACTGTTAGGGCTCATCACCTCCCCATGGCATCCACTTCAAGCAGTTTCAACACCCAGACCTCCAGTAAGGACCCTCCATCACTATTAATAATAACACAGAGTCATACCATAAATAGAAAACCCAGATAAAAGCGGATACCATAAAGAAACAGGTAAAATAAATAATCAAAAAGAGATTTAATGAAACTAAAAGCATATAAAGGAAACAAATAAAGTTTCCAAGCCTCCAATAACATCCCCAAGCATCCACATTAACCCAGAAACATCCTTCCAACCCATAAATCCGTGAATAACCATTGAAGGAAGTAATTTTAGTTGTCCAAACTGGGTGTATGCGCCTGATATAGGTATCTATGCTTCTGTAGGCGTTGTGAGTCCACTGATTTCGTCCATATGACCTAAAATAAGCAGAAAAACAAAGGTTATAGGCTATTTAGGGGCTAAAACCCACTTATATACCTAAATATACATAATATACTGCATATTTCACTGAATATGAGATTTATGTATACATATAAGCTTATGTATGTCAATAATTACTTCATATCACTTAAGATAAGTATATTATGACTCCATTAACACCTTAATAAATATTATTAGGCCATGGATAAGCTATTTAAACTATTATAAGTTATATAATAGAATAATAATTATATATATATATAATAAAATAATATATATTATTATTTTAACCTTATTTTTAAGATATAAGCTTAATCTAGTTAAGGTTATCTTATTTTAAGCATAATAAATACTCAGTCCTAAGGATATTTAGGCTGACACACCTGCTCTAAAACACCTATGGTAATTTGGATGTGCAGCCTATGCTCATTTACCCAAAGCAAATTTTAAGGGCAAATTTTACCCAACATCAATTCCATGTGTAATTCTGTATCACACAAAACGAAATCAAAATTATAGACTACTCTCCATCAATGAAAATAAGATTACAATTTCTCATAATCTGCACTTCAATGAAAAACACTTTCCATTAAAATATTTCAATAAATTATCAAATCAACTAATTATTGTTAACAACACAGAAGTTTTCAATAATATAGAAAAAGAAGATGATGAGTTTTTTATGCATTTGAGGAGGAAGAAGAAGTAACAGGCACCAACACCTAGCCAAAAAGTTGCCTAATACTCAACCTTGGCCCACCACCAACTGAATGAGAAACCTTGAGAAGATTACCAAGACTCAATGAATCAATGGCACTAATTCAAGTGCTTGAGGGAAAACATAACACCTTATAAAATCTTGCAACCCATCAAAATATTGATCCAAATCACTATAAAAAGGCAGTAAATGTTCCAAATGCACAAAAATGAATAAATGAAATGAATAAAGAATTTATTCATTATTTCAAAACAAAGTATGGTCATTTGAAAAATTTAATCCCAATAAGAGACCAATTCCATGTCAATGGGTTTTAAAAACTAAATTTGATGAAAATTGAAACATATCAAAACACAAAGCAAGACTGGTAGTAAAATGTTTCCTTCAAAAACCAGGATTTGATTTCAACAAAACTTTCTCACCAACAAGTGGAATAACTATGTTAAGACTATTAGAAGCAATTGCAGTACACTACAACTTAGATATTTATCAACTAGATGGAATTACAGCGTTTCTAAATAATTTTCTTAAGGAAACTGTATATATTACCTTACCAGATGGTCTAGTTGATTGGATGAAGAACTCAGGACAGTAATCAAATGAAAAAATTTTAAGCATACAAAACAACTCATGTGCAATCAAACCTCAAAAAGCTTTATATTGACTTAAACAAGCACCCAGGTGCTGGTACAATGAAGTCAAATCTTGGTTCCTTAGACAAAAATTTGTAGTCAGAATGTCTGATCCATTCTTATTCATCAGGAATCACAACAATATGCAATTATACGTTTACATATGGGTAGATGATATGGCCATTTTTGGTCATGGAGGTAAGGAATTATTTCAAGAACTGTCAAAGGACTACAATGTCCATAATTTTGGTCCAGCAACATTTCTACTTGGAATGAAGATTTCAAGAAACCATGAAACTAATACAATAACATTATTGCAATTCCAGTATATTAATGACACACTCAAAATGTATGAGATGGAAGACTGTAAACCAAACCCAACACTGATGCAATCAAAAATTCAGCTCACACCAGCCACTGACCAAGAATATAACAAATTTGTCTTATTGGAGCTTGATTATTTGTCAGAAATAGGATGACTCTGGTACTTAGCACATTTTACTTGTCCAGACCTTGTCTTACCTGTAAGTGTTTTGTCTCAATTTCTAGCAAAACCAAGCATTACACATTGGAATGCATTCAAAAGGATACTACAATATCTGAAAGGAACAGTCAATCACTAACTAGTGTATGGGACCACAACAAAGTCAAAGAATGTGTTACAACTTACTATATTAAGCAATGAAGAGTCAGTATTCAGTGAATCAGATTGGGCTGGATGCCAACTCACAAGGAGGTCAACATCTGGGTATGTTTTCATGCTCAACTGTGGTTCCAAATCATGGAAAAGTAAGAAATAAAACACAGTTGCATTAATTAGCCACAGAAGCTGAATATAGAGGTCTGTTGGACTTGGTTAAAGAAGTTTTATGGCTTCAAAGACTATTAACTGAAATAGGCTTTATACAAAGAAACTATACCCTTTTGTATGGTGAAAACCAAGGATCAATAGATTTCTCAAGAAACCCAGTAGTGCATTCCTAAACAAAACACATTGAAGTACACTTTCACTGGATAAGAGAAAAAGTTACCTTGGGCAACATTTGTCTCAAATACTGTAAAACTGAAGGCATGATTGCTAACATCATGACAAAACCACTAAACAAAATCAAATTTCAACAATTCCAAGACTCAATGGGGCTTATAGAACAAAATAATTCTCAAGTTTCAGTTAATGAGGGAGGGTGTAAAAATTAGTGTAGTTATATTTTTAATTATACTAAAACTTTTTTCATTCATTCATTTCATTTTATCTATTAAAATACTTTTTTATTAATTACAATTAGTCTATTTTATCAAAGCATGTACATTAGAATAACTTCTCACAGTAAAGTAGGATAGCACTATATATACATGTAGACAATACTGTTTATTTTTCTCATCTTGTGCTCAAAGTCTTTTCTGTTTGTTTTTTTCACATATTCTGTCTCTCTTTATAGGTAGGTAGTCAACAGTAAAAATAGTTAAGATATCTTACTTACCTAGTTGAACCCCTATAAAGGTTTTTATATTATGTTTTATGAAATTAATATTAAATAATCTTGTGCTCAAAGTATTTTCTGCTTGTTTATTTTCCTATATTTTTTTCTCTTTATAAGTTAGTAGTCAACATTTATAATAGTTAAGATATCTTAATTACCTGGCTGAACTTTTAAAAAGGTAAAAAAACATAAAACAAATCTCCAGCACAGATTAATAAAATCTAAGTAATACCTTATATACATGCATATATCCACCTTTTATAAATCTTATGTACTTAATATTAAGTTGGAATATTTCAGTGTAATCTTAGAACCTTAAACATAAGGCTACATAATTTTTAAGTAGACTTAAAGCTGTTTTTTTGCATTGTTTTATGTAAAAAACAAGAAATGCTCTTTAAATCACTTAAAAGTTGAATATATGTGCTATAAATTTAATATTATTAAAAATGAACCTAGACAAATCAATTTGCCTTAATCAGGAATATTTATTTGGCTACTCAAATGCATAAAAATAACACTTTTCAAATTTGATGTTTTTTGTGCCAGAAATGGCTTCTGTGGACTGACCACATACTGCCTGCATTTTTCTCATGTGAATAGCTTCATGTTTAGAAAATTTAGCTTTTCCGCACTATAACTACCCCACATTATATGCCCACTATGTTGAAACACACTAAAATAGGCAACAGGTGCTTATTTAGTGTCCTAATTAAATTATAATTGCATTGACCTCATTATATGCACTAATTTCATTAAAAACCTCAACATTGGTGCCATGAATTCACTACCACGCTTAAATTTGCCTATATTAGTCAAGGATTTACCTGTGCAAGCACCTTCCAAGGACTTCATGTAGTTGATCCACATCTCACGTCTTTTTTTGGGTTTCTCAGTGGTTTCTCAATCAATTTTGGTCATTTTTGGATGGTTATTTCACATAGTAAATTGGAATAATTAGCCCCTTCTTTGCTACTGTTAATCCCCCTTAATATTGTGTAATATTTATTGTTATTCTTTCTTTTTTTTAGTCTTTTACTTTAAGGAATTGTATGCATATACTCTCTTTTTTGCTTATTCTTTTGTTTTGATGGATTATCCCTATTACTCCAGGATTTTGGTGGGTGATATCATTCTAATTATGTTATTGGTAATTCCTCATTTTGATGGACAGTTGTATTAGCTATAACTGGAACAGTAGAAAATGTTATCTCGAAAAATTATAGCAAGTGATTGAAAGTGATATTTGAGTATAACAACCTGATAGAAGCAAAGAAATTGAGATAAGAAAAAAATGTTAGCAAATGATGTATCATCATAGTTTTCAGTATTAAATTGATATGTCAAAGGGGATAAAATGTTACTGAGGGTTAAAGCAAAGTTACAGAATGATTTCTGGGTAAATGCTGGTCAAAAACTGGTCAAATGATTGTCATATGATGGTCAAATTCAGAACAAGTGCTGGAAAATTTCTGTGTGAGTGCTTTTTTCACTCTGGACTAGCATGCAGGTCACCCCCTGAATTTTCCTTGTGATTGTTTAGGTAATATGTTAATATTTTTGGTCATATTTTTAAAGATGTTGACAACAAGAAATGTGGGGAGACATGCTTTCAAGTCTCCTTGGTTTTTACTTGTTTAAAAACCCATTAATCAATCAATTGAGCCCCATTTGAGCATTTTTATGAAGTATTTCACCCACCGGCATAGACTTATTCCTGGCCATTACTCCACCCACCTTCCCCCTGTTTTAAAACGGTGTTCAAATGGTTCTAGACAAACCCATTTTACCATCTGATACATTATTAAAGATTTTTCATACTTAAAATTGAAACTTTTTTACCCTTGTCAGCCAAGGGATTGATTACTTAATCTACACAGAAATTTGTCACTACTATTACTAGCAAATAATAGATAGAGAAATGTAAATTTTTCTATCAATAGTGACTAAAGTAAATGAGGCCAATAAATTGATTTAATAGGGGGTGTCAGTTCTGGCAAATCCGCACTTAACTTAAGTGCGGATTTCAAACCAAATCAGCACTTAAATTTTGCAAAAAAGTCACTTATTTCAAAAAGGGGTGTCAGTTATGACCTCAAATCAGCACTTTTTTCCCATTTTTTTTCACAACCACATTTTGGCCACAAAACATCCCTTCCTTTCTTACCCCATCCCTGTCACATGTGACACACTGACCTTCCTCGCTACCTACCCATCAATCCTTGGCACACACCCCTTCCTGACATTTTCAATATTTTGACCAGGCATGTTTACATTCTTTTTTACTTATTTCTTCTACTTCTTAATCTTTTTTCTATGGGTGTCAGTTCTGACCTCAAATCAGCACTTTTTTCATGATTTTTTTTTCAAAATTACATGTTGGCCACATCATCCCTTTCTTTCCCATACCATTTTGTACTCTCCAAATGTCCTCTTTGTGTACTTCATTCACTTGGGTTGGTATTTTGGTTTGTTGCATATTCATTTTTTTTTGGAATTTATGGTGAAAAAATTTTTTTTGGATGGCTCATTGGTTTTCTTTCACCAGCTCAACATGAAATCGCATATTTTCTGAAATCGCATATTTTGTCAGTGATTTTTTTTTTCATTCAACCCTCATATCCTTTTCCTATTCTCCTCCAACATCCCTCAAACAATTTGGTTTCATTCATTTTGTCATCTCATCTTTCCAGGTAAGTCACTTTATTCTTTTTTTTTTGATTTTTTGATTACTATTATAATTTTTTTTGTTTTTTTCTGTTTATTTTATTTTTTTTATCTAAATTTTTTTTGTAAGTGGTTATTTTGGATTTCAATGGTATAATTAACCTTTTTTTCTCTCCCTCTTTACTTTCTTTTTTAGCTCCATCACCCTACTCTTCATCCCTCCTTGGCATGGTCATTATCCCCCCTTTCCCTTATTTCACTTTTTTTTGGCTCCATTTCATTGAAACACATACTTTGCACATTCTTTATGCATTTCACTTACTCCATATTCAATTTCCCCACAATTACAACATCAATCTTTCTCACTCTATTTTTCCTACTTTTCAATCAAGGTAAGTTTCATCTCCTTTTTTTCATGCCTATATGATATCTCATTCCTTTTATGAAAAGTTAATACTTAAATATATGTATGACTCTTATCTGGATAACAGTGAACTTATAAAACTCCTTTTGATCTCATCTTCATTACCACTTTTCAAGTTTTTGTAAAATTTTGAAAATCAGACTCGGAAATAGGGTTAGGTTTATTCAAATCTAATGTTCTTTTTACTGAAGATTCTACTGAAGACTACCTTTCATTTCCCACAAACAGATTTGAATTTGATTCAGTGGTTGCTGAGATATTGACCGTTAAAGTTGAGCCTTTTTTTTCCCAATTTAAATTTTTATTTCATTTTTTATGTAACAAATTAGGGTTAGGTTTATTTAAATCACATGTCCTTTAACTGAAGATTCTACTAAAGCATATCTTTCATTTCCCTCAAACAGGTTTGAATTAGGTTCAGTGGTTGCTGAGATTTTGACCTTTGAAGTTGAGCCTTTTTTTTCAAATTTCACTTGTCTTATTTCACATTTTTATATTGCATATTTAGAGGATAAGGATTCTGAAACTCTTATATGATTATTATCTAGGCATTTCAATTATATAGGCATGTATTCGTTGCTCAAGAATATCACTAAAGATCAAAAAGATGAAATTTTTTGCTTATGGGACACTCTACCTTCCTTTAACTCTTTTCTTGCTCTTCGACTCAAAAAGCACTGTAATAAAGCATTTGAAAAAAATCATGAACTTGCAACCAAATTTGGAATACCGAATTGGTGTGACTCCGAATGGGAAGATATCAGCCACAAATATCTTTTATTTTCTAATGTTATTATCACTCATTCTGGATTTCACAATAAAATTCACACCGATACCAAGGACACCAATTTTCTTACTTTTGGTATATTCTCATATATCAAACCGATTACTGGCCAACCAATACCATCTCCAGCTAAAATCAAATGACATGGTTTATATTTTCCAGACCACTGGTGCATCATTGATTTTGGTTTGGGAAATGGTATCATTGAAACTATTTGGAATTCTTCTAAGGATAAACATCAAACGACCAAAGCTCCTCCTGGTTTGGAATCCTGTCAAGATTTAACACATTTTGGTTGCTCATTTCAAATTAGTCATAAGTTGATTCAAAGAATCAATAAGGTAATTAAAGAAGGTAAAGTTAATCGATTTAAAAAAACTTTATTTAGATCCAAAAAGTATGGGGATTAGAGTTGTCATCAAAAAATTTATATTTTTTTGTAAATTTTTAATAAATATTTTATATGTATCAATTTCCTCAACTAAAGTAATGGGCCCACGACCTTGTGTTGTATAAATGGTAATCATGATAACATTTATTTGTTTCATGGGGTTCCTCTAGCCTATACCTGTGGAAAGTCCCAAACTTTTGTTTCTAGATTTGATCTGCATTTTGGCTTGAGGGATTGTCATTACTTTAAACTAGGGAAAGTGATATATATTAGATATTTATTTAATAATTTACATAATTATATTAAATTTAGATGACTTCCACCACTTACTTCAATAAAATGCAGGGGGGGGGGGTTTTGCCAAATTTTCAAATCTGACATGTGAAATTGATGACTTAGAAAAATTTTGGTGATACCCACCCCTTGCTTCAATAAAATGCAGGGGAGAGTATTGCCAATTTTTTAAAACAGATATAGAATTTTTTTGACTTGTAAATATTTTGGTGAAAATTTTTGACGAGAATGTGAAAGTAATTGTTTCCACCTTGAGCAGGTTTCTGGCTCAAAGGAATAGCAGTACCATCAACAAAACCAATACATCCTGGGAAGCCCTCTGCTTGCATAACCTGAGATGATTCAAGTCGCTCTTCTTTTGTTGGCCAGGTGAGAAGTTGAGATTACAAGGAGTTGATGGCAGTGATACATTGTTTGATATAAGTGTTAACTGAACCATACCCTAAATCAAAGACATTTTCTAAACGTTTCAAAGCGGCTCCATTACCATTTGAACCCAAATGACATAGTGTGATGGCCAATTGAATTGAAGGATGTTGTTGTTCTTTTTGAGAATTATTGTGAAATATGGGATGATCCTGAATAATCTCAAGCAATTTAAGGAAACATTCCTGAGAAGTCCTGAACAGCTGTCTAAAACTGGGTGTAGATAGTTTAAGAAGTGTTTGGATGGTTTACTTGGGGGTATGAGGTACTTGAGGCTTTCTGGGAAGAAGGTAACGTTTCATGGCCATTTTTGATAAAAAGACAAAATCTTCTTCTAGATCAGAATCAGAATCGCAATCAGAGTCCAAGAGCAGTTCAAGAGCCATGAAAGTCATTGCTTTATGTAATTTATCACAATTTGAAAGTGAGGAAGGCATAACTCTTATATGATATGATATGAAGATGTAAGTGATGTACAATGTTTTGAGTTATGAAGTGTTATGCTGCGGAGTGCTGCGTATGAATGGGATGATGCTGACAAATAATTGAAATGGGACTTGATGGTGAAATCAGCACTTTTGGTTGAGAAAGTGCGGATTTGAGTGAAATAAGTGACTTTTTTCACTTTTGAAATCCACCAGTATTGGGGCTAGTGTGTTTTGGAAATCCGCACTTATTTAAGTGCAGATTTGTAAGTGCGGATTTGCCAGAACTGACACCCCCTAATGTCAAAATACATCAGAGTCATAGAAAAATGAGTCTTCCCAGTTTTATGCTGTTTGATAGGCGAACTATATTGCATCCACATCTTTGAATTTAAATACTCAGAATGGATGCACAAGGCATATTTAATATGCTTACATACAGCATATTCAAGATGCATTGATAATAAATTTTAAATATGGATGCTCATTTCATTTTCAATAAGGAGGCATATTGCATACTGAGTATTTATGCATAACACTTATTGAATATGTATTTATGCTCCATATTCAATTTGGATGCATGATGAATATTCATTATGCATACATAATTCATATTGCATATACATTTCTATTTTTCACTGCATATAAATGCATATTGCTGCATATGTAAAATGGATAAATGATCAATTTGTGCACAATGTGGGATCAAGTGGGTTTCAACCCAGGTCCAATCTCAGACTAAATGTGGTACTAATGTATTTTACCAGATGTTTAAAAGGTGTGCTTAATATAGGGATAAATAAGGGACACACTGGAGTTCAAATAGAGGGGGATTACTAGCAATACCCTTTCAAATGTTCAGTGGTGAAAAGTTTGAGAACCATGAAGAGCACTGTGATAATGGGTATGTAAATAAAAGATGAAATTCTTGACATAAAACATATGACATGTGCTGTGCAGAAGAAAAAGGAAAATAAAATAATGAGACAATCTGAAATTTGAGCCCATGTCCATTTCTTGTTTTTTTTTAAAAATTTTTTTTTTGGGTAGTTGATTGACCCCAGCCAGTAAAGTGATAAGTAATTTGTGACTCCCTGTTAGTAAGTTATATGTCCCTTGGTCATTCTTTCATAACACTCACCTGAGCTGCTTATCCGTGAGACCTCTTACATTGTGCAACTTGCACTTTATCTTTCTCATTGAACACCAATTTACTTTTATCAAATTTTCTTACTCACTACCCTAATACCCCATATAACCCTTGTCATCATACCTCATCACTCCAATTTGTTATGTGGAACTTGTTTCCCTACCTCACTATGATTTCTTTTTTTGCTCAACCTCATCACACTATCACAAGATTTCATCCTCATAACTCAGCTTTAGATTTGACCCATCGTGGCCACAACTCTAGTAGTTCTGATCAGCTTTCATTTCAGTCTGTAGTTCTATGATTAAGTTTGATACATCTCTAAAACAAGACAAGGAAGTCCTGTTAACAAAAGTACCTTTCTTAGTGACATGTTAAGCATTTTTGTAAATGATTTAGATACCAAAAAAAAAAAAAAAAAAAAAAAAAAACAACCCAAATGTCAAGATGAGAAGAATAATGGAGGTGTTGAGTTTTAAAATGAAGCCAAAGAATGTGAGGAAATACCATACTGAAAAGTAAAATCAATTAGATTTGTTGAATAAGTGAAAGCGCACACTTGAGGAACTGAACTAGATTTCTAATCTATTTATTTATCTATCGATATTTATTATAATTAAAATCCAATAACCTAAATTCCCTACTTTCTGACATTCACGCCAGGGCTCAAACTGACCCCAGCCCCCAACAGCACTTACGATTTCACCCTAAATCCCCACACAAATGAATGGCTCTGATATTCTGATTTCACATTGAATCACATGCAGAGCATGGATCATATATGCTTGTTTATGTTGGAGTAAAAACTCTCTTCTAAAATGAAAGTTGGTAGTGACTTAATTGAATGAACTATATTAGTTGTTGTGCTTATGTTGGAATAAAACTTCTCTACTAAAATGATAGTTGGTAGTGACCTTATTGGACTACATTAGTTGTTGTATTCACTTTCATCTATATCTCTTTCTACATTCTTCTTATGTTCCTCACACCGCTCTCTATCTCTCTATCACTCTCTTTCTCCTTTTTGTAACTCTTACTCCACTCCAGCCCCCCATGTAACTCCTACACCCTGCCCTCCCCAAGACACCCCAACAAATAGTCCTTTAGGTCTATCTTCCAAATCATCATTTCTTTATATGACTAGTCCTATGCATGCTCCTGTATCATGACCTTAGTTGGATGAGATCATACGATAATTAACCCCCCCAATTATACAAAGAGTATATCATTCGTTATATATAAATAGACATAAAAACACATAACAGTCCTCAAACATCAATAACAAAGAAAAGAGACCCAAAATAAAAGGAAAAAAACAAACAAACAATTAACAAAAAGACGAAGGACATGAGTGAATCTCATATATGTATATATCTAGTCTAATTGAAATCAAGTTACGAACAACCCAATTAAGGTAAACAAAACAATCACCAGGAATGACATGCAAAATTAGAGGAATGAGAAGGGGAGAGAAACAAAGATGACGAATTGAAAAAATGAAAAGAATAAATATAATAGCATAAACAATTATTTTTATTTTTTCTATTTATTTGTGTTATAGAAAAATTAATTAAATGCAATAGTTTTATTAATATATTTGTTTCGGACATGATGGTTTTCTATCTTAAGCATTAATATTAATTAGAATCCTCGATAAGGATCGGTAATGGTTGACGGTCTGTTGAAGTAGCATTATTGACATGATCTGTTTTCTTGTTTGGTTTGTCGACATCAACATCAACGTCATCACCATCATTTATTGTATCGAGAGAGGTGATGGACATGGATAGATTTGATAAAGTAGATGAAGTAGATGCTCTTGAGGGAACAGGAGCGGGTTCGGCAACATGATACAAATTGGCATCTTCCAAAACTGCCACTCGGCTTTTTCGAGACGAGATATCATTATCTTCACCTTGGTTTGGATTAACTCCATCATTTTCTTTAATTTGATTTAATTCATCTAGAATGGCATCAGCACCCTGTTCAAGAAGACGCATGGCAACATTTTTTCCCAATTCGACAGCTTCTTTGACTTTGTAAACTTCGACAGTTTCACTGACTAGCACTTCACGCTTACCGTCTAAACTAGTCACTACTCCAACTAGGCTGAGCAATGCACCTTGAGGAGCCCACGCACAAGGTAAAGGAACTTCTATGAGCTCCGTTTTAGCCCCAACTGGGACGCTACAACCACCTTCTAAAGTTCTTAAAAGAGATCTCTCAGCTTCACATTTCCACATTGTTTTCCAACATTCCAAAGATTTGACGATTTGCTTGATCTGATGTTCACGAGGATTTCGAGGTGTTTTGATTTCGATTGCAATGGCGCCTTGTCCGACAGCGTGAAAAAGAGTAGGGGGAGACAGAAAGCAAGTGATTCGATCAGCTTGTTGAAGACGGTTCAGTCCAGCTGCTGCAAGGACAATAGCTGTATATGGCGAGTCAGGCGCATCGAGTTTTTTGAATCGAGTACTAAGATTTCCGCGCTATTTCCAGAAAATGATAATAATAATAATAATAATCATAATAATAATAAAATAAGGATGAGAAATGTAAAAAAAAGGAGAGAAGAAAAAGTGGGGGAAAGCAGGAGAAAAGATGCGCATGGAAACAAATAAAGAAAAGAAATAACATTAAATCAATCATTATAAAATGAATGGACTCATTAATGATGTCATTGATGATAATGTATATAATATATATGTTGACTTACCACATCTTTAAAATGAAGAGTAGGAAAGCGACGCTTAAGTTGAGCTACTCTTCGAACACTACTAGTGCCAATAACCGATCCTTCGGGCATTTCGTCTAGAGAAGTAAAATCAAGACCAGCCTTGACGACGAGAGCATCCCTTGGATCTTCACGTTGTAAGATAGCACCTATTTCGCATCCAGGAGGGAGGATGGTAGGGATATCTTTGAGCGAGTGGACAATCATATCTACTTGATCGTTGAGCATTGCGACTTCGAGTTCTTTTGTCCAAAGGGATTTACCGCCGACCAGATAAAGAGGTTTATCAAGATTGTTATCACCAGCAGTGGACATGCTTAAGATATGGGTTGAAAGAGAAGGATGTCTAGATTTGATGAGTTGGTGTACAGTTTCAGCCTGGACTAAAGCGAGTTTAGAGTTTCTAGTACCGATGATGAGTTGATCGAGAGACATTATATCAAAGGGTGGGTTGTTGAGCGACTGCATTCAGTATTTCCAGTTATTTCGAAAGAAGGGAGAAGACCAAGGGAAAGGGAAAGGGAAAGGAAAGATGCGGGACGAAAGGCAGAGCGAATGCTGACCAATGAGAAGGGCCGAATTGAAGATATTGCATACAGGAGACTATGCAATATGAGGGCTAGCTACAACCACGCAAATGAACGATAACCGTAGTGATCATCTGCAATACACAGCCTCACAAGTCACTCTGTCCATACTTCTGTCCATTAATTCCCAGCCTTGCCTCCGCCCTACTGTTGCTGCTTTTCCCTTCTACATGCTGTGCAGTCTCTCCTCTGTTTCCGCTGACTCCGTCCAGGAAGCTCTCCTTCCAGCACACCACATCACTACGATATCCATTCCATCTCCAATCAACATCGACTCCTCTCCTTATCATCCGAATCTCACGTTTCACTGAGTTCTCAGCAACATCATGTCCTTTTATCAAATAAATTTTATCTCTCGTGGACGTGTCCAAGAGCATCTGCCACCGTTGCAGTATATTTTTAGTAGCAAAATGAATTAATGCCACCACATTGCTTAATGTATTGACTGAAATCACCACCATATCCACCAACATTTACTACTGGCAAGGTAGATTGAAATCTTGTCCATCATTCCTGACACCGATTCAGTAAAAAGCATCTCTTTGGCAATTTCACATATGGCATAATATCTACTGAGTTTGTTAGTTAATGTGAGAGGTTATTGAAACGGTGGTCAAAACTTGGCAAAATGTTCAGTGAAGTATGCAGAACGACCAATTTACCGAAACGGTGGTAGATGCTCTAATTATTGCACTCCATGGTGAAACACAAATGTGTCGTAGTGATAGCTGCTGTATGTATGTACATACTTCCTGTTCCTGAAAAGTTTGTCGTCGAAACCTAAATGTTGAGCCAACTTTTACCCCCCCCCCCATCAAAACTTTTTTACCTCCTCGAGACTTTTGGTGATAGAATTCATATTGACGGTTACAGGGGCAGCGATGTTATGATTTCTGTACACTACGCAACAAGTAAGATATATTCCTGACACTACGTACCAAGTAAGATATCCCTGATGGGGATATCCAGCGCGAGTTAGGGATATTTTAGGGAGGGACATAAGGTCAGAAAAATAAATGTAAGAAAAGTAAGTGCAAGAAAAATAAGTGTAAGAAAAATCATTTGTAACCATGAGAATTTTTTTTTTTTTTTTTTTCCAAAAAACATTATAACAAATTTGTTAAAGTTTCTTTTCCTGTTTTACAACCAAGTCACAAAAGCTTGCAGAATTTTTGACCAAAAAAAAAAAAAAAAAAAAAAAAAAAAAAAAAAAAAAGGTTTGCCAACAAAAAAATGATTTGCCTATTCAAAAGGAAATCCCCCCCCCCCCCCCACCTATCCTCGACCCTTTTGAATAGGCAAATCATTTTTGGGTCAAAACAACTCAGATTGATTTAAGAATTACTCTAAGATTACTCAGAAACAACTTACCTACCAGTCATCCTTCACCCCCCCCCCCCTTTGATGATGATAGGAAGAGTAGAAAATAATTTTTTTCAAAGTTCCATCAGTTGAACAATGCTTGTTATGGGATTTTCAAGACTAGACATTTGATACTTAAAAGCCTCTTCAAGGCTAGTCTAGCCAGTAAACTATTCCATCTCAAAAGATATTTACACCACAAAAAAAAATAAGGAAGGAGTTACTGGCAAGTCCATATTCTGAGTACATTCTAAATTCTGAATTACCACTGACCAAGCAGCCAGACTCTCTTAATGATTGTGTAAGTTTTACCTTCAACTTCAGTATCTTTACAGTCTCCTCAATTAGCAATAAATTAGACTAATTTAGTAAAACTTACAAAATCATGGAAAGAGTGATTCGCTTGCATTCCGCATGTGCACTGTTCAAAAGAAAATGAGATAAAGAAGGGCTCAGTGTCAGCCAGGCTACACTGAGAGTGAAGTAAAATCTTATGTTGAATTACATTGAGAGAAAAATTGGAATTAAATATATACAAATTAAATATTATATTATATAATAATATTTTTTAAATAAATTGTTATATTAATTTTATTATTATATATACTGTACATACATTTAAATACAATATAAAAATATATTCTATAAAAGTGTTATTATATTAGGGGGTCTCAAACATTACCAAACATGCTGTGGTCTTCCAACTTTGGTGGAGCCCTTTGTAGGTCTATTTGGTGTTATTTTGATATGTCTTAAATGGCATTGTTTAATAATTAGGTGTTTTTCTGGATTTTTTCAGAAAATTTTGGGACTACAGGGATGTGGTTACTACTATTGGATAGCCCCGGGTTTTCTCTATATTTTATGTCTTGTTGACATTTTTCAGATTTTAAGTATTAAGGGGATAATTTCTCATTTTTCATTTTAAAAGATAGCTGTCTAATTTTGTTTTTCGTGTTTTATAGGCTGACCTTAAGTCCTAGGGTTAAGTGCTTAGTACCATTAGAATGAGCTAATTTTGCTCTGCATTTTATGTCTCAATGTTTGTCAGCTAGGATCAGTAGAATAGCTGACAAAATAGTAAGTATCAAATAAGTAAAGTAAAGAATAAATTAAATAAATAAAGAATATATATAAGAAGACAGGAGTAAAGGATAAATGCAGAATATGTATACAATGCAGGAATATCAGAAATCAGGAGAAATGCATGCAGACACAGGAACAGATGCAGGAGTAGATGCAGGAGCAGATGCAGGAGTAGATGCAGGAACAGATGCAGGAGTAGATGCAGGAGTAGATGCAGGAGCAGATGCAAGAGTAGATGCAGGGAGATAAAGATGAAGGAAACTGGAAAAGCATGCAGGAAGAAATGCAGATGCAGGGGAATAAAGAAGCAGAAACAGCATGCAGGTAGGAAAAGATGCAGGAATGAATGCAGAAACATGAATGCAAGCAGATAAGGAGTCAGGGGTACAGATAAATTAAATGCAGGGCTTATTAAAACACAGATAAGAAGATACATGTAAACAGTATGGATGAAATAAGATATAAGGAGGTGATTTCCCCTAGAAATCACCATCTGCTTTTACCACATCTAAAACCTGATACATTTAGTATTATTGAAGTTACTACTGTTGTAGTCTCTTGAGTCTTAATAATTAAATATCATTACAGCTACATTGAGTGAGGTCCACTTCATAGGGTAATGTATTTATTATTAGTTTCCCCTTATCATCTAATATAAATTCAATATTATATTACTGATATTGTATCTTAAATAGGTAAGCTCTATTTCTCAGTAGATTATAAATATTGATATCTTATTCCTGATTCCCAACTTGTTGAGTAATCCAAGTAAGAATTGCAGAAGCATAAGTACTATAATTTATTAATATATTGCATTAATAACTTACTAGTCCGGGTAACCTATTTATATACTTTAGTTTGGAACCTGGTTTATATTGTATATAAACAGACGTGGGAATAGCTATATGTAGTATTTAAATATTGTTATAACACTAAATTGAGTGATTTATATTATTATATAAACAGTACCTGGTTTATAACATATAATCAAAGTTATAAATAGTGTGGGATTTTATAGTATAATATTATACCTAACCTTGGTTTAGTTATATTCAGACCTTAGAGCTGCTGATAAGACTTTTTTATACCTCTTACAGTGACTCAGGCCTGACATTTGGGGGTCTTTCCTTTGAAAAAATCCAGGCACCTCATCAAAGTAGTGTCAAAAAAATAATTATTATATAAAATATATACTTAAATACAATAAAATAGAGTTTTAACATATTAAATTAAATATTACTGAACAAAAATAAGAATTATTAGAAAATTATTACAACAAATATTATTAGATTATTATACTAACAACTCTCATAACAAAAGAAATAGAATAAATTTAAAATCAGATATTTAAAAAAAAAAAAAAAAAGCAGTTTTATACTCTTCTATATATATATAATTTTATATATAGATACATTTTTTACAGTTAACCTTGTGTTACGAATTTTTATTTTTATTTTTTTAAAAAAAAAAACACAATACAACAAGTATAGTAATATATAGTTCTATATATATTGATATAAGTTTTATATATAGATACATTTATTTTACTTTTAATTTTTATCATTACAAGTTGTTAATTTTTTTTCAGAGACAAATACAATATTTTAAGTATTTTTTCTTACAGTAAAAAAAAAGAAATATATATATAGAAATAAGAAAACAATAGATTAAAGAATAAGAAAAAAATAATAAATATAAAATAAAATAAAACAATCGCTAAAGGGAGAAATATAAAAAGGGGGGATAGAATTAACGAAAAATAAAAAAAAAAAAAAGAACAAAGGAAGAAAGGAAAAGAAAAAAAAATAAACAAGACAAATAAAGGATAACCGGTGAAAGAAAAGGGGGGAAGACAAATAAAGAAGTGCAGAAATACGTGCATAATCAGACGATAAATAAAGAAAAAAGAGAGAAAAAGAAAAACGGTTAAAAGAAAATAAAACAAATACAAATAAAAAATGGAAAAAGACATGAGAAGATCACGCAGAATAAAAAACTTACAACCTGAACTGCAACCATTACCGTCGACATCTAAAGAAATAAAACATGGAAAATCAAAATCAAGAAGTCATGATCAGGAATCAAATGCATCTAGTGAGTATAAAGACTATACCAATAAAATAATAGAAACATACTTACCAATTAAAAAAGGAAAACCAAGAAAACTTGCTGAATCAAATACTTCAAATACTTCGAGCGATTATGAAGAGGGAAATGGAAGTAATAATAAACGAAGAAGTAAGACCGGAGATAATACAGATAAAAGAATTAGCTCAATGTTTAGAAGAAAATATAGAAGAAGTCGAAATAAATCATTACCGACTGGATATGAAAGTGAATCAAATGGAAGACGACTTACTTACCTTAAATGAATTAGTGAAAACGTATTGACAAGATATTTGGAACCTTCAAGAGGAGAACCGCGCAAAGACGAAAGAAATCGAAAACTTGACAAAAGGGGAGGAATCGTGGATAACAAATATTCTTCAATGGTCGGAGACGAGAATACAGTAAGTAATAATCCATGGCAAAATGAAGAAGAAAAAAACTTACATAATATTAAAACAGAAGAAACATCGATATGGACGAAGGAGCAAGCGGTGCCAACGGAGGAGATGGAGCTAAAAGATTGGATGGATAGATTAGCAGATAAAATTGAAGAGGTATTAATTAGCGATACGAAAAACGTGAAAGAATTAATACAAGACAATTCAATAGCTATAGCAAATATACTTACTAGTGCATTATTACCAATAAACAATACATGCCATGAAATTAAAAACATTAGTAACATTAAAAGAGAGAAAGATGAAGAGAGAATAAAAAAAGAGAAAGATAACCTTAAACTATTTGACAAAAGGTTAGAGATGTTTGATGAGATGATATTAACAAACGAAGAAACAATAAACCATATTAAAGAAATAAAGGAAAATAATGAAGGATATATTAAGGATATTAAGAAAGAGATAATAAAATGGCACCAAGAAGAAATAGAACCAAAATTAATGAAAATAGAAGAGACAACAATAGAAATTAAGAATAAAATAAATAATATAGAATATAAAATTAATAATAAAAATAAACAACAAGAAGAAAATAATGAAGAACAAAATGAAGAAAAAATTAATCCAAAAGATTACCCAAGGATTGAAAATTTTCCAGTATTTTATGGAGAAGGTACTTATAATCATATGGAATTTATAAACAATATTGAAGTATTAAAGAATGACTTTAATATGTCAGATATATACATTACATCAAAATTAGGGTCAATATTTAAAGGAGAAGCTAGAGATTGGTATTTAAAAACAAGATTAGAGAGTAATGCAAAAACCTGGAAGGACTGGAAAGAAAGAATTATAGAAAAATTCTCAACAAGAGCATGGAAAGTAAGTGTCAGCCAGGCTATTCCAGGAGTCCAGTAAATGATATATAAATTATAAAACCTTAAAGAGTGGGTAAGACTTGTATTTAATGAATATAACTTAATATTTTATTGCATAATGAAATTATATAAGAATTTTATTATATACAAGTGTTACATTAAATTTATTGGTTATATATATTTTTATATACAATTAAATTAAGCATAATATAATATATTCTACAAATAATGGCGCATTTTTATGTATTTAATAATTATAAATTTATATTTAATTAATTAAAAAACATATATTATAATTACAAGTGTAAAATTGATTTATAATATATTTAAATTAATTACTTAAATTTATATATTAAATAATACCTCTCATATGATACTAAACAATAATTAAGGACGCTTCTTTTGACCCTTAATTGTGTTAGAAAAAACAAATAAATTAATTTGGACTAAATTGAGATTAATTGCTTGTTTTGTTGCGTCAAATTATTTTTTGTTTCACTTAAAATGTCCTTTAATCAGAATGTACCATCTGTTTGGAATTATATTTCTCATAGTTCCTATGTTTCCAATCTTGTTTAGTTATTCACTATTGTCACTTACTGATTTGGGAATTAATGTCGGGGAAATTGGATTCTTAATTGGGGTTTTAATTATTTGTTTCATGTTTTTCTCTATATTGTTATGTTTCATTTACTCTTTTGATATATTTGTTTTATTCCATTCTAATCATTGTATTTACAAAGATAGTAGCGCTTCAGAGGACCCATTGCCTATAAAAGGGCCTTGGATAATCCCCTGTAGCCTCATCACTTATTACACACTCAACAAATTAAATAACCATCTTATTACGTTTATATTTTTTTTATTAGTAATACAAATCTAATTTAAATCCTATACAACAAATCAAAGGTTGCTTTAAGTCTAATAGTAATTAAAATTGTTTGCTGCGCAGTACCCTTACATTTAATAATATTATTATTAATAAAATCTAAGTTTTTGTCACCTCTCAAAGTTGCTCACCGTTGTCTCCCTCTTAAATAAAAAATATATATATATTTGGTCTATTTCTTTATTTTCCTTTGTCCTCCTCCTTCTCTCCTCCTTTTTCTCCTATTTTTCTTACCTCTTCTAGACGACTGACCGACAACTGGGGACCTTTCCAAACGACGACGACGATCAAGCCTGGCGACGAACAACAAAACGCACGGACCACCTAGCAAAATGAAACTTTTGCCGCGACTGTGTTTTGAACTTGGGTTCGACATCTTAGGTTTATATAATATTAATTTTTATATTATTTTGAAGTGATTTTTCGATCACTATAGTAAGTTCAACTTTGCGCCTCTCACTCTTATTACTATATTTTTATTGCAATAACAGTGATTGTGGCTTAATTGCTGATTCACTGAGTGTAAGTGTTCAATTTTTAATTTTTTTTTTTTCCTAGTTGACCATTATAGAGTGTTAAATCCTCTTAGTCCTAGAAGAATTGACATTTTTTAATACAAAATTGAATTATTAATTTAATTTTTTTTATTAATTATTGTTAATTTTGGTTGACTTAAAAGTACATTGTGCTTAGTCCCAAATATATTGCCATATTTAATATTGGTAATTAATTGGTTGAATTAACTTGATTGTTATTCCCAATTTAACCTTGCAATCCATTGTTTTTTAAAATTAATTTTTTTTTAATTATTACTTTATATTGAAAATTATTTTTTCTATAATTTAATTAATAAATTTTTTTTTTATTATTTGGAGCAATTATTGACTAACTTTTATTATTTTTTTATAAAATAAAAAGTAAATTATAAGTCTTCCCACTAGTATGTCCAACAATTTGGCAGAAAAAATGGATAACATGCAAGTGGATGAAATAGAAATTGACTATGATGCTGACACTGTAAGTTCTTCTAAAGTTGGTCATAAAAACTCTTATGCTAACACAAAGAATTCACATACTGCAGGATGTGGAAATGACAGGAAATGCAAACAAACCAAACCCCCTTCCCCCAGTACCACAGAAGGAAGTAAAGCCTCTAGTGCCTCAAGAAGGTCTTCCAAAAGGCTTCAAAATAAAAAAGCTTCCTCTGCCACAACAAATCAGCAACCTATCCAGTCATATAAAAGAGTTGAAGACAGAAAATATGACGTACAAAGCAAAGGTAGACACATTGTGGGATCAGGTCCAAGAACTCAGGAACCAGATTCAGGCCCAGGCCCCTCCTCAGTTGCCTCCCAATCAGCCTCAGTTTCAGGCTCAACCTTCACAGCCACCCAGCTCAACCATCCAAAATCCAAATACTATGGAAGTAGAGCAATGGAAATGGGATTATCTAATGAGTCACTACCAACAGAATGTGCAACACCCTCCTCATCATCAGCCTGGCCCATCCAGAACACCCAATTTCCATCCACCTCCTCATCCCTACCAACAAGGCAGGAGAAAGAAGGCCCAAGCACAATCCCAAACCCAGTCCCAGGGGAAGTTTCCTCCTCTGCCATGGTAAGTAATTTGGTTGATAGTCACTTGGGTATGTTTTCTAATAAATCTTCTTCTGCAGGTAATATTATTGAACATGGTGAAAGAACAGTTAAACCTGTTAAAAGACAGCTTCCTGTAACTAGTAGCCCTATTGATGTAATTAGCAAATTGTCATTTGATGAACCTTTACATTTAACTTCTACATCTTTAATTAATCCTTCTCTTGCAATTAAAAATGATTCTGTTCCCCCTGAAATCTATACCTTAATTGAAAAAACTTCTGAGGAAATATTGAAAGATACCCTTGATTTTAATATTGTAAAAGACAAACATGTGAGAGATGTGTTAATCCATGAAAATGATAGATTAAATAATTTACACTTGCAATGTAAAGTGAGTTCTTCTGTGCAAGATACAGCTTATTTAAAAATCAAAGAAACCTTGAATATTGTTCTTAGTCAACAAAAACAAATAAGAAGTGACCATAGAGCTATCTCAGATAGAAATATCAGTCTACATAAGACCTTGAGTGAATTGAAACCCCTTATTGAGGAAAATTATTCATTCAAAAATGAAATAAAATCTCTGCAAAATGAGTTTAAGAAGCTAAAAAATGATTTCCATGCACTAAGTACCAAACACTCAGTTTCTGAGGACAGAAATGTTCTATCTCTTGCAAAAGTAAATGACCAGATGTCTGAAATTCCAAGAATAAGAAACACAAATTTCTAACTTTGATACCCCCTAATTATTATTTACATAATGTCTTACAAGTATTACATACACCACACAATATTTGGGGGGGACTTGCTAGCAAGTCCTAAACTTGAAGTCAGATGGAAATCAGATGGAACTCAGACTGAAGTAATACTGAACTTTCACTTGAAGTATCACACAAATAATAATGGATCTATATTGACAACATAGTGAAAATGTGAGGATAACTGAATGGAAGCCAGAAAAAATCATTCCATGAGTCTTCTCAATGCACAGATTTTTTGAAGCAACTTATTTAAATAATACTTTATTAGATTAATTTGATCAATAAAAATCAATTGAAAATATCACAGTTTTTAAATACAATAATTTTATTAAAAACTTTCAGATTACATAAAAAAAATCAGTGACATTTTCTATTACCTACAACTGTTTTTACAGAATTGAAAACTATGTTTCAGCTAATATTTTATGGAAGTGAACTCTGTTCTTTGCCCAAAGAACAGAGTTCATCCTCCTATTTTCACACTCTGTTTGCAGCAATCCCCATCCCTTTCAATTCTATCAACACATGCTTGTCTTTCCTCCCCACCCCTTTTGCTATCCTCCCAGCCCCATTGTATGCCATCCTCTTTTGATCCCCATTTCACCCCTCTCAACCTCTCCCCCACCCTTTTCTTCATTCAAAATGCCTTGGAACCCTAAATCTTCCCTTCCAACTCTTTCCCAACCTTTTTGGTACCCCATATACCCCTCCTCACCCCTCTCTCCAGCCTCCCCAAACCTTGTAGCCCCATTCCTCCCCTTTACCTCGCCTCAACAATCCTTGAAACCCAATTTCCTCCCTTTCAACTCAGTCCCTATTTCTGTATATAAAAATAAAGTGTTAGGGAGAAATGGGGAGGTAAGCAAACTGGAAGGGGAGGTGTGGAGAGGGAAAGGCAAATGTGGATAGGGGTTGAAAATGATGACAATGGGAGTGAAAAGGTTGGGGAGAAAGATGAGGTGAGGATAAAGAAATATTTCAAAGGGAAAAGAGTGGGGTATTCTTAAGAGAGAGTAAAAAAAGACAATAACGGAAGATAGTAATACAAAATAAATATACAAAAAATATAAAATATCTAAAATATGTTACAAAGAGTGGGCACAGAAATTCCTTGAATCCTAAAAATCCACAACTCCTATACTTTTATTCTCTTCATTTACTTAAATCAAATAAAAATTTACATTTTAATATTTTGAAAATTTTGAAGAAGAGGGGAAATAAATTTTAATAAATATTAGTATGAAATTTTTTTTATTTAATAGTGAAATATAGTATGTCAATTGAATTTGAAAATTATATGTCTAAGTAAAGTCTTTGTAACATCATTTTTAAGATTTTTGCACGTTCTTTAGATATTTTATGATTTATAATATTCAATATTATCTAGTCATAAAATAAGTATATAATTTTTTCAATTCTTGAAAATAATACAATAAATAATATAAATGCACAAAATAACCTTTCATGAACAAATTGAAATATTTCAAATTGTAGTTTCTCCATGTATTTCTGGCCAAAGAAACTTATATAATAATGTCAGATGGTATCTTGCCAGATCTATACATTGGTGTTATTTTTTTAAAAAATTGCAAAGAAACTGCTTAAATAGTTTAGAATATGTATTTTTCAGATTAATTTGAGTGTGGTCTGCACTGTATTAAAATTTCAATAAAAAAATCTCATTCTTCATATCTCAAGATTTGTTCAAAGGATTATTACCTATGCTTCATTAAATGTTCAAGTTGTATTCATATTGAGTTCACCAGAATGTCAATATTTTTTCTTGGTGGTTTCATCACTAATTCAATGTGGGCTCAAAAAGATATGAATTAGGGTTCAAGGTTGCAGACTTGCTAGCAAGTCTTCCCCCTATATTGTGCAGTGATATATTTAGTTTTATTTTCAACTCACACTTCGTTTTCTTTTTATATATTATTATAAAATAATAATCTTGTAATTTCCCTCATCAACAAGAACAATATATTGATTTGGCTTTGAAGTTCCTTTCAATCCACTAAGTTCTTGTAAAGAAAAAAACCAGAGAGTTTTGGGATAAAAAAGAGACTTTGTAAAAGATAAAATACAAGTTTCAGAAATAACTGCTAATCATCAACGATGCATAGAAATAAGCTTGGAGGTGCACCAAATATCTTTTGCAACTCCCTCCCAGGTGTGGTAAAAATCTTGGGTAAAGGCTGTTCGGACATATAGGATTCCCTGGGCAAGATATTCTTGTTCAAGGAAGCCAAGAAATATATAAAGTCTGCATCAAAGCTATCACCAACCACAAAAAAGGCTGGCACTTGCTAACAAGCTTTATATATTTAATATAAATTTATCTCAAGTTTTTATAATTTTTTAGTACTACACCATTACATTCTCATGTTATTCTATTGGGTGCGCTTGTGATAGGTTAGTTGGGCTGCTCAATAGTTAAGGCTTGGGAAACTTATCCCAAGACTATTTTATATAATAAAAGGTATAGATACATTTGTATTACTACTTATCTCATTCTGAAATATATGTTGCTTACAGGCAGCCTGATACTATTTCTAGGTTAGTTGCACTGCTAAATAGTTATAAACATTTGGTAATCATAAATTATTCCCTTTTTATATATTCAAATCTTCCTCTATTTTTCCAAATATGTTTCTTCAGATTCTCTTGCAATTCAAAATGTGTGTCGTAATTGTGAAGCTCTTGGATTTTCTGAATAAAATTCACTAAGCTGTTTGTCAAAGAAGGATCTTGGTGGTTTGTCAAAAGTTGACATTGAATGGATTGTTCGTTTAGGTAAGGATCTGATTCTGATTTATCTTCCACTATCATGTTGTGTAAGATTATACAACAGGTCATTGTCTCCTTCACTTCTTTGATATGCCATAGAGGAAATGGCTGGGTTAGAATGCCCCACCTACTTTGCAACACCCCAAAAGCACGTTCTATGTCCTTTCTAGCACTTTCTTGTAATTTAGAGTAATATCGGCTTTCCTCATCTTGCGGATGAGAAATTGTTTTGACAAGTGTTGACCATGGTGGGTAAATACCATCAGCAAGGTAGTAACAATTTTTATAAATTCTATTATTTATTTTATATGTTACACCATCTTGACTACCGGCCAAAATTTTATCAAACAAGTTGCTGCAATGAAGAACATTGATGTCTTTTAAAGCTCCAGGTGATCCAAAGAAAGCGTGCCAAATTCATAAGTTTTTGCTTGCTACAGCCTCCAATATCATTGTTGGAGTTTTTTCCTTCCCCTGGAACTGACCAGCCCAGGCTGTGGGGCAATTTTTCCACTCCCAGTGCATCCCATCAATACTTCCAAGACATCCCAGAAACCCCCTGTCTTTGTACTCCCTTAAAATCTTGGTTTTCTCCACAGTGTTTGGTTCTTGTAAATACTCACTTTTGTATAAAGATATGATGTCTTTAACAAAAGTTTTAATGCCTTTAGTGAAGTGGTTTCAGCTATGCAAACATACTTGTCAGTTGAGTCAGCTGAAATACCATAGGCAAGCTGGCAAAGTACACTGGTTAGATTTTGGTGAGGTGTCAATCCAAGTTTCCCGCAACAATCCTGTAGTAATGTAGTTAGTAACAAATTGAGAAAAAGGGTGATGGATATTATTAAAAAAATACTATACTTACAGATTTTAAACCCCAATATTTATTGTGCATCTGTAGATCCTCAACAATTTTTGTAAATAGATCTTTGCTTATTCTAAATTGGTGCTCAAAAATAATATTGTTGTAAACGGGGTTTTGCCCAAAGTAGTCTTTCATTAAGCATGCATTACCAGTGTAACGATCTCGTTGTATCATTTTTTTCTTTGGTCTTGGTGTAGTTGAATTAGATGATTGATTGTTGCAATAGGTAGTTAACAAATATGTAAGAAGGAGATCTTCTTCTTCCATGTCTAATAAATCATCAAGGAAATTTAAAGGCATGGGAAATGTAACAGTTGAGTGAAGAAAAATGAGTATGGTAGAAGGAGGTATAGAAGAAATTAGTGCCATGGAAGCAGTGATGTTATTGAATAAACCAAGAAACACAAGTGATGAATATTTTGTGTAACTCGCAAATAGTGAATTTTTTGAAAAATGAGTGTGGAATGATATCATCAATTTGTGCAACTCAGAAGTAATATGCATGTAAGCAGGAGTTACACAACCAAATGAGTGTGGATGCTCTAAATAAATGAATTTGGACTCAACCTTTTGTCAGGGTACTGTACATAATATCTAAATGGCTAAGTATATATGCATATGTACATAACACATATGGGCACCCACTGTACAGTGGCTGGACTGAAATTTTCACCTGGTGCATGCATAATCCGGATTATCAGCTTTTTTTTTCTTCCAGCTTCCACCACCAATGCCACTCACACCTCAAGGTAAGTAGCGATTTCTCATTTTTCTTTTATATTTTACTAATATCACTTTTTTTTGTTTTTCTCTTTCTTTTTCTTATTAATTTTTTAAGTTCAATCCTTACCTGCATTTTCACCTGACCCCTGCACCTATGACACGAGCCCGAGCCAAAAAGAGGCACTTGACAACTGAAGAGAAGGCAAAGATAGTTGGCATGTCAATGTGGGGGGCCAATCCATACCAAATATCAAGGCGTTATGGGATTCCTCGGGCCACTGTGCATGATATCATCAAGAAACACAATATCACTGGCACAGTGGAAACTGTCCAACACCCTGGCCAACCTCGCATTTCTTCTGATCATGACCTTCGGGAAATCAGCCAAGTCCTGTCAAAAAACAGAAGATCAACATTAGCTGAAATTACAGACACGCTTACAAATTAAATCTCACCTTGTACACTTCGAAGGCGTGCACATGAACTTGGATTCCATAGCCGAGCTGCTGTAAAAAAGCCATTTATTAACTCCTCGCACAAAACTCGCCGCCTCAAGTTTGCTCAAGCACATTTGCACTGGACTAGTAATTATTGGAAGGCTGTGCTATGTTCCGATGAATCTAGTTTTGAAATTGGAAAGACAACCCGTCAAACTTTAGTGTGGCGTCAAAGTCAGGAAAAGTTCAAAAATGATTGTCTTGTACCCACTTTCAAGAGTGGGAAATCCTCGCTAATGGTTTGGGGTTCTTTTCATAGCAATGTTAAGGTTCCCCTTGTATTTCTTCCAGTAAAACAACGAACAACTAAAGATTTTATTGAAAATGTCTATCTCTCAAACTTACTCCCTTGGCTTGCAAAAAATGATGGACACAACTGGCTAATCTTAATGGAAGATAATGCCCTGATTCACACCTCACACCTTGATACTCAATTCTGTGAAGCAATTAACTTATGCAAGATGATAGACTGGCCAGCACAGTCTCCTGATATCAATCCAATTGAGAATGTATGGCAAGAAATCAAAGATTCTATTTCTCAACTTTATCAACCAAAAACAATCCCTCAGATGCGCGAGGCCATTCAAATGGCTTGGGACAACCTTCCGAGCAACATACTAGACAATTTATTTGCATCCACGCCTGCTAGGATGCAGGCTGTTGTTGATGCTGAGGGTGGCTCCACCCGCTGGTAAGGTGAGGTAACTTTTTTTTAATCATTTTTCAAAAAAAATTTTTGATGAAATGTCTTATCATACTCTCTAGTTATAATGCTGAAAGGCACAGTCTTGTCACCTTGCTCATTCTCAAATTTCGAATTTACAAAATTTCAAATTTGGGTTTTTTTTTATAAAAATTTTATCCGATTAAAAAATAAATGTTATGGCTGTTTTCTACATGGTGGTTAGAGTCGGAAAGATATTATGACCATGTATGTAGAATGGATGATCGCTGAGTTATGAGAAAAAAAAACAGGTGGAAATTTTTGTCTGGCCACTGTACATGCTCCAGCAAGTCAGTATGAAACAATGATCCATAGCACTCCCCTGCCCCGACCTAGAATATACCCAACTCACCCCCAAATATACCTATGGGGTATATCACACTTTCGCCATATTGAATAATAACTACACGCTTTATTGGTGCCAAGCAAACTGCCGCCAGTTCAAGCTTTACTTACTCCCATAGCAGCTTGAATCTTACTTTTTGCCCCACCAGGCTGACCCTCACCTTTTTTCCCACCAAAAATAGGCGGATTCTTGTTGTCTCTTTAGTTTACTAGTTATGGTGGTATTATGTTAAGATCGGATGATTATTTATTTCTGGGGCATCTAGACTATATACATATGTATGCGGCGCAGTAGAGTACTCAAAACCCGCCCCTCGACAAGACGCTAGATTACTATTGATAATATGTGAAGTATTGTTTTATTGGTTTTTGTTGTTTTTTTTTGTTTGATATTATTTAGTAAGTTTATATAAAAGATTCGCAACCGTGAGATGGGAAAAAAAATAGAGTAAAAAGAAGAAGGGAAAGAGAAGAGAGAGAAAGAGAAGAGAAAGAAGAGAGAAGAAAGAAAAAAAAACTAAAGGAGACCAAGTTGTTCTAAGGTGAATTTGTGCGTTGAAGTGTTGAGAGGTTTTGTCATGATGTCCACAAGTTGTTTTCCTGACAGTAACCATGATAGAGTAGCCTTCTTTTTGTATAGTTGTTCGTTCACATAATAAAAATCATGCTCCATATGTCTTGTTCTTTTGTTGGAGCTTTTGTTGCTTGCTGATTTGGTGGAGGCTTTGTTGTCACAGTATAGGTCTAATGTTCCATTGAAATTGATAATGTCTTCAAGTAGGTTTTAAATCCAAATGCCCGTCTTAGTGGCGGCTGAGAGCGCCATTAATTCAGCATGGCAAGTGGCTGTTGCTACACAAGAGAGTCTTCTTGATGTCCAGCTGACAGGGCAATTGTTGAGTAGAATTGCATTTCCACCAGTTGATCGTGAGTGTTCCCCGCCCCAATCTGAGTCGCTAAAACACTTAAGCATTACATTTGAGTCATTTTTTGGTGATGGGAACAGATTTAATGTCAGGTTTTTTGTGCCGCGGAGGTAAGCAAGAAGATGTTTAAGGCCGGACCAATGTTCATTTGTGGGACATTTAGAAAAATGTGCTAGGAAATTCACGCTGAAAGCAATGTCTGGTCTTGTGCCACTTGCTATATAGCTTAATGAACCTATGGCTGAAAGGTAGTTGGTTGCATTTATAGGAATTGTGCCTTTGGGGGTAACCTTTAGTGATGTTGTGGAAGGTAGTGGAGTCGGTTTTGTTTCATGGGTTTGGCTGAATTTGTCTAGTATCTTGTTGATTAGCGCGTGTTGGCTGATAATGAAACCATGATTGTTTCGTTTGATGGATAGGCTGACAATTGAGTCAAGTGAGGTTTGCCATTTAATTGTGAGTTCATCACCGAGCTGTGATTGTAGACGTTTGAGTTGCTCAGTAGTGTTTGCCGTTACTAATCCATCATCAACATGGACCCAAATTATTGTATTGTTATCATCTTGTTTTAAGAAATATACACTGTTGTCATGTTTTGAAACAGTGTAGCCAAGACCAGTGAGTTTTGATGAGAGGTGTTCCCACCAGCAGCAGGCTGCTTGGCATGTGCCGTAGAGTGCCTTCTTGAGGAGTAGGGCCTTTCCATCATTTACTTCAAAACCGGGCGGGTCTTTGATGTATATCTCCTCATTAATAGGGCTGTGTAAGTAGGCTGCGGTTACATCAAAGGAATGTACAGGCCAGTTGTGGTAAGCAGCAAGTGTGAGAATAATGCGTTGAGAGGTAAATGTCGCTGTCGGGGTGAATATTTCATGGTAGTCAATGCCGTGGATTTGCTTGAAGCCTTTTGCCACGTATCTTGCCTTGAGTTTGATTAGATTGCCATCGGCATCACGTTTCTCAGAAAAAACCCAACGGGCATCAGTGACTCTAGCTGACTGTGGAGGAGTTGTTCTGACCCATACTCCCATTTTGTCCATGTTTGCTATTTCCTCTACGCATGGGGCATGCCATTTTTGGCTGTTTGGAAGTTTCATTGCCTCTTTGAATGACTTTGGTGCTGTTGAGGCTAAGAAGCACGATTCCCATTCAATTGAGTTGAGGAGATCTTCTTGCTCATCGACTTTTTTTCAGCGTCAAAATTTCCAAGGTCGGTTAATTTTAACATGTGGCTTAGGTTGCATTCAGGAGGATTTATTAGATTGCTTATGGACATTTTGTTTGAGGGAGGTGTTGGTGTTGGTTCAAAAGCTGCCCAGGCTGAGGCAATCAGCTTCTTCTGTTCTATGTGCCAGAACAACCAGCCTTTGGAGGATTGTGGGAAA
Organism: Hemileia vastatrix; assembly: GCA_030280995.1. Lineage (NCBI taxonomy): Eukaryota > Fungi > Basidiomycota > Pucciniomycetes > Pucciniales > Zaghouaniaceae > Hemileia > Hemileia vastatrix. Next base: position 47,258,406 of record JASXTE010000003.1, on the reverse strand, counting down.
CCTACTAATATGCATTTTTCTGCCCTTGGGTCCAGCTTTAGTCTTGTTTCTCTGGGAATGTGTACATAGGCTGTTGAGCCAAAAGGCTGTATAACATTTGCAATGGGTGAAAATCCAAACATTGATTCAAAAGGAGTTTTATTGGTGCAGATAGAGTTTGGGAGGCAGTTCTGCAAGTATGCCGCCCATTTTTAAGCAAAACCCCAGAAGAATTTGGGTAACATACTGTCTAGTAGTATGGTTCTGCCCATATCAGATACTGACCTATTTTGGCGCTCTATTTTTCCGTTTTGTTTGTGGTTGTAAGGTAGTGACAGTTCGTGGATGATTCCTTTCGATATGAAAAAGGCGGATAATACTTTGTCAACAAACTCCCCTCCGTTGTCTGAGCGGAAACTCTTAACACTCACATTCGTCTGTGTTTCTAGTCTTTTGATTGTATTGATAATCGTTGTTGATGTGTCACTTTTAGATTTTACAATGTGGCATTCAGTGTACGTGGTGGCACAGTCTTTGATTGTGAGAGCATATAGTCCTTTGTAAAATGTTGTTTCTTCAAGTGGAACAATGAGATCAGCGGTGAGGAGGTCCAATTTGCCAATCACTCTGTCCCGAGATGGTAGGTTTGAGCATTTGGTGCTTTTTGAAACTTTGCACACTTCGCAGTTGATCTCCCCTGCAGGAATGGAAGTCGGGATACCTTTTGCTAAACCTGAGGAGATGAGTTTTTGTATTTGTCTTAGGCTTGCATGCCCAAAAAGTCGGTGATAGTAAAATAATAGGTCATTGTTTTGATTATTCACAGTGTGAGTCTCTATTAGATGATGGTCCAAAAGATTGACAGTTTCAGAGATATTTTTTGAGTCTTTTTGATTTTTATATTTTGATATTGTTGTTGGTATGTCTATTGGGTGTGAGGGGTTGTTTTGCATTGTTTTTGGGAAGGGGAAAAGCCATCTTCTGTTTGTAAATATGGCTTGGAGAACATGCATTCCTGCAAAGTGAACATAGATGCGATTATCAGAATCCCATTCAATTGATGCACCACCTCTGATTAGGGCTGCAGGAGAAATAAGTGTGCGGGAGGCATTCTCACAGAAATACACATTATTAATGTTGATAGTCATCCCACCCAGTCCAGCAAAACGTAGGGTGCCCTTCCCTGTAATAAAATTATGCACATTGTTAGTTGCCACTCTCAAGGGTAAAGGTTCGGGGAGGACTGAAAAATTGACTAACTTGTTTAAGGCACTCGTTAAATGGTGTGTAGCACCTGTATCAAAGACGGGGGGAGGTTGGTTTGGTGGAGGAGCACTCTCTGATATTGTCAGGTTTTGGAAATCTGCAGCTGAAGCTTTGTGTTGGTCTCCAATTTCCATGATTTTAGCTTGACGAGGCTCAATTTTTTGATTTTTTTCATTTTGTGGAATTCTCCTAGGATAAGTTGGTTTGTAAGAGTCCATACGTCCTTGTTGATGCTGGGGGTTAACAGGAGTTCTGTTCTGAAATGATTGATGAGAATTTTGGCGATGAGGAGGTACATATGGGGGGGTTAGTACTGGATAGTTTATGGAGGGGTAATGAGCTTTGAATTGTGAGGGAGCAAGCGTTGGCGGGGCTGAGGAAATTCTGTTTTGCTTTGACATCGGACATCTGTTTTGTAGGTGACCGAATGAGTTACAGTTCCAACAGTGCATAGTGTTGATAGCATCTGCATGTAAGTCCGTGTTGGGTTCAGGGTAGTCGTGTATTATTGCTGCAGATGTACTTGGTATTGGAGGAGGAGAAGATTCTTCCAGTTCCCGAGTTTGATTGTATCAGTCCCAGGCGTTTGTCAAAATGCGGGTCATTTTGGCAGAGGACGGTGCAACTTGTGTTGTCTCCATTGAGTGTTCAGTGTCTCGATGGACTTCATTGGAAATGCCCGATTTTGAATCTACACAATATTGTAGTACCATTGAGAACATGGCATCTTCTGTAAAAGTGTAGCCTTCCTCTTTGATGTTGTCAAATAATTCTTGTAGCTTTGTGACCAAAGCTGATGGGTCAGCAAAAGAGCTTAACCTGAGGGAGTGTATTCGGCAGTAAAGATTTAATTGAGAGGTGCGTGAGTTGGCACTGAAAAGGTCTTTCAGGTATGAGAAGGCTCTAGTGCTGGGTCGTTTTGAAATGCATTGTCGCCTAAGGTCTTTTGATAATGAGTTCATCAGGATAGTTCTGGCAATGGTCTCGCGAGAAGTGATGGTAGTAGCACGGCGTCAAGTGAAGAAATCTTTGTCATATAGGTGGTCGAGGAGGACTAATTGCAGTTCCAAATACCAGCTTCGATAGTTGCTACCGTCTGATTTTAAAGTATGTGGCCAGTCTTTCATTTCTGCTTTAATATGAGCTAATGAGACTGCCGTCGTTTTTCTTTCCTCCCTTTCTTCTTGTCCTGGTATATCTGTTTGATAGCCCGATACTTTTTCATTGTCATCTGCTTCGTCAGGATCATTAGGGACTGTTTCATCTTGAGGGGCTCTAGGAGGGTTTGATGGTGAAGGGGAGGGCATGTGAGGTGGAGTCGCTCGTGACTGACCTGCTCGTCTTCTTGCAGGTGCATTTGGTGATGTCCTTGGTGGCACATTCGGTACTCGTGGTGTTGACATTTTTTTTTTTTTTTTTTTTATGTTAGTATATAAAGGAAGTTCCGGACGTCTCCGTCAAACCGCGGTAGGTCCTAGTAAGAGGACAAACCCGGGTATCTTGAAGTGAAAGGTAGAAAGAGAGAGAAAAAAAATGTGGGAAAAAGAAGAAGAAAAAAAAAGGAGAAGAGAGGAAGAAAAGAAAAAAAAATGTTGTTTTTATTTTTTAATGGATTGCCGAAGGAAACCGGCTTCAGTAAGGAGAAGAAAAAAAAATTGTCGATATGTCGCCAAAGGAAACCGGCTGTAGTTAGTATGGAGTGCCAAGAGAAACTGGGGATATAATGTTTTTGAAAAAAAAGTCGTAGCCAGTTAGCGGTTTAAGGGGCCATAACCTGTTGTCTCTTTAGTTTACTAGTTGTGGTGGTATTATGTTAAGATCGGATGATTATTTATTTCTGGGGCATCTAGACTATATACATATGTATGCGGCGCAGTAGAGTACTCAACAATTCTCAGGTGAAGGATATTCAAGAAACTGTCGAGCCATTCTATTTGGTAAAGAAAATAGAGTTTAGAGAATCGTCACAGATGATTATAAAAAGGAAAATAAACCAACATTGACGATCCATCAGAGTTGAAATTTTTACCGCTGAACATATCTTGTGCTGGGGCCAGCCACACCAGAGGGGCCAAAATCAAGAAAATTGTGAAGCTGAAGGTTGACGAAAGCATAACAAATGAATTTAATATTTTATAAAAAAAGGATTTATGTATAGTTGGTATGTAGGAGTGTTATCAGCTTCAAGCTGAAGAATTTAAATATGTGAAAAAAGAAAATCAACAAGACTGATGGATTTTACATTCTTTGGATCATTTCCCGTGGTCTTATAGACACCAAAAAACCATTAAAAAATTGTAAGGTGTGGAAGCGCATTCGATAAAGAGCCTTGAACAGTGTCCTAAATGAGTTCAGATTATCCTAGAAAAAACAAAACCCTGGAAAATATAAACGTAAATCGAAGTCTAGTCTTATTTCAGATCGGTGAGATTAAATCAGAAATTGATTATTATATTGTCTTCAAGGTTACCTTTTTTTATTTTTTTATTTTTTTTTCTTGTTCTCAACCAACATGGGGTATGAAGGAGATGGAAGGCAACAGTAGGCTAAATACAAAGTGGGGTGAGAAGAAGAAAAAAGGTTGGCGTCTGTTAGTAGGTGCTTCCTCTTAATTGAAGTGACATAGTTCACTCAGGGAAAAGGTTCCCTGCTTTTTTCATTCTGGTGATAGGATTCTAGTTCACATTCGCCAGTGATAGCCTTCTTCACCCTTTTCTTCTGGCAATTGATCACTTATAGTACACTCAGTAGAAACATCAATAGAAAAGCAGGTATATTAATATACAGTCATTCATTGACGTAGCTATATGATACAAAAAACTGCAGTAAAAATTGGATTACACCTGTCTTGACCAACAAAAAGTGAAATAGAGTCAGTCTCTATTACTTATAATATTTCACTATTTAAGTTATAAATTGTAGCGTCTTATAATTATCAAGATTGTATTCCTTTTATGAGAAGTTATTGTTGGGGTGATTGAAGGTCTTGCTCTTTGTTTCACTTGTTTTTCATTTTAATATTATGCGTTCAATTTATTGCTTTTTGACTGTCTTGTCTTGAATATGGTGAAATCACCTTCAGAGTCCAAGAAAGTATTGGATAATAATCAAGTCTAACACTTTATCATTTTGTAATTGAGATGCTCATCCTTACAGATCAAAGAAACAACACTTTTCCATCTGGGGCAAGATATAAATCACTTATAACTTAAGATCCATCATCCAAAACACACAATCCCTTTTCTGGTCGTCCATTCATTCATCTCTTTCCTTCCCAATCTTTTCCTCTTCATCCACATTTTCAATGTCTTCCGCACTTGCCAATACTCTCGGTCGTGTCAGTTTGCTTCTTGTCATGGGTTATGGGTCTTTGTCTTTCGCTCATCATCACCTCTCATGTTCTAGCTTTCAGGCCCTCTCATTGCTGCTGCTTTTGTCGTTCAGGCGTCAATCTATGACGTCCCAGGTGGAAACCGCGCTGTTTTGTTTGATCGCTTTACTGGGGTTAAAGACAAGGTTCCTTCCATTTTCATCCTATCATCTTGTCATCCCCTCACTTTTCTTTTCTTTCATTTAATTTTTTATTTGTATATGGCAGGCTATAGTCGAGGGAACTCACTTTCTTATTCCATGGGTACAACGTGCCATCTTGTACGACGTTAGAATCAAACCCAGAAATATCGCCACCACAACAGGCTCAAAAGATCTTCAAACCGTCAGCCTCACTTTGCGTGTCATGAGGTTCGTTTGTAATTATTAATTTGATAATTTATATATTTCTTCATCACGACTATTCATTTTTAATGTTCATTCTTCCTTTTCCATTTCCTTTTCTTTGTCTTTGTCTTTTTCTTTTTCCTTTTTTTATTTTCTTTATATGCGAACGTTTCTCGTTGTCGTCGTAGTCGACCGGATGTGTCAAAGTTACCTCAAATTTATCGGTCGCTTGGTCAAGATTACGATGAACGAGTACTTCCGTCAATCGGAAATGAAGTTCTCAAAGCGATCGTCGCTCAATTCGATGCGGCTGAGTTAATTACACAAAGGGAAGTTGTCAGTGGGCGGATTCGTGACGATTTACTCAAACGAGCTAGTGATTTCAATATCATTTTGGAAGATGTATCTATTGTAAGTACAGTGACCACACATCATACCACACCCTTTCATGCATCTATCCGCTTAGCTTGCTGCGAGTATGTGGAGTGAAGATATGAATTATTTAATTGGGTGCGTCGTGGTTCTTAGACACACATGACTTTTGGAAAAGAATTTACTCAAGCTGTCGAAGCTAAACAAATTGCACAGCAAGAAGCTGAACGAGCCAAGTTCGTCGTCGAGCGATCAGAACAAGAGCGTCAGGCTTCAGTCATTAGAGCAGAAGGAGAAGCCGAAGCAGTTAGTTTTTTTCAGATAAAATATTTACATATTTCAAATTTAAATTATTTGATTCTTTTGTTCAAATTACAAATCATTTAGGCAACCACAATTTCCAAAGCATTGGATCGGGCTGGCGAAGGGTTGGTTCAATTTCGAAAGATTGAGGCTGCTAAAGATATCGCAGCCACCCTCAGTAAAAGTAGAAACGTTCAGTACATACCTAGTAGTGGCAACAATGGTGGTGGGATATTGTTGAATGTGGATGCTAAATAAATAAATCAATATTTTTTTGAGCTATTGTTTATCAAAAATAAAAATAAAAAATATTGGTTTTACACAAAAGTCACGTTGGTTTGTTGATATGGCAGTTTAGCCGCTGTATGAAAAAAGACTAGGTGGCGAAATAGGGCTATAACGTAGCGTAATATACTTTGATATGGGAAATCATATAATATTTCAATACTTTGAATCTAGTGCCATTCAAAATTGAGAAGATCCATGCTGCATATGGCTACCTACCCTGTAATTTTTTTATATTTCATGCAAAAAAAAGTACAGGACAGATAGTATATGATCTTTATTATCATTTCTATCTTTCAATAAAGCATAACGCAAATGAATTATCCATTTTTTTTTAATTCAAAGAGTTTGTCACTGGACGACGTATGAACTTAGTCAAGGGAGCTCAAAAGGAACTAAGAGTTGAATTCAGAAAGTTAAATCTTCTTCAAGGGTTAGAGAGGTGTCCTTCGAGAAAGTTTCTCAAACTACAATAATAAGGCTTGAGGAACAAGTTTGATGCCTACTTATATGTATGTTACTAGTACTGATGAAGAGCTGTGACATTGTAGAAAAAACAACAGTTCTATAATGCTAAGCTATAGACACAGCACAAGATGGGTTGGTTCTCCTTTAATGAAAAGAAGCACCTCCCACTCTAATATTTTAAAGACAGTGTAATAATAGGGGGTCTCAAACATTACCAAATACGCCACATAAACACGCCACAAAAAAGGTACCAACCCTGCCATCAAAAAATGAAATACACCTGCCCTGGACAGGTGTATTTCAACCATGTATTTGTCCCCAAACATGTCTTCTTTTGGGTCAAACAAGTCATCAAAATGTTAAGTCACTAGGACTATGTACTTGGTTATGTGTGTCAATGTATATAGTCTGTAGTCGCAGTGTTCCCTGTTCTCTGGTTCTTTCCAGAGTTCTACAGGCTGACACCATGCTACAGGTAAAGTAATGAAGTTATTGGTTCTTTCCTGAGTTCTACATGTTATGGGCTGTACCTGTGGGCATTGAAACATTAGCCATAAAAAACTCCACTGCGTTAGCAACACTAGGAGTGTTAGTAGCCAAAAGACCCCCAGTGCATGTCTGAAAAAGACTTAGCTATCTCATCCTATGATGGTAAAAAACTTACCCAATCCATCTCCAACCAAGAGCTACAGAGCATTGGTATAGACCCTATCCCTATTAATCAACCATCCAATACCTCCACCTCATGGGCAACATGTGCATCTACCAAAATTTTATCCCCCACACCTGCCCCTACCCTTACCCCTATACCAGGAACCCCCCTCCCCTTGAGCAAAACACACCTGTTTCCCCCTTGCAACTCCCTAGCTACACCACACCTAGCCAGGCAGCTTCCCCAATCCTCCCCAACCCCTCCATGTCTGATAGACATAGCCCAACTGGGCATAATCTGACACACCTGGCTCACACCATGCAAGCCCCCCTCTTACCCCTGAAACTACCCCAATCAACAATATTACTTGTGTGATTGGGGAGCTGTCTCTTTACCCTGGTGCAATGTCAAACACCAATACAACACCAGCCACAATGCAACCACGCTTGGTTTCTCCTTTCCATAGGAGTGTACCACCTCACCTTACACAACCTCCACAATCAATTAGCATGAGTGAGAGGCAAAGAACATTAAGAAATATAATTGAATTTACCAAATCTATCCCAAACCTTGAGGCATCTGGTGCCAATTTCTCTGACTGGCACAGCAATGTGATGGCTTTGATCAAAGACTTTGTTGGCACAAGAGTGTATGCAATGAATGATGGTACTGGTCCTGATGCTTTTGAAGACAGAGTAACTCACCTAATTCTTCTACACTCCATTTCTCCTAAATTGAGCCATGAGATATCAACAGACTGGAAAGAACACCAAACATATCTTCATATTAGCAACAAATTCACTAGGTCTAATCATACCTCTAAAATGACAGCCATTTGCAATTTTGTCAATCTGAAACAAACTCAGTTTACATCCCACAGTGTGTATCTGGAAGCATTCAACAAATATTTTGAATCAATTGAACATCAAGGAACTGTCTTTGATCTTAAAATTTTCAAAGTGCTAATGTCCCATGCTCTACTACTGTCATCTCTGAAAGACCTTTATGTTGATCTGTGTGTTGCCCTGTATAATTTCCTGGACTCAAAATCTGTCACCTTTGAAGATTTCTGTCAACTCATGCCTTCATTAGTCCAAAACAGGGCAGATAGAGAATCTGTTTCAACATCTCCTAATGCATCTTTGTCAACTGAACCCATCTTTAATGTGTTAGCTCATTCTCAATGTCAAAATGACTCTTACAGACCCCCTGGTGCTCAGAGAAAATGTCATGAATGCAAATCAACAGCTCACGTTTTTGCTCACTGTCCCTAAAATCTTCACTCATCCACTTTTTTTGCAAGACTCTACATCATGAGAGAGCGTGCCACAACTTTTGAATCTGATCCAAATGCAAAAAACAAACTGGTTTACATCCCCTACAAAAGACCACAACATAGACCAATTAGAGCCAGGGACTTCCAAATTGAAGCTGATGAAGTAACCATCTTTGAGGAAAATGTGAAGGTCTTATATGGACAGGTTGCACAGATTGATCTGAACAGTGCAGAGTGGTCACCTGAAGTACTTGCAGGGAATGTGGCAATTTCAGATTCTGGAGCTACCCATCATGTCACTGGCAATGTGAGCCTTCTCAGCAATTTCAGACCTCTTAAAAATCAAATCCCAATCAAAGTAGCAAAAAAGTTCTTTCCTCATTTATTACTGGTAATGGGACCTGAAAATAAAAGGAGATTGAAAAGTTGTTACTATTAACAATTTTTTTTTACTGTCCTGATGTTAGAGCTACTCTTATTTCTCTTTTTGATTTGGTGGACAGTGGTTTTTGTTTTGGTTTATGTTCTGAAGACAAGAACTTAGGGATTTATTTTAAAGATGATCTGATTATGACAGGACAGTTGGAAAGTACAAGGAGGCACTGGATCATAAATGTAATTAGGTTTAGTGACTGAAATCAAAATAATGTTTCCTATTATTACTATTCCTTGAATCCTTCTCTCCTACGTACTGTTAAAAATAATGAAAACATCAACCGACCCCCTGCTGCAAAAGGCTTCCTCATGGACTGGAATAGAAGGCTTGGCCATACAAGTGAAAAAACAATTAGAACTATCATCAGAACAGGAATTGGTACTGGCTTGCCTCTTTCAATTCCACCAGGTAAGATTGACTGTGAAGATTTCTTGATAGCAAAAAGTACTAGGAAACTGTCAGCTACATGTGAATAGAGACCTGAATCTATGATGAGCCTTATTGTTGGAGACCTGGTTGGTCCTATGGATCCTACTGTTCATGGTGCAAGATGGACTGCAACGTTCTGGGAAAGTTCAACTTCTTATGGTGAGGTATTTCCGCTTAATGCCAAATCTGAAGCCACAACTGCTTTTGTCACATTTTATAAAAAGCTGGAAAATGTTACTGGTAAGAAATTACAAGAATTAAGAACCAATGGGGGGTGGAATGCACAGTAAAAAGATGGCTCAGATCCTTGGCTGACATTAGTGCTACACATGAAATTACTTGTCCTCACCACCATGAAGAAAATGGATCAGCTGAACACTTCAACAGAAAAGTAGGTGACATTTCCAGGACAATTCTACTAGCAAGTGAACTACCTGAATGCTTCTGGGGCCTGGCCTACAAATGGGAAGCTCATGTTCACAACTGGCTCCCCAATGTAAATACTGGTGACAAAACTTCTTTGAAACTCATGTAAAACTGTGACCCAACTTACTCAAACCTCAGAATATTTGGTGAAACAGCTTTTGTCCATATACATAAAGAAACTAGACACAAACCGGACAGACATGCTTTGGTTTGTAAGTGTGTAGGTTATTCTTTAAATAATGCAGGTTGGATTTTCTGGAACACAGAGTCAAACTCCTTTTTTGAATCTACTATGGCTGTTTTCCCTGGTGATCAACTTCCTACTCACAAAGCTGCTTATCAACCACCACCATCCAAGTGTTCTATTGAACATATCCTCAACAATATGAAACTAGGTGATTTCAAGGATGAAAAAACTCTTCTTGCTCAAAAAAAAAGCCATACATGAAACTGTAAAAAAAAGGTTTTCCCCAGTCATCCATTATCCCCAGAACTCATTTGCAGCCTATTCTCTCACCTGACAGCCATAAGTGGGACCAAGCATGCAAAAGGGAACTGTTGAACATGAAAGATATTTATGTGTGGTATGAAGAAAAGCTTCCTCCTGGAACAAAACTCACCAATGCAAAATGGGTCTTCACCATTAAGAGTCCTTCATCTAAATCCCCAACCTACAAAGCCCAATATGTAGCAAAAGGCTTTTTACAGAAATATGGTATTGATTTTACTGACACTTTTTCACCAACTGAAACTTTTGCTTCACAACACATTCTTCTCACTTTAGCTACTTATCACAAGTGGCCTGTAAGATCTTTTGATGTCACAGCTGCTTACCTTCACAGCCCGATTGATGAAGAAATTCAGGTATGCTCTCCTGAAGGTTACCAGCTACATGCCATTGGGAATGAACTACACTTAAAGAAAGCCCTCTATGGTAAAAAACAAGCAGTAAGATTCTGGTGGCTTCATATAGCCAGAAAATCAGATGCTCTGGGGTACAAGGCAAGTCAGTATGATAAAATTTTCTATGTTCTTAGGAAGAAGGAATGTTTGGGTGTGATTTGGATTCATGTTAATGATGGTATAGTGAATGTAAGTAGTGAGGAGGTGTTGAAGGAATTGGAGGGTGGTTTGGATGGTAGTCTGAAGGTAAAGTGGAATGATAATGTGGTTGGAATTGTAGGTGTTGCTATTAAAGAAGTTCCAGAAGGTTTTTATCTGCACAATTTTCAACTCATTGACAAAATTCTATGAACTCATAACCCATCTGGCTTGACCACCAGATCTCCCCTACCAAATAATCTAGAAATAACCACATCTAAGAATAAAGAGGTAGCTATTAATAAAACTAAATATCTATCTATTCCAGGTGCTCTCAGCTATGTTGCAGTAGCAACTAGTCCAGATCTATCCTTCCATTTCAATTTTTTATAACGATTCTCATCCAAACCTAATGCCACTCACTGGATTTCTCTCAACCACCTGCTCAGATATGTTCAACACACTTTCACCCTCTGTCTTCACATTCATCCTGAACTAAATTCACCACTTGAACTCCTATCTTTTTCTTACTCCACTTGGAATAAAAAGGAATTCACAAGAGCTTAAAGTGGACACCTGCTGCTCCTTAACTCTTGACCAATTTTGTGGACATTGAGGTGCCATTTGACAGCGGGTGACTCCTCATGCACTGCTGAATATGTGGCAATTGGTGGTGGTATAAAAGACAACATTTGGATCTCAAACCTTCTCAATGATAAATTTCCTGATATTTCCCCAATAAAGATCTTCTGTGAAAACAAAGGAGCAATAGCCAATGCAAAAGATAACTCAGGAAAAAAGAGAACACGGCATGTGGATAGGTGTTTCTATATTGTAAATGAACAACTCTTCCTGAAATAAGCAACATTGGAATGGGTTCCCACTGCTCAAATGTGTGCAGATATACTCACAAAATAACTGGGCCCATCTCTAAAAATTCTTAGAAGGAAAGATGTCTGTGTGTAGTAATGGGAATATAGATATATATCTCTTTCCTTATTTTTTCCTTTATTTCTTTTCTTTTTCTCTTGTAATTTTATTTCCTTGTTCATTTTTTATGGAGTTGGTTATGTTTTCATGGGGGGATATCAGTAATATTTTTCATAACTAAGTGGGAGGGATTTTAAGTCACTAGGACTATGTACTTAGTTATGTGTGTGAAGGTATATAGTCTGTAGTTGCAGTGTCCCCTGCTCTCTGGTTCTTTCCAGAGTTCTACAGGTAAAGTAATGAAGTTATTGGTTCTTTCCAGAGTTCTACAGGCTGACACTGTGCTACAAAAAACACTTCCCTTCATCATCATGATTAGTCAGCGCTAGGTACAGTCACCTCCAGAGAGTGATTGTCACTTTTATGCATTAAGCCCTTTGCCCACCAAACTTTTGAATAAGATTCTTGCCACCAATATCCCCTTTACACCACTTTTTCCATGTTGTTTTTTTACATTTTCCTCTTGAAAAATAACAATGTATTTTAAGATTAATGTTTCATGTCATTTTCATTAAGTTATGTGCAACTGATTTTCAATAATGATTTTTCATTATTTTGACAGACAATTCCTCACAATAAAACAGCCAGGAAGTAGCTAACAACTGATGAAAGGCTACAGATTGTTGGCTTATTAAAGGGGGGACATAGTGCAAATTTTATTTCCAAAACATTTGGAATACCCCAAACAACAGTGGGATCATTACTCACAAGGTATTTCATCAGAGGGACAAGTTTGTCAGCCAAGAAAAGTGGCTGCCCTCATAAAATAAGCCCTTGAGAGATGAGAATACTAGGGCACACTTTTTGCTCAAACTTTAAAGGCAAACTTAGTGAATTTCAAAACAGTCTTTCAACTAGTGTCTCTCTAAATAGTGTCAAAAATTGTATTCATGAACTTGGTTTCATAAATCAAAAAGCCATTAAAAACCTTTCCTTAGCAAAACTCAAAAGGCATAACAGCTTAAATTTTCTCACAAATATTCAAATTGGACAGTAAGAGATTGATCAAGAGTAATTTGGTTTGATGAATCATCTTTTAAATAGTATGGATTCCAAGAGTATTGGTTTGGAAAAAGGCTGAAAAAAAAATTTCTAAAGATTTTCTTCAGCTAACTTTTAAAAGTGGACCCACTTCAACTATGTTATGGGGTTCATTGTTTGGGAAAACTAAACTCCCTCTGAATTAATGAAAAGCTGCCAACTTTATTCATAAACTTGTGGAAGTCTAAAGCTTAGTATGGCACTGAAGTTTATTATAAAGGATTTTTTGGGAGATGGTTATTGAGATTGGAAAGGCCAATCTAATTTAAAAATGGTTATATTTAAGAAATTGAGTATTAAATGTGGTCAAAAAGGGGTAAATCTTACAAGTCAAGATTTAACAAATAATTATTGGACAATAAATTCAAGTATTAGTTTGAAATGGCATGGAAATCAAATTCAGGAGTCTCAAGAACCTTTGGTGATTTTGTGGAATTTTTACTATTTTTCTATTATTTTTAATAATTTTATAAAGTATTTTTGGTTATTTTTGATTTTTCATAATTTGCTTAAGTTTCACTACGCAATATAGGGGGTGGACTTGCTAGCAAGTCCTCAACCTGAACTCAGATGGAACTCAGATGGAACTCAGACTGAACTCATACTGAACCCATACTGAACTCTACTTGAACACCCACCTAAAACTGTTCTGCTGAGTGGTGTTCATCCCTGATTGAATGGTTCCTTTATCAATAGCTCAATGTGTGTTCAATCTATGGTGAGTTTGGGTCCAAGGTTGCGGACTTGCTAGAAAGTCCGCCCCCCATATTGTGTGGTGTTTGATAATTCTTTACTAGGTGAATAGGGCTGTGCAAGCTACAAAAAAGAATTTATTGTAAGAAAGAAGTAGTTCTATCATCTGTAACATTTCTAGATTTATTATTGATATTTGAAACTTTCTAATTGAGTCTGGAAGTCTGTAAAAGTTACAGAATACTCCGGATGAGCTCCATACAAACTCCGGACAAGCTCTGAAATTCTCTGGTTAGGGAAAGTAGGGAACATGAAATACTATGTAATATAAAGCCTGTAGACTCAAAATTAGACATCATCATAGATCATAGATCACACAGACATCTTAACAACCAACAACAACAACACATATTTTAACAATCATTTAATATTTTCATAAAAAATTATAAAATTGTAATACCCTTATAAATATAAAACTTTTACATAAAAATATAATAAATTCACTCATCATCATGAAAATTAATTTAAAGGGTACCATTATAAAGGGCCCATAATCAGGGACTTGATTTTAACAACTAAATCATATAAAATTAAAAGCTTCATAAAAACTTATTTTTCAATCATTTAAATAACTTTCCTAAATACAGTTTCATTGTTGTGTTTTTCAACCTCATTATTAAAAACACTGATTCAAAATCTCAACACCATTAATAAGAAATAGTTTATTGGTCATTTCTTATCAAGTAGAGGTTATAGCTTAGTTAATTGTGAAATCTTTATTTATTTAAAGGGACAGGGTTTTTTTAGGTTTATCCAACTCCCTTGGATTCTTCTTACAGCAAGGCAACTGTAAGAGTCTTTCTACATTGGTGGCTCCCAACATGGGGTTTGAATCTCCCAGTTTTTAATCAATCTTACTTGGTATCTGGACTATATTAGCCTGCAAGAGGCTTATTTAACAAATTCTTATCTTATTTTTAATGGTTTAATCTTATACCTTTGAGATGTTTTCTGCTGTTGGATCTGGTGTTTTTCTTCCTGTCAATGCTTTGTTCAGGATTTTTTCATAGGATGAGCCCAAGGTTTTAATAGGGAAGAAGTTAAATGGTTCTTAAATCACTATGAAGCTGCTTCTTCTGCTGATAGGTCTTCAAATTTGGACATGGTGAAGCATTTTTGGTTCTTTAATGTTGATATAGAGGTGAAATTGGAGGTTTTTGAGATGGAAGGTTATAAGAAGTGGGACTGGTTAAAATTGTCAAAGTAGATGGTTGATAGATGGGGTATTAGATATAATATGGTGGACCTTAACAAAATTTTCAGTTAATAGAATGCTAAAGGTGGTGTTTCTAATATGGTGGACTTCAAAAAGTTATGTAGGAAGCTTACTGAAGTGGTAGATTATCTAATTATGATGAAGGAGATTGTCCATAAAAATCAGGCAAAGGATTTGTTTTGGGCAGCATTTAGTAGAAAGATCAGGATGGATGATTTGAAGGAACTTTCTAGGAACAACAAGAGGAAGGACATTCCAAATGGGGGATAGTAATTACCTGATTTAGAGGCCATCAAAGAGCATATTCAAGTGTACTCGAAACTTATGGCTTTGAATCAATATCAAGAATCTTGTACTCAATATGTTAGCAAGGTTAGTGAAGTTTTGGCAAAAAATAATGATATTATGGTCAAGGCTCAGTTGGGTCATCCTGTTGCTAAGGTTGAGGGGGATGTTGATAATAAAATGATGGATCATTTAGCTGATTTAACTAAGCAGCTCAAAATATTTTTTCAAGAAACTCATAAAAGCAACATAGCGCCTGTGGCTTCATCTTCAACTTCTTCTTCTTATCAGTCAAGGGGATATGAGAAGAGGACTTATGGTAATAATGGAAATGTAAACTGGTATAATGGTCATGGAAGTGGTAATGGTGGTAGTAATAGAAATTTTTATAGAGGTGGTTATGGAAAACCTAGGGTGTGCTCCTATTGTAATAGGAGGGGGCACAAAGCATCAGATTGTTATTTTTGGATAAGGACTTGCAGGCTGGTAGAGTAAAATTTTATGGAAAGGTTTACAAATTCCCTGATGGATCTTTCTTGTAACCCAGTATGGGAAAGCACCTTCAGATTTAGTTAGGAGTAATTTTATGGCTGAAAGGAGAGCCATATTTGAAGAATTAACTGGTGATGATGATAATAATACTAAAGGTGGAAAAAAGAATGGTGGTACTGATGGTTGAAAATTGGATAAGGGTAAAGGAAAAGAGGTCAGTAAAGCCACTTTTAAAACTTCATATGGTAGATTAGAGTTGGGAACAGTTTCTAGGGTGGATGACAACTGTATGATGTGTGAATATGATGTTGATGCTTCTAAAAGAGTAGCTGCTACTAAGGCTAAAAGTAGCATACAGAGCCAACTTAGGGCTAAACCAGGCAAGGCTGAAATTAAAAAGATTAAAAAGAAACCTTACAC
Source organism: Hemileia vastatrix (assembly GCA_030280995.1). Taxonomy (NCBI): domain Eukaryota; kingdom Fungi; phylum Basidiomycota; class Pucciniomycetes; order Pucciniales; family Zaghouaniaceae; genus Hemileia; species Hemileia vastatrix. The sequence continues at coordinate 47,242,559 of JASXTE010000003.1, read as the reverse complement.
CAGGGACAAAATTTATAAAATACAGAAGGGAATGGAAGATATGGGGCCTAATAGTTATGGTAAATTTGATTTAAATGGTGAGCCAATTCCTGTAGATGAAGATGTATCAATAGTTTCTCTTCCCAGACCAAGTTTTTCTGGTCCCACTCCTATGGAAGGGGTAAGGAGAACCATTGATCTATCTGTATTGGTCAAAGAAGCTGGTGATATAGCTAGGGTTATGATAGATGAAGATTTTATTATGGGGAGTGAAGATGGCAATGTGGGTCCTCAAGAGGTTCTCAGGGCCAAGGTTGCTAAAACTAAAGTTCAATATGAAAGGCCAGTAGTATCTGGTCAAGAAAATTCTATAGAGATAGTTTTGGGTAGAGTGAATCAACTACAGATTCCTTTATCTTTAAGTGAATTTTTACAATTATTCCTGCTCTTGCAGAGAAGCAAAAGAAGCATCTGAAAAGGAGAAGGGTATCTGTTGGAGAGGTGGATTATATATGTGAAAATGCTGAAAAGTTTGGAGAGGAGGTGGAAACTCATTTTTCTGCTCCTCTAGGATATTTAATGGTGATGTTAAATTGGAAATAGGTAAAGTCCCTGGTGGATTCTGGGTCACAGAATAATTTAGTTTATTTGGAGCAAGAAACTATAATAGGCTTATCAATCAAAACTGGTAGTGGAGGTAATTTAAAAGGCATAGGTTGGAATGCTACTGAACTTATGGGTACAGCAGAGCATGTCAAGTTATGTATTGGTGGATCCATTGAAAGAGTGCACTTGTATGTGGCCCAAGGATCAGTAAAAATGGTTATTGGTGAGCCCTTTTTGATGGACTTTGAAGCTAGGATAGGTTACGAGAGTGGTATGGGAATTAGTTTAGCAATTACTGGTGATGACATGAGAAGGCTTCATTTACAACTAGCACATCTAGGATATGATGGCTGAGTGACAAGGCCTGTTCTAACCACACTGTGCCAGTGTTGTATGTGCACCCAGAAAAGGCAAATTAAAAATTCAGCTTCTGGTGAATTTATTATAGATAAGTATGATTACCCTCATTTTTTGGGGTAGTAAGGGCTGATTGCTCCAATATTCAAATCTCTCCTCAAGAAGAGATCCTGGATTGCTATAGGTCAGCTCACTTGGAGATAATTTAAGTGGATTCTCAATTATTTTCTGTTGATATTTCAATGGAATGTCATTATGTGTTGGATTTGTCTATATTTTTATCATCTTTATTAAACTATTCTATAAAGTTTAAAAATTTTTCAAAGGGAAAGATGGGATATATTATGTTGGATAAAAATTGGAAAGGGAATTGGGCTAAAAATGGTGATATTTGTCGGTCAGTCGTCTAGAAGAGGTAAGAAAAATAGGAGAAAAAGGAGGAGAGAAGGAGGATGACAAGGGAAAATAAAAGAAATAATTTGTAATAATATATTTAATTTATTTAAGAGGGAAAAACAACGGCAAGCAACTTTGAGAGATGACAAAAACTTAGAATTTGTTAATAATAATATTATTCAATGTAAGGGTTCTGCGCGGAAAACACTTTTAATTACTATCAGACTTAAAGCAACCTTTGATTTGTTATATAGAATTTTAATTAGAATTGTATTACTAATAAAAATTATAAACGTAATAAAATAGTTATTTTAATTTGTTGAGTGTTTAATAAGTGATGAGGCTACAGTGGATTATCCAAGGCCCTTTTATAGGCAATGGGTCCTCTGAAGCGCTACTATATTTGTAAATACAATGATTAGAATGGAATAAAACAAATATATCAAAGAGTAAATGAAACATAACAATGTAGAGAAAAACATGAAACAAATAATTAAAACCCCAATTAAGAATCCAATTTCCCCGCCATTAATTCCCAAATCAGTAAGTGAAAATAGTGAATAACTAAACAAGATTGGAACATAGGAACTATGAGAAAAATAATTCCAAACAGATGGTACAGTCTGATTAAAGGATATTTTAAGTGAAACAAAAAATACTTTGACGCAACAAAACATGTAATTAATCTCAATTTAGTATAAATTAATTTATTTGTTTTTTCTAACACAATTAAGGGTCAAAAGAAGCGTCATTAATTATTGTTTAGTATTATATGAGAGGTGTTATTTAATATATAAATTTAAATAATTAATTTAAATATATTATAAGTCAATTTTACACTTATAATTATAATATATGTTTTTTCAATTAATTAAATATAAATTTATAATTATTAAATACATAAAAATGCGCCATGATTTGTAGAATATATTATATTATGTTCAATTTAACTGTATATAAAAATTTATATAACCAATAAATTTAATGTAATACTTGTATATAATAAAATACTTATATAGTTTTATTATGCAATAAAATATTAAGTTATATTCATTAAATACAATTCTTACCCACTCTTTCAGGTTTTATAAGTTACATATCATTTACTGGACTCCTGGAATAGCCTGTCTGACAATATTAGTGGTGAATTATTTTATGGCCCCTAGCAAGAGGATAAACTGAAACTATCACATCAAAATCAACAGAAAAAGTTTAGTATAATTAATTCACAAAAAATAATATTTGTGATGATTCTATTTCTTTCCTCCAGCAAGAGGTTAAACTGACAACTTTATTTTCTGGTAATTTTGTGATAGAAGATGAAAGGGAAAAAGGTGTTGGAAAATAATGTGAGAAATTTGACCAAGGAAAAGAGGGTGGTAGTGATAGAAATGAAAATATTGAAAATAAAAATTATGTTTTAACTTACTCTATTTCTGATACTGGATCTGAAGCTGAAGAAAATTATTATTACAAATTAAATAATGGCGAAACTATAATGGATCAAGTATTTCAAGTAAAAGTGGACTTTGGCATGGCAAAATATAGAAATGTAGCAAAACAAATTAGGCTACTTAACAAAAATTTTCCAGCTGAATTAAATCCGCCTTTGAGAAGAAATTTTTTTTAAGAGATCCATATGACTGTCCTTTAGTCAAGAACACGCCTGAATTTTCTGAAACTTCTTGGATCACTGTCAAGAGATTAAAGGTTGTTAATTTTGGACCTGAAGGATGGCTTTCAGGTGAAGAAAAAAAATGCTGTTTTTGGATGTGATGGTTAAAATTGAGAAGGCAATTTCATTTTTAGAAGAGAAGAGAGGTGTGTTAAAGAATTCTTATGGGGAGCCCTACAAGATTCCAGTTTTTTGTCATGAACCATGGCAACGGAAACCAATTCCAATACCTGATGCTTTGAAAGAAGATTATATTGAATTCATTAGAGAAAGAATTCTAACTGGATTATACAAAAAATCATTATCAAGCTCTTCAAGTCCAGTATTCTGTATTAAAAAACCTAATTGCAAGCTTAGGGTAGTTCATGATTTAAGAGAGCTAAATAGGGTTACATTAAGAGATGCAGGAATACCACCTAGCGCAGAGGAGTTTGTAGAGATGTTTTCAGGGAGAGTGTGTTATGGTTTAGGAGATATAATGGGGGGATATGATTAAAGAGAGTTTCATCCAGACTCAAGACCAATTAAAACATTTGATACACCACTTGAACAATTAAAGCTAACAAGATTACCTCAAGGAGCAACAAATTTAGTTGCTTTTAATCAAGCTCAGATGGCTTGGATTCTACAAGACAAAGTTCCACAATATGCTGGTATATATATTGATTAAAGTGGAATAAAAGGACCTTCAACAGATTATGGTAATGAAGTATTAATGGAGAATCCAGGGATAACAAAGTTTATCTAGGAATATGCTGTTATTTTAGAGAGGATTTTGTTTAGGATTGAAGAGGCTGGTTTAACAGTTTCAGGTTCCAAATGTTCTTGTTGTCTTCCAGCTTTGAAAATCTTAGGTCATGTGGTATGTAGAGAGGGTAGGATTATGTCTAAGAAGAAGATAAATAAAATTCAGTCCTGGCCAAGACCCAAGAATACACCTGAAGTCAGAGGGTTTTTAGGTATATGTGTTTAGGTAAGAATTTTTATCAAGGACTTTACTTCAATGGATTCTCCTTTGAGACGGTTGACTAGGAAGGATTCTGACTGAGAGTGGGGTGAAGAGTGTGAAGAGGCATTTATTTGGTTGAAAAAAGTAGTTGGGAAAGATATTATCTTGCACAAGTTAGATTAAGGGAAAGATGCAGGTCGAATTTATTTATCAGTAGATTCAAGTCAAATTGCTGCAGGGGCAGTTCTGTCTCAAATGGATAAAGCTGTTTATATTAGACCAGTCAGGTATAAATCTATGGTTTTTACTGAGGTGGAATGAAGATATTCTCAAACAATATTAGAACTTTGTGGTGTGGCAAAAATCTTAAAGAAACTTCAAAATATTTTATGGGGACAACACTTGAATTACAAGTTGATGCTAAATCTTTGATACAAATGATTGATTCCCCAAGCTTACCAAATGGGCCCATGACTAGATGGGTGGATTTTATTCAGAATTTTTCTTTTGATTTAGTTCACAATCCTGGTAAGACATTTACTATGCCAGATGGATTATCAAGAAGACAACCTACTAAAGAGGATTTTGACTCAGAAGAATTTGATGAAGATATACCTGTGATTAAAGCCAGAAAAAAAGGTGCTAAAGACTTTCCTTACCTCTCCCATGAGGTTAAACTGGCAGGATTAATATCTGTGGATAGAGATGATGAATACATTCATCATGACGATAAACTAAAAAATAGTAAAAATATGGTAAATTATGTGCTTGAAGAGTATGATGATGGTGTAGATAAATTTGGTAAAAAAAGGTTGGAGATGTTTTGTATATGTATGAGGATGGTGAAATAGTGTGGGATAGTAAAAATTTGGTAAATGATGTATATGTTGGGGACAGTCAGGATTTTATTATAAAATGGTTAAATATTTATTAACGTTAGAAAGGCTCAAAAAAAGTGATAATGATGAATGGGTGGCTATGTAAAGGAAGTCACCACAATTTTATATCTCTGGAAGAATATTAATGAGGAGGAGGTATCCTTATCCTCAAGTAGTTATTACTCAAAAGAAAGGGCAAGAATTGGTTATGAAATCACAGCATAAAGATCATAGGCGTAGAGGATTTGGTGAAACTTATAGAGAAATTGCTGATAGATTTCGGTGGCCTGGAATGAAGCTGACTGTTAAAAAATGTGTTCAGTAATGTGAAGAATTTCAAAGAATAAGTTATTTAAGGTCAAAAGAACCTGGAAATTCAACCAGTGAAAATACTCTTTTTGGTAGGGCTAGTTTAGATGCTTTCCATATTAAGAGGGGGAGATATAAATATTTGATTGTAGCCAGAGATGATTTATCCTTTTAGGTAGAGGAAGATGCTCTTATTAATTTGGATTCCAGTAATGTGGCAGATTTTTCAGCCTAGGTATCCCCAGGACTGAGTATTTCATATGCTTAATATAATATAACCTTAATTATATTAATCTTATAAGTAAAAATTATGGTTATAATAATTAAATATATGGCTATTATGCTTATATATATATTTATTACAATATTAAATGACTTATATAAGTTTAAATAGCTTATCCATAGCCCTATAATACTTATTAAGGTGCTAATGGAGTCAAAATATACTTATCTTAAGTGATATCAAGTAATTATAGACATAAATAAGCTTATATATATACATCAGTCCCATATTCAGTGAAATAAGTAATTATCTTACATATATATAGGTCTATAAGTGGGTTTTAGCCTCTAAATAGCCTATAATCTTTGATTTTCCGCTTATTTTGTCTCTTATGGATGTATTTAATGGACTCATAACACCTACACAAGCTTATACAACTTTTTCAGGCGCATATATCTGTCACGCGCCACGTGACACTCGAGGCAAAAGCAGCTCATTAAATCAATAATATAGAGTCCTAAATCTATACTCGAAGCGCAGAAAGCAATTCTCCATAGCAACTGTGATTCCCCTTTGTGTACTTACTATTTAACTGCGCTAGCCTAAACTCTAAATCTAAATTAGTCAATCTCCCAATAGGGTGCCTTAGTCTCATTCTAAATAAGCGACGCACAGCGCTAGGATAAATGTAATAGTACAGTAGTAGTTTTCATTAAAAGTTTTGTTAATTAATAAAAAGGGGTAAATTGAGCATGGAAGGATATTTAGCGAAGAGGGTCTAAGTGTATGTTAGTAATGGTCAATGGTATGGGAATGGTGCAATGAGAGAGAGGTCAATGCGAGGAGGTATAAAGGATATAAAAGGGTTGGGTATTTGGTTCGATATTCCTTAGAATTAAATTATAAAACGTATTTACATTTATTAGTGGTAAAATCTTTAAGTTAAATCATTGTTATTGTATCTTTCTTTTATTTTCTCAATAAATAATTTCTAAATCCTAAACCTTTGATTATTGAGTTTCCAACCCTTTGTGAGATCTTAAGAATTCCTATTACCTTTGAAACTATCTTATAATTCTTCTCGAACATACCTCGAACCTGTAGCTCTTACTTCAAGTGAACTTCAAATCATTTCCTCGAATCATTCCTCTGTGCTTCGAAGAAGTTTCTAAATCCCTCATCTCACTTTCAGGAACATCCTCGACCTTGTGCGTAGGTCGTCCGGTGACAGTATAATTTAATTCTCCATAGTTCTCATTCTTTGCACTACTACGTCCTTTTAGGTGTTTTTAAATTTTTAAAATGGCACCTGTTCAACGCACTCCTCCTCCGGGCGCTACTACTAGAGCTTGCGCTAGGGGCAGGCCAACAGCCACAAGGTCTGTTTCCCGCACTCACTCTTTGGAACCACTTGACCTTAGGGAACGGCAACATTCAGTTCAATCTGTAAAAGACCTCCCACAAGATTTTGAGGATTCTAGTGATGAAGAAGAAGGAGAGGATACAATGCACGAGGCACCATCAGCCCCAGCCAATCACCCTTCTGGTCAATCCTCAGAACCTGGACCATCTAACTCTCTGGAAGATTTCATGAGACTTTTCATGAAAACCCTTTCAAATCCAACGTCTTCAGAGGGATCTAAGTTCAAAACTCCTTCTATGAAATTTCCTGACAAATTTGACAGAGATCACCCCGACAGATTGCGACCCTTCTTGCAAACCTGCAAGCTACTGTTCCATAATGACCCTTGAACCTTTAATAGCGACCAATCAAAGGTCGTTTACGCTTCTTCATTCCTAGCCGGGAAAGCAGCAAGATGGTTTGAACCTTATCTGCTCATGCTTTCTTTGACAGAAACCCACTTACTTATCAATAATTGGGAAAAATTTGAAGACCAACTTTTTACGTTGTTTGGGGACCCTAATGAAACTGACAACGCAGAAATTGAACTTGATTTTCTTTGCATGAGTGATAATGGTAAAGCCTCTGAATATATCTCGAGCTTCAGAGCACTTCAAACTTGAGTAGGTTGATATGATGCTGCCCTTAAGTATCATTTCAAGAAAGGACTTCCTTCAAGGATTCTGGATCAATTAAATCTTCACGGTCAGAAGATGACTACTTTAACGGATTTAATGGATTGAACCCTCGAACTTGACAGCGTTTATCAAGGACGACTTCAACATTGTCGATATGCCAACAAATCTCAAGGCCTAAATTTTAAATCGGGACCTTCTTCACACCCACGACCAAATCAATCCTCCTCGACTCAATCCAAACCCAATAAGGGGAAGGATAAACCTCGACCAAAAGGCTTGACCCCAGGCAATATCAGCAAAGTACTGGATCCTAATGGGGAACTTAAAGAAGCTGAGAGGAAGAGACAAGCAGATAATGGGTTATGTATGTATTGTGGGGGTAAGCACAAGTTGGAAGACTGTGTAAAGTTGAAGGAAAGAGAAGGTACTAGTTCGAAGTCAAAAAACTAGTAGATAGTTTACTTGTGTGCAAAGAAAACTATCTTATCTCTCCCAGTGCACAGAACCTCCATGTCTTAAGGACTGGAGTTGCCTTAAACCGCTTGAGATTCATTCTTTTTAAGGAGGATATCCCCTTCAGTTGTCTTATAGACTCTGGAGCTTCAATTTCTTTTGTTAGTTTATCTTTTGCCGAGAAGCTTCAACTAACATTTACAGATGTCAATTGAACTCCAATCTATTTGGTCGAATTAGAGGAACCCAAATATTGGGTAAGTAAGAAAGTTTTATGGGTTTTAAACTTTCCGAACTTTAACCCCTTCGAGTGGGAATTATCAGTCTTGGACGCCCCAAGGATGGACAATACCATTCTTGGCCATGACTTTTTAACGCATTGGAATCCCGAAATTGATTGGACTAAGGGATTGATCACCCCACGCTCTAAGTATATTTCTGATTCTTCAATGCAGGTCAATAGGGAGTTAAACAACCCGCCTGACAACGTCCTGCTAGAGGACAAATCTCTGCCAGATGACTTGCAAGCATCTGATCTTTCTCTAAATGAGCAATTGGCTAACCCTTCTAGCTCGATGACTTCACTCGAAGAGGATTTAAATTGCCTCTAAGTAATCAAATTCTGCTCTCTCAATACAGGTATCCCCTCAACAGATTCTCTCAAAGATGAAGAGGACAGCCAAATCAACGTTGAAGCCATTAAATCAACTCTACCAGAAATCTACCACGATTTCCTCGATGTTTTCTCAATCCGCAAGGCCAATAAGTTACCACCTCATCGACCCTACGACCATCAAATAGAGTTAATAGGCCCAGTACTTCCGGCAGGTCCCATCTATTCTTTGTCGAAGGACAAATCTCAAGTTCTTCGAGACTACATTGCAGAGAATGTAGCCAAAGGTTTCATCAGAGCCAGTAAATCTCCAACCGGCTCCCCTGTCCTCTTTGTAAAAAAGAAGGACGGTAGTCTTGGGTTGTGTGTTGACTATAGAAAGCTCAACACAGTCACTAAGAAGAATGCATATCCTGTTCCTCCTATGTCATTACTTCTTACCCTTTTCAATGGTGCTAATTTCTTTTCTAAAATTGATCTTAGAGGCGCTTACAATCTGATTCACATTGCAGAAGGTCATGAACCACTGACTGCAATGCGCACTAGATTTGGTAGTTTTGAATATTTAGTTATGCCTTTTGGATTATGTAATGCACCTTCAACTTTTCAAACTTTTGTTAATGACATCTTTCAAGATGTTGTTGAACAATTTGTAGTCGTCTATTTAGATGATATTTTAATATTCTCGAAAACACTAGATGAACATATTCATCATGTTTGACAGGTCCTAAATCGTCTTTGAGATCATGGTCTCTACGCCAAGCATAATAAATGCGAATTCCACCTCAAATCAATTGATTTTTTGGGTTTTACGTTGTCCACTGACGGTTTAGTCATGGATGACAAAAAAGTCCAGAAAATCCTGGAATGGCCTGAGCCCAAAAACATTAAATCACTCCAAGGATTTTTGGGTTTTGCAAACTTCTATAGAAGATTTATTAAAGATTACTCTAAAAATATTTCCAATCTTACTTCTCTTCTTAGAAAAGACATTCCTTTTGTTTTTACTTCTACAGCACGAAAGGAATTCGAAGCACTAAAAACGGTGTTCACCACAGCCCCAATTCTTTGACATTTTGATCCTTCTGCTTCGACAATAGTTGAGACAGATGCAAGCGATTATGCTATTGCAGGGGTCATCTCCCAATTAAATCCTGAAACAAAATTGTTTCATCCTGTTTCTTTTGAGTCACGCAAACTCATTGCAGCAGAATTAAATTATGAAATTCATGACAAAGAGCTTTTAGCTATTATACATTGTCTTAAAAAGTGGCGTTCATTTCTTCTCAGCCTAGATAGTCCTTTTCAAATTTTAACAGATCATAATTCTTTGAAATACTTCATGTCTTCCAAAGTGTTAACCAGGCTTCAAGCCAGGTGGGCTGAATTTTTGTCTGAATTTTCCTTCTCTATTTCCTATCGCCCAGGAAAAAACTGCATTGTACCAGATATCTTGTCACGTCGGGACGACGTTTACCCACAGCGGGGGGACGCATTTGCTGACAAGAACCCAGCAAATGTGCAATCAATCTTCAACGAATCAATGTTAACGACTCATCAACTTAATTCGATGACAATTCAATCTTTTTGAAATCCACTATCCAACATCCTCAAAGCTCAGTCGAAGGACGAATATTGTTTAGGGTTAAAAGACAAAATACTCTCGAAGCAAGGGACCAAAAGATTTAGTATTGAATCAGGTCTATTAGTCTTCGAAGGTAGAGTAGTCATACCCGACAACAATGAGATAAAATTATGGATTTTCAACAGTCGACATGATTCTCCATTAGCTGGTCATTTTGGGGTTGATAAAACCTACCAGTTAATAGCGAGGGATTTCTTCTGGCCAGGTATGACCAGGGAAATCAAGGCCTATATAAAAGCTTGTTACGAATGTAATAGGAATAAGGCTCCCCGTCACCGGAAGCATGGGTTGCTTCAACCACTTCCTATTCCCTCTAAACCTTGGGAATCTTTATCGATGGATTTCATTTCTCAACTTCCTTTTTCTAATGATTTTGATGCTATATTAGTAATAGTAGATAGATTTTCAAAAATGTCTATTTTCATTAAAACCACTACTACTGCTACAGCAGAAGATTTGTCAAAATTGTTCCTAGAATATGTATTCTCCAAACACGGCTTACCAAATGATATTATTTTAGATAGAGGCTCATTGTTTGTATCCACATTCTGGACCCAGCTGTGTCGACAACTCAATATTACAAGGAACCTCTCCACGGCCTATCACCCTGAAACCGATGGTCAAACAGAAAGAGTTAACCAAATCCTCAAACAATATCTTCAAATGTATGTCAGTTACCAACAAGATGATTGGACCACATGGTTACCATTAGCCGAATTTGCTTATAATAACTCGACTCATTCTTCGACACGACAATCTCCCTTCGAAACCATTTATGGACGACATCCTTGATTCAACTCAATCCATGTAGGAACTAATCATCCTGCGGAAAATTATCTTTGAACTATATCACGACTCCAAGAAGAGCTTAAAAAAATTTGGAATCAGCAATTTGAAGATACAAGGAACAGGCCGACAAACATCAACAATCTGCTCCTTCCTTTAAACCAGGCGACAAAGTATGGCTCAACGCACGAAACATTCGAACAACACGACCATCAAAGAAACTGGCTGAAAAGCGCTTGGGACCATTTGAAATCGACTCTGAAGTCTCTAAAACTGCATCTCAACTCAAGTTACCTCCTAAATGGCAGGCAATTCACCCTGTTTTCCATGTATCTCTCCTGGAACTGGCTCGAGAAATATACCCGGGCAAGAACCAACCCCCTCCGGAACCGGTCGAAGTAGAAGATCATCTAGAGTGGGAAGTAAGTCGTATCCTTGATTCAAGAATACGCAAGGGGAAACTTCAATACCTCGTGGAATGGGAAGGCTTCCTCAATGACTCAGACAAAACATCCTGGGAACCAGCCATCAATGTTTCTAACGCCCCTGAACTCCTAAAATCTTTTCATTTGAAATATCCTTTAAAACCAAAACCTTAAAATTTCTTTTATTTTAAATTTTCTTTTTCTTTTTCTTTCTTTCTTTTTCTCGTAAAAAAGCTTAAACACCTCTTAAATTTCTTAGCCTTGTTTTCTTTTTTTTTTCTCTTCTTTTTCTTTCTTCTCCTTCTATAAAATTTTCTCCAAAACCAACTAAAAGTAAAATCAAAATTAAAATAAAATAAAATAAAATAAAATAAAATAAAATAAAATAAAAATAAAATAAAATAAAATAAATAGAATAAACATAAATAATAAAAATAAAATAAATAGAATAAACATAAATAATAAAATAAAATAAAAAACTCTTAAATCTCTCTAAATATTTTCTTTCTTTTCTTTTTCAATTCTCTAAATACATTCTTTTCTTAAATTTAAAAATTTCTTTAAAAATTTCTTTTCTCAAAATTTATTCTCTCTTTAAAAACTTTCTTTCCTTTGAATCATCAAATCTTGTACGACACGACCATTTCCTCGAACTTAACTTCAACCTCTAAATCTCCCTATAAAAATTCTTCAAACAAATGATTCTTCTTTTCAAATTCTCTTTAAATTCTAAATTCTGTTTTTTTTCTTTTCTTTCTTCTTCCTCTCTTTTCAACTAAAATTTCCTAAAAAAATCAATCAACAACTTTTTGCAAAAAACAAATTCTTCTTTCATTAAATTATCAATTCAACAAACTCATCTCAATCACCAACCATTTTTTTTTCTCTCTCTTCTCTTACATAAATTTTTCTTTTAAAAACTTAAAATTTCCTTCAATTAAATAACTTCTTTCTTTCTTATTTAAATTTCTTCTTTCAAATTCTAAAGCAAAATTTTATTTAAAACTTCTTTTTTTTTTCTCTCTCTCCCAAATCTTATAAAAATAATAATATTCACCTACAATAATAAAAAAAAATAAAATAAAATAAAATAAAACTAAAATAAAATTCTATTTTTCTACTTCTTCACATCTCTCCTTTTCATTTCAAATTTTTCTCTTTTAATTTTTCTCGAACCAATCTTTTCATCTTCTCCAAAACTATCCTTATCTCCTTCCTGCATTTCTCAAATACCTCCTCCTCTCCTACCGGAACCACCTCTCCAATCTCCAAGAGTTCCTCTGCCACGTTGAAGGAAGCAGTGTCTATAATTGTATCTACCTCCCCACACAACTCTTCTGCGAACCTTACTCGTCGACCCTGACGAGGTTTATTCGACCACACCTGGTCCAGCGTGTCTTCAGGTTCTTCGTTTCCACCCGTGACCTGAGGGTTTGCCTCAGTTGGTAAAAGCAATGCAGGCTCCCCAATCGGGTCTTCAATGGTATTCGATGTCTAAACAAAACTCATCAGTAACCTCATCCTTGAAAAACAACAACTAAAAGCTTACTTCGAAGATGGGGTCAGGTTCTAAGAATAACCTTGGCGCCACCTCTACCTCTACCTCTGCTTCTCTTTCCTCCTTGTCATCTTCAATGACCACCCGTCGTTTCTTGGGTGTCCGCCCTGGAACAGGGACTTCATCTTCATCTTCCTCCACCAATTCGTCAACTTCTTCTTCGACACCCCGCTTCGAACTCGTGGCCTGGGTTACCCAGGTTGTGATCTCGTTGTTGAGCTCCTTATCATTCTCCTCCACCAATTGATCATTTCCAACCGAGACATCCCAAATGTCTTCGACCACCTCTTTTGTTTTAGGGATCACCCAAAACTTGGTCTTGGTAAACCGTTGTTTGATCTCTGCATTCTTTGTCAACGCATTGCACGCCACTCGTCGCCAACGGCAAAACTCGCATTTCTGGCGAGGGCCTCGAGTTGCCGTACTTTCGACACAGAAGTATTCCATACTTTCACAAGCCGTGAAAGCTTGGGAAAACTGTCGCGTAATCATTCCCCCATCCGCTTTAGGGTGTGGAGGCGTAGGTGTGGGAGTAGGACAATTCATTATAATAGGGAAATTAATAAATAAGGAAAAAAATATATATAGAAGAAGGGAAACTAGTGTGAGAAGATGGCTCAAGCTCAACGGAGCTCGCAATTCTTATACCCGGGCATCTGTCACGCGCCACGTGACACTCAAGGCAAAAGCAGCGCATTAAATCAATAATATCGAGTCCTAAATCTATACTCGAAGCGCAGAAAGCAATTCTCCATAGCAACTGTGATTCCCCTTTGTGTACTTACTATTTAACTGCGCTAGCCTAAACTCTAAATCTAAATTAGTCAATCTCCCAATAGGGTGCCTTAGTCTCATTTTCAATAAGCGACGCACAGCGCTAGGATAAATGTAATAGTACAGTAGTAGTTTTCATTAAAAGTTTTGTTAATTAATAAAAAGGGGTAAATTGAGCATGGACGGATATTTAGTGAAGAGGGTCTAAGTGTATGTTAGTAATGGTCAATGGTATGGGAATGGTGCAATGAGAGGGAGGTCAATGCGAGGAGGTATAAAGGATATAAAAGGGTTGGGTATTTGGTTCGATATTCCTTAGAATTAAATTATAAAACGTATTTACATTTAATAGTGGTAAAATCTTTAAGTTAAATCATTGTTATTGTATCTTTCTTTTATTTTCTCAATAAATCATTTCTAAATCCTAAATCTTTGATTATTGAGTTTCCAACCCTTCGTGAGATCTTAAGAATTCCTATTACCTTTGAAACTATCTTATAATTCTTCTCGAACATACCTCGAACATGTAGCTCTTACTTTGAGTGACCTTCAAATCATTTCCTCGAATCATTCCTCTGTGCTTCGAAGAAGTTTCTAAATCCCTCATCTCACTTTCAGGAACATCCTCGACCTTGTGCGTAGGTCGTCCGGTGACAATATCCAGTTTGGACAACTTAATCTGCTTCCTATGATGGATTTTCACATATTTATGGGTTGGGATATCATTACTGGATTAATATGGATGCTTGGGGATGTTATTTGGGGCCTGGAAAGTTGATTTCATTTCTTTATATGCTTTGGGTTTCATTATATACTCTTTGGAGGAGTTATTTTGCCTGTTTCTTTATGGTATCTGCTTTTATCTGTTTTCTCTATAAATGGTATGGGTTTATGATATCATTAATTGTGATGGAGGGTCCCTACTGGAGGTCTAGGTGTTTAAGCTGCTTGAAATGCATGCCATGAAGAGGTGATGGGCTCTGTCAATGCTGTGATTTCTGGGGAGAGAAGTGACATCATCTGTATTGAAGGTCTGTGCACTCCAGTGGATTTTGGTATAAGGGAGGATTTGACAGGTTAATGGACATCACTTACTTACACAATTCAAATAAACATTATAACACAATGATTATCATATATAAATATATTATAAAGCATTTATAAATTGATATTATCTTTATATTAGCTATAACTATATTTTATTAACCTATTTTCCACCACTACCACACACCAATCCAAATATTGTTAGTTTACACTGAGCATAACTATTTCATTAGTCTTCCCCTGAGGTTTAATCACTAAATAATTTATCAATAAGTAGTAGGACCATTAATATTTACTATTAAATCATCCTTAGATACTAGCATACACTGACAATTGGGGGTCTTTCCTTAATTGTTACTTACACCACACAATATGGGGGGCGGACTTGCTAGCAAGTCCCCAACCTTCAACCCTAATTCATATCTAATTGAGCAAAAATTGAGGTAGTGATGAAACAATAAACAACAAAGGTTGAACCTACTTTGAGAATACATTGAAAAAGACTTGAATATTTATTGGAGAAGCAGCTGAACATTACTACAAAAAATCTTGATATCTGACTTACAGGAAGTTTTCAAGAAATATTGAAATAAGGGTATCTCACAGCCTAAAAATGGCTGGAAAATGGTTAAGACTTTAAAAAATCATGTTTTTTTTTGTAGTTATTGATAAACAGTAAAAATCTCATATGAGCTGAAGTAAAATCTGTTTTAAATAAATATGCACATTTTTTCAATATATAGGGCAATCACCTAATATCATAAAAAAATTTAAGAAAAATACTTAGTGAAAAGATATAGTTAATTGCATTTTATCAGCAAAATTTTCAAAAAAATAAATATTTATTCAAATTTTATGACTGCATATAATTAAATATCATCAAGCCATAAGATATATGTGTAAGGCACATTACTTCTTCTAAATGAATTCAACATAAATTTTGATGCAGGTATTATTTATGTAATTAATATAGATAAATTCTTTTTACAATTAAGTAAAAAAAATTTTAGAAATATTATTTAAAAAAACAACTCAATTATATTTTCAACATATCAAAATAATAAAGGAGAAATTTTAATGATAATAAAAAAATGGCCAATGAATAGTGCACTATTTTAGTGGTTTTTTTTGTTTCAGGCTGTTAACTGTTCCTTGTCATTTAATATTATATATATATATATGTATATACATAAATTTTTTATTTAGTTTAACAATCAACCTTCCTTCTCTTTCTCTACTCTCTCATAGATCTTATTCTTCTCACCTCTCACATCTCCTTGCTCCCTTACCCTTTATTATCTTATCCCATGTTCTATCCCCTCTTTATCACTTGTACTTTTTCCTCTAAACCCCTTTTTATCTTCTCTCAATCAAAACAACTATTTTTTCTTTCCTTCTCACCCCTTTTTCTCAATAGAAAGTGAGTGGGGTGAGATAGAAGTTAAAATGGGTGGTGTGGAAAGTGAAAAGGATATATTTAGGTGAAGAGCAAAAGGGGTGGTATGCATAGAAGCAGGAGTTGAATTAGGAGATAAAGGGGTAGGGTGGGTTAGAGAGGGTAGTAAGTGGGGTGGGTGAGATGGGTAAATGTTTCAATAAAGAACAATGATGTGAGACAGGGAGAGATGATAAAGGGGTTAGATTTAGTGATAAGGGTAGCAAGAGGAGTTGGTTGGGGTGAAAATTGACAAGCAAGATGTAGGGAGGTAGATTAAACAAGTGAAAAAGGGTTAAGAGTTTGGAAAACTAGGCTGGGAGAATTGGCAAGTGCAGAAAAATTAGAGGGATTGTGAGAAAAATGGGATGTGAGAAAATAGTAGCAAAGCATGTAGAAACAAATCAAATAATTTTCAGAGTAGTGGAGAGGGGATACAGTGAGGCAGTAAAAAACTGAAGGTGAGCCCTATCTTTTAGCCGAAAGATAGCATTCACCCTGTCAGTTTACACAAAATTTCCTCTACTATTAAAAATAATCAGAAAATCTTGTGTATGTCTATTTGTAAACCTAAATACATAAAACTTACATCATGATTGACTGTTTTTCATAAATACTGATATTTATAGCAGATAAATAATTAAAAGATAAAGAGTAACCATAAAAAATTAGTAAATATTTATACAAATAATTTCACAAAGCTCTTCTAATAATTATGAATGAGATAAAGAAAAAAATAAGTAAATTTTGGAAACAAGTTGTAACAAGAACCAAAAATATATTAATACTTAAAGCTATTATTTTCATGTTATTTATAAGGTAATTTTAATTAGATTTTAGTTTAATTTTAAATACTTTTACTGGGATTCAAAATAGCTGCTACCAGAATTATAGAGTTCAAAAAAGGTTTAACATAAAATACATTATTATATTTAAAATTTTATCTTTATTTATTGTTCTATAATAGCTATACATACCTGAATAGCAACTTGTAATGAATAAATTTTTTGGAAGATTAAACAAGATATCTGTCACAATATATTTACTATAGTATATTCAGTAACAGAAGAATGTTTCTTGAGTCCTTTCATTGCTTAAAATATTTTGCACCAATGAATATAAACATTTTTTCAAAATTATATATCTTAGATTTTATGGAACTTGGATTGAACTTCTAATGACATCCTGTCCTGACTGTAGCTCAAGATTACTTAATCCATGAGAATTTATTTTATTTTTCTTGAATTTTAATATTACATTTTTCAATATATGTAGAGTTAAATTCTTTTATTGAACAGATTTATGACAATTAATACAAAATTCTGAAAATAAATTTATTATGATGATTTTTTTAAATTAATTTTAAATAAAAAAAATCTTCAATTTTATTTTATCATATTTGTATGTTCATTTTTTTACATTTGGCGTACGACCAACTGTTCTAAACTTAATTTTTCTAACCTAATACATAGAAAAAAAACACATGCAATTTTCTTGTTATGCTTAAGATACTTTAAAAGAAGAATTTTTTGTTTTTAATAAAAAATATCTAGCACCTTCCAAGTATCAAATTTTTTTTTTTAGCTTTTCCTTTCTAAGTCTATAAAAATCCTCAAGTGCCTAATTTGGATAATTTAAAAATAATATTAAAATCATTGATTCAAATTTTAATAGAATTCAAGCTTACAACCTTGATATTTCTTTTTAATATTTTCTGTAAAGTTAAAATGTAGTCTTTTGGATTGAAATGTCAAGAAAATGAATTCATTCAAGCATAGATTATTTATAAGGGAACCAAAAAGATCTACTTAGCCTTATTTTTTCACAAAATAAAAAATTAATTTTCTGTTGTAGGTTTAATAATTTAATGACACATTATATATATATATATATTTACAATTGACATGAGAATTATAATGACAATATGGAATTTATAAATCATTAATATGTGTTTTTTCACTTGAGAATAATTTGTGCACTGTGAGTTGCCAATCAAATTGGTCAACACACTTGTTCAGGAAAAACAGATTGTGCACTTGCACTATTTTATTTAATTTACTACTCAACACTAAGAAATGTAATATTTTTTCTTTCTACTTATAATATTTTTGTAATTTCAGATTAATTAAAAATAAATTATCACAATATTAACTTGTATAATGGATATAATTATACATACATTGTATCTTACTTCACAATAGAATCCCTCACATAAAAATCTCTATGAACATGAAAATAGGATGATAGAGAAAAGTCCACTTTAATCTATCATTAAAGTCCCTCAAAAATAACAAAAATTAAACTTTAAAAGATAAAAAAAATAAGAATTTGTATAATCTGTTAAGTACCCTCAGGTAAACACTTTTTTTATCCTTAATGATTTAATTCATGCAAAATAAAGAATTCAGTTTGAATTTTTAAAGGATATTTTGTCATTTATATAATTTTTACCTTTGAAATTTCAGATTTTTTTCAATAATTTTTCTTTCAAAACATAAATTCACTGAGTAGCATTGAATTTTTATGACTCTTTTGAATCCCTGAATCAAATTAAAATAGGCTTACTGAATACTGGCTGATTGAATGAATAGTGCTTCAGAATTTCAAGTAAGTATTTTAATTCTAAAATATATCTGATACAATGATTATGTATTTAATTACTTATTTTAATCTTAAAAATATAGATATTAATTTTGTCATTGCTTTATCCTTTTTATGCATTTATAACATTTCTAAGGAAGATAGGACCCTGATACTAGAAGAATTAAACTTTATTTAAGATACATAATCACACTCTGTTAATTTTTAATTATTTTAGAAAAGGAGAAGTGAAAGTGCCTCACTGAGTCAATTTTTTTTTCAAAAAAAATTGCTATGTTTTATTTTTATGGTTTTGTGTATTTCATACAGTATGCTAAATTATAATATCTGAGAGGAAGTATTTCTATTTTTATTTAGAAATATAATTCATTTAAATAGAAAATGAATTCATTCACTGGCTAAAAATTCTTTTAATACATCTAAGAAAACTTCATTTTGTATGTTATCATCAATAAGGTTGAAGATTTGGATTCTGAAAAAATGGATGATTAATCAAGAATTCACTGGTGTTTTTTAATGTTCTCAGTTATATTAACTAAATTTATTACAAAATTTAAAATTAATTCTCATGAAAGATATAAATAATATTATTTCTTCTTCTTCTTCAACTTTAATTCAAAAAGATGATCTAAACATATTTCATCAAAAAGGTATTGCTGATTCCGAATATTGTTATTATTTCCTTATTATGATTTAAATTGAGCTTTGAATACACTTTCATAATGCTTTCTAAAAAGACTCATCCATCCATGGTCAAAATTTCAAGATGAGTTCAAAATAAAGCTCAGAATGATTTCAGCCTGAGTTTAGTCTGAGTTCCATCTGACTTCAAGTTGAGAACTTGCTAGAAAGTCCCTCCCAAATATTGTGTGGTGTTATTATTTGGTATTAGCCTTAGGACATTATTTTTACACTATTATATCTCATACAAACCAAATATTTGAGTCTGAAGCACATTAGTGGGCCATCATAACTCAGTGATTATGGAAAAGAACCCTTATAATAGTTGTAATAATATTTAATAATAAAAATTAGGTATTTACAGTAGTAACTTTACCCTACATAAACCCAATTTCACTTGGCATTTGGACACCAATATAACACCCAATTAAATTAATAATTGGTTTAAGCTTGGTAAGCTAATTATTCACCCTTATAAAGGTCAAGTTGAACCTATCATTTTATTTTCAAAAGATTTTTTTAAATTTCTCTTATATTTTATTTAAATAAATAAAGATATAAATTCAAGGTAAGCTCCAGTGCTTTTATTAATAATTATATTGATAATAATTTTGGTCTACTAATTACCATACATGTTTTCTCTTTTGTAGATGTAAAGAATAGTTATCTAAAGTCCTAATGAGTGCTCCACAGGACAATTTAAGTAATAAAACTGCTTTTAACACCAGGTCTAAATCTAAAAACACTGTTCCAGGAAATCACTATGGAGGGCCAATCTTAACCACAACCAGAAGCAATGAGCATAGAGGAAAAGAACACCTTATTAAAAAAGATAACTATAAAAAAGACTTCACCTCCTCTTCAGGATCAACTGTACCATTTGGCTAAACAGATTCTGAAACTAGAGAAGTCAAGATCTTCCATACTAAAGGAGGTATAACAGCTGCAAAACAACTGCAAGGTGGGATTTTAGCAAATGAAACAAACTTTAGCAGATTTAAAGAGAGTAAAGCCAAATCAGAAACCCCCTACACAAGGAGGATCAAGTCATTCCCAGTAAAAAATCTTGGTAGAGAAATGGAAGTGGAATTGTTTCCATCAGCAGTGGTAAAGCCACAACTGCAACAGGGATTCACCCCCTCACCAGACAAACTTAGCTCACCCTTACAGAGGAAAGCAAAAGCGCCAAAGTCAGGGCTTGCTCCTATCCCTTGGTAAGTAGATTACCCTTTCAGATTGAACACAATACTAATAATTAAAATGTAGGTAATTTTATTGATGTTAATTCTGTCCAGAAAATTGAGGATGACTTAAAAAAATTAGGTTTTGATATAGATACACCTGATTCATCTTTTTTTATTAACAATAGTACTATTTATAATAATAATACAGTTAAACCTCAGATGCCGCAACTTATTAGTGAGTTTAGAGCTTCAAAAAATAGTGAAGAATGTGAGAAAAAAGATGTTGAGTATTTTAATAATAACGCAACTGTCCATAGAATTGTTTCAGCATTATGGAATAGAATGGCTGAGTGTGAGGAACAGACAATTAAACTCACAAGCAAAACAATTTTGTCCTTGAAATTGAATATCTCTCAATTGGCAACAAGAAATAAAGAAATAGAGAAAGAACAATTGGCTCTAACTCTTAAATATGATTCTTTAAGTAATAAATATAGTGACCTTTCAAACAAATTCTGTGAGTTGGAAAAATTGTACTAAGCACATTTATTAAAATATGAATTAAGAAAAAAGTTATCTTTTGCACAAACAAATCAGAGTGTTTCTGATCTGTTACAAAGATCAAATAAGGTTGGGATTGAAACTTCCAGTCTAATAATGAATCAGGATAATCATAAATATACATAGTATAATAATATTCCTTTCTTAAATAAAATCAGAAGAGCTAGCCAAAGATTGATCAGTACTCAACTTATGATGGGGAACCCATCTCTGATTGGCAGCATTTTATTAAAAGAATTAATAATTTAAAATTCTCATATAAGTTACCAGATGAAGAAATAACATTGAAGCTGATCTCTTTATTTAAGGATGTTGCTTTATTATGGTTTGAAGCTGTATTAAGTGAGGGTAAGGATTACTCTTGGGATGAATGGAAACCCCTGATTCAAAATCAATTTGTAGGTTCAAAATTTAGACTAACTCAGCAAAGATTATATGAGTAAACTAGGTATAATCCCTTGAATGGTGACAAAACTATGGTATTTTTAATGAATTTGAATAAAATATTGAAAGCCAGTGAGCCAAAAATGGATTTTAACTTATGGAAAGATAAAATAATAGATAAATTACCTATATCTGTCAGAGACAGTGTTGTAGCTAGAACAATTATGGTTAATGAATACTCTGAATTTACTAATATTTGTAAAGAAATATTATTAAACCATAAGTACAAAGAAAGGTACACCACTTATAGACCAAATAATGAACCTGTAAAAAATAAGAATTCAAAAACACTGCAGGAAAATCAGAAAAAACCTACTGCACCTGTAGTACCTAAAAAGTATGAGACTAATACTTGTTATAAGTGTAATAAGCCTTGGTTTAAAGGTCACAAATGTGAGAAGAATATAAATATTGTTGAAAATCAGCATGAATCTGAAAATAAAACAGAAAAAAGTAATGATTCAAGTGATTATGACAGTAATATCTCAGATAGTGATGAAAATGAGGTCTGTATGTTGGAAGATTATTTTCCCATCTTTAAAAATCTAATATTAAGTATGGACTCAAATGAATCCTTAATAAATTTTGAGGATGCTGAAATCATTAAGGATATACAAGCTGATAACTTTAAAATGACACCTATCACAGTTCCAGAAATCATTTCTGGAGAAAATGTAAATATAGTATTGGACACAGGAGCTGCTGATTGTGTTGTTTCTGCAAATACATTACAGAAAATTGATAGTGATTATAAGTCAAAGCTTGAACCCCTTCAAATTAAAAATTGGAGAGGGTTTGAATCAGTACAACACCCCATTGGTAAATACAAAGCTTCTGTTTTCTTTAAACATAAAAACAGTTATGTTAGAGTTACTTTTGACTTTGTAGTAATGGATAATACTAATTGTAGTAGCTGTTTTATCATTGGAAATGACATTCTGAATAAGTTTGGTGAGAAACTAGATCCTTCTAATATTAATTTTAAAATTGGCATGAATGGTAAAAGAAAATTTAAAATATATTCTTGTAACACAGTCTTACACATTGAGTCAGCCATAGATATTCCTTGCAAGGGAAGAAAATCCAATGAGTTGGAACTTTTGGATACAGAAATTTCAAAAGCATCATTTGGCACTCAGATAAGTGAAACTGAGAAGGCAAATATTTTGGACTTAATTAAAGCATTTACAATGGCTTTTGCACATGGGACCAATGAACTTGGCCTTGTAAATGATCATGAGATGAAGATTAGTTTAACCTGTGGTATGGATAATATTCCTAATAGTCTTAAAAATAAACCATACCCTGCTTCACCAATGAAGAAGAAAGACATAGAGGAAAATATTAAGATGTTTTTAAAGATGAAAATTATTGAAAAGGTTGAAAGTACACCAAAATATTGTGTGATATCACCAGTGCTAATTTCTTATGAACAAGATAAAGCAAGACTGTGTGGTGATTATAGAGCATTAAATACATTTACAGTAGATGATATTTATCCCTTGCCAAGGATTGCCTCTATACATGCTACCCTTAAAGTTGCTAAATACTTAAGTTGCCTAGATGGAGATAAAGGGTATCATCAAATTTCTGTTGAAAAGAATTCACAGAACTTTTTGTTGATAAAAGCATATATGGGAATATATAAATACGTCAAATTGCCATTTGCACCAAAAAATGCTCCATTATTATTTCAGAAATTGATGGATATAACATTCCATAATGAAATGATTGAGGGATGGTTAATAGTATACATTGATAGCTCATAGTGTCCTATAAGACATATGATGAACACTTAATCCACTTAAAGAAGGTATTTCAGAAGATGGATGAAATAAAAATGACTCTTGAATTGGAGAAATTTAAATTTGGGTTTGAGTCTTTAAAAGTGCTTGGTCATATTGTATCTGGCTTACAAATATGTGTAGACCAAAATAAGGTGGCTGCAATTAAGAATATTTTAATTCCACAAAATTTAAAGGAAATTTAATCTTTTCTTGGTAAGTGTGATTATTATAGACAATATATAAAGAACTACCAATTAATTGCTGCACCCTTGAACACACTGATAAAGAAATCAGAAGCTTTCATTTGGAATAATGAAAAACAACAGGCTTTTGATAAGTTAAAAGAATGTTTAATGACAGCTCCTATCTTAGGATTACCAGATTTCCAATTACCTTTTTTATTATATACTGATGCAAGTTTTATTGGTTTGGGTGCTGCTTTGCATCAAAAAAAAGTCATTGAAGGGAAAATGTCACAAGTAGTAATTTGCTATATTTGACATACTCTAAGAAGTAGTTAATTGAAATATGGTGCTACTCAACTTGAATGTTTGGAAGTTGTATGGGCTCTTTAGAAGCTACATTATTACCTTGAAGAATAAAACTTTGAGTTAATAACTTACTGTAGTGCTGTTAAGTCACTCTTAAACATGAAAACTCCTAATAGACATATGTTTAGATGGAAATCAGCTGTACAAGAATACAGAGGACAGATGACTATTACACATAGAACAGGAACCTTACACTCTAATGTAGATCTGCTATATAGAGTACCTCTACCAAGTAATGATGATAATCCTGCTTATGTTCCTGAAGCAGAGATTATTATCATTTATATCATTTATACTGTATATCTTTAGGATGAACTTATGCAATCAATTCTTGTTAATTATGCTTCAGATCCTGACTTGATTAAACTTACTACAATATTAAATGATTCATCTAATGCTTCAATGAGTGTCTTAATAAAAACATTACCACAAAATATAAAGAAGCATTAGAAAAAGGAAAATTTTTCATTGAAGATGGTTTTATATATTACAGAAATAAATTAAGCAATGTAATTGTAATTCCCCCTTCAATGAAGGAGTTAATGTTAAGCATATGTCATGATGATATATTGGCAGGTCATTTTGATTTCCATAAAAAATTAACCAGAGTAAAAAATACAAATTGGTGGATTAACATGTCTGATGATGTTCAAAAATATGTTGAGACATGTGATTCTTGTCAAAAATTCAAATGATTGACAGGCAAAAGAGCTGGATTATTACAACAACTTGAGCAACTAAAAGCTCCATGGGAAATAGTTAACATGGACTTTGTAACAGGTTTTCAAATAGCAGGGAATAAAAGTTATAACTCCTGCTGGATATTTGTACATAGATTTACCAAAATGTGTAAATTTATTCCTACCTAAAAAGAGGTTTCTGAAAAGTACTTAGATTCTTTATGGTGGACACAAATGTTAAATACAGCAGGATTCCCCAACACAATAGTTTCAGACAGAGATCCAAAATTTACATCTTATTTCTGGACATCACTTATGGATGTTTCAAGTTGTCAATTAAAACTTTCTACCGCACAGCATCCACAAACTGATGGGCTAGCAGAAAGAATGATCCAAACCTTAGAAGATATGATAAGAAGACATTGTGCTTTTAGTCTTAGCTTTAAAGACAATACAAATTCACACATGATTGGGTAGCCCTTATCCCAGGTTTAGAATTTGCATTCAATAGTACAGTACATTCTGTCACTGGAAAAAAGCCATTTGAGTTATGGCTGGTTTATGTACCTAATACCCCTTCTTGAACTCTTAATAAATTACCTATATTGGATATCCATCCAAGTACTAAATCTTTTCTTCTGATGCAACAATTATGCAGAAAGCATGCTCAAGAATGTATAAATAAGGCAATTGAGTATGAGAAGAAAAGACGGGATAAAGCTGGTAATGAGCAAAATTTCAAAGAGGGTAATGAAGTCCTTATTTATACACTAAATTTCAATTTTAATGGTAATGTTAAACTGAAGGATCCATTCATTGTACCATTTTTAGTAAAAAATATGGTTGGTAACAATGCTGTTGAAGTTATTCTATATGCACCATATGATAGAAAACATTGAGTATTTCCTATTTCTCTTATAAAAACATACCATTCTAATGATACTGATCAATTTCTAAGAAGATCAGGCAGGCATTAACAGAAACCTGAAGAAATAGTTGAAAAGGAAGAAATGGAAAAGATACTTGATAAGAGACACCTTACTAAAGAAAAGGGAGTTGAGTATCTATTAAGTTTTAAAAATAAATCAAGTAAATATGACCAGTAGATTCCAGAAAATTAAATCTCTGATCTTAAAAATCTCTTTAAAAAATTTAAATCCAAATAATATGTTTCATTCAGTATATGCATCATAGAAAATTTAAAAAAATTATCTTTTCTATTCATTCCTTACTTATTAATTAAAATGTCTTAACATTTTTTTATTATTTTTTTGGGTGAGGAAGTTTCAGCCTATGTATCCCAAGGACTGAGTAATTCTTATTTTTAAAATATGATAACCTTAATTACATCAATCTTATAACTTAAAAGTAAGGTTATAATAATTACATATATGGTTATAATACTTATATATATAATTATTACACTATTATATGACTTATAGTAGTTTAAATAGCTTATCAATAGGTTAATAATACCTATTAAGGTGTTGATGGAGTCATAATATACTTATCTTAAGTAATTTTAAGTTATTATAGACATACATAAGCTTATATGTATACATAAACCTTATATTCAGTGAAATATGTAGTTATATTATGTATATTTAGGTCGATAAGTGTGTTTTAACCTCTTGATAGCCTATAAAATTTCTTTTCCAGCTTATTTTAGGTCATATGGACATATTTTAAGGACTCACAATGCCTAAACAAGCATATAAACCTTTTTTAGGGGCATATATCCAGTTTGGACAACTTAATCTGATTCCTTTAATGGATTTTCACAGATTTATGGGTTAGGATATGATTACTGGGTTAATATGGATGCTTGGGGATGTTATTGGGGGCTTGAAAAGTTAATTTTGCTCCTTTATATGCTGTGGGTCTCATTATATACTCTTTGGATGAGTTATTTTATCTGTTTCTTTATGGTATCCACTTTTATCTGTTTTTTCTATTAATGGTATGAGTCTGTGGTATCATTAATTGTGATGGAGGGTCCTTACTAGAGGTCTGGGTGTTGAGCCTGATTGAATTGGATTCCTTGGGGAGATTATGGGCCCTCAAAGTTCTGTAATTTCTAGGGATAGCAGTGACATCATCTGGATTAAAGGTTTGTGCACTTCAGTAGATTTTGGTATAATAAAGGGAGGATTAGATGGGTTATTGAAAATCACTTACTTACTACACATCAAATAAAAACTATAAAAAATTATTATCATATATATATATATTAAAAAGCATTTATAAATTGATATTATCTTTATATAATCTATAACTATATTTTATTTTTCTATTTTCCACCACTAGTGCACATAAAAATCGAAGTATTGTTACTTTTTATTGAGAATAACTATTTTATTAGTCTTCTTCTGAGTTTTAATCACTAAATCATTTATCAATGAATACTAGGACCATTAATATTTACTATTAAATCATACTTAGATACTAGCATACTGTCAGTGTATCTAGTATTTAAGTATGATATAATAGTATTTATTTATGGTCCTACTACTTATTGATAAATGATTTAGTGATTAAACCTCAGGGGAAGACTAATAAAATAGTTATACTCAAATAAAACTCACAATACTTGGATTTAAATGTGTGCTAGTGGTGGAAAATAGATGAATATAATATAGTTATAGCTTATATAATGATAATATCAATTTATAATGGCTTTATAATATATTTCTAAATGCTAATAATTGTATTGTAGTGTTAGTTTGAATTTTAGTAAGTGAATTATGTCTAATAACCTTCAAAATCCTCCCTTACCTATACCAAAATCCACTGGAGTGCACAGACCTTCAATCCAGATGATGTCACTGCTATCCCCGGAAATTACAGCACTTTGAGGGCCCATCACCTCCCCATGGCTTCCACTTTAAGGAGATTAAACACCCAGACCTCAATTAAGGACCCTCCATCACAATTAATGATAACACAGACCTATACCATAAATAGAAAATCCAGATAATAGCGGATACCATTAAGAAACAGGTAAAATAACTCATCCAAAGAGAATATAATGAAACCCAAAGCATATAAAGTAAACAAATGAAATTTTCAAGCCCCCAATAACATCCCCAAGCATCCATATTAACCCAGCAATGACCTCCCAACCCATAAATCCGTGAATATCCATCCAAGGAAGCAGATTAAGTTGTCCAGACTGAGTGTATGTGCCTGAAATAGATGTTTATGCTTCTGTAGGTGTTGTGAGTCCACTGGATACGTCCATATGAGCTAAAATAAGCAGAAAAACAAAGGTTATAGGCTATTAAGAGGCTAAAACCCACTTATATACCTAAATATACATAATATACTGCATATTTCACTGAATATGATATTTATGTATACATATAAGCTTATGTATGTCAATAATTACTTAATATCACTTAAGATAAGTATATTATGACTCCATTAACACCTTAATAAGTTTTATTAGGCTATGGATAAGCTATTTAAACTACTATAATTTATATAATAGAGTAATAATTATATATATATGTAATATAATAATATATATTATTATTTTAACCTTATTTTTAAGATATAAGCTTAATGTACTTAAGGTTATCTTATTTAAGTATAAGAAATACTCAGTCCTAGGGATATCTAGGCTGACACATACACTGAAATATGCATGGATTTCATAAGATGAATTGCGCTGAAAGTTAAAAAAATATATTTTCTTTCTTTGGCTACTGAGCTGATCAATAGTATTCAGGGTGCAGAGACAATCACATTCCTAGATCATAGGGAAGTTTACTGTAAAATATGTTTGAAAGAAGCAGATGAACACAAACTGGCATTCTTCACTAAATTTGGTCATTTTGAATGGTTGGTAATGCATTTTGGTCCATGTAACACACCTTCCACTTTCCAACACTTCACCAATAACATCTTCAGAGATAGAATAGGGATAGATGTGGAAGTGCATCTAGAAAACTTCTTGATCAACTCCATATCAATGGAGGAACATAGATATGTGTGAAGGATTTTTTATGTGCTTGATGGAGGCACAAGTATGGTTAAACCCAAAAAATGTGTCTTCTCAGTAGCTGAAATTCCCTATCTGGGTATGATCATTTCAAATGATAGAGTGTGCGCGTACCAGGAGAAATTAAATGCAGTAATGGAGTGTCTAAAACCAGAATCAGTAAATGATCTTCAGTCATTTTTAGGCTTTGAAAATATTTACTGCCATTTATTGAAAATTTCTCCCACATTTACCACCCACTGCATGACCTTACAAAGAAGGAAGCCAAATTTGGATGGACAAGAAGCCAACAAGATGGTTTTGACTACCTGAAAATATAATATTTGATGGCCCCTTTTCTTTAAATTCCATATTTACTAAACCGGTTGTTCTGGAATGTGACTGCTCAGACTTTGCACTAGGTGCAGTACTATCCCAATACAATGCCCAAAATGGCTTACACCTAGTAGCATATTTTTCATGTAAACTTTTAGGTGCCTAAATAAACTATGAAATTTATGATAAGGAGCTATTGTAATTAGTAGAATTAGTATGAACCTGTAGCCACTATTTGGAAGGAGGACCAGACCATTTACAAGTTATAATCTACATGGATCACAAAAACTTGGAAGCCTTCGTGACCACTAGAAAGTTGACTTTCAGGAAAGAACCCTGGAAAGAACTTCTAAGAATCCTTAATTTTGTTGCTAAATTACAACCAGGGAAAAAAATTGGATAACATGATGCACTATCATGATGTCTTGAATTGCACCCAGCCACAAACCAGCTCTATACTGTTGGTGCAAAGATGTGTAAGAATTAGCTGATGAGTATTTGATGGAATCAGTAAGATGGGCCAGGAATAGTATAAGGGAGTGCAGGGGTAAGTATACATGCTCCTATCCAAGGAGGTCTTTGTAATGAAATGATAGGGTGAGTATCACCTGGAAGGGGAAGCATTGTATTAGAATGAAAGGATAGTGGTTCCAAATGATGAAGATCTAAAGGGGAAGGTTGTCAAATCAAGGCACAACTACCCAATGGAAGGAAACCACTAAAGAAAGTAGATCTGTTAAATTGTAAATTTCACTGGAATTCCATGGAGGCATACATCAAGTGCTATGTAGCTGCATGTGGCTTTTCAAGAGGAACAAGTTCAGCCCAAAAGTTAAGCCACTGACCCTTTTAAGCATACATAATCAGCCATGGAAGGAACTCTTTTATGGCCTGATAGTTAATTTACCCAAGTCAAAAGTAAATAATACTATCCTCACAGTTGTTGACCACTGCACAAAGATGGTGCACTTTGTTGCCACCACTACCAAAGTGATATCAGAGGGTATTTCAGACTTAATGGTGGCATATTTCTGGAAGCTATATGGATTTCCTGAAAATATAGTAGCAGATAGGGGAATTACTTTTAACTCTAAGTTGTTAAAGGTAATGTATGAGTAACTAAAAATTAATCCCATCTTGTTAACAGCATGGAATCTGTAAACTTATGGGCAATATGAGATGTTGAATAAGGCAATTGAAAAATACTTGAGCCACTTCATTAGCTATCAGAAAGATGATTGGGTGCAGCTGCTATCATTGGCTGAATTTTTATACAATAACTGGGCACATTCTGCAAAAGTAATTTCACTTTTCTATGCCAAATATGGATATCACCCAGCTTTCTCAATTGGTACCCCATCCATATTGCAAGTTCTAGAAGCTGAATAATAGATTCAGAATATACTGAGTATATGTCAAGATTCAGAAGTAGCACTCAATTTTTCTCAACAGTCAATGAAGTGATATCATGATCAAAGGAAAACCCAGTAATTGAAACTAAAGGAAGTTGATAGGGTTTGGTTAAGATCATGATTCCTTTCCACATTTAGCCCAAGTGCCAATTTATATCACAAGAAATTAGGCCCATTTACAAGCAAGCACATGATATCTGACTCAGCATACAAATTTGAACTCTCAATTTCAATGAGACAAGTGCACCCAGTGTTCAATATTTCATTACTTACAAAGTTCTAAGAAGATAAAACACCAGGGCCTCCAGAGGAGCCACAAGCACCAGTCTATTTAGGAAATGAAGAGTAATTTTAAGTAGAGAGGATTATTTCTAAGCAGGTGTACAGGGGAAAGGATAAGTATTTAGTGCACTGTAAAGTTTATGGAGTAGGAGATAGGTCATGGGAACCAGTAGAGAGCTTAAATAATGCTAAGTGGAAGGTGAAGGAGTTTGAGAAGAAGTATAAGGGGAAGGAAGGGTAAAAGAGGGGGGTAATGTTAAAATTTGAGTTGAGAAGTGAGGAGGAGGAGCACTGTGGTGGGCTCTATGCATTATAATAGGCAGGAGCAAGCAATATTGCATAAGATGGTTTTATGGGGCAAGCACTGTGGGGAGCTCCTCATTGGACAACTTACTTAGTAATCCATTTACACCTAAACCTGGAAAGCTTGCGGTTGTTTTGAATCCCATCCCCAGCCAAAATCATGAATTTAGGTAAGCTGACCTATTCTTTTGGCAGAGATGAGAGGTAAGACAACTGCAAGCTTTCCAAAATTAGCTGCACTTCTTAGTCTCCCATAGCTGTAACCCTCAAAGATTTCAGCTCCAACAGAGTCAGTCTTAGTTAGTCTCACTTCTGTCTTCAGCATAGTCAGTCCTTCCTTAGGCTAGTGCCAGTACTAGTAGTAGTCTGCCCTTATAGGTCTTAACATGTGAGGAGGTCATAGCTTGGGTGAATCACTGGTATAAAGTAGGGTTCACTTGTATTTTTTATTCCTTAGAATTGAATTATCATATATTTTACTCTTCCATTGCTTAGCATTAATCTTCACCTTTAAACTCTTTATTGTTAATATAATTTCTAAGTTCCAACCCACCCTCTGAGTGATACATATCTATGCAAAAATCAGTTAATCTCTTCCATTAGTACTTTTAATATGTATTGAGTATATGTCAAACTTGTTCGTCATGCATCTTAGCTTGAACAACCACAATATGCAAATTGACACACTTTCTCATTTTCCTCCTCCTGCACCTCCAGTGCCTCTTGTCCTCCATCTCAAGTTGGTGACCCAGTCATTCCTGTTTCTCTCTCTCTCCCCCCCTCTCTTCTTGATATCCCTTTTTCTCTTCCCTCCAATGCAAACACATCTATGCTGTTTCCCCCTTCCCACCCATACCCTGTGCCCAAGAAAAGAAGACACTCCTCACCACCCCCAGCCAGAACCCCCTCTTCCTCCATGGAAGCAGCTGGCAGAGAGCATCCTGAGCTCTCCCTCTCATATCCACAAGTTCCACTTTTTCCTCCCCACTTGGACACTCCATTCAACCCACTCTACCCCTCTCCTCTCCCCCCCCTTCAACTCAAAAAAATATCTCACTTGAAGTGTCAGCCAAGGTATCCCCAGGACTGAATAATTCTAATGTTTAAAATACAATAAACCTAATTGAATTAAGCTTTTAAGTTAAGATTAAGGTTATAATACTTATATATATGGTTATAATACATAAATATATAATTATTACACTATTGTATGACTTATAGTAGTTTAAATAGCTTATCCATAGCCTAATAATACTTATTAAAGTGTTAATGGAGTCATAATATACTTATCTTAAGTGATATTAAATAATTATACACATACATAAGCTTATATGTATACATAAACTTTATATTCATTGAAATATGTAGTTATATTATGTATATTTAGGTCTATAAGTGGGTTTTAACCTCTTAATAGCCTATAAACATTATTTTTCAGCTTATTTTAGGTCATATGGACATATTCAGTGGACTCACAATGCATTCATAAGCATTTACACCTTTTTCAGGCACATATACCCAGTTTGGACAACTTAATCTTCTTCCTTTGATGGATTTTCATGGATATATGGGTTTGGATAACATTACTGGGTTAATATGGATACTTGAAAATGTTATTGGGGGCTTGGAAAGTTGATTAGGTTCCTTTATATTCTTTGGTTTTCATTATATACTCTTTGGATGTGTTATTTTACCTGTTTCTTTATGGTATCTGCTTTTATCTGTTTATTCTATTTATGGTATGGGTCTGTGGTATCATTAATTGTGATGGAGGGTCCTTACTGGAGGTCTGGGTTTAAACCTGCTTGAAGTGGAAGCCATTGAAAGGTTATGGGGCCTCAGAGTGTTTTAATTTCCGGGGATAGCGGTGAAATCATCTGTATTGAAGGTCTGTGCACTCCAGTGGATTATGGTACAAGTAAGGGAGGATTTGATGGGTTATTGGACATCACTTACTTACTACACATCAAATAAAAACTATAACACAATTAATATTATATATGAATATATTATAAAGTATTTATAAGTTTATAATATCTTTATATAAGCTATAACTATATTTTGTTTATCTATTTTCCACCACTAGCACGCATAAAAATCTAAGTATTGTGAGTTTATATTGAGAATAACTATTTTATTAGTCTTCCCCTGAGGTTTAATCACTAAATCATTTATCAATAAGTAGTACAACCACTTATATTTACTATTAAATCATACTTAGATACTAGCACACACTGACAATTCAGGGTCTTTCCTTAATTATTACTTATTATTTAGTATTAGCCTTAGGACGTGATTTTTACTCTAGTATATCTCATAAAAACCAAATATTTAGTCCTTCAGCACATTAGTGGATCATCATAGCTCAGTGATAGGGCAAAAGACTCCTTATAATAATTTTACTAATTTTTTATTTTAAAAATTAGGTATTTACAGTAGTAACTATACCCAATATAAACCCAATTTCACTTGGTATCTGGTCACCAAAATAACACCCAATTAAATTGCTATTTGGTTAAAGCTTGGAAAGATAACTATTCACCCTTATGCAGGTCTAGATAAACTTATTTTTTTATTTTTAACAGATTTTTTTGAATTTTTCTTATATTTTATTTAAGTAAATAAAGATATAAATTCAGGGTAAGCTCCAGTGCTTTTATTAATAATTATATTGCTAATAATTTTTATCTACTAATTACCATACAGGTTTTTTCTTTTTTAGATGTGAAGAATAGTTATCTAAAGTCATAATTACTGCTCCACAGGAAAATATAAGTGATAAACCTGCTTTTAACCCCAGCTTTAAAGCTAAAAACACTGTTCCAGGAAATCACTATGGAGGGCCAATCCTACCCACAACCAGAAGCAATGAGCATAGAGGAAAAGAACACCTTATTAAAAAAGATAACTATAAAAAAGAATTCACCTCCTCTTCAGGATCAACTGTCCCATCTGGCCAAACAGGTTCTGAAACTAGAGGAGTCAAGATCTACCATACTAAAGGAGGTAGAACAGCTGCAAAACAACCACAAGGTGGGATTTCAGAAAATGAACCAAAATTTGGCGGATTTAAAGAGAGTAAAGCCAAATCAGAAACCTCCTACACAAGGAGGATCAAGTTAGTCCCAGGAAAATATCTTGGTAGAGAAATGGAAGTGGGATTGGTTCCATCAGCAGTGGTCAAGCCACAATTGCAACAGGGATCCACCCCCTCACCAGACAATCTCAGCTGCCCTTACAGAGGAAAGCAAAAGGGAAAAAAGTCAGGGCTTGCTCCTATCCCTTGGTAAGTATATTACCCTCTCAGATTAAACACAGTACACCATGCAATAGGGGGGGTAGACTTGCTAGCAAGTCTGCAATTTTAAACCCAGATTCATATTTAATTGAGCACACAATGAGGAAGTGATGAAATAACCAACATTCAAGCTTGGAACCTCTCTGAAATAAACTCAAAGACAAGTTGAATACTTATTGAAGCACAGTTGATCATTATTGCAAAAAGTCTTGTAATCTGACTTACTCTAATTATAAAAGGAATATTGATATGAGTGAAGTTCATAACATTAACAGACTCAAAAATGCATAAGATCTTAAAAATAATCTGCCTCTTCTTTATTAATTCATATGTAATAGTAAATTTCTCATTTAAATAAAATCAAAAGCTTTTTTACATCTTCACATAAGTTTGTGGAGCTATCAATATATAGATAAGTTACTTAATATCATAATAAGTTTTTGAGGAGAAAATATGTAGTTTACTGATATTTTTTATTGGATTTAATCATTAAAATTTTTGTAAATATATATATTTATTCTAATATTATGATCAGGAATTGTCAATTTTTTCAATCTTTAAAATATTTTTAAAAGCTAAAAATTTCTTTCAAATATAATTAAAATACATTAATTTAGAGGCATCATTTACATAATTAGTAAATATCATTTTTTTAATAAAGTGAAAAAATGATATGGTCACTATTATTTTTAAATGATAAATTTCCTTTTTCTTCAATAAATCAAAATATTGAGGATGTAATTCTATGATTATGAACCATATGTCTAATAATTAGTACACTAGAATTTGGGGTTTTTTTTAGTTTCAGGATATAGCCCATTCCCACTCCTTGTTATGTTATATATATATATATATATATTATTTATTTTATTTTGAAATTCTCCTTCCATAATTTTTCCTTCAATTTCTTGACCATATCATGTTCTTCCCCTATTAAGTCTTCCCCCTTATGCTCATTTTAATTCTCTCTTACCTGTTATATTTCATCTTCACACTTTGTGGTTGCCTCTCCACACCTCTCCATCCTGCCTCCCTTGAACTCACTCCTTTCACTCTCTTCTGCACCCTCTTTTACTCCCTTTAGAGTGAAAGAGGTAAGGTAGAAAGTAAAATGGAGGAGTTTGAAAGTTTGTGGGGTGGATTGTATTGAAGAAAGATAGATTCAGGGTGAGAAGAAAAGAGATGGGGAGGATAGAAAAAGAGGTGGTGTGGGATAAAAAAGTTTAGCAAGGGAGAGGAAGTGGTAGTGAGTGGGGTATGGTGGTGTGGACTGGGAGCCCAAAGGGTATGGTGGGGTAATATGACAATCAGAAGGGGTGGGGTGGGGTAGAAAGAGGAAAAAGAAAGAGCTATAAGGGTCAAGATTGGAGATAAAGGGGTGAAATAGGCTGAAAAGTGAAGGGAAGAGGATGGAGTGTGAGTGAAAAAGGTGAGGAAGGGTGAGAAGAGTAAAAGTTCAGGTTTGAAGGCATCAAAAGCAAAACAAAGTTAATAAGATGATGAGAAAAAGGAAAGGGGAGGGAATAGAAATGAAACAGGTGAAAAGTCAGAAAAGTATGTACAAAGGGGTCAAGTTAGTATAAGAAAATTTGGTGAAGAACAGAAGATGAACTCTATCTTTTGGCCAAAGGATAGAGTCCACCCTGAAATAATATGATGTTTTGCTTCCACTTATAAAAACAATACTTAAACCTGTTGTATGGCTATTTTACATCCTTAATCAATTCAAAATACACATATATTGGCTGTTTGTAATAAATACTTGTATTCAAAGTAGAAGAATTATAAAAATATAAAAACTAGCCATAAAGCCCTAGTACATTTTATAAAAAATCATTTTATGGAATAATTGTGATAGTTTTACATAAGATAAAAAAATGAATTTTTTAGGTAAATTTTAGAGAAAAATTGAAAAATGGAAAAAAGCGCCTATGATATTAAAAATAAAAATCTCTTTTCTATATTATGAGGTGAAATTATTTATCCTTTAATTTAATATTAAATGCTGTTGGTGAGATGAAAAATATCTATGGCTTTCCTTATAGAGTTAAGATGAGACTTGTACAAAAAATTAATTGCTATATTTTCACTTTTATATTTTTTTGTTTGTTCTATCATTAATATAAATATATGAATAATTATAATTAATAAATAAAAATTTAAGAAAATTAAATAATAAAGATGTTCCAATATATTTTATTATATTGATTTAGTAAATTAATAAGCCCCTTGAGCCCTTTTCATTGCTTAAATTTTTTTACACAAAGAATTATATACAATTTTATAAACTTAAAAATCTTAGTTGTGATGGGACTTGGATTGAGCTCCCAATGAGATTCTGTTCCTTACCACTGTTCAAGATAAGTTAATCTGTGAGAATTTTATTTAAAATTTGATTTTAAATTCCTTAATTCATGCCCAGGTTTATCTTTTTATTAAAAGGATTTATACCAAATACTAGGAAACGCTGAACATAAATATAAATTTTGAATTATTCTGCTTTTGGTTTCAATAATATATTTTTTAAGGTTCCTCTTAATTATTATTTAGTGAGTTTTCTCATATGATAGATTCAAAAAGCTTCTAAATTTCAATGCTTTTATCTACAATGCACATGAAAAGACAGAACTTTTTCTTTTTTTATTTAAACTAAATTTTAGGAATCTTATTTTTGTATTTATTAAACATTATTTAGCTCCTTTTGATTTTCAAAATCTTTTTTCTTAGATTTTTACTTCAAATTTTATAGAAAACCTCAAGTTATGAATTCAGATAGTTTAAAAATGTGAAAAAAAAAATTCATCAATTTGAGCTTGAAGATGATTTCAACTTACAGCCATAAACTGTTCTTTTGAAATTAAATGAAAATTTAAAAACCTATTCCATTAAAATTCATTTTTATAAAAATTAATTTATTTAAGTATATATTCTTAATAAGGAGGATAATTTAAAAGATGCATGAATTTTTACTGTTCAATAAAATCTCAAAATTATATTAATTTTTTATATTTGCTAATAAAGAACATATTTTTCTTTTTTTTGAATATTGGTGCTAAAATCTTATTACTAACAAAGCATCAATAAGTTATTAATCTGTATATTTTCACTTGAATATAATGTTTGCATTTTGTATTGCAAATAAACATGGTAAATACTCTTGTTCTTGAAAAAAAGAAGGTGTTTCTGCACTACTATACTCAATTTAAAGGACAAAAAGAAAAAATTGAAGTATTTCATGCTTCTATTTAAATTTTTTTTTTAACTTTTAATTAATAAAGATTCAATTATTCTAATATTAGCCTTTTCTATGAGTATCACTATAAATATATGATTTTTCTCATTCCAAACTATACTCTCATATATTGACTCTTCTATAAATATAATCAAGCATTGATACATAAAAATTCACTTTAATACATAATATAGAGTCTGTGAAAAATAGTAGAACTTGATATTTAAATTCAAAAACTCTCATAGTTCATGATAGAAATATGTTTAGTTTGTGCTGTGTTTTCCCAGGTGAAAAATATTGATATCTTCAATTATTGAATTCAAGAAAAATAAAGTGTTCAGCTTAAATTTGTAAAGGTTATTTGGTGATTTATATTAATTTTCCCATTGATATTTTGTATTCCTTTTAATTAAATGATTTTACAAGCTAAATTTCACTGAGTAGAAGTTAATTTTTGTGATTTGATCAAATTAATTTGAATAACGAAAATCAACCTAAAGAATATTTATAGATTTGATGAAAATTGCTTCATAATTATGAAAAGTATTGGATTTAATAAAAATCTAACATAAAATGATTTTTAGTTTGAGCACATTTTATCCTAAGAAAGACCAAAATTACTTTACTTACCATTTGTATCATTTTCTTGCATTTTGGAATTTTATAAAAAAATATTAGACTTTATCACTTGAAGAATTTTTTTTTTGTTTAACATATATAATCTCATTCTTCAATTTTAATTTATTTTGAGAAAGAAGAAATGAGGGTTCTTCATCATGTCTATCTTTTGAAAATAAAATCTTACTGTATTTAATTTTACAATTTTGTGTCTTTTATACAGAACTTTAGAATATAATATGGGATAGGAACTATTGCTTAATTTTTTAGTTATATAATTAATTTTTATAAAAAAATGTATTGCATAAGCTTAAAATTCTGAAAAAAAAATGAGAATAATTCAGTTTACATGGTCTCTATAAAAAAATGAAAGATTTGTATTATTAAAAAATGGATGTTTTCTACATTAAGAAGTCATGAAATATTTTTTAAATTTTTTGAAAAACATGTAGTATATTTTTTAGAATGATTAAAGTTTATACTTAAGAAAAAATAATTAAACTTCATGTATTTTTATTCTTAAATTTTCATTCAAAAAGATCATCTGATTACATTTCTTAAAAAAATATTTTTATTGAGAAGATTTCAAAAGCTTTAATATTCTTATTTCCATTCAGATTTGAATAGTTTTTCATAATGCTTTCAATATAAAATCACCCATGTTTTGTAAATATTTCAAGCTTATTTCAGGAAGATTTCAGTCTGAGTTCAGTGTGAGTTCATTCTGAGTTCCATCTGACTTCAAGTTGAGGACTTTCTAGAGAGTCCCCCCCAAATATTGCGTGTTGATACTAATGATTACTATGAAGGTAATGTTATTGATGTAAAATCTGTCTAGTAAATTGAGGAAGACTTAAGACAATTAGGTTTTGATGTAGATACACCTGATTTATTTTTTGTTAATAACAATAGTATTATTTACAATAATAATACAGTTAACCCTCAGATGCCACCACTTATTAGTGAGATTAAAACTTCAAAAAATAGTGAATAATTTGAGAAAATGTGGAGTTTTTTAATAATAACCCAACTTTCC
Source organism: Hemileia vastatrix (assembly GCA_030280995.1). Classification (NCBI taxonomy): domain Eukaryota; kingdom Fungi; phylum Basidiomycota; class Pucciniomycetes; order Pucciniales; family Zaghouaniaceae; genus Hemileia; species Hemileia vastatrix. Next base: position 47,203,426 of record JASXTE010000003.1, on the reverse strand, counting down.
ATAGAATTGTTTCAGAATTATGGAATAGAATGACTGAGTGTGAGGAACAGACAATTAAACTCACAAGTGAAACAATTTTGTCCTTGACATTGAATATTTCTCAACTGGCAAGAAGAAATAAAGAGTTAGAGAAATGACACTTGGCTCTATATCTTAAATATGATTCTTTGAGTAATAAATATAGTGACCTTTCAAACAAATTCTGTGACTTAGAAAAATTGTATGAAGCACCTTTACTAAAATATGAATAAAGAACAAAGTTATCTTTTGCACAAAGAAATAATAGTGTTTCTGATCTGTTATAAAGATTAACTAAGGTTGAGATTGAAACTTCCAATCTACTAATGAATCAGGATAATCATAAATATACAAAGTATAATAATAATCCTTTCATTGGCAAAAATGAATCTCAATAATTTCAAATACCACCACAAGTAGAACCATCTGGTGGAAGTGTCAAGTCTGAGAAGACAAATGTAAGTCACAAATCCGTGGAAGAGGAAATACAAGACAATTTATCAGGAGTGAATGAGTTATTGAATTTACATAAGATTAGTGAGATTAAATCCAATCAGAAGAACTAGACAAAGATTAATCAGTACCCAACTTATGATGGGGAAGCCAGCTCTGATTGGCAGCATTTTATTCAAAGAATTGATAATTTAAAATTCTCATATAAGTTACCAGATGAAGAAATAACATCAAAAATGATTTATTTATTCAAGAATGTTGCTCTATTATTGTTTGAATCTGTATTAAGTGAGGATAAAGATTACTCTTGGGCTGAATGGAAACACCTGATTGAAAAACAATTTGGAGGTTCTAAATTCAGACTAACTCAGCAAATATTATATGAGAAAATTAGGTATAATCCCTTGAATGTTGACAAACCAATGGTATTTTTAATGAATTTAAATAAAATATTTAAAGCCATTGAGCCATAGATGGATTTTAAATTATTGAAAGATAAAATAATATATAAATTACCTATATCTGTCAGAGACATTGTTGTAGATAGAAAAATAATGGTTAATAAATACTCTGAATTTAATAATATTTGTAAAGAAATATTATTAAACCGTAAGTTTGAAGTAAGGTACACCACTTATTAACCAAATAATGAACCTGCAAAAAATTAGAACTCAAAAACACTGCAGGAAAAGCAGAAAAAACCTACTGCACCTGTAGTACCTAAAAAGTATGAGACTAATACTTTTTATAAGTGTAATAATCGTTGGGTTAAAGGTCACAAATGTGAGAAAAACATAAATATTTTTAAAAATCAGAATGAACCTGAAAATGAAACAGAAAAAGTAAAGATTCAAGTGATTATGATAGTAATATCTCATATAGTGATGAAAATGAAGTCTGTGTGTTGCAAGATGATTTGTTCATCTTTGAAAATACAATATTAAGTATGGACTAAAATGAATCTTTAATGAATTTTGAAAATGCTGAAATCATTAAGGATATACAAGCTAATAACTTAAAATTGATACCTATCACAGTTCCAACTATCATTTCAGGAGAAAAAGTAAATATAGTATTGGACGCAGGAGCTGCTGGTTTTGTTGCTTCTACAAATACACTACAGAAAATTGATAGTGCTTATAAGTCAAAGCTTTAAACCCTTCAAAATAAAAATTGGAGAGGTTTTTGATCAGCACCAAATTAGTAGATACAAAGCTGCTGTTTTCTTTAAACATCAACATGGTTATGTAGGAGTAACTTGTGACTTTGTAGTAATGTATAATACTAATTTTAGTAGCTGTTTTATCCTTGGAAATGACATTCTGACTAAGTTTGGTGTGAATTTAGGCCCTGCTAATAATAATTTAACAATTGGCATGAATGGTGAACGAAAATTTAAAATAAATTCTTTTAACACAGTCTTACACATTGAGTCAGTGATAGATATTCCTTTCAAAGGAAGAGAATCCAACAAGATGGAACTTCTGGGTAAGCAGAAATTTCTAAAGCATCAATTGGCACTCAGATAAGTGAAGCTGAGAAGGCAAATATTTTGGACTTAATTAAAGCAATTCCAATGGCTTTTGCACATGGGACCAATGAACTTGGCCTTGTAAATGATCATGAGATGAAGATTAGTTTAACCTGTGATATGGATAATATTCCTAATAGTCTTAAAAATAAACCATACCCTGCTTCACCAATAAAGAGGAAAGACATAGAGGATAATATTAAGATGTTATTAAAAATGAGAATTCTTGAGAAGGTTGAAAATACACCAAAATATTTTGTGATATCACCAGTGCTACTTTCTTATGAATAAGATAAATCAAGACTGTGAAATGATTATAGAGCATTAAATACATTTTCAGCAGATGATACTTATACCTTGCCAAGAATTGCCTCTATACATGCTACCCTTATAGGTGCTAAATACAGAAGTTGCCTAAATGGAAATAAAGGGTACCATCAAATTCCTGTTTAAACAAATTAACAGAACTTTCTGTTGATAACAAAACATATGGGAATATATAAATATGTCAAGATGCCATTTGGACCAAAAAATGCTCCTACAGTATTTCAGAAGTTAATGGATATAACATTCCATAACGAAATGATTGAGGGATGACTAATGGTATACATTGATGACATCATAGTGTTCTCTAAGACATATGATGAGGACTTAATCCATTTAAAGAAGTTATTTCAGAAGATGGATGAAATAGAAATGAACCTTGCATTGAAAAATGTAAATTTGGGTTTGAGTCTTTGAAAGTTCTTGGTCATATTGTATCTGGCTTACAAATATGTGTAGACCAAAATTAATTGGCGGCAATCAAGAATGTTTTAATTCCTAAAAAGGTAAAGAATTTACAGTCATTTCTTGGTATGTGTGGTTATTATAGACAATGTATAAAGAACTACCAATTAATTTCTGCACCATTGACCACACTGATAAAGAAATCAGAAGCTTTCATTTGGAATAATGAAAGTCAACAGGATTTTGAAAAGTTGAAAGAATGTTTGATGACAGCTCCTATCTTGGGATTACCAGATTTTCAATTGCCATTTTTATTGTATAAAGATGCAAGTTTTTTGGTCTGGGGGCTGCTTTGCATCAAAAACAACTTATTGAAGGAGAAATGTCAGAAGTAGTAATTTGCTATATTTCACGTACTCTAAGAAGTAGTGAATTGAAATATGGTGCTACTCAACTTGAATGTTTGGCAGTAGTGTGGGCTCTTGAGAAGCTACATTATTACCTTGAAGACAAAAAAATTGAGTTAATAACTGAATGTAGTGCAGTTAAGTAACTCTTAAACATGAAAAATCCTAATAGAAATATGTTTAGATGGAAATTAGCTGTACAAGAATACAAAGGACGGATGACTCTTACACATAGAGCAGGAACCTTACAATCTAATTTAGATCTGTTATCTAGAGTGCCTCTACCCAATCATGATGATTATCCTGCTTATGTTTCTGAAACAGAGATTATTAACATTTAAGGCATTTATATTGTAGATCTTGAGGATGAATTTATGCAATCAATTCTTTTCAATTATGCTTCAGATCCTGACTTGAGTAAGATTAATACAATATTAAATGATACATCTAATGCTTCAATGAGTGTTTTAATAAAAACATAACCACAAACATATAAAGAAGCATTAGAAAAAGGAAAATTTTCCATTGAGAATTGTTTTATATATTACAGGAAGAAATTAAGCAATGTATCTGTAATTCCCCCTTCAATGAACGAGTTAATGTTAAGCATATGTCATGATGATATATTAGCAGGTCATTTTGACTTCCATAAAACATTAAGCAGAGTAAAAAATACAGATTGGTGGATTGACATGTCTGATGATGTTCAAAAATATGTTGAGACATGTGATTTTTGTCAAAAATCTAAAGGATTAACAGGAAAAAGTGCTGGTTTTTACAACAACTTGAGCAACCAAAATCTCCATGGGAAAAAGTTAACATGGGCTTTATAAAGGTTTGCCAATAGCAGGTAATAAGAGTTATAACCCCTTCTGGGTAATTTTAGATAGATTTACCAAAATGTGTAAATTTATTCCTACCCACAAAGAGGTTTCTGAAAAGGACTTAGCTTCTTTATGGTGGACACAAATTTTAAATACAGCAGGATTCCCCAAAGCAATAGTTTCAGACAGAGATCCAAAATTTACTTCTGAGTTCTGGACATTACTTATGGATGTTTCAGGGTGTCAATTAAAACCTTCTACAGCACACCATCCACAAAATGATGGGCTAGCAGAAAGAATGATACCAAATTTAGAAGATATGATAAGAAGATATTGTGTTTTTGGTCTTAAATTTAAAGACAATGACAAATTCACACATGATTGGGTAACCCTTATCCCAGGTTTAGAATTTGCATACAATAGTACAGTACATTATGTCACTGGAAAAAAGCCATTTGAGTTATGGCTGGTTTATGTACCTAATACCCCTGCTAAAACTCTTAATAAATTACCTAGATTGGATATTCATCCAGGTAAAAAATCTTTTCTTCAGATGCAACAATTATGCAGAAACCATGCTCAAGAATGTATAAATAAGGCATTTGAGTATGAGAAAAAAAGATGGGATAAAGCCCATAAAGAACAAATGTTCAAAGAGGGTAATGAAGTCCTTATTTCTACTCTAAATTTCAATTTAAATGGTAATGTTAGGTTGAAGGATCCATTCATTGGACCATTTTTAGTAAAAAATATGTTTGGTAACAATGCTGTTGAATTTATTCTATATGCACCATGTGATAGAAAACATCAATTATTTCCTATTTCTCTTATAAAACTATATCATTCTAATGATACTGCTCTATTTCTAATAAGATCAGGCAGGCATAAAAAGCAACCTGAAAAAATAGTTGAAAAGGCAAAAATTGAAAAGATACTTAAAAAGAGACACCTTACTAAAGAAAAGGAAGTTGAGTATCTATTAAGGTTTTAAAATAAATCAAGTGAATATGAACAGTAGATTCCAGAAAATGAAATCTCTGATCTTAAAAATATCTTAAAAAAATTAAATACAATTATAACTGTTTAATTCAGTATATGTACCATAGAAAATTTAAAAATTATTTTTCTATTCACTCCTTACTTATTAATTAAAATGTCTAAACATTTTTTTATTATTTTTTTTGGGTGAGGGAGTGTCAGCCTAGGTATCCCCAGGACTGAATAATTCTTATGTTTAAAATAAGATAAGCTTAATTATATTAATCTTATAAGCTAAAATTAAGGTTATAATACTTATATATATGGTTATAATACATATATATATAATTATTACACTATTATATGACTTATAGTAGTTTAAATTGCTTACCCATAGCCTAATAATACTTCTTAAGGTGTTAATGGAGTCATAATATACTTATCTTAAGTGATATTAAGTAGTTATAGACATTCATAAGCTTATATGTATACATAAACTTCATATTCAGTGTAATATGTAGTTATATTATGTATATTTCTGTTTTTGAGTGGGTTTTAAACTCTTAATAGCCTATACCCTTTGTTTTTCAGCTTATCTTAGGTCATATGGATGTATTCAGTTGATTCAGAATGCCTAAAAAAGCATATACACCTTTTTCAGGCTTATATATCCAGTTTGGACAACTTAATTTGCTTCCTTGGATGGATTTTTCTGGATTTTTGAGTTGGGATATGAATACTGGGTTAATTTGGATGCTTACGGATGTTATTGATGGCTTAGACAGTTAATTTATTTCCTTTATATGCTTTGGGATTTATTATAAACTCTTTGGATGGGTTATTTAACCTGTTTCTTTATGGTATCTGCTTTTATCTGTTTATTCTATTTATGGTATGGGTCTGTGGTATCATTAATTGTGATGGAGGGTCCTTACTGGAGGTCTGCGTGCTGAAACTGCTTGAAGTGGAGGCCATGGGGAGGTGATGGTCCCTCACATTGCTTTAATTGCCAGAGATAGTAGTGACATCATCTGGATTGAAGGTCTTTGCACTCCAGTGGATTTTAGTATAAGTAAGGGAGGATTTGACATGTTATTGGACATCACTTACTTACTAAATATCAAATAAACACTATAACACAATTATTATTATATATAAATTTATTATAAATCATTTATCAATAGATATTATCTTTATATAAGCTATAACTATATTTTGTTTATCTATTTTCCACCACTAGCATGCATAAAAATCCAAGTATTGTGAGTTTATATTGAGAATAACTATTTTATTAGCCTTCCCCTGAGGTTTAATCACTAAATCATTTATCAATAAGTAGTAGGACCATTAATATTTACTATTAAATCATACTTAGATACTAGCACACACTGACATGAAGCCTCCATTAAAAAACCTGAAAATCCTTTCTTTGGACATGGTCTCATCAGTGCCCCTGCTCCTGCCCAAGATCAAAATTAATCAGCAGCCTTCCCTGTGCTACTGGTAAGGCAAGACCAAATCTTCAACCCTCCATCCCTCATGCAATGCCTCCAGAATATCTTTGAAAGCATTTAGGACCCCCCTTTCAAAGGCTCCAAGATTCCAATCCATACATCCGCCATGGCTGATATCTGGACCCTCTCCTATGTCCTCCTCCCGCTCATCTACAAAGCTACATTTCAATGTGTTTCCCCTCCTCAAAAAGCCCCTTCCCCCTCCTCTCCCTCCCTGTCCTCCATTTAAGACAAACTCAACTCCATTCTTGCAAGTCTAAAACCATTGGCTTCTCAACAAAATTTAGCACCTATTCCTCCATGCTCCTTTTCCAAAGTAGCATCCTTCTCCCTCCCCCCCTCAAACACATCTTCCATCAGTCTCACCTCTTGTCACCCCCACCTTAACCATCAAACAGCAGAATCCAATAGCCCCTGTCTTGGCCAAATACAACAATACACAGCTACTTACTTTCCTTAAAAACCACCTGGAAGCCAAAAAAATTTCTATTTCTCATTCTTCCTCCCCCATCAAGATTAGAGGTTGTCTTTCACCAAAAATCTAATGATATCCAGCTCACCCTCCTGTCTGAAGAGGTGAAACTAGCTCTAGAAAACTCATAGAAAAAATGGATCCCTCAAGGGATGATATATAAACCCCCTTCATTCCCTGTTGTAGTGCACCGCATCCCCATCTCCTTTGACCCTGAAGACCAAACATGCCTCGACTCCCTAGCTGAAGAAAACCCTGAAACCCTCAAATCATAATATGGGGTCTTCTGGCTCAAATGTGCAGAAGGAAAAGCAGGGAAAAATCATTCTTCCATAATCATAAGTCTTCTTAATAAAAATTATGCTGACATAATTGCCTCCCCCTCCCCCTTATATCCATTTATTTGTGATGGCCAGGTGCAATGCACAGAAGCCATTAACAAGGAACAAAAAACCTGTTTCCAGTGTTGGGGTGAGGGCCAAATATCTATCAATTGTTCTTTCCCCCCCATATGTTCCAACTGTGCTGGTCATCATAACACCAAAATGTGTGAAACCCCCACACTCAACTCTCCTGTCTGCTTCCAGCTCTTGTACTCTCTCCCCTATGACCACCCTCTCAAAACATCAGAATCTACCCTCCAAGATATTCTTGACAGACCAACCCCAAATCCTTCAATTTTTTACTTTCCCCACCAGTTATCCTGTCCTCATAGAAATATATGATAGACATCTCTTCTACTTTTCAGCAATGTCAACACATCTTTAACAAATGTTTCTCTATCTATCAACTCAACTGTCACCAATATTTTCATTGTTTTCACTCCCTCTTTAATGATTCTTACACCTCTTCTTTTGACCTACTAGCTATTCAGGAGCCATGCCTTACCCCAGACCAAATCCATCTAGCACATGCCAAAGGATGGGCTTTTATCACCCCTCAATTTCCCTCTACCTCCCCCCATCCTATTTTTTTCTGCCTTTATGTTAACAAAAAACACCTGATTCATTTTTTTCTCTTACCTCCTTTCACCATGTTGTGATATCACCCTTATTCTCTTTCATGTCTCTTCCCATCCTATCCTCTTTACAAACATGTATAAACCCCCCCCCACATCTTTTATCTCTTCCTTTTTTACTTCCCTCCCTTTCACAGAAACAGCACATCCCATGCCTCTTATTTGCCACCTCCAACCTACATCATGATGTGTGGGCTGATCCTAAAAAACACTCCTGAAACCATCCAAAATCCACCTCATTCCTTGATTCCATGTCATTGCTCCAAATTTCTCTTGCTTCTCAATCAGGGGTCACTATCTTTTGCAATACTCAAAACTTCACCTTGGGTATTGACCTTGTCTATGAAAATGAGAAAGCACAAAAGCTTCTCATTAAGTGTAAAATGGACCCAACTGGCTCTATGTCCCACCTCTCTGATCACCGCTCTATCACCACTTCTCTCCACTTGTCCTCTCCCCCTCCTCCACTTGTGTACCCCTTTTGCAATTGGAAGAAACTTGATAAGTGTTCCCTTCTGTCTGCTCTCTGCTCTCTCCCCTCCCCTTCCTCTCTATCTTCTCCAGCACTGATTAATTTGGCTGCTGAACACCTAACTTCATCTTTTATTGAACTGATGGATGGCTCTGTCCCACTGCTGCAGCCCAGCTCATTGTTTCATGCATGGTGGAACAGAGGTATCCTGGATCCCCACAAGCAAATTTTCTATCAGGCCCAGCGATGTCTTAAGTTTTACCAGGCACCTCAACTAGTAGATGAGTTAAAAGTGACAAGAAAAGCCTTCTGAGCCAAAATTAATTATCTCAAAAAACAAAATTGGCAATCTTTTCTTTCCAACCTTATCCCCTCCACAGTACATCAGGCAGATAAGTACTCATCATCACACTCTCCCCCTCACACTAACCCTCCCCTGTCTTCACCAGATGTTTCCCCTATTCTGGAAAACCTAGACAAAGCCAAATGCCTTTTTGAAGGCACATAAGTAGCTTCTATTGCATGCACTATTAGTGACTTATACTCATCCCCTCCTCTCCCCCTCCTTCCCCCCTCTCCCCCATTCACCCAGTCCAAATTCCTCTCTTCCCTAAAAAGCACCAAAACAAAAAGTGCCCCTGGTCCAGATGGCATTCCAAATGCCCTTCTCAAGTTAGACCCCCAACTCACCTCCCATCTCCTCCTCCCAATTTTTTAAGCATTCCTATACACAGGACACTACCCCACAACATGGAAAGTGCAAAAACAATCATTATCCCCAATCCTCAAAGGCCAGACTACACAGTAGCTACTTCTTACTGGCCAATTGCACTGCTCAACTCATTGGAAAACCTCCTTGACTCACTACTGGCAAACCAACTTAGCTTCATCATGTAATAAAACAATCTACTTCCTGAAAACCACTATGGCTGTTAACCCCCTCAGATCCACATCGGATGTACTTCTACACTTCACCACCTCAACAAAGGACCAGTGGAAGAAAGGTGTCAGTGTGTGCTAGTATTTAAGTATGATTTAATAGTAAATATTAATGGTCCTGATACTTATTTTTAAATGATTTAGTGATTAAACCTCAGGGGAAGACTAATAAAATAGTTATTCTCAATATAAACTCACAATACTTGGATTTTTATGCATGCTAGTGGTGGAAAATAGATAAACAAAATTTTGTTATAGCTTATATAGAGATGATATCAATTTATAAATGCTTTATAATATATTTATATATAACAATAATTGTGTTATAGTTTTTATTTGATGTTTAGTAAGTAAGTGATAATCAATAAACCGTTGAAATCCTCCCTTACCTATACCAAAATCCACTGGAGTGCACAGACCTTCAATCCAGATGATGTCACTGCTATCCCTGGCAATTAAAGCACTGTGAGGGCCCATCAACTCCCCATGGCGTCTACTTCAAGAATTTTCAACACCCAGACCTCCAGTAAGGACCTTTCATCACAATTAATGATACCACAGACCCATACCATAAATAGAATAAACAGATAAAAGTAGATACCATAAAGAAACAGGTAAAATAACTCATCCAAAGAGTATATAATGAAACCCAAAGCATATAAAGGACCAATTTAACTGTCCAAGCCCCCAATAAAATCCCCAAGCATCCATATTAACCAAGTAATCATATTCCAACACATAAGTCCGTGAAAATCCATTTAAGGAAGCAGATTAAGTTGTCCAAACTGGATATATGCACCTGAAAAAGGTGTATATGCTTCTTTAGGTGTTTTTAGTTCACTGAATATGTCCACATGACCTAAAATAAGCAGAAAAATAAAGTTTATAGGCTATTAAGAGGTTAAACCCCACTTATAGACCTAAATATACATATTATAACTACATATTTCACTGAATATGAGGTTTATGTATACATATAAGCTTATTTATGTCTATAATTACTTAATATCACTTAAGATAAGTATATTATGACTCCATTAACACCTTAATAAGTACTATTAGGCTATTCATAAGCTATTTAAACTACTATAAGTCATACAATAGTGTAATAATTATATATATTTGTATTATAACCATATATATAAGTATTTTAACCTTATTTTAAGTTATAATCTAAATTTAATTAAGGTTATCTTATTTAACTCATAAGAATTACTCAGTCCTGGAGATACCTAGGCTGACACTTTCTCACCCCAAAAAACAATAAAAAAAATGTTAAGACATTTTAATTAATAAGTAAGGAATGAATACAAAATTAATTTTACAATTTCTATGATACATATAATGAATTAATCAGTATTATTTGGATTCAAATTTTTCCAAGAGATTTTTAAGATCAGATATTTCATTTTCAGAAATCTACTGGTCATATTCACTTGATTTATTTTTAAACCTTAATAGATACTAAACTCCCTTTTCTTTACTAAGGTGTCTCTTTTTAAGTATCTTTTCAATTTCTGCCTTTTCAACTATTTCTTCAGCTTTCTGTTTATTCCTTACTGATCTTCTTAGAAATAAAGCAGTATCATTAGAATGGTATGGTTTTATAAGAGAAATAAGAAATACTGGATGTTTTTTATCATAAGGTGCATATAGAATAACTTCAACAGCATTGTTACCAACCATCTTTTTTACTACAAATGTTCCAATGAATGGATCCTTCAATTTAATATTACCATTTGAATTTAAATGTAGTGTAGAAATAAGGACTTAATTACCCTCTTTGAACATTTGTTCTTTATGGGCTTTATCCCATCTTTTCTTATCATACTCAAATGCCTTATTTATACATTCTTGAGCAGGCTTTCTGCATAATTGTTGCATCTGAAGAAAAGATTTTGTACCTGGATTGATATCCAATCTAGGTAATTTGTTAAGAGTTTTAGCAGGGGTATTAGATACATAACCCAACCATAACTCAAATGGCTTTTTTGCAGTGACATAATGTACTGTACTATTGTATGCAAAATCTAAACCTGGGATAAGGGTTACCCAATCATGCATGAATTTGTCATTTTCTTTAAAGTCAAGACCAAAAGCACAATATCTTCTTATCATATCTTCTAAAGTTTGTATCATTCTTTCCGCTAGCCTATCAGTTTGTGGTTGGTGTGCTGTAGAAAGTTTTAATTGACACCCTGAAACATCCATAAGTGATCTCCAGAACTCAAAAGTAAATTTTGGATCTCTGTCTGAAACTATTGCTTTGGGGAATCCTGATGTATTTAAAATTTGTGTCCATCATAAAGAAGCTAAGTCCTTTGCAGAAACATCTTTGAGGGTAGGAATAAATTTACACATTTCGGTAAATCTATCAACAATTACCTAGCAGGAGTTATAAATCTTATGCCCTACTATTGGCAAACCTGTTACAAAGCCCTTTTTAACCATTTCCCATGGAGCTTTTGCTTGCTCTAGTTGTTGTAATATACCAGCTCTTTTGCCTGGTAATCTTATGGATTTTTAACAAGAATCACATGTCTTAACATATTTTTGAACATCATCAGAAATGTTAATCCACCAAGCTGTATTTTTTACTTTGGTTAATGTTTTATGGAAGTCAAAATGACCTGCCAATATATCATCATGACATATGCTTAACATTAACTCCTTCATTGAAGGGGGAATTACAGTTACATTGCTTAATTTCTTCCTGTAATATATAAAACCATTCTCAATGGAAAATCTTCCTTTTTCTAATGCTTCTTTATACATTTGTGGTAATGATTTTATTAAAACACTCATTGAAGCATTGGATGGATCATTTAATATTGTAGTAAGTTAGCTCAAGTCAGGATCTGAGCATAATTATCAAAATTTGATTGTATAAATTCATCCTCAAGATCTACAATATAAATGCCATAAATGTTAATAATCTCTGTTTCAGGAACATAAGCAGGATTATCATCATTATTGGGTAGAGGCACTCTAGATAACAGATCTACATTAGATTGTAAGGTTCCTGTTCTATGTGTTATAGTCATCTGTCCTCTGTATTCTTGTACAGCTAATTTCCATCTAAACATATTTCTATCAGGAGTTTTCATGTTTAAGAGTTACTTAAATGCACCACAGTCAGTTATTAACTCAAATTTTTGGTCTTCAAGGTAATAATGTAGCTTCTCAAGAGCCCACACTACTGCCAAATATTCAAGTTGAGTAGCACCATATTTCAATTTACTATTTCTTAGAGTACATTAAATATAGAAAATAACTAATTCTGACATTTTTCCTTCAATAAATTTTTTTTGATGCAAAGAAGAACACAGACAAATAAAACTTGCATCTGTATACAATACAAAAGGCAATTGGAAATCTGGTAATCCCAAGATAGGAGCCATCATCAAACATTCTTTAAACTTATCAAAAGCCTTTTGTCTTTCATTATTCCAAATGAAAGCTTCTAATTTCTTTATCAGTGTGGTCAATGGTGCAGCAATTGATTGGTAGTTCTTTATATATTGTCTATAATAACTACACATACCAAAAAAAGATTGTACATCCTTTAAATTTTGAGGAATTCCAATATTCTTGATTGAAGCCACCTTATTTTGGTCTGCACATGCTTGTAAGCCAGATACAATATGACCAAGCACTTTCAAAGACTCAAACCCAAATTTACATTTTTCAATGCAAGGGTCATTTTTATTTCATCCTTTTTCTGAAATACCTTCTTTAAAAGGACTAAGTGTTTGTCATATGTCTTAGAGAGCACTATATTGTGATTAATATATACCATTAACTATCCCTCAATCATCTCATTATTGAATGTTATATTCATTAACTTCTGAAATACTGAAGGAGCATTTTTTGGTCCAAATGGCATCCTGACATATTTATATATTCCTATATGTGTTGTTATTAAGAAAAAGTTCTCTGAATTCTTTTCTACAGGAATCTGATGGAACCTTCATTTCCATCTGGGTAACTTATATACTACGCAACTTTAAGGGTAGCATGTATAGAGGTAATACTTGTAAAGGGATAAATATCATCTACTGTAAAAGTATTTAATGCTCTATAATCACCACACAGTCTTGCTTTATCTTGTTCATAAGAAATTAGCACTGGTGATATTAAACAATATTTTGGTGTAGTTTCAACCTTTTCAAGAATGTTCATTTTTAATAACATCTTAATATTATCCTCTAGGTCTTTACTCTTCATTGGTGAAGCAGAGTATGGTTTCTTTTTAAGACTAGCAGGAATATTTTCCATATCAAAGTTTAAACCAATTTTCATCTCATGATCATTTACAAGGCCAAGTTCATTGGTCCCATGTGAAAAAGCCATTGGAAATGCTTTAATTAAGTTTAAAATATTTGTTTTCTCAGCTTCACTTATCTGAGTGCCAAATGATGCTTTAGAAATGTCTGTTTCCAGAAGTTCCATTTCATTGGATTCTCTTCCTTTGCATGGAATATTTATCACTGACTCAATGTATAAGACCGTGTTAAAAGAATTTATTTTAAATTTCCTTTTAACATCCATGCCAATTGTAAAATTATTATTAGAAGGGTCTAATTTCACACCAAACTTAGTCAGAATGTCATTTCCAATGATAAAACAGTTACTACAGTTAGTATTATCCATTACTACAAAGTCACAAGTTACTCTTACATAACCATCTTGATGTTTAAAGAAAAAAGTATATTTCTATCTACCAATGGGATGTAGTAATGATCCAAAAACTCTCCAATTTTTACTTGGAAGGTGATCAAGATTTGACTTATAAGCACTATCAATTTTCTGTAATGTATTTGTAGAAACAACAGAACCAGCAGCTCCTGTGTCCAATATTATATTTAAATTTGCTGCAGAAATGATAGCTGGAACTGTGTCAGGTGTCAATTTTAAGGTATCAGCTTGTATATCCTTAATGATTTCAGCATCCACAAAAGTAATAATGATGCATTTGAGTCCAAATTTAATATTGTAGTTTTAAAGATGGACAAATCATTTTCCAACATACAGACTTCATTCTCATCACTATATGAAATATTACTGTTATAATAACTTGAATCTTAACTTTTTTCTGTTTCATTTTCAGATTAATGTTGATTTTAAACAGTATTTATATTCTTCTCACATTTGTGACCTTTAACCCAAGGTTTATTACACTTGTAACAAGTATTAGTCTCATACTTTTTAGGTACTACAGGTGGAGTAGGTTTTTTCTGCTTCTCCTGAAATGGTTTTAAATTCTAATTTTTCGCAGGTTCATTATTTTGTTTATAAGTGGTGTAACTTGCTTCATAATTATTTTTTAATAATATTTTATTACAAATATTAATAAATTCAGAATATTCATTAACCATTATTTTTCTAGCTACAACAATGTCTCTGACAGATATAGGTAATTATATATTATCTTATCTTTCCATAAGTTAAAATCCATGTTTGGCTCAATAACATTTAATATTTTATTTAAATTCATTAAAAATACCATAGGTTTGTCACCATTCAATGGATTATACCTAGTTTTCTCATATAATCTTTGCTGGATGAGCCTGAATTTAGAACCTCCAAATTGATTTTTAATCAGGGGTTTCCATTCATCCCAATAGTTTTTCAATTAGTTTCTTCCATTCAGCCCAAGAGTAATCTTTACCCTCATTTAACACAGCTTCAAACCATAATAAAGCAACATCCTTAAATAAAGAGATCAATTTTGATGTTATTTCTTCATCTGTTAACTTATATGAGAATTTTAAGTTGTCAATTCTTTGAATAAAATGTTGCCAATCAGAGCTGGCTTCCCCATCATAAGTTGGGTACTGATCAATCTTTGGCCAGTTCTTCTGATTGGATTTCATTTCACTAATCTTAGGTAAATTAAATAACTCATTTACTCTGGATAAATGGTCTTGTATTTCCTCTTGCATGGAATGGTGACTTACATTTGTTTTCTCAGACTTGACACTACCACCAGATGGTTTTACTTGTGGTGGTATGGGAAATGAATGAGATTCATTTTTGCCAATGAAAGGATTATTATTATACTGTGTATACTTATGATTATCCTGATTCATTAGTAGATTGGCAGTTTCAATTTCAACTTCAGTTAATCTTTGTAACAGATCAGAGACACTCTGATTTGTTTTTGCAAAAGATAACTTAGTTTTTGATTCAGATTTTAATAAATGTGCTTCATACAATTTTTCTAACTCACAGAATTTGTTTGAAAGTTCACTATATTTATTACTTAATGAATCATATTTAAGAGTTAGAGCCAAGTGTTCATTCTCTAATTCTTTTTTTCTTGTTGCCAATTGAGAAATGTTCAATGTCAAAGACAAAATTGTATCACTTGTGAGCTTAATTGTCTGTTCCTCATGCTTAGTCATTCTATTCCATAATGCTGAAACAATTCTATGGACAGTTGGGTTATTATTAAAATACTCCATGTCTTCCTTTTCAATTTTTTTCACTATTTTGTGAACTTCTCATCTCACTAATAAGTAGTGGTAACTGAGGATTAACTGTATTAGTATTATTAATAATAGTACTGTTGTTATTAACAAAAGATAAATCAGGTGTATCTACATCAAAACCTAATTTTCTTAAGTCCTCCTCAATTTTCTGTACAGATTTTACTTCAATAACATTACCTATATTGTAATTATCAGTATTGTGTTCAATCTGAGAGGGTAATCCACTTACCATGGGATAGGAGCAAGTCCTGAATTTTATCGCTTTTGTTTTCCTTTGCAAGGGTGGGCTGAGGCATTCTGATGAGGGGGTGGATCCCTGTTGCAATGGTGGCTGGGCTACTGCTGATGGAACCAATCCCACTTCAATTTATCTACCAATATTTTTTCCTGGGAATGATGTGACTCTACTTGGGTAGGGGGTTGTTGGCTTGGCTGCTGTACGTTTAACTCTGCCAAGGTTTGATTCATTTGTTGGAGCCCCACCTTGCAGTTGTTTTGCAACTGTTCTACCTCCTTTAGCATGGTAGGTTTTGATTCCTCTTGTTTCAGAACCTGTTTGGCCAGGTGGGACAGTTGATCCTGAAGAGGAGGAGATGTCTTTTTTATAGTTATCTTTTTTAAGAGGGCGTCCTTTTCCTCTATACTCATGCTTTCTGGCTGGGGGTACTGTTGTCCCTCCATGGTGATGTCCTGGAAAGTTTTTGTTAGCTTTAGACCTGGTATTATAAGCAGGCTTTTCACTTGCACTGTCCTGGGGAGCACTCATATTGTTCAGAATGACAATATTTTACGTCTACAAAAAGAAAAAACTCTATGGAATTAGTAGACAAATAATATTAGCAATTATATTACTAATAAAAAAGCAATGGAGCTTACCCTGAATTTATATCTTTATTTATTTAAATAAAATATAAGAAAATTTGAAAAAAATCTGTTAAAAATAAAATAATAAGTTTAACTAGACCTTTATAAGGGTGAATAATTAGGTTACCAAGCTTTAAACAAATACTAATTTAATTGGGTGTTATATTGGTGAACAAATACCAAGTGAAATTGGGTTTATATTGGGTACAGTTACTACTGTAAATACCTCATTTTTATTATAAAAAATTAGTACAATTATTATAAGGGCTCTTTTCCACAATAACTGAGTTATGATGACCCATTAATATGCTGAAGACTCAAATATTTGGTTTGTTTGAGATATACTAGAGTAAAAATCATGTCCTAAGGCTTATACTAAATAATAAGTAATAACAAAGGAAAGAACCCCAATTGTCAGTGTGTGCTAGTATTTAAGTATGATTTAATAGTAAATATTAATGGTACTACTACTTATTGTTAAATGATTTAGTGATTAAACCTCATGGGGAAGACTAATAAAATAGTTATTCTCAATAAAAACTCACACTACTTGAATTTTATGAGTGCTAGCGGTGGAAAATAGATCAATAAAATATAGTTATAGCTTAATTAAAGATAATATCAATTGATAAATGATTTATAATATATTTATATATGTTAATAATTGTTTAATAGTGTTTTTTTTAATGTGTAGTATGTAAGTGATGATCAACAACCCATCAAAATCCTCCCTTACATATACCAAAATCCACTGGAGTGCACAGACCTTCAATTCAGATGATGTCACTGCTATCCCAGGCAATTAAAGCACTGTGAGGGCCCATCACCTCCCCATGGTGTCCACTTCAAGAAGTTTCAACACCCAGACCTCCAGTAAGGATTCTCCATCACAATTAATGATACCACAGACCCATACCATAAATAGAATAAACAGATAAAAGCAGATACCATAAAGAAACAGGTAAAATAACTCATCCAAAGAGTATATAATGAAACCCAAAGCATATAAAGGAACCAAATTAACTTTCCAAGCCCCCAATAACATCCCCAAGCATCCATATTAACCCAGTTATCATATCCCAACTCATAAATCTGTGAAAATCTATCCAAGGAAGTAGATTAAGTTGTCCAAACTGGATATATGCACCTGAAAAAGGTGTATATGCTTGTGTAGGCATTGTGAGTCCACTGAATAAGTCCACATGACCTAAGATAAGCAGAAAAATAAAGGTTATAGGCTATTAAGAGATTAAAACCCACTTATAGAGCTAAATATACATAATATAACTACATATTTCACTGAATATGAGGTTTATGTATACATATAAGTTTATGTATGTCTATAATTACTTAATATCACTTAAGATAAGTATATTATGATTCCATTAACACTTTAATAAGTATTATTGGGCTATGGATAAGCTATTTAAACTACTATAAGTCATATAATAGTATAATTATTATATATATATGTATTATAACCATATATAAA
Source organism: Hemileia vastatrix (assembly GCA_030280995.1). Taxonomy (NCBI): domain Eukaryota; kingdom Fungi; phylum Basidiomycota; class Pucciniomycetes; order Pucciniales; family Zaghouaniaceae; genus Hemileia; species Hemileia vastatrix. The sequence goes on along the minus strand of JASXTE010000003.1, from coordinate 47,185,221 downwards.
AGTATTTTAACCTTATTTTAAGTTATAATCTTAATATAATTAATATTATCTTATTTTAAGCATTAGAATTACTCAGTCCTGGAGATACCTAGGCTGGCAAAAGGTAATGTAGTTGGTGCCCTCTCACTTGATGTAAATGGAGCTTTTCCCTCTGTTAACATCCACAAACTCAAAGCCACCCTCTTATCTCTCCCACTCCCCCATAACCTGGTCAACCTTATTGTGAACTCACTCAAAGATAGATGCACCAGCATTGCCATCTCCTCCTACAAATCTCCCCCTAATTTCTATCCAAAAGGCCTTCCCCAGGGGTCTGTCCTCTCTCCTATTCTCTATATTACTTAGGATTCCCCATTTCTCTGCCTTCCCTCGCTTTCTACCAACTGCTAGTCTTTAGGTTACATTGAAGATGTTATTTAGCTGGCAGCTAACAAAGATCCACAGTGGATCATAAACAAATTGTCCTCTTTAGGATTGGATGCCCTCTCCTGGGGAGCACATCATGCTGCAGTCTTTGATCTCAACAAAACTAAGTGGTTTTTACTTTCCAAAAAGTGCTTATCACTCACCACCCCCCTCTACTTAACTTTAATAATCATAGTATTCCCCCTTCCCCCTCCATAAAATGGCTGGGTACTTTACTTAATCCTACCCTCTCCTTCAAGGAAAATGGTTCTAAATTATTGGCAACATGTCTCCAGGCAGCAGCCAGCATTTATTGCCTTGCCTCTTTCAGGGCGGGGTATCTCTGTAAAACTCTACAAGACTCTTATCTCTTCCTTGATCCACTCTTGCACTGATCAGTCAGCTATTATATGGCACTGCCCCAAGAAAAACTCACACACAGTTAGAATGCTCCAAGTTTCTGACAACAAAGCTATCAGAAGAGCACTAGGATGCTTCAGGACCACCCCTGTGTGTATTCTCTTACATGATTCAGCTTCACTCACTTGTTTGCAGAGATTAGACCTTGCAGTACACAAGGCCTGGGTCCACCTCCTCTCCCTCCCCAAAACAAATCCCATGGCAAAACTTGCCAGATTATTATCCAAGGCTACCCCTCCTAAAATGCATCAGCATCAACTCCACCATTGTGCATCCCACAATCCCTTCCCTAGCAATCTCCCCATTGATGACCTTGACCTCAGATGCTGTTACTCTCTCCCACCCTGGTCCCCCCCCCCCCCCCCCTCTCTCTTTAACACTTCCATTGCCCCCAACAAGGAAACTGCACTCAGAGAAGTTTCCTCTTCTCTTTCTCTTTCTCCTCTATCTAGCCATTTCATATTCACCAATGGATCTAAATCACCTGCCGGCACTTTTGCTGCTGCATTTGACCCCAGCTTACCCTTCTCTTTTGTCTCCTGTCTAGGAGATTCTACTCTATATTTGGTATTTGAAGCTGAATTGATTGGAATTCTCCTTGGCTTTCATCTCTTTCTGGCCAACCCCTTATGGTATCAGATGAATACCCTCACAATTCTAACTGATTATCAAGCAATCATGACAGCCCTCTCTACCACCTCCTTACCAACTTCAAACTCCTCTACAATTGGTGCTATCATTAAAGTCACATCATTTCTTCTCCAATGCAAACCCTCCTTACATCTCATGCTCCAGTGGGTGCCCAGGCCATGCTGGCATTGTTGGAAATGAAATAGTGGAGATGGCCTGGCCAATGGCTCTCATCCTTTTGAGACCTTGGCCCTATCAAGCCCCAATTCCCTACCCCCTCCTCCATCCTCATCCTCTCTCAAATCACTACTCAAATCCCAGTCTTGCTCAATGCTGCTCACCCCTCCCCTTCCTAACACACTAAGAAAACTTTGCAATCATTTCTGTTCTAATGTGATGCTAAAACAACTCTCCCTTCTCCCCAGAGCCAAAGCTACAGCCTTTGCACAGGTTCGGTCTGGATATTGTCCCCTTCATCACTAACTATTCAAATTCAAAGCAGTTGGAGTACCCTTGGTGCATCAGCTGCAATTCTAGATGCAAGGACACTCCTGAACACCTTCTTCTCCTATGCCCCCCCCCCCCCACCCATTCAGATCTGCGCTCCTCTCACATCAAAACTGCAAGATCTAAAAAAGTCCCATTTACCACTTCATCCCTCCTTTCACACTCCCCTATTATCTTAAAAGTTGCCTCATACTTAGTTGACACTGGTAGATTTAAAAACAACCTCCCATTATCATGTGATCTTTTAGATTCTGTGATGACTTATAATTAAACACTTCTCATCTCTCTCAGCTCCTCTTTTATTGCACGAGCCTTGCGGCTATTGCCTTATTATTAGCTACTTCCCTGTACTATACTTAGCCCTATGTCTGCGGTTGTGTTTCCTTCATGCCCCTTGTTGGGCGAGATTGTAAGAAATAAAAAAGAATAATAATAATAATAATAATAAACTTGTTCCTCAAGAATTACTAGTTGTAGTTCAAGAAGTTTTCTCAAATGATGCCTCTAACCCTTGAAGAAGAATCCTTTCCTAAACCAACTCCTCCTCCCTCCCTTCCACACAAATAAAAAAAAATAAAAAAATAAAAAAAAAAGATAAAATAAAAAATAAAAAATAAACCCCAGCAAATCACCCATGAACAACACCAACACTTTTTCAATTATCTTATTTTACCCTATCTTTTGCTACAATTTGCCTAAAACCAGTCCCCTCCTATTCTCCATAGTACTTTCTCATAAGATATATATTTATATAGATAGATAGATAGATAAAGATGGATTGATATGCATCAATAGGTAGATATAGTATAAATGAATCAATTCATTTTGTAGTTCGAATTAAACAGCTTACTCATTGTTATTAAAATATAATATAGATTAATATACGCAACATACCATTTTACCCTACTGAACTTAACTCGGTCCAACATATCAAAAAAACCAATTAACGCTAATACCAAAACCAATACCCTCACACATCTAAACCCCCTACACCCCTCCATCCTCCCACACACACACACACACACACACACGACAACACTAAAGTAAATCAGGACCAACACCCAAAGGTAAATACTTCATCTGATCAACCAACAAAACTTGACTTTTCCGATTGGACAAGTTATTTTTATTATGATTAGCTGGATAACCACAATAAATCTCCAACCATTGTTCCATCTCATCTAGAGAGTACATATTCATCATTTGCACAAAATCAAACATCTCATTCTTTGATAACACACCGGCCCGCATCACATTGGCCCAAACCAACACATCGATTAGTACCAGAAAGAGGAAATCCGGAATGGTCTACAAAAATAAAAAACGATTACTCACCAATCGCTCAAATTCATGTCGAAAACGAACAGATCGACTCAAATCAACAGGGACGACTGTAGGAAAAACCAACGAATGAACGGTTTTTCTTCTACCCCCCTGACTTTTCTGATGGTATCTGACCAAGTCTTTAGAGGCTTTAATAGCTAATCCAATATCTGCCCGGTTGCTTCTTGCCACTGAAGGCACAATAATATAGACTTCCAAACCATTATCGATGATAGATACATCTTGGTGAGAAAGTGTTGTAGCCACAGTAATCTGAATGAAAACATCCCAAAAAACATTACAAAAATTTAATCCTTTCTGTTTGAACAACGATAGAATCGTGGGAATCGAGAAAATAAAAATAACAAAAAACAATGACTTACAGGTTTAGAAGATTTGGTTGCTACTGTCCATATTGTAGGGCATCCCAAAAGTTGTGACCTAAACCGCCATTGCTAGAGAGTAATTGTAAACATTAGTAAAGTTTTCAATGAGTCATTTAAAGAAAAACCAACCGAAGAGTAAATTGAAGAACTTTCATATGGATTAGAACGCATCTTTTGCAAGCCAAATTTCAGGAAGAAACTATCAGGTTCTTTTCCTTGCTGATACAGCGATATTTTTTTGCTGCAACTTCCACTGGTTTGTTGACTCTAACCAAACAAAAGATAAATCAGAATTTACACATCTACTAGATAATAAATCAGTTTAGTTTAATTTTAGTTTATAGGCAAATCACCAAAATGTTGGCCCAGTTTAAAGCGCTTTGTTTTTCCACTTCTGAGCTCCACTTTCCAACCCAAACAAATATTTTTGCCCCTTCATCAAACCCAATGGTAACAAAACCAGGGCAAAATCCAGATGAAACTTGATTATGTTCTTCAATGACTACCAAGTCCTGGTTAATCATTGATTTTGAATCATTGTTGACGGATCTTACAACCCATAAATTATTCAAATTGATTGAAGCATTATTTTGACGTTTACCAGAACGAACAATGAGCTGACCACCTAACGAATCAATCAATTCTTGATTTTCATAACCTTGCCTAATGATCAAAGTGCCATCAGCTTCCGACTTGATTGAGTCTGATCCTTGCCATATGCACTTGAAAATTTGAGAACTTATACGAGAGACAATAGTAAGATTTTCAGTAGAATAAAATATCATTTGTTGTGAGGCCGACAGAGGGGTTTGTGAGTTACCGACATATACTTTAGTTTGTTCAACATTTGGAGGGTAAAATGATGAATCAACTCTTGGAGCAGCTAATATATCAAAACGTGGCAAGTTTTTAACAACTTTACCATGTCCGAAAAAAAAGAACATCCATGACGCAAAAATAGACAATCCATCCAGTGTAATCAATGAAATACACATTAGTAAATAAATAAATAAACAGTAATTTGAAAGAAGTAATGGCATTTGATATAAAAAGATAATCTTACGAGGTATATTAATTTCCTTCTTGAGAATACTGCTTGTCGATGGTTTAGATGTCGGCACAGAAGTATCACTTGAAGAAAGCGATACTGCAGATGTTTTCCAAATATTTCCACTGATAGACGCTGGAAGTTTTGACTTCAAAGATTCGGCCGATCCTTGGGAAGATGACATACTAGAAGACGGAGGGGTAGGTAAAGGCCTTGTCAAGCCATGCAAAGCAACCTTTGCAGGGCTGGGACCGACGGGGGGAGTAGGCAGAGGTCTGTTGGAAGAGGTGACGACAGGCTTGCTTGAAATGGGCTGATTTTTCTCCCAGACAGCAACAAGTTGACTAGCACCTTTTAGGCTAGATGCGGGTACTGCTACTGAACTGGCGGTGGAGGGAAGGGCTTGCTTTTCCGTTAAAGCAGCTGAGTGGGCTTTTAAATTTGTGTTAGACCGTGCGACCTGTTTCGCCGGACCACGAGCTCTGTTTTTAGTCAAATGAATCAAAGGGGGGGAACTAGTGAGAGAACTGGTGTTGAAGGCATCATTTTGAGAAATGGCATCATATTTAGATTTGTTAGTTTGGCGCTCCTCTGTCAAAGGAGTTGAAGAAGGCATCCAAGTTCTCTTCTTGTCAATATCTTCATCATTATGATGCTTGTTAGTTATGTTTACTGAGCTGATAGCCAAAGGAGTCTCAAACTCCTTTCCCAAACGATCAAGCAGAGCTTTTCTAGGTGTACTTGTCGCGCCAGAAATAGTGTTTGTTGGAAGAGAAGAGGTTTTAATGCTGGAATACAAAGGATTAACATGATTGTTGGAAGTAACTGTAGATACAGATGTTGTCACAACTGCTGCTGGTGCAGTTGTTGATGATGTTACAGATTGAGGATTCTTAGATTGTAGAGTATCTTGAAAAGCCGAGGCCACACCTGAATTTTTGGGGGTAGGCTGGTTAGAAATTTTACCCGAGCCAATGAGTGGACTTTTTCCCACCAAACCAAGCGAACTGACTGAAGGAGTGGCGCCGAACTCGTCAATTGCCTCTTCGCGTTCCTTCGACCATTGTAATCTCTGAGCAACAATATTTGATCCAGCAAGGCGAGATAAAGAAGCGGTCATTGAGCGATGGACAGCCTCTACACTTGCTTGTGGATTGAGTAATACAGGAGGCTGGCTAGATTTTAAGACAGGGGATGGAGGGGCGGCTGAGGCAGCGCCTGTGGAAGTGGGAAAGGAAGATTGCACGCGTTTGTCAATCGAAGGTATGAGGTTATGAGAAGTGGGCGGAGCAGGTGAATTGAGAAGCGGAGAAAGACTCTGCTGCACACAAGGTAAGGGGGTTCCCAAGGAAGTAGGATGAGGCGAGTTATTTTTGAGAGATGGATGATGATGATGATGATTAAAGAGTGAATTATTAGCGTTTGAATGAGTATTGGAGATAGGTATATTTTCTACCTCTTCAACCAAACACGCGGGACTTTTAGATCTGGGTTGAGATGTGACGTTGCTGGAAGACGATAAAAAGGCAGCGGCCTTGATAGCCACGGTTGAGCGTTCGATCTCGGAGGATGGGATGGAAGGAGAGTTAGATTTTTCGACTAGTGGAGAGGGAAGGGTGACCGAACGCGGAGGATGAAGATCGTTGGAGACGCCAAGGAGAGCCATACGATCAGCCAGTGACTTTGGTTTCAAGAAGCTAGCAGCAGGAGAAGAGGTAAGATGTTTTTGAGATGAAGGGTCAGGTTGATGGGTATTGTTATCTTGAGAAGGGCGTTTGATAGTCGCGAAGACGTTGGCAAGGGAGGCAGCATTAGCGGCAGAATGAACATTCTGAGCGCGACGCTCGGCAGCCTCCCAGCCAGGAGGATGAGTCTCGGCGCGATCGATGACTGGACGTGTGAGGAGGGGTCCATGGATGTCTTTGCGAGCGCCCATGAAATGTGCAAGAGCAACAGGCTGGGAAGAGGGTGCAGAGAAAGCGGCAGAGTAGGTGAGGGGATTGACAGCGTTGGGAGGGTTGGGATGTGTGGAGTGATGAGAAGGATGCTGTTGAGGCAGGGAGATAGAAGATGAAGAAGTGGACGAGGGTTGCATGATTTATGGTGATTTATGGTGATTTATGGTGATTTAGAGTGATTTAGAGTGATTTGGAGTGATGTGATGAGATGGAGATAGATGGGAATGTTCACACTCAGCCAACGCACGATGGCTCACATTCTACGTTGCCGAGGGATCGATGATGAAGTGATTAGAGCGGTCTCAGGAGCAGAATGTATGATGAGTATGTAAGGCTGCTTGTATGGGCAATGAGTAGGTTGCAAGTGTCAGTGCGTGGTGGGATTCTCTGTCTCCAACTCTTGTCCAGCCACCAAGTCCAATGATGAACATTTGGGACGTGAAGAATTGATGTCAAGGCAAGTTTTTGTTTGTGTTTGTGTTTGTGTTTTTGTTTTTGTTTTTGTTTTTGTTTTTGTTTTTGTTGTTGTTTTTGTTTTTGTCTCAGTCTTACAAGTCGATGGATGGTTGTTTTTGTTTTGAAAACTCGCTCTCGATCAGAAACACAATGACCTTGCATAATCACAGCATCTGAGTCTTATCGCTATCCATTCACCTGTCTGACTGATACAATTAAATCAACCTCATATACACACTCAAAAACGCTCACCGCTCTTCTACCCATCAAATTTTTTTTCACAGACTCTGTCACAATGCCTTCCTTGTGGTAGATGTTCAATTGCCTACATGTTCGTTACAAAGTCTGGGAAACTTCACAAAACTGTATTCAAATATAACCTTGAGTCTTCCTTAATTATTTATATTTCGGTCCATTTGAAATGATGAGTTGATTAGGGGGTCGCAAACCTTACCAAACACGCCATGAAACATGGCTGATTTGGTACTTGGGGTCTCAAACATGGGTTCTAAACAATTTTCTCAACCACAATTCAGCCCACCAATACCCTCCTCCTTCCAATCAGCTGCACATAACTGTCCTTCCATCCTAACCCATATACTCAATAGGGGGTATCAATGTTCAGGGATCCGCAATTAATTTAATTGCAGATAAAAATCCTTATGCCTCAATTATCTTCTGCAATTATTTTTGCTAATAATTGGGTTATTAGATACTTTACATGTCAATCTTCACCTCTTATCCAACATTTTTCTACTCAATTTTTCATAACCACATCTTGGACTACTCTCTGGATATGGCTTCTACCTTGCTGCACACTCCCATTCTCATCCCATCCTGTTCATTCTATCTGCTCAGAATTTCTCCCTGTTTCATCTATTTGATTCTGCTCCTTTTCATCTCACTCTCTCATCTGCTTGTTTCTGCTCCTTTTCATCTTTAATTATCTCAACATGCCTTGTTGTCATAGATCTTCTCAAAGGCAGCCATCACCTGTCACCAGACAACCTACACACAAGGTCGAGGGTGTTCCTGGAAGTGAGATGGAGGGAGTAGTTTAGAAACTTCTTCGAAGCACAGAGAAAATGTTTGAGGAAATGATTCCAAGATGACTCAAAGGAAGAGCTACTGCTTTGAGATATGTTCGATAAGAATTCTAATATAATTTAAAGGTAATATTAATATTCTTAAGATCTCACAAAGGGTTGGAAACCTCAATAATCAAAGATTTAAGTTTTAGAAATGATTACTGAGAAAAATAAGGAAATGTACAATAATAATGATTTAACCTGAAGCTTTACCACTATTAACTATATATACGTTTTATAATTTAATTTTAAAGAAATATCAAACCAAAATCCAACCCCTTTTATATCCATTACTCCTCCTCGCATTGACCTCATATCCATCCATTATTCCATACACCACAGACCACCAAAAATACACCCGTTACACCTGGACCCTCCTCACTAACATCTGTTAACCCTTTAATCCTCCACTAACCATCCCTGTTAATAACCCACAGATACTTAATAAACCTTTTAGCGGAATATTACATTAACTACTGCGCTGTGTGTCGCTTATCAAAGAAAAGACTAAACACACTATTGAGAGATTGACTAATTTAGATTTAAAGTTTAGACTAGCGCGGTTGAATAGTGAGTACACAAAGGAAAGTCACAGTTGCTATGTAGAATTGTTTTCTGCGCTTCGAGTATGGATTTAGACCTCTGTATTATTGATTTAATGAGCTGCTTTTGCCTCGAGTGTCACGTGGCGCGTGACAGATGCCCAGGTATTAAACGCGAGCTCCGTTGAGCGTGAGACATATTCTTCCCACACTACTTTCTCTCAACTCTTCTTTTTAATTATTTTCTATTTATTGATGTTGACTTGTCCTACCCCAACTCCCACGCCTCCACACCCCAAAGCAGAAGGTGGAATTGTTACCCAGAAATACTTCCAAGCCTGCACGGCCTGTGAATTGATGGAATATTTTTACGTTGAAAGCATGGCTACACAAGGTCCTCGCCAGAAATGCAAGTTTTTCCACTGGAGACAGGTGACGTGTGATGCCCTATCAAAAAACGCGGACATCGAACAACGGTTTACCAAAACTAAATATTGGGTAATCCCAAAGACCAAAGAGGTGGTCGAAGACATCTGGGATGTATCAGTCAGGGACAATCAATCAGTGGAAGAGGTTGAGGAGGAGGTTGAGGATACCGTGGCAGCCTGGGTAACCCAGGCCACAGGTAAAAGACCTGGGGTGGAAGAGGAGGTAGATGAACTGGTTGAAGAGGATGAGGATGAAGTTCCCATCTCGAACCGGACTCCAAAGAAGCGGCGGATGATCATTGAAGATGATGAAGAGGAGAAGGAAGTGACAGTAGAGGTCATCTTGAGGCTATTCTTAGAGCCTGACCCAGTTTTCGAAGTAAGTCTGCCTTTTCTTGTTTCAAGATTCTGTTACTGATGACTGTATGTTTTTTAGAATTCAAATGTCATCCCTGAAGCTCCAATTGTGGAAGCTGTGCCATTTCTGCCAATCAAGGCAAGTCGACTGGTGGTTGATTTGAGGGAGGATAACGAGGAAACCCTTGACCAGGTATGGTCGAAGAAACCTCCGACAGGGTCAACAAGCTCGATTCATCAATAATTTAGGTGATGAGATTGACAAGATTGTCGATGCCACCTCCTTCGATATGGCAGAAGAATTACTGGAGATTGGAGAAGTGGTACTGGTAGGAGAGGAGGAGGTATTTGAAAAATGCAGGAAGGAAATAAGGGTGGTATTGGAAAAAATGAAGAGATTGGTTCAGGAGAAAATACAGGAGAAAATTTGAAATGGAAAGAGAAAAAAGAAAGGAAGGAAAAATAGAAAAAATAGAAACCAATTTGTGTATTTATTTTATTTTGTTGTTTTAATTGAAATTTGAATATATATTTTATAAGATTTTAAAAAGAAAAGAAAAAGAAAAAAAATATTTGAATAAAATTTTGTTTTAAATTTTGAAAGAAGAAAAGAAAGAATGTTTAACTGAGGAAATTTTAGTTTAAGTTTTGAAAAGAAAAAATTTAAGTAAGAAAAAAAAATAGTTGATTGAAACAATTTCTTTTGAAATGAAAATTTAATGAGAGAAAAATGTGTTATTTGTGAAATTTTATTTATTGAAGTTTTTGAGGAGTTTTGGTTATTTGAAAAGAAGGAAAAAAATAGTTTTGAAAAAAAGAATTTGAAAGAAAGAAGTAATTTGTTTGAAGAATTTTAAAAGAGAGATTTAAAGGTTAAAGTGAAGTTTGAGAATGATTGTCGTATTGAGTTTGTGAAAAATTTTGATAGTTTGAAGAAAAAGAAATAAGGGAAAAAAAAAGTTTGAAAGGAGAAAAGAAAGTAAATTAAAGGAATTATTGATTTTTTAAGATTTTATTTTAATGAATTTTAAGACTTTATTTTAATTATTATATTATATTATATTTTTTTAATTTTAACTTTTAATTTAATTTAATTTAATTTATTTAGTTTATTTATTTAGTTTATTTGTTTATTTTGAAAGAAGGTTGAAAAAGCTTTTGAAAGGAAGAAAGAAGAAAAGAGAAAACAGAGTAAGGATTTTTAGAAGAGAAGAAGTTTTAGAATTTTAAGAAAAGAAAAGAAAAGAGAAAGAAGAGAAAAAAGAGAAGAGAAGAGAAAAATAAAAGAGAGTTCTAAGGTTTTGGTTTTAAAGGATATTTAAGATGAAAAGATTTTAGGAGTTCAGGGGCGTTAGAAACATTGATGGCTGGTTCCCAGGATGTTTTGTCTGAGTCATCAAGGAAGCCTTCCCACTCCACGAGGTATTGAAGTTTCCCCTTGTGCATTCTTGAATCAAGGATACGGCTTACTTCCCACTCTAGATGGTCTTCTACTTTGACCGGTTCCAGAGGAGGTTGGTTCCTTCCCAGGTATGTTTCTCAAGCCAGTTCCAGGAGAGATACGTGAAAAACAGGGTGAATAGCCTGCCATTTAGGAGGTAGCTTCAGTTGAAATGCAGTTTTAGAGACTTCGGAGTCGATTTCGAATGGTCCCAAGAATTTTTCAGCCAGTTTCTTTGATGGTTGAGTCGTTCGAATGTTTTGTGCGTCAAGCCATACTTTGTCACCTGGTTTAAAGGAAGGAGCAGATTGTCTATGTTTGTCGGCTTTTTCCTTGTACCTTTGAATCGCTAATTCCAAGTTTGATTTAAGTTCTTCTTGGAGTCGTGATATGGTTCAAAGATAATGTTCCACAGGATGACTAGTTCCTACATGGATTGAGTTGAATTGAGGATGTCTTCCATAAACAGTTTCAAAGGGAGATTGTCGTGTCAAAGAAAGAGTTGAGTTAGTATAAGCAAATTCAGCCAATGGTAACCATGTGGTCCAATCATCTTGTTGGTAACTGACATACATTCAAAGGTATTGTTCGAGGATTTGGTTGACCCTTTCCATTTGCCCATTGGTTTCAGGATGATAGGCCGTGGAGAGATTCCTCATGATATTGAGTTGTCAACACAATTGAGTCCAGAATGTGGATAAAAACAATGAGCCTCTATCTGAAATAATATCATTAGGTAAGCCATGTTTGGAAAATACATATTCTAGAAACAATTTTGACAAGTCTTCTACTGTAGCAGTAGTTGTCAGCCTAAATATCCTTAGGACTGAGTATTTCTTATGCTTAAAATAAGATAACCTTAACTAAATTAAGCTTATATCTTAAAAATAAGGTTAAAATAATAATATATATTATTTTATTATATATATATATAATTATTATTCTATTATATAACTTATAATAGTTTAAATAGCTTATCCATGGCATAATAATATTTATTAAGGTGTTAATGGAGTCATAATATACTTATCTTAAGTGATATGAAGTAATTATTGACATACATAAGCTTATATGTATACATAAATCTCATATTCAGTGAAATATGCAGTATATTATGTATATTTAGGTATATAAGTGGGTTTTAGCCCCTTAATAGCCTATAACCTTTGTTTTTCTGCTTACTTTTGTTCATATGGACAAAATCAGTGGACTCACAACGCCTACAGAAGCATAGACACCTATATCAGGCGCATACACCCAGTTTGGACAACTAAAATTACTTCCTTGGATGGTTATTCACAGATTTATGGGTTGGAAGGATGTTTCTGGGTTAATGTGGATGCTTGGGGATGTTATTGGGGGCTTGGAAATTTTATTTGTTTCTTTATATGCTTTTGGTTTCATTAAATCTCTTTTTGATTGTTTATTTTACCTGTTTCTTTATGGTATCCACTTTTATCTGGATTTTCTACTTATGGTATGGATCAGTGTTATTATTAATAGTGATGGAGGGTCCTTACTGGAGGTCTAAGTGTTGAAACTTCTTGAAGTGGACGCCATGGGGAGGTGATGGGCCCTAACAGTGCTGTAATTGCCTGGGATAGCAGTGACATCATCTGGATTGAAGGTCTGTGCACTCCAGTGGATTTGGGTATAAGGAGGGATTTTGACGGTTATTTATCATCATTCAATTACTACAACTCCAACAAACACTACTATAAAATTATTAACATTTAGAAATATATTATAAAGCCATTATAAATTGATATTATCTTTATATAAGCTATAACTATATTTTATTCATCTATTTTCCACCACTAGCACGCATTTAAATCCAAGTATTGTGAGTTTTATTTGAGTATAATTATTTTATTAGTCTTCCCCTGAGGTTTAATCACTAAATCATTTATCAATAAGTAGTAGGACCATAAATAAACACTATTATATCATACTTATATACTAGACTATACTGACAATTGGGGGTCTTTCCTTATATTTTACTTATTATTTAGTAAAAGCATTGGGACGTGATTTTTACCTTAGTACAGCTCAAAATAACCAAATATTTGGGCCTGCTGCATATTAGTGGGTCATCATAACTCATTGATAGCGGAAAAGAACCCTTAAAATAATTGTACTAATTTTTTATCATAAAAATTAGATATTTACAGTAGTAACTGTACCCAATATAAACCCAATTTCACTTGGTATTTGGACACCAATATAACACCCAATTAAATTGGTATTTGGTTAAAGCTTGGAAAGCTAATTATTCACCCTTATAGAGGTCTAGTTAAACTTATTATTATATTTTTAACAGATTTTTTCGAATTTTTCTTATATTTTATTTAAATAAATAAAGATATAAATTCAGGGTAAGCTCCATTGATATTTTATTAGTAATATAATTGCTAATATCTTTTGTCTACTAATTCGATAGAGTTTTTTCCTTTTGTAGACGAAAAATATTGTAATTCTTAACAATATGAGTGCTCCCCAGGACAGTGTAAGTGAAAAGCCTGCTTATAATACCAGGTTTAAAGCTAACAAAAACTTTCCAGGACATCACCATGGAGGGTTAACAATACCCCCAGGCAGAAAGCATGAGTATAGAGGAAAAGGACGCCCTCTTAAAAAAGGTAACTATAAAAAAGACGTCTCCTCCTCTTCAGGATCAACTGTCCCACCTGGCCAAACAGGTTCTGAAGTTGGAGGAATCAAAATCACTCATGTTCAAAGAGGTAGAGCAGTTGCAAAACAATTGCAAGGTAGGGTTTCAGCAGATGAATCAGGCATTGGCAGATTTAAAGGGAGGCCAGCCCAGTCAGTCAAATCAGCAACCCCCTATCCAAGGCGGGTCAACTCACTCCCAGGAGAAAATCTTGGTAGACAAATGGAAATGGGACTGGTTTCATCAACAGTGGACAAGCCACAGTTGCAACAGGGATCCACCACCTCATCTGACTTCCTCAGCTCACCCTTACAAAGGAAAAAAGCGCCAAAAATCAGGACTGGCAACCATCCCATGGTAAGTAGATTACCCTCTCAGATTGAACATAATACTGATAACTACAATATAGGTAATTCTATTGATGTTAAATCTGTGCAAAAAATAGAGGAGGATTTAAGAAATTTAGGTTTTAGAGTAGATACACCTGACTTGTCTTTTGTCCACAATAACAGTACTATTTACAATGATAATACAGTTAACCCTCAGTTGCAACCACCTACTAGTGAGATGAGAAGTTCACAGGAGAGTGAGAGAATTGAAAAGGAAGACATGTAATATTTTAACAATAATCCAACTGTCCATAGAATTGTTTCAGCATTGTAGAATAGAATGACTGATTGTGAGGAACAGACAGTTAAGCTCACTAGTGATAAAATTTCATCCTTGAAATTAAACATTTCTCAATTAGCAACACGTAACAAAGAATTAAAGAAAGAACATTTGTCTCTAACTCTTAAATATGATTCATTGAGTAATAAATATAATGACCTTTCAAACAAATTCTGTGAGTTAGAGAAATTATATGAAACACATTTATTAAAAACTGAATCAAGAACAAAGTTATCTTTTGCCCAGACAAATCAAAGTGTCTCTGAGTTGCTACAAAGATTAACTAAAGTTGAGATTGAAACTACCAATCTACTAATGAACCAGGATAATCATAAGTATAATCAATATAATAATAATCCTTTCATTGACAAAAGTGAATCTCATTCCTTCCCTATACCACCACAATTAAAACCATCTGGTGGTAGTGTCAAATCTGAAAATGTAAGTCACAAATCCATGCAGGAGGAAATACAAGACCATTTATCAAAAGTGAATGAGTTGTTGAATTTACCTAAGATTAGTGAGATAAAATCCAATCAGAAAAACTGGCCTAAGATAGATCAGTACCCAACTTATGATGGGGAAACCAGCTCTGATTGGCAACATTTTATTCAAAGAATTGACAACTTGAAATTCTCATATAAGTTACCAGATGAAGAAATAACATCAAAATTAATTTCTTTATTTAAGCATGTTGCTTTATTATGGTTTGAAGCTGTCTTAAGTGAGGGTAAAGACTACTCTTGGGCTGAATGGCAACAACTTATTGAAAAAAATTTGGAGGTTCTAAATTCAGGCTTACTCAGCAGAGACTTTATGAGAAGACTAGGTATAATCCGTTGAATGGTTACAAACCTATGGTATTTTTAATGAATTTAAACAAAATATTAAAAGCCATTGAGCCTCATATGGATTTTAACTTATGGAAAGATAAGATAATATATAAATTACCTATATTTGTCAGAGACATTGTTGTAGCTAGAACATTAAATGTTACTGAATATTCTGACTTTATTAATATTTGCAATGAAATATTATTAAACCATAAGTATGAATCAAGGTATTCTACTTATAAACAAAATGTTGAACCTGTAAAAACTCAGAATTCAAAAACACTTCAGGAGAAGCAGAAAAAACCTACTGCACCTGTAGTACCTAAGAAGTATGAAACAAATACTTGTTATAAGTGTAACAAACCTTGGGTCAAAGGTCACAAATGTGAGAAAAACATAAATATTGTTGAAAATCAACGTGAATCTGAAACTGAAACTGAAAAAAGTAAAGAATCAAGTGATTATGGCAGCAACATCTCATATAGTGATGAAAATGAAGTCTGTATGTTGGAAGATGATTTGTCCATCTTTGAAAATCCAATATTAAATATGGACTCAAATGAATCTTTAATGAATTTTGAGGATGCTGAAATCATTAAGGATATACAAGCTGATAACTTTAGAATGACACCTATCACGGTTCCAGCTATCATTTCTGGTGAAAATGTTAATATAGTATTGGACACAGGAGCTGCTGGTTCAGTTGTTTCCACTAATACATTACAGAAAATTGATAGTGAATATAAGTTTAAGCTTGAACCACTTCAGAATAAAAATTGGAGAGGTTTTGGATCAGTACTACACCCCATTGGTAAATACAAAGCTGCTGTTTTCTTTAAACACCAACATGGTTATGTAAGGGTAACTTGTGACTTTGTAGTAATGGATAATACAAATTGTAGTAACTGTTTTATCATTGGAAATGATATTCTGACTAAATTTGGTGTAAAATTAGACCCTGCTAATAATAATTTTACAATTGGCATGAATGGTAAAAGGAAATTTAAAATAAATTCTTTTAACACAGTTTTACACATTGAGTCAGTAACAAATTCCCCGTCTAAAGGAAGAGAATCCAATGAGTTGGAACTTCTGGAAACAGAAATTTCAAAAGCATCATTTGGCACTCAGATAAGTGAAACTGAGAAAGATAATATTTTGGAATTAATTAAAGCTTTTCCAATGGCTTTTGCACATGGTACAAATGAACTTGGCCTTGTAAAAGATCATGAAATGAAAATTAGTTTAACCTGTGACATGGATAATATTCCTGCTAGTCTTAAAAAGAAACCATATCCTGCTTCACCAATGAAGAGGAAAGACATAGAGGATAATATTAAGATGTTATTAAAGATGAACATTCTTGAGAAGGTTGAAACTACACCAAAATATTGTGTAATATCACCAGTGCTGATTTCTTATGAACAAGATAAAGCAAGACTGTGCGGTGATTATAGAGCATTAAATACATTTACAGTAGATGATATTTATCCCTTGCCAAGGATTGCCTCTATACATGCTACCCTTAAAGGTGCTAAATATATAAGTTGCCTAGATGGAAATAAAGGGTACCATCAAATTCCTGTTGAAAAGAATTCACAGAACTTTTTGTTGATAACAACACACATGGGAATTTATAAGTATGTTAGAATGCCATTTGGACCAAAGAATGCTCCATCAGTATTTCAAAAGTTAATGGATATAACATTCCATAATGAAATGATTGAGGGATGGTTAATGGTATACATTGATGACATCATAGTGTTCTCTAAAACTTTTGATGAACACTTAATCCATTTAAGGAAAATATTTCAGAAAATGGATGAAATAAAAATGACCCTTGCATTGAAAAAATGTAAATTTGGGTTTGAATCTTTAAAAGTGCTTGGTCATATTGTATCTGGCTTACAAATATGTGTAGACCAAAATAAAGTGGCTGCAATAAAAAATATTGGCATTCCTCAAAATGTGAAGGATGTACAATCTTTTCTTGGAATGTGTGGTTATTATAGACAATATATAAAAAACTACCAATCAATTGCTGCACCACTGACCACACTGATAAAGAAATCAGAAGCTTTCATTTGGAATAATGAAAGACAACAAGCTTTTAATAAGTTGAAAGAATGTTTAATGACAGCTCCTATCTTGGGATTACCAGATTTCCAATTACCTTTTGTATTATATACAGATGCAAGTTTTATTGGACTGGGTGCTGCTTTGCATCAAAAACAACTTATTGAAGGTAAAATGTCAGAAGTAGTAATCTGCTATATTTCACGTACTCTAAGAAGTGGTGAATTGAAATATGGTGCTACTCAACTTGAATGTTTGGCAGTAGTATGGGCTGTTGAGAAGCTACATTATTACCTTGAAGACCAAAAATTTGAGTTAATAACTGACTGTAGTGCAGTTAAGTCACTCTTAAACATGAAAACTCCTAATAGACACATGTTTAGATGTCAACTAGCTGTACAAGAATACAGAGGCCGGATGACTATTACACATAGAGCAGGAACCTTGCACTCCAATGTAGATCTGTTATCTAGAGTACCTCTGCCTAATAATGATGATAATCCTGCTTATGTTCCTGAGTCAGAGATTATTAACATTTATGGCATTTATATTGTAGATCTTGAGGATGAATATATGCAATCAATTCTTGATAATTATAATTCAGATCCTGACTTGAGTAAATTAACTACAATATTAAATGATCCTTCTAATGCTTCAATGAATGTTTTAATAAAAACATTACCAATTAAGTATAAAGAGGCATTAGAAAAAGGAAAATTTTCCATTGAGGATGGTTTTATATATTACAGGAAAAAATTAAGTAATGTAATTGTAATTCCCCCTTCAATGAAGGAGTTAATGTTAAGTATATGTCATGATGATATATTAGCAGGTCATTTTGACTACCATAAAACATTAACCAGAGTAAAAAACACAGCTTGGTGGATTAACATGTCTGAGGATGTTTAGAAATATGTTGAAACATGTGATTCCTTTCAAAAATCTAAAAGATTAACAGGAAAAAAAGCTGGTTTATTACAACAAATTGAGCAACCAAAAGCTCCATGGGAAATCATTAACATGGAATTTGTAACAGGTTTGCCAATAGCAGGGAATAAGAGTTATAACTCCTGCTGGGTAATTGTAGATAGATTTACAAAGATGTGTAAATTTATTCCTACCCACAAAGAGGTTTCTGCAAAGGACTTAGCTTTTTATGGTGGACACAAATGTTAAATATAGCAGGTTTCCCCAAAGCAATAGTTTCTGACAGAGATCCTAAATTTACTTCTGAGTTCTGGACGTCACTTATGGATGTTTCAGGGTGTCAATTAAAACTTTCTACAGCACACCATCCACAAACTGATGGGCTAGCAGAAAGAATGATACAAACCTTAGAAGATATGATAAGAAGATACTGTGCTTTTGGTCTTAATTTTAAAGACAATGACAAATTCAGGCATGATTGGGTAACCCTTATCCCAGGTTTAGAATTTGCATATAATAGTACAGTACATTCTGTCACTGGCAAAAAGCCATTTGAGTTATGGTTGGGTTATGTACCTAATACCCCTGCTAAAACTCTTAATAAGTTACCTAGATTGGATATCCATCCAGGTACTATATCTTTTCTTCAGATGCAGGAATTATGCAGAAAACATGCTCAAGAATGTATAAATAAGGCTTTTGAGTATGAAAAGAAAAGATGGGATAAAGCCCATAAAGAACAAATGTTCAAAGAGGGTGATGAAGTCCTTATTTCAACATTTGTTTCAATTTAAATGGTAATGTTAAATTGAAGGATCCATTCATTGGACCATTTGTAGTTAAAAAGATGGTTGGTAATAAAGCTGT
The DNA here is from genome assembly GCA_030280995.1 of Hemileia vastatrix. NCBI lineage: Eukaryota > Fungi > Basidiomycota > Pucciniomycetes > Pucciniales > Zaghouaniaceae > Hemileia > Hemileia vastatrix. The sequence continues at coordinate 47,166,189 of JASXTE010000003.1, read as the reverse complement.
TGAGGTTATTCTATATGCACCATATGATAGAAAATTTCAGCCAGGCTGCTAGACTTACCCAGTGAAATAATTAATTATTTACTGGATGAAGCCGCACCTTATCATTTTAATTATTATTTAATTATAATTTAGTTACATTAAAATTAGTTATAATAAATTAACTAATTACAGAATGATAAAATTAAATAAATAATTAAAATTAAAATATAAAATTGTCCCTTATATTTTTCTTTAACACCGTGCTCATTTCACAGGTTGGAAAAAATAAAAATTTATATTAAAAAATAGATATTAAGTTAAAATAAGATTTTAATATTCAAATAATCTTAAATATATACAAAAAATTCAAATTTCTTATTTAGAATTGACTTCTACAGTAAATATTAAATAAATTGATGTATTTCTGACATACTCTGTAAATACATCTTTTTGACGCCTTCTTTTTAGAATAACTTTATTATTTGAAAATACTCCTTCTGGAATATTCTTTTCTCTCTCTCATACTACTGTTTTTAGAATTTGATTGCCGTGCTTTTTCTCTCCTTTGCCTATATAAGGCCTCTCTTTTTCTTGTCTTTTAATCATTCCTTTACTACATCACTTTATTACAACAATAACAAATCAAAAACTTATTCTTATAATCTATACCATTAGTATTTACAATACGTAACTCTAATATATAATTTATATCAATATTTTAATTATACCTCTTTTAATTGAGTAAAATAATCATCCTTGATTTAAGAGATACGTACAAATTTGTTGAGAGTCCATTTAAACATTTAAAATCCTCGTAAAAACTTCATACCAAGACTTCTAGACCAAAAGCGTACCTTAACTGAAAACATCCAGTATTTCCTATTTCTCTTATAAAACCATACAATTCTAATGATACTGCTCTATTTCCAAGAAGATCAGGAAGGCATAAACAGAAACCTGAAGAAATAGTTGAAAAGGAAGAAATTGAAAAGATACTTAAAAAGAGACACCTTACTAAAGAAAAGGGAGTTGAGTATCTATTAAGATTTAAAAATAAATCAAGTGAATATGACCAGTGGATTCCAGAAAATGAAATCTCTGATCTTAAAAATCTGTTGAAAAAATTTAAATCTAAATAATACTGTTCATTCAGTATATGTATTATAAAAATTATTTTTTATTTTTATTATTATTTCACTCCTTAGTTTTAATTAAAATGTCTTAACATTCTTTTTTATTGTTTTTTTTGGGGTGAGGGAGTGTCAGCCTAATTATCCTTAGGACTGAGTATTTCTTATGCTTAAAATAAGATAAACTTAAGTAAATTAAGCTTATATCTTAAAAATAAGGTTAAAATAATAATATATATTATTTTATTATATATATATATAATTATTATTCTATTATATAGCTTATAATAGTTTAAATAGCTTATCCATGGCGTAATAATATTTATTAAGGTGTTAATGGAGTCATAATATACTTATCTTAAGTGATATGAAGTAATTATTGACATACATAAGCTTATATGTATACATAAATCTCATATTCAGTGAAATATGCAGTATATTATGTATATTTAGGTATATAAGTGGGTTTTAGCCCCTTAATAGCCTATAACCTTTGTTTTTCTGCTTATTTTAGGTCATATGGACAAAATCAGTGGACTCACAATGCCTACAGAAGCATAGACACCTATATCAGGCGCATACACCCAGTTTGGACAGCTAAAATTACTTCTTGGATGGTTATTCACAGATTTATGGGTTGGAAGGATATTTCTGGGTTAATGTGGATGCTTGGGGATGTTATTGGGGGCTTGGACATTTTATTTGTTTCCTTTATATGCTTTTGGTTTCATTAAATCTCTTTTTGACTGTTTATTTTACCTGTTTCTTTATGTTATCCACTTTTATCTGGATTTTCTATTTATGGTATAGACCTGTGTTATTATTAATAGTGATGGAGGGTCCTTACTGGAGGTCTGGGTGTTGAACCTGCTTGAAGTGGACGCCATGGGGAGGTGATGGGCCCTCACAGTGCTGTAATTTCCGGGGATAGCAGTGACATCATCTGGATTGAAGGTCTGTGCACTCCAGTGGATTTGGGTATAAGTAAGGAGGGATTTTGACGGTTATTTATCATCATTCAATTACTACAACTCCAACAAACACTACTATACAATTATTAACCTTTAGAAATATATTATAAATCCACAATAAATTGATACTATCTTTATATAAAGCTATAACTATATTTTATTCATCTATTTTCCACCACTAGGACGCACTTAAATCCAAGTATTGTGAGTTTGATTTGAGTATAACTATTTTATTAGTCTTTCCCTGAGGTTTAATCACTAAATAATTTATCAATAAGTAGTAGGACCATAAATAAACCCTATTATATCATACTTATATACTAGACTATACTGACATCTTTACTCATCGCCTCTCTGTTCCTCACTGTCTCATTGGCTGGTTTTTTGTTGGAATATATTACTGTTCATTTCAACTCTTTCTGGCAGTCTGTCTGGGACTATTATCTTCACTTTTAAAGAGGTCAAGAGTGTTTAATTAGAGGGTCTAGCAAACAGATCTCCAATTTTCTGCAACAGGTAAATCTCACTTGTTTTTCTAAAGGGACAGGGGTTATTCTTTCTGGTTTTTCTCCAACTCCCTTGGTCAAGGCCTAAAGCTAGTACTATAGGATTGTCTACAGCGGGCAGGCCGCCCGACGTCAGAGGTTTTGCCTGAAGCGGCCCGGCCTCCCTGAAGCCAGAAAACCAATAAAAACAACTAATCTACTTAGAAAAATTAGCTACAACTACTAAAACCTTTAAAACACGGAATTCCACTATAACAACATTGTGACATGAATTATAGAGAAAAATTAGCTCTATCCAATGGTACTAAGCACTTAACCCTAAGACTTAAGGTTAGCTCGTAAAACACGAAAAACAAAATTAAACAGCTATCTTTTTTAAATGAAAAATGAGGAAATGACCCCTTAAAACTTAGAATATGAAAAATGTCTACAAGACATAAAATATAGAGAAAACCTGGGGCTATCCGATGATAGTACCCACATACCCTCAGACCCAATATCCACAGAATAAAACCAGAAAAATACCCAATTCCTTAACAGATGTCAATTAAGACATGCACAAACAGAGCCAAATCACGCAACAAAGGCCCCTGCCAATGTTGGAAGACCACAACGTATTTATGGGTTGGGAGGTCATTGCTGGGTTAATATGGATGCTTGGGGATGTTATTGGGGGCTTGGGCATTTCAATTGTTTCCTTTATATGCTTTGGGTTTCATTAAATCTCTTTTTGATTGCTTATTTTACCTGTTTCTTTATGGTATCTGTCAGCCTGTATATCTCCAGGACTGAGTAAAAAGTGATGATGAGTTATGTTAAACACATGAACTATACATGGGAATAATAAATAAGAGTACACAAATAGTATACATAAGTAAAATTATGATAATACACAAAAAATGCCATTATAATACCTTATATACACGCATATATCCACCTTTTATAGGTCTTATGTACTTAATATTAAGTTTGAATATGTTAGGGTAATCTTAAGAACCTTAAGTATAAGGCTACATAATTTTTAAGTACACTTAAAGCTGTTATATTCATTGTTTTATGCAAAAAACAAGAAATGCGCTTTATTTCACTTAAAAGTTGAATATATGCGCTATAAAATTGAGAATATCAAAATTGCGCTTTGACAGATCAATTGGGCTCAATTAGAACTATTGATTTGGCTATTTAAATGCATAAAAATAACACTTTTCAAATTTGGTGTTTTTTATGCCAGAAATGGCTTCTGTGTACTGGCCACATACTGCCTGCTTTTTTCCCGTGTGAATAGCTTCATTTTTAGCAAAGTTAGCTTTTTCACACTATAATTACCCCACATTCTACGCCCACTGTGGGGAAACACACTAAAATAGGCGACAGGCGCTTATTTAGTGTCCTAGCTTAATTAATAATGCATTGACCTTGTTTATATGCACTAATTTCATTAATAACCTCACTCTTGGCACTTTATTTCATCACCACGCTTAAATTTGCCTAATTTTAGTCAAGCATTTACCCGTGCAAGCGCCTGCCAAGAACTGCATGTAGTTACCCCACATCTCATGCTCTTTTTTAAGTTTTTGGGTGGTTTCTCAGTCAATTTTGGTTATTTTTGAATGGGAATTTCACGTAGTATAATGTCAGGATTAGCCCCATTATTTCTACAGTAAATCCCCCTTATTATTAAGCTATTATTAGCCTTAAAAAGTCTCCTTTAGTCTTTAATATTATTGTTTTATACGCATATACTCTCTTTTTGTCTTTTTCTTTAATTTTGATGGATTTTCCTTATTATTATAGTATTTTGGCGGTTATTACTTGTTTAATTATGTCATGGGTCACTGGGGATGTTGATGGGAAGGTCTATTAGTTGTTTTGAGGCGTCATTAACTGTGTATTGGATGGTATATCAAGGGATTTATTGGGGAACTCAATGTGTATAAAAGGAGGAGGTTTTTGGGTCTTGTTTCTACATTCTTTATCATTACAATTTAACCAATATAACCAAATAAATTACAATACATATCAATTAGTACTTTTATAAGACTTTTGAATAGTATCTGAATTAAATAATCTATTATTCTACCAACTATAAAGATTGTAAGCCATATATAAGAATAGTGAGAATTATATTACTGAAACCTTCATATTTGATTTTATTATACACTTTAGTGGATTAAAACTACAGTATTCATATAGGACCATTAAAATCTTCTAGAAAACTGACTATTCAAGCTAGTTCACGTCCTTGTACTTGACCTTAGCCTGACAATTGGGGACCTTTCCTCAAGAATTCTGTTATAATCCAGTAAGTGAAATTTTCAACGAAGGTACACGTAAATAATATCCCTATAGAAATATTTGGATAATTACAACAGGTTGGGGTCACTTATATAGTGATTTCAGAAAAAGAAGCCCTGTTATATAATAAAATTGTGATATTGAATCATCAATTTTACCACTAATTTAACATATAATTGTTCTTAGTGGGAGTCTGTCAATAGACCAATTAAATTTGTGATCTTTGCAGATGATAACCAATTAAACTGATTAATTGTTTTCTTTTTACAGGACTTTTAATCCCTTTTTATTGGTTTGTAAAATTCATTTAATATTTGGAAAGAATCTTACTAACATATTTTCTTTTTTAAATATAAATACACGGCTACATATTGTAGACCAGTTAAATCAAGTGACCACATAAAAGCATATTTGACTTTTGGCACTTAAAGATTCACTTAATACCAATAAGTAAGCAATAAAATTGTCTTCAGTGGTATTAATAAATACTGATTAAACTCCTTTTTGAAGTTTTTCAAATCTAAAACTTTCAATTCTCTAAAAATTCCACATAAAAATGTGTGACAACAATGACATTGTAAGTAATAAGGCAAAACCTTATAACTTAAGAACTAGAGCTGAAAGACCTGTTACAGGACATCCAAATGGAGGGTCAAGAATCACCAGTAACAATAAACAACACCCCACCAATGTCCATGGAGGAAAAGGAAAAGCTCTTAAAACAAATGTCAATAAAGAAGTCCAAAAACACCTTACAAGAGCAAATTCACTCCCTCTCAACCCTACTGAATACACTAACAATAAGAGTAAACAATATGTTAGACCAGATAAACAATCTGGAGAAAAGGGCGGCACAGGGCTTTATAGAAGTCAACCAGGCTCTAGTGGATATAAGGTCTCATCAACAACCAGTGGCACCAAATACCACAGCAACACCTCCAGTCCCAGAAGAGGACCAAAAAATAACTGTAAGCAAATGGAAGTGGGATTGGTATGCCCAAAACTACAACAGTCCTCCTCAACAGGGATCCAGTAGTCACCCTTACAGGGGAAAGCCAAGGAGAGGCAGGGGAAATGGAATAAGACCGTGGTAAGTCATCCATCTTCTCAAGATCAATTATATAATCCTAACAATGAATTACTTACAGGTAATAAAATTGACAGAGAGTTATTGGATATAATTGATAAGGATTTAAAAAATTATTCATTTGAAAATAACATGTTAGACTTGTCATTACATGAGGACAATGTACATAGTTTTATTGATCACCAGGAAAATACTATTAATATAAAAATGGAATCAAATGAATTAAAAATTGACCCTGATGATGAATCTTCTGAATTGGAAACAGACAAAATTGAATATTTTCTAAAAGAAAATCCAATGGAATCAAAAATAATTAGTAAATTATTATTAAGAATTGAAAAATTGGAAGAATTTTCTAGAGAGTCCAACAATAATACGGAAAGTGTATTATTAAACATCACACAATCATTGAGTACAACAGCCAATAAGTTAAAAGTTATTGAGAATTCAAATAATGAATTGATCAATGAAAACAAAAGATTAAATTCTGAGATTAAAAATTTAGAAATTAAATTAGAACATTCTCAGAATATTATGGCCACCATAGAGGGACGTGTAAAATTGTCTTTTTCAAATGTAAATGATACCTTAACTCATGTACCTGTAATAAAAGATAGGTTAAAAAGAGTAGAAATTGAAGTAGCTAACATTTTGAAAAATACTGAAACAATAAAGGATAATACCTCTTATGTAGGAAGAGTACCATTTTTTATGAAACACTCTGATGATAAACCAATGATGGAACATGAACATAGTGTCATGGGCTCTGAGAATATAAAATCAGTAAAAGATGAAATCAATGATCATCTTTCTAAAGTGAGTGAATTACTCAATATTCCTCAGGTTAGGGAAGCTAAAACTAGCCAAAAGAACTGGCCTAAGTTAGATCAGTACCCTTCTTTTGACAGGGATTCAAAATCTGATTGGCAACAATTCATACAAAGAATTGATAACTTAAAATTTTCATACAAATTACCTGATGAAGAAATTACTTCAAAGTTAATATCTTTATTTACAGATGTGGCCTTATTATGGTTTGAATCTGTATTGAGTGAGGGAATTAATTACTCCTGGAATGAATGGAAGGCACTAATTGAAAGGCAATTTGGTGGCCCAAAATTTAGAATCACTCAACAAAGATTGTATGAAAGGGTCAGATATAATCCAAATGCTGGAGATAAACCCATGATCTTCTTAATGAATTTAATAAAAATCATGAAAGCTATGGATCCAAAAATGGATTATGAAGAGTGGAAAGAAAAAATAATATACAAGTTGCCTATATCAGTTAGAGACATTATTGTAGCTAGAACTGAAACTATCAGAGACACCTCTGGATTCATTAATATATGCAATGAGATATTATTAAACCACAAGTATGAAACAAAGTATATTAATTACAGACAAAGTGTTGACGTGGTAAAGCCTACTACAAGTAAGTTACCAGTGGAAAAGAAAAAACCTTCAGCTCCCCTTGTCCCTAAGAGACAAGAAAATAACACTTGTTACAAATGTAATGAACCTTGGGTTAAGGGTCACACGTGTAAGAAAAGAATAAATGTTATTGAAACCTCACAGAATTCTGAACCTAGTAATCATGAAGATGAGAATGTGGAATCTAGTGAGGATTGCAAAAGTAACATATCTTACAGTGATGATGAAAATGAGATATTTGTATTAGAACAGGATATAATGTTCCTGAATGATGCTATACCTCATACAGACACATCTTTAACTTCCATAGAGGAAGCTGAAATAATTAAAGATGTATCTCATGACACTTACAAAATAACACCTATCAGAGCACCTATTATCATATGTGGAAAAGAAATGAATGCCATTCTTGACACTGGGGCTGCAGGTAGTGTAGTTTCACTTAATGCATTAATGAAACTTGATAGTAAGTACCAGGAAAAACTAGAACCTGTTCAGACAAAGAACTGGAGGGGTTTTGGTTCAGTATTAAATCCAATTGGCAAATACAAAACTGCTGTATTCTTTAAATATAATAATGGATATGTTAGAGCAGTTTGTGAATTTGTAGTAATGGATAATAATAATTGTAGTGATTGGTTTATTATTGGCAATGATTTATTGACAAAATTTGGCATTAAACTAGATCCTGCAAACAGTTGTTTCACTATAGGGGTGAATGGTAAAAGAAAATTCAAAATATGTTCTGAAAATTCAGTATATGCCATTTCTCCTAGAGAAGAACAACTGCAAGGTGGAAGAACCACCAATGAAGTGGGTGAATTGGAAAATGAAATCCAAAAGGCCTCTTTCAGTCCTCAACTCTCAAAAATTGAAGAAGAAGATATTTTGAGATTGATTAAATCATATCCTATGGCATTTGCTCATGGCTCAAATGAACTAGGATTGGTCAAAGACCATGAGATGAAAATCTCTCTAAGCTGTGATCTGGATAATATTCCTGGCAGCTTAAAAAAGAAACCTTACCCAGCATCTCCTGCAAAAAGGAAAGATATTGAAGACAATATAAAATTGTTGTTGGAAATTGGTATTGTTGAAAAAGTGGACACAACACCTAAGTATTGTGTCATTTCACCAGTATTAATCTCTTATGAAAAAGATAAGGCAAGATTATGCGGTGATTATAGAGCTCTGAATACATACACAGTAGATGATATTTACCCTCTACCAAGGATAGCTTCTATCCATGCTACCTTACAAGGAGAAAAATATATTTCCTGTCTGGATGGGAACAAGGGTTACCACCAGATTCCTGTGGAAAGAAATTCTCAAAATTACTTATTAATAACCACACATATGGGTATATATAAGTATGTGAGAATGCCATTTGGCCCAAAGAATGCCCCTTCAGTCTTCCAAAAATTGATGGAAAGTGTCTTTCATCAGGAAATGGTTGAAGGATGGTTATTGGTCTATATTGATGACATCATAGTGTTTTCAAAAACATATGATGAGCATTTAAATCACCTGAAAAGAGTCTTTCAAAAAATGGATGAAATTAATATGACTATTGCATTAAAGAAATGTAAGTTTGGATTTCAATCCTTGAAAGTACTTGGACATGTTGTATCTGGATTACAAATTTGTGTTGACCAGAATAAGGTGGCAGCAATTAAAAACATTGGGATACCTAAAAATGTAAAAGAGGTTCAAAGTTTTTTGGGTATGTGTGGATATTATAGACAATATATTGAAAATTACCAATCCATTGCAGCCCCTTTAACAACATTAATCAGGAAGAATGAAGCTTTCATTTGGAATAATGAGAGACAACACGCCTTTAATAAATTAAAGGAATGTTTAATGTCAGCTCCAATATTGGGACTGCCAGATTTCACCCTACCTTTTATCTTGTACACTGATGCAAGTTTCATAGGTTTGGGTGCTGCTTTACAGCAGAAACAGATAATAAATGGAAAATTATCTGAAGTAGTTATCTGTTATATATCCAAAACCTTAAGAAAAACAGAATTAAGGTATGGTGCCACACAGCTAGAATGTTTAGCCGTGGTGTGGGCTTTGGAGAAACTTCATTACTATCTGGAAGACCAGAAGTTTGAACTTATAACAGATTGCAGTGCAGTAAAATCATTACTAAACATGAAAACACCTAATAGGCACATGTTTAGATGGCAACTAGCTGTACAAGAGTACAGAGGAAGAATGACAATCACTCACAGAGCAGGAACATTGCATTCAAATGTGGATTTATTATCCAGAAGTCCTTTGCCAAATGATGCTGACAACCCAGCTTATGTACCTGAAAATGAGGTTATACATATATTTGGGATTTATATAGTGGATTTAGAAGAAGAGTTTATGCAAACTATATTGGAAAATTATTCATCTGATAAAGATTTGTCTAAACTATCTACCATTCTTAATGATCCAACAAATGCCTCCATGAGTGCATTAATTAAAACCTTGCCTCCAAAGTATAAAAATGCGTTGGAAAAAGGTAAACTATCAATTGAAGATGGATATATATATTACAGGAAAAAGTTAAGCAATGTAATAGTAATACCACCTTCTATGAAAGAGTTAATGTTGAGTACTTGTCATGATGACATCTTAGCTGGTCATTTTGACTTTAACAAAACATTAACCAGAGTTAAAAATACAGCCTGGTGGATAAACATGAAAGAGGATGTACAAAAATACATTGAAACATGTGACTCTTGTCAGAAATCTAAAAGATTAACTGGGAAGAGAGCTGGGTTGTTACAACAAATAGAGCAGCCAAAAGCTCCATGGGAAATTATAAACATGGATTTTGTAACTGGCTTGCCATTAGCAGGAAAAGAAAGTTTCAATTCTTTCTGGGTAATAGTGGATAGATTAACAAAAATGTGTAAGTTTATCCCTACCCATAAAGAGGTATCTGCTAAAGACTTGGCGCTATTATGGTGGACTCAGATGATGAATACTGCTGGGTTCCCCAAAGACATAATCTCTGAAAGAGATTCTAAATTTACTTCAGAGTTATGGACATCTTTGATGGAAGTATCAGGTTGTCAATTAAAATTGTCTACAGCACACCATCCACAAACTGATGGGCTGGCTGAGAGGATGATACAAACTCAAGAAGACATGATCAGAAGATATTATGCCTTTGGATTAGAATACAAAGACAATGAGAAATTCACACATGACTGGGTAACATTAATTCCTGGCCTTGAATTTGCTTATAACAGCACAACTCATTCTGTAACAGAGAAGAAACAATTTGAACTCTGGCTGGGATACGTACCAAATACCCCAGTAAATCATTTAAATAAACTACCAAGGTTGGATATACACCCTGGCACTAAATCCTTTATTCATATGCAACAAATGTGTAGAAAGCATGCAGAAGAATGCATCCAAAAAGCATTTGAATATGAAAAGAAAAGGTGGGACAAATCTCATAAAGAATTTGAATTCAAAAAGGGAGACGAAGTCCTCATATCAACACTACATTTTAACTTACAAGGTAATATTAAATTAAAGGATCCCTTTGTAGGACCTTTTGTAGTAAATAAAATGGTTGGGAATAATGCAGTGGAAGTCATATTGTATGCTACATATGATAGGAAACATCCAGTTTTCCCCATCTCATTATTGAAACCTTACCATGCAAATGATCTTGAATTATTTCCAAAAAGAAGGGGAAGGCCTAAAAAGCAACCTGAAGAAATTGTGGAAAAAGCAGAGATTGAAAAAATACTCAAGAAAAGAATCCTTACTAAAGAAAAAGGAACTGAGTATTTACTAAGATTTAAAGGGAAATCAAATGAATTTGATAAATGGATACCTGAAAAAGAAATTTCTAATTTATCCACCCTTCTTAAAAAATTTAAACAGAAATAAGTTTCTGTTCAACCAGCTGAGGGGTTAGAAAACCAGTACTCATAATATTTTATTATGTTTTATTTCTTTAAAATTTAATCTTTAATGCTACAGATTTATTCTGAATACCTGAAAATTACAAATTAATAAAATAAAATGTATAACTTATCATTTTTTTATTGTTTTTTTTGGGTGGGCGAGTGTCAGCCTGTATATCTCCAGGACTGAGTAAAAAGTGATGATGAGTTATGTTAAACACATGAACTATACATGGGAATAATAAATAAGAGTACACAAATAGTATACATAAGTAAAATTATGATAATACACAAAAAATGCCATTATAATACCTTATATACACGCATATATCCACCTTTTATAGGTCATATGTACTTAATATTAAGTTGGAATATGTTAGGGTAATCTTAATAACCTTAAGTATAAGGCTACATAATTTTTAAGTACACTTAAAGCTGTTATATTCATTGTTTTATGCAAAAAACAAGAAATGCGCTTTATTTCACTTAAAAGTTGACTATATGCGCTATAAAATTGAGAATATCAAAATTGCGCTTTGACAGATCAATTGGGCTCAATTAGAACTATTGATTTGGCTATTTAAATGCATAAAAATAACACTTTTCAAATTTGGTGTTTTTTATGCCAGAAATGGCTTCTGTGTACTGGCCACATACTGCCTGCTTTTTTCCCGTGTGAATAGCTTCATTTTTAGCAAAGTTAGCTTTTTCACACTATAATTACCCCACATTCTACGCCCACTGTGGGGAAACACACTAAAATAGGCGACAGGCGCTTATTTAGTGTCCTAGCTTAATTAATAATGCATTGACCTTGTTTATATGCACTAATTTCATTAATAACCTCACTCTTGGCACTTTATTTCATCACCACGCTTAAATTTGCCTAATTTTAGTCAAGCATTTACCCGTGCAAGCGCCTGCCAAGAACTGCATGTAGTTACCCCACATCTCACGCTCTTTTTTAAGTTTTTGGGTGGTTTCTCAGTCAATTTTGGTTATTTTTGAATGGGAATTTCACGTAGTATAATGTCAGGATTAGCCCCATTATTTCTACAGTAAATCCCCCTTATTATTAAGCTATTATTAACCTTAAAAAGTCTCCTTTAGTCTTTAATATTATTGTTTTATACGCATATACTCTCTTTTTGTCTTTTTCTTTAATTTTGATGGCTTTTCCTTATTATTATAGTATTTTGGCGGTTATTACTTGTTTAATTATGTCATGGGTCACTGGGGATGTTGATGGGAAGGTCTATTAGTTGTTTTGAGGCGTCATTAACTGTGTATTGGATGGTATATCAAGGGATTTATTGGGGAACTCAATGTGTATAAAAGGAGGAGGTTTTTGGGTATTGTTTCTACATTCTTTATCATTACAATTTAACCAATATAACCAAATAAATTACAATACATCTCAATTAGTACTTTTATAAGACTTTTGAATAGTATCTGAATTAAATAATCTATTTTTCTACCAACTATAAAGATTGTAAGCCATATATAAGAATAGTGAGAATTATATTACTGAGACCTTCATATTTGATTTTATTATACACTTTAGTGGATTAAAACTACAGTATTCATATAGGACAATTAAAATCTTCTAGACAACTGACTATTCAAGCTAGTTCACGTCCTTGTACTTGACCTTAGCCTGACAGTATCCGCTTTTATCTGGATTATCTATTTGTGGTATAGATCTGTGTTATCATTAATTGTGATGGAGGGTCCTTACTGGAGGTCTGGGTGTTGAATCTGCTTGAAGTGGATTCCATGGGGAGGTGATGGGCCCTCACAGTGCTGTAATTGCCAGGGATAGCAGTGACATCACCTGGATTGAAGGTCTGTGCAATCCAGGGGATTTGGGTATAAGTAAGGAGGGATTTTGACGGTTATTTATCATCAATTACTTACTAAATTTAAATCCAACACTTCAATACAATTATTAACATTTAGAAATATATTATAAAGCCTTTTATAAGTTGATATTATCATTATATAAGCTTTAACTATATTCTATTTATCTATTTCCACCACTAGCACACATTTAAATCAAAGTATTGTGAGTTTTATTTGAGTATAACTATTTTTTTAGTCTTCCCCTGAGGTTTAATAACTAAATCATTTATCAATAAGTAGTAGGACCATAAATAAATACTATTATATCATACTTATATACTAGACTGTACTGACACTAACCATATTTTATGGAAGTACATATCATACCCTTTAATCCTAGAGTCCAGATACACATATCCCTGTATTCTTTACTTGCTGCCGCTTGTGTATCCTTTCTGCCCCTAAAAAAAGTGTGCACGGAGAGTCTATCTTTCCCTGCACTTTGAATATTCATTAGTGGCACTTCCGTAACCATCCTACCAGACAACCCGTTTGTTGCACCTTTGAGAATTGAGCCTATTTGCTGCTCTTCTGGGAACTTTTCTGTGTTAATGCCAGATGTGTATAACAGTCTCCCTCTACTTTATCTCACACTTTTTCCACATTCCTTCTTCTTCTCTTCCCTTAACTTCTAGTTTCACTTTACCTTCCTATAATAGTCTCTCTTTCTTCCACTACCATCTTCTTATAATGGCCACCATTAAAAAAATTGCTAACACCACCCGTCAATTTTTTAACACACAGAAAACTGCCATTTCCACTTGTCCTGCCGTCAAAGCTGTCCTCACTGAAGCCCAGAATTTCCAATTCTGTACTGAAAATGGCATGAATCCATGTTGCTTCTTGAAAGCCTATCAAGGTAAATTATTCTTCACAGTAAGTTCTTTTCCTCTTCTTCCTTCCTAAATATTTGACACTGACCTCTATTGATTCTACTTTTCAAATTCTTGCAACTTCTGCAAAAGTTGCAACAAGAAATGCAGCCTCAATGGCCCTCCTACCATTTCTGAAGCTGCCGTTACTACTGTTGTCAATCCTGTAAGGTAGGACACCTTTTAGGGAAATGCAGAATTCCAAGTAAGCAATAGCAAGAATTAACTCAAGGAATAAACTCTAGTCACCTTTTAGGGAAATGCAGAATTCCAAGTAAGCAATAGTGAGAATTTGCTCAAGGAATCAACTCTAATCACCTGCAGCAGAAAAAAGTTAACTAAATATTTCACGTGAAGTATAATTAAGAGAAAAATAAGTAGTAGTATAAAAGTATAGGTACCTTTTAGGGAAATGCAGAATTACAAGTAAGCAATAGCGAGAATTAGCTCAAAGAATCAACTCTAGTCACCTAAAGGTAAATCAATCTAATGTTAACAGTAGTCAAAAGGATAAATAAGTGAAGGAGGGAAGGTGAAATTACCTGCAGCAGAAAACAGTTAACTGAGGAATAATGGACTAAGAACTGGTCCTTTTTATCTAGTTACTGGACTGTTTACAGCTTCAGGTAAGTATAGATACAAATGTAACTTGTATGATGAAAGAAGTGTAAATAAAGATGTAGAGTAATTAAAGGAGGTGTAGATACATGAAAAAATGCAATTAGATCTAGGAGACTAAGTAATAAGACAGAATCAAGTGCGTGATGTAATGTGATAGAGTAATGGTGAGATGCTGATTAATATGACTGAGTCTAGTAAGTGACATTCTGATTATGCTATCATGAAGAGGTAATAGATTACATGTGTAAAGTCGAGTCTTTTATTCTAATACCCTCCTGTCTTGGGAGACTGCAGGAAGTAGACCACAAGACCTGAGAAAAGATGAGAGCGCCTTTCCAGGAGTTGCCTTTGTGAGACAATCAGCTAGCATGGAAGTAGTAGGAGTGTATGGTATATTGATTTTTCCAGCGAGGACTTGTTTGCCAATCCAGTGGTACTGTACTTCGATATGCTTGGTTCGTGCTTGAAATATGGGGTTTTGTGAAAGTGAAATCTCCCCTTGATTGTCGCCAAATATAGTGATAGGGAGAGAGATAGGATAATTTAGTGATTCAAGGAGGGAGATAAGCCAGATTGCCTCTTGTCCAGCTGAAGTACATGATCTGTATTCTGCCTCTGATGATGATAGGGCAACCGTGTGTTATTTCTTTGCTTGCCAGGAGATAGCACCACCATTGAGAAAGAAAACATACCCTGTTGTAGATCGTCTAGTACTGGGACATCCTGCCCAATCTGCGTCAGCGTAACCAACAGGAAGTGACCAAGAGTGATGTCCAAGAGGTTGCTGAATTGTTGGGTTTTTTGAGAATCTTAACGCTAAATGGACTGTACCTTCCAGACACCAAAGAATATGTTTGTAGGCTATCCAGTGAGAAATCCCAGGGTTTTCTAGGTATTGGGATAGTTGACTGACAGAAAATGCCAGATCTGGTTGAGAACATTGGACCAGATAGTTCAGGGACCCAACAGCGCTTTGGTAATTGATCTTCAAGTTATTGAAATGTTCTATTTGGATTGGAGTGGCAGGGAGTAACTGGCAGTGTAGTAATAGAGGAGTGACAACAGTTTTGTAGGAGCCATGTTGTATTCAGTCAAGAGGTTAGATATATAAGTTGGCTGTGACAATTGAACAGTATTTGTTGATGAATAGTTATCAATCTTCATTCCCAGGAAATATTTAAGAGGCCCTAAAAATTCCATATTGAATCTAGCCTTAATTTGAAGTTTGAATGCAGACAAGTCTTTACCAAAAACTTCTAAGTCATCCACATGTAGGTAAACAAAGAGAGGCTTTTCCTTGTCTATCAAGGTGAATAGGCATTGATCTGCTGGAGATGGAGATAGATTTATAGATTGAAAAAATTTGTTAACTTCTTTTGAACAACAGCGAGGTGATTGTTTATGACCATAGATGGAGCGTTTGAGTTTAAGGACAGGATTGTTGAGTTTTTCGGTAACATTCACACCAGGAGGTATTTTCATGTAAACATCTTCTTTGAGAGAACCATGAAGAAATTCTCCCTTTAAATACATGTGTTCCATCTCATATTGGTGTTGAGCCGCAAGTGCCAGAAGGGTCCTGAAGGTGGTAAGCCGGCCGGTGGGGGCAAAGGTTTCAAAGTAATCAATTCATTCTTTTTGGTGGAACCTTTGAGCGCATAGTCGGGCTTTAAAATTTGAGATGCCTCCTGATTCATTTTCTTTTACGGTGAATACCCATTTGTTACCAATAGCTTTTCCATCATTGGGTTTCTCCACAATATCCCAGAATTGATGTTTGGCCATCTTGTCTAGTTCAACTTTGATTGCTTCTGACCAAGCATCTGCATTTTCTCCAGACACTGCTTGTTGGTAAGTAGGAGGTATAGGTACTTTGGATGCTAATGGGAGAGAGTTAATATGAAGAAGTTGATTAGGTGGTCGTCTTTGTCGTGGATGATTAAGGATGTTATTGGGATTTATATTGAAGTTGATTTCTTTTGGTGGGGGTTGTCAATTGGGACGTAGGTAAACCATTTAGATACTGGAATAGTTTTAGGACCAATTAAGCCTTGTAATTCTTCATCTTCAAGGTCATTTGATTCAGAAGAATCTGAAACTGAGATTGAGGAGTCTGGTTCAGGTGACGCAGGAAAAGGTAGATTTGAATTTTCTTCTGATTCACTTGGGGAAATTTTTGAGTCAGTGAGATTAGTGTCCATACTCTCTTCTCTCAGCGTTGGAAAAGTAACAATATTCTCAGTTAACTGAGCCTGTCTCTGCTTTAGGTAAGGAAAGCCTTCTTCATTGAATACAATGTCATGAGAGTAAGAGATGGAGTGATTGGTCGGGTCTAGTAATATATAGGAACTCAATTTTTCATCATACCCAACTAGTATTAAATGCCGAGCTGAAGAAATAAATTTTCCTTTTCTTAGTTTCTTTGGAATTAATGAGTATGTGCTACAACCAAAAGTTCGAAGATGGGTAAGTTTAGGTGGGTAACCAAATAATTTTTCATAAGGTGAGATAATTTGTTGACTTTGGGTTGGAGTCCTGTTGTAAAGGTAAACTGCTGAAGTGACAGCTTCGGCCCAGAGTTCTGGAGGAAGGTTGGCCTGAAATAAGAGGGCTTTGGCTTTTTCTGTCGTGGTCCTGTTAGCTCTTTCGGCAACTGGGTTTTGTTTTGGAGTTTAGGGTGCAGTGATATGCATTTGTATTCCCTCTTTATATAAATAATCTTTAAACTCTTTATTACAGTATTCTCCACCACCATCATTTACTAGGTTACAGATTTTTGTGTTAAGCGCTAGTTCAATGGTTTTCTTAAATTGTAGAAATGTAGAGAAGGTATCATTTTTATTTTTTAAAATATAGATAAAGCAATAGGAGGTATAAAAATCTTTTAAATGAAAATAGTATAGACATCCTCCTAAGGAAGGGGGGAATATTTTTCCACTCAAATCAGAATGAATGTATTCCAGGGGCCGTGTTGCTTTGGGTAAAGTTCCAGGAAAAGGAAGGGCATGATGTTTGGAATTGACACAGCTCTTGCAAAAGGGATCAAGTGAGTCTGAGGGTCTAATATAGTGGTGTGTTCTTCAATGATCCATGACAGCTTTTCCGGGGTGACCTAGTCTGTTATGCCAAATGGCAGAACTGTTAGCTACTGAAAGAAGAGAAAAATTAGTAGGAGGAGACTTACCAGTGAATACATTTTTGAGTACAAATAGATCGTCCACAAAATCTCCTACTAATCTGAATCCAGATTTAGTGGTGAGGGGGAATGAATTCCCAGTGATGGTGAGCTCCATACTACTATGTTTCTTTCTTAAAGCGCCTAGACTGATAAGGTTGATTTTTAGTGAAGGAACAAAGAGACAGTTGTCGAGTATCATTTGTTGGTTGTCTGAGGCTAGAATGACAGAGCCGCTTCCTTTGGATGGAACTGTGGAGTCATCACCAAATGCAATTGTTGATTGAACATTGTTGAGAGAGCAGAAATGTTCCATGGAATTGAACATATGCTTAGTTGATCTACTGTCTAAAATATAGGTGTCCTCAGTTGGGTTTGTGAATGTAGATAGGCATCTGGGGATAGATGGTTGAACCTGAGAAAGATCAACTGCGACATTGGCTTTAGCAGTTTCTGCTTTCTTGGTACGTAAATGAGGGTGGAGTTGAAAACAATATTTTTCCTCATGTTTAGTTTTGGGGTTGTGTTTTCCTCCAGTGCAGATTTTGTAAGGTTTTTTATCTGAGACTTTGAATGCCTTGGGTTGTTCTGTTTAGTTGATGGTATTTTTGAGAATATAATTATCAAGAGCTTGGATGAGATTTTCAATGGTGATTGATTCTTTTCTGGCTTGAGCATTATGAAGTAGTGATTCGCAAACAGAGTTAAACTCATTTGGCAGTCGATATAAAAGGTATGAGGCAAGCAGGTGTTCCTTGAGTTTGATTTTTACAGCCCCTAATTCAGATTTGATAGTTTTGATTAATTCGATATATTTTGAGATATCTCCAGGGTAGGCAACTAGAGAAAACTTCTGGAAAATGGGCATTTGGTTAGTTTCGCTGGATGATTTATAATGGTCAGCTAGTTTTTTCCAGAGCTTATGAGGTTCGTTTTTATTTTCAGCAGTAACAAAGACTTGCAGATGATAAGAGTTCATGAATTGGGTAATATATCCAGCAGCCTTTTTTTTACGGAGTCAAAATGGTTTGAAGTCAGAGTCAGATTCCACAGGAGGAGAAACATTGTCTATCACAATGTCGTATAGATTTTGTTACATGAACAAACTTTCCATGCGAAAAGACCACAATTGATAGTTGTCCTTCTTGAGGATAGGAATTCCTGAGGTATTGATGTCAGTGTTTGCATGATGAGATGAAGGTAGTGAATTAATATCGTCTGTACTATAGTTTAGATAACCACCAGTCTCATAATCTGTAAGGTAGGACACCTTTTAGTGAAATGCAGAATTCCAAGTAAGCAATAGGGAGAATTAGCTCAAGGAATCAACTCTAGTCACCTGCAGCAGAAAACAGTTAACTAAATATTTCACGTGAAGTATAATTAAGAGAAAAATAAGTAGTAGTATAAAAGTATAGGTACATTTTATGGAAATTCAGAATTCCAAGTAAGCAATAGCAAGAATTAGCTCAAGGAATCAACTCTAGTCACCTAAAGGTAAATCAATCTAATGTTAACAGTAGTAAAAAGGATAAATAAGTGAAGGAGGGAAGGCGAAATTACCTGCAGCAGAAAACAGCTAACTGAGGAATAATGGACTAAGAACTGGTCCTTTTTATCTAGTTACTGGACTGTTTACAGCTGCAGGTAAGTATAGATACAAATGTAACTCGTATGATGAAAGAAGTGTAAATACAGATGTAGAGTAATTAAAGGAGGTGTAGATACACAAAAAAATGCAATTAGATCTAGGAGACTAAGTAGTAAGACAGAATCAAGTACGTGATGTAATGTGATAGAGTACTGGTGAGATGCTGATTAATATGACTGAGTCTAGTAAGTGACATTATGATTATGCTATCATGAAGAGGTAATAGATTACTTGTGTAAAGTCGAGTCTTTTATTCTAATAAATCCAAACGCATTAACATTGAATCTAATTAGTAAGCTAGCCACCAAGTGCCCTGCTTCCTTTACTCCTACTCCTGCTCCTAAGAGAGCACATCAAAATCATTGCTTTACAACTTGGAGCACTTCATCAAATATGATGCATCACTCACTCTTCTTTGAAGAGTTTATTCATACAGTAAGTCCTTCTACTTTTTCAAGTTTTTCTTTTGATTTCTGAAAAATCTTCCCTTCTTCTAAATTTTTCTTTTAATTTCTTTTTTTTATTGGAGGCTCCTAATACTCCCTATGCCGCTACTCCTTCATCTCTTTGCCTTGAATTTACTATCCCAGACCTAGAAGAAAAACCCTTCTGGGCTTTAACACCTCTCTCATCATTTTCTCCCACCATTGAGGCTGAAGTTACCTTTCCTGTGCAAGAGGCCTTCCATCAACTTTTACCTCTGATGACTGGCTCTCAGATCCTAAAGATTTGGATCACATTTTTGAGGAAGATGCTCCTTAAATCCACCTACCTTTCCCTCAAGATTGGTAAGTCCTGAATTGAGTGGTTGTGGCTCCCTATTACCACAATTTTGACCTTTTCAATACTGCTTTCAAAACAGTATTTTCTTACCTCAAAAACACTCCAGCCCTTGATGAGAAGGATATTTAAAATTGTGTCACCCTGGTCAAAACTATGAATTCAACTTATAAAAACATTTTTAATGACTGGGAGTACGTTGAAGGTATACTGTTACAGTCGCCTTGCTGTAAGCAGAACCCAAAGGAGTTGGATAATCAGAGAAAACCCTGTCCCTCTAAATGAA
Organism: Hemileia vastatrix; assembly: GCA_030280995.1. Classification (NCBI taxonomy): domain Eukaryota; kingdom Fungi; phylum Basidiomycota; class Pucciniomycetes; order Pucciniales; family Zaghouaniaceae; genus Hemileia; species Hemileia vastatrix. Next base: position 47,145,574 of record JASXTE010000003.1, on the reverse strand, counting down.
TTTGTGAGTTTTTTAGATCAATGAGCTTAAAATTCTACTTGATAATAATAAAGAATGAAACCCTGTCTAATTAAAGCTTGTTAGGATGATTGAGTGGTTCTTCTGTGCAAAACAACTAAAATTCAACAATAAAAATACACCAGAAACAATCTTTTAAAAGATAGAAGTTTTAATGTTTTTAGATTTTAATAATTTTTGACAACAGATACTATAAATGAGTCTCTGGAGTTGAGAAAATTCTAATGATACCCTAGGTGTTAATTTTTAATAGTTTTTTAGCAAAATATTTAAAGTGTTATGTAAAATTGTTATTTTATAAGGGTATTATAAATAATTAATTATTTTGTTGACAAAAGAAAAATATATGAACAATGGTTGTTATAATTCTCTATTCTCTCTCTTGCTTCTCTTTGAAAAATTTCAAGTCTACAGCCTTATATGCATATTAATCAATCATGTGCCCTTTTTCCCTCTGGAGCGCTGCTGGAGCTCATCTGGTGCTCGTACGGAGCTTGACTGGACCTCCGTACTCAATGAGAACCTTAAATCTATAATTAAAAATCTAGAAAATTTCACATGATAGATATACTTCTCCTTAACATTCCTAACTATTTTTCGTAGTCTGCGCAGCTCTATTTACCCTGTGGAGAAATTATCAAAGTTAAGTAATTTTTGAAAAATGTAAATAATTTAATAAATATTTAAAAAACATTTAAAAATATAAAAAAAATAGTATAAATTCAGGGAAAATTCCCAAAGGTTCTTGAGCTTGTTGAATTTCATTAAATTTAATTTTGCGGCCGTTAAAAATCATATGACCCGCTGTAGACAATCCTATAGTACTAGCTATAGGCCTTGACCAAGGGAGTTGGAGAAAAACCAGAGAGAAAATCCCCTGTCCCTTTAGAAAAATAGAGTGAGATTTACTTGCTAAAGTAAGTTGGTTCCTGTTTTGCTAAACCCCTTTTTCAACACACTTGACTGCTTGATGAGCCAAGAAAGTAGCCCCCAGATAGACTACCAAACCCAAGAACTGAAATGTAGACCAATGTCCACACCAGAGAAAGCAATGATACTTGATGTAGGTTGCAAATATACACCGTGACAGCAATAGTACTTGATATAGCTTGCAAGACTATACCAGAGAACCTGTTGCTAAAGTTGAGTTAAATGAAGAACTAAACTTGCAACAAACACAGCCAATTGTGGCCAAAAACAGTGAAAACTGAGTGAGGAACAAGGATATCACCTCCAGATGGTTGTATGATAATTAAAGTTTCCCCCAAACTCTCTTATTCATTATGTACACACAGACTACTATCTAAGAGCCCATGGACACCAACAAATTTGGCACCTGTACCAGCCAAATTGAATAAAAAACCCACCAGAAGCGCTCCCCAACCTTCTAAAACAGAGGCGGGCAAGCCGCCCGACGTCGGAGGTGCCGCCTGCAGCAGCCCGGCCTCCCTGAAGCCAGAAAACCAATAAAAACACCTAATCTACGTAGAAAAATTCACTAAAACTACTAAAACCCTTAAAACACAAAATTACGCTATAACAACATTGGGACATGAAATATAGAGCTAAATTAGCCCTATCTAATGGTACTAGGCACTTAACCCGTTGTGGTAGCCTAAAGTTTAGTATGGCACCTAAGTACGTAAATGGAGTTGTTATGGCGTGCAAGATTGGCGTTATTATTTTTTTATATATAAAAGGGTTTTATTTAATTTATTTGAGTTTTAAATATGAAGAAATTGGTCACGAGCGAATGCCTACGCAAAAACAATTTATTTTACGGAGAAAACTTATTTTTACGGTCTGAAAAATTATAAGTATTAAGTCGAGTCACTCAAGAACCTTGGGAAATTTTCCCAGAATTTTTACTATTTTTCTTATATTTTTAAATGAATTTTAAAGTTTTATAGAAATATTTACGTTTTCAGAAATTACTTAACTTCAATGAATTTTCACGGGGTAATTAGAGCTGCGCAGACTACGAAAATCAGTTGGGAATATAAAGGGGAAGTAACTCTAATATGTGTAATTTTTCTAAATGTTTTATTATAGTTTTTAAGGTTCTAATTGAGTCCGGAAGTCCGGACGGACTCTGTACAGACTCCGTACGGGCTCCTGATTGACTCTGGGAGAGCTCTGGAGGGGAAAACTTAGGCACGTGACTAGGAATACTTAAGCGCCTCTCAAACTCGAAATTGAGAGGGGGGGGGACACAACATACAGCTTTATCATTAACCACCACGGTCTCATTTTTTATTACTCAACAAATTAAATAAATTTGTAATACCCTTATAACTTTATATTTTATAAATAACATTTTAGAAATACTACTCAACAATTCAAATCACACTTCATACAGGGTATCTTTAGAAAGGTCTTCATCGCTTGGACTTGATTATTGCTGTCTCTTAAAAATTCAAATTATTATAAAAACATAAAAGTCAATCTTTACAGATCTTTCACTGGTACACCTTAATTGTTGTTATCAGTATTTCTTTTCTTAACAGCCACTTTCTTTAAATCTCAATAAGCGTTAATTATTTTAGAGTTTCATTATTTTTATCAATCAGATCCAAGTAGACTGGTTAGCTTAGTGATTTAGAATTCCCATTTTGTTATTTTTATTGGAAGGACGGGGGTTTCAGCTAAATCCACATATCTCCTCCGGATTCTGCTTACAGCAAGGCAACTGTAAGAGTTTAACTTACCATAGTTGGCGCCCAACGTGGGGTTCAATTTCTCTAGCTTACTTTAAAGACTTACTTGGATCAAGAACGTTATTAGCCTGCAAGAGGCTTATTTTCTGGAACTCTAATTGGATTTTTGTTATTGGCCTGCAAGAGGCTTGTTATTTTATCAATTGTTAACGCTTTTCATTACTTATTGGGATGTCTTATTCTGCTGTTGCTTCTGGATCTTCTAACCCTCTTACTCCCTCAGTTAGAATTGTTTCTTGGGATGGCCCAAAGTTTGATGGGGAGGAGGTTAAATGGTTCATTAGCAGGTATGAAGCTGCTGCTTCTGTTGATGGTGCTTCTCATGTGGACATGGTGAAGCAAGTTAGATTTTTTATTGCTGATAGGGAGGTGGAAAAAGAGGTTATTGCTATGCAGGCATTCAAGGACAAGGATTGGGTTAAGCTTTCTAAAGCTATGGTTGATAGATGGGGTGTTAGGTTTACTATGATGGACCTCAATAAAATTGTTGGAGACTGGCAAGCAAAAGGTGGAGTTTCTTCCATGGCTGACTTCAAAAAGCTCTGTGTTCAGTTTGATGAAGTGGTGGAATATCTCATATTGGTGGATGAGTTAGTGCATGAGAACCAGGCAAAAGATTTGTTTTGGACAGCATGCAGAAGGGATATTCATATGGACGTCTTGAAGGATCTTTCAAGAAAAGATTTGATGAAGGAACTGCCTAATGGTGAGCAGAAACTGCCGGCTCTGGAGGTTATCAAGGACAACATTCAAGCCCATCTCAAGTTGTTGGCGTTGGACAAATATCAAGAGTCATGCACTCAATATGTTAGCAAGGTCAGCGAAGTTTTGGCCAAAAATAACGATAGTATGGTCAAAGCCCAGGAGGCCAAGAAGGCACAAATGGGATTACCTGCTGCTAAAGTTGAGGGCAACGTAGATAATAAGATGGTCAATCATTTGGCTGATTTAACTAAACAGTTAAAAATATTTGTTCAAGAAACCCAGAAGGCTAACAAGGCCCCAATCGCTTCTTCGTCGACGTCAACTTCTTATCAGTCTAGAGGGTATGAATGTCGAAATTATAATGGCAAAAACAACGGATACTGCTTCCCAGGCAATGGGAGAGATGGTGGGAATGGATATAGAGGTGGCTACGATGAGCCAAAGGTGTGCTCCTATTGTAATAGGAGGGGGCACAGAGCAACAGTTTGTTTTGCTCTTGATAAGGATATGGATGCTGGGCAAGTTTTATTTGATGGTAAAGTTTATAAATTTCCTGATGGTTTGTTCATCAAGCCCAGTGATGGACAGTCTCCTTCTGATTTGGTCAGAAGAAGTTTAACGGCTGAAAGGAGAGCCAGATTTGAAGAGGTGACGGATGAAGATGTTAATGCCAAGGGTGGCAAAAATGGTAATGGTAATGGTGGTAAAGCTGACAAGGGCAAGGAGAAAGAGGTCAGTAAAGCCACATTTTCTACTTCTTTTGGAGGTTTAGAGCTGGCGACGGTTGCACAGGTGGAGGGTAGCTGTATGGCTGGCAAATACGATGTTAATGCTGCTAGAAGAGCAGCTGCTACTAAGGCGAAGAGTAGCATCCAGAGCCAATTAAGGGCTAATCCTGGCAAGGCCAATAACAAAGTGAACCCTTACTCTAAGGACAAGAATTCTAGTGCTCAAACTGCCGCCAACAAATTGAACCCTTACTCTAAGGACGAATTATATAAAATGCAGAAGGGGATTGCTGATATGGGGCCCCCTAGTTATGGCAAGTTTGATTTAAATGGTGAGCCTATGCCAGAGGATGATTCGGATTCTGAGGAGGACGTACCATTGGCGTCTCTACCCAGACCAAGTTTTAGCGGTCCCATCCCAATGGAGGGTGTAAGAAGGACTAGCGATGGATCAGGATTAGTGCAAGAAGCTGGTGACGGAGTTAGGGTTATAGAAAGTGAAGATGTTATAATGGGGGGTGAAGATGGCTTGGTTGGACCTCAAGAGGTACCCAGGGCCAAGGTTGTTAAATCAAAGGTCCAGTATGAGCGGCCAGTAGTTTCTGGTCAAGCTAATGTGATGGACGCAGTTTTGAATAGGGTGAATCAACTGCAGATTCCCTTATCTTTGGAAGAGTTATTTACGATTAGTCCGGCGCTTGCTGAAAAGCAAAAGAAGCATTTGACGAGGCGTCGGGTTTCCACTGGAGAGGTGGAATATATTTGTGAAAATGCTGAAAAGTTTGGGGAAGATAAAGATACACATTTTTCCGCTCCCCTGGGTTACCTGGTGGTAACTCTAAACAGTAAAGAAGTAAAGGCCTTGGTCGATTCAGGGTCTCAAATTAATTTAATTTCATTGGAGCAAGCAACAAGTATAGGCTTGCCAATTAAAAGTGGAACTGGGGGAAACCTCAGAGGCATTGGAGGGCATGCGACCGAGCTGATGGGTACAGCTGAGCATGTCAGGTTAGGCATTGGTGGATCTGTTGGTAAGGTTCACTTTTATGTGGCCAGAGGAGCAGTCAAAACTGTTCTTGGTGGTCCTTTTTTGATGGATTTTGAGGCCAGGATAGGGTATCAAGCTGGCATGGGGATTAGTTTGGAGATCACTGGTGAAGATATGCGGAGGTTACATATGCGGTTAGCGCCTCCTGGAGATGAAGGTTGGGAAACACGGCCAGGGATTACTACTCTGTGCCAGTGTTGTGTTTGCACCAAGAAGCGGCATATATAACGGACGGCTTCTGGTGAATTATGTTTGTTGGAAAGGGATGGATGCCCTCATTTTTTGGGGTAGCAGGGGCTGATCACTCTAATGTTGTAATCTCTCCTCAGGATGAGATCCTGGATTGCAATAGGTCAGCTCACTTGGAGATAATTCAAGTGGATTCTCAATTATTTTCTGTTAATATTACTTTGGAGTGCAAATACGTTTTGGACTTTACTATATGTTTATTGGATTTACCCTGTTTTTCTATTAAATTTAAAAATGGTGAAAAAGGCAAAATGGGCCAAATTAGGTTGGATAAAAATTGGAAGGGTATGTTTTATGACCTCCAGCAAGAGGTTAAACTGCAATTATCTCCTTCTATTTTGGACCTCCAGCAAGAGGGTAAACTGCGAAAATCTTATCAGAATCCAATAAAAAATCTCAGTATAATTAAAACACAAAAAAATAATTTTTGTGAAAATTCAATTCCGGTTCTCCAGCAAGAGGTTAAACTGCCAACTTTCTTTACGGGTGATTTACTGTTGGAAAAGGGAAACAAAGGTGTTGGAAAATCTGTTTATAAATTAGACAAGGGAAAGGAGAAAAGGGTAAAATTTAAAAATGAAATAAAATACTTTTCTAATTTTTCTTATTCCAATTCTGATGATGAAGAAGATTTATTTGATGAAATTTTTAATGGGGAATCAAAAGTAAATGTTTTACCTCAAGTTTATTTAGATGTGGATGCAGCCAAATATAAGAAGGTAGCAAATAAAGTTCGGCCTATTAATGGACCGCTACCTGCCGAATTAAATCCACCCTTGAGAAGACCAAGGTTATCAAGAGATCCTTATGAAAGTCCCTTGGTAAAGAATCCGCCTGAATTTTCTGAGACGTCAAGAATCACTTTTGAGAGACTGGGTGTTGTAAATTTTGGACCTGATGATTGGTTGTCTGGAGAAGAGAAGAAGTTGTTGTTGGATGTGATGGTCAAGAGAGAGAAGGCCATTGCTTTTGTAGAAGAGGAGAGGGGTGTGTTGAAGCATTCCTATGGGGAGCCTTACAAGATTCCTGTGGTATGTCATGAACCGTGGCAGCAGAAACCGATTCCTATTCCGGCTGCATTAAAAGAAGCCTATATTGAAGTTGTCAGAGAACGGATACGCACTGGACTGTATGAGCAATCAACATCAAGTTACTCTAGTCCGGTATTTTGTATCAAGAAACCGAATGGCAAGCTTAGAGTTGTTCATGATCTTAGGGAATTAAATGGGGTTACAATAAAGGATGCTGGGATACCGCCTAGTGCTGAGGAGTTTGTTGAAGCGTTTGCAGGGAGAGTGTGTTATGGTTTGGGAGATATTATGGGTGGATATGATGAGAGAGAGTTACATCCGGACTCAAGGCCTCTCACTACATTCGATACACCACTAGGACATTTACAGTTAACAAGATTACCTCAAGGAGAAACAAATTCGGTTGCAGTTTATCAAGCTCAGATGGCTTGGATCCTTCAAGATGAAATTCCACAATATGCTGGAATCTTTATAGATGATGGAGGAATTAAGGGACCAACGACCGACTATGATAACCAGGTGTTGGAAGAGAATCCCGGGATACACAAATTCATTTGGGAGTTTGCAATTACTTTAGAAAGAATCTTGTTTCAAATTGAAGAGGCTGGTTTAACTATTTCAGGTTCAAAATTTTCATGTTGTGTGCCAGCCTTAGAAATATTAGGCCATGTGGTATGTAGAGAGGGTAGGATTATGTCCAAGAAGAAAGTTAACAAAATTCAGTCCTGGCCAAGACCCAAGAATATGACCGAAGTTAGAGGGTTTTTAGGCATTTGTGTATATGTTAGAATGTTTATCAAGGACTTTTCTTCATTGGCAGCTCCATTGAGACGGTTAACGAGAAAGGATGCAGACTGGGAGTGGGATGAAGAGTGTGAGAAGGCGTTTGTGAAGTTGAAGGAGGTTGTGGGGAAGGATTTAGTCCTGAACAAGTTGGATTATGGAAAAGATGCTGGTAGAATTTATTTAGCAGTTGATTCAAGTCAGGTTGCAGCTGGGGCGGTTCTGTCTCAGATGGATAAAGCTGGTTACATCAGGCCAGTTAGGTATGAATCTGTAGTATTTACTGAGGTCAAATCAAGATATTCTCTACCAAAATTGGAATTATGTGGTGTGGCAAAAATACTGAAGAAACTTCAGCATATTTTGTGGGGGCAACATTTTGAGTTGCAAGTGGATGCAAAATTGTTAATCCAGATGATTAATTCCCCAAGTTTACCGAACGCACCCATGACTAGATGGGTAGCTTTTATTCAACATTTTTCGTTCGATTTAGTTCATAAGCCTGGCAAGACTTTTACTATGCCAGATGGTTTATCGAGGAGACCACCCACTGAAGAAGATTCAGACTCAGAAGAGTTCAATGAAGATATACCTATTATCAAAGCCAGCACTAAAGGAGCTGAAGACTTTCCATACCTCCCCCATGAGGTTAAACTGGCAGGACTATTGTGTTTAGATTATGGTGATGGTGACCTCCACCAAGAGGATAAACTGTAAAATAGTTTTTATGTTAATAAAGGTGTTGGAAAAGGTGTAGATAAATTCGGCAGAGAGGAGGTAGAAGAAGATGTGGTGTATGTAGAGGAAGATAGATTGGTAGTGTGGGATAGTAGTAAGTTAAGGAATGGTGTATATGTTGGAGAATTATAGAATTTAAATAAAAGGGTGGATAAAGAGAAAGAGGTATTTTCAAATACGGTTTACAAAGGATCCAAAGGTTCAGATGAAAAACGTCGACATAGCTTTATTAAAGATTTATTTAGGGGTCAACAATTATTGGCTCATTCATGTGCAGGTGATATTGGTGATAGAGAAGTCCCTATTGATGTTATATTAATCGATTTTCAAGATGAAGTCTGGGGTCAGACTGGTTTTTATTTTTTGTTAGTCAAATATTTGTTGACTTTAGAGAGGCCAGAAGATTGTGAAGACGATGAATGGGTGGCTATCAAGAGGAAGTCATCTACGTTTTACCTATCTGGTCGACGTTTAATGAGGAGAAGGTATCCAAATCCTCAAGTAGTTATAACTCAAGAGAAGGGGCAAGAATTAGTTTTGAAATCACTGCATGAAGATCTCGGGCATAGAGGCGTTGGAGAAACGTTTAGAAGAATTTCTGATCAATTTTGGTGGCCTGGCATGAAGATGGCTGTTAAACAGTGGGTTCAGTCATGCAAAGAATTTCAAATACAAAGTTATTTAAGGCCAAAAGAACCTGGACGCGCGACCGGTGAATATACACTCTTTGGGAGAGTTAGTTTAGATGCCGTTCATATAAAAAAGGGATGGTATAAATATTTAATTGTGGCCAGAGATGATTTATCTGGTTGGGTAGAGGAAGTGCCTCTTATTAATTTAACTGCCAAAAATGTGGCAGAATTTTTTTTGAATAATTGGGTATATAGGTATGGGGTGATGAAGTTGGTAACGGTAGATGGAGGTCCTGAATTTGGGACAGAGTTTAAAGAGGCCGTATTAAAAGTTGGATCAAAGTTAGGGTAGCAACCCCATATTATCCCGAAGCTGAAGGCATGGTTGAAAGAGGGCATCAAGTTATTAAGGATGCTTTAGTTAAAATGTGTGGGACAAGTGCTGAAAAGTGGAGGCACTATTTACCTTTAGTTTTATTTGCTGATTGAATCACTGCCAAAAGGACGACCGGATTTTCACCTTATGAACTTGTTTTTGGACAGAAAACAGTTTTACCGGTTGATTTAGAAGCTGAATCATATCTTGGAGTTGACTGGGACATGGTCAAAACTACTGAAGAATTATTGTGTGCAAGAATGATGCAGCTAGAAAATAAAGAAGAATATTTAGAAAAGGCATATTCACGGATGATGAAGATCCGAAATCAATCAGTCAGATATTGGGATGAGCGGTTGGCACATCGATTAAGGAAACCTTTGAACCCAGGTGATATGGTTCTGGTGTATAATAGGAGTTTGGAAAGTCAGTGGGGAAAGATGTTTGCAGATAGGTGGAATGGACCATATGAAATCAAGGAGCAAGTTTCCGGAGGTTCATATGTGTTAGAAGAGTTGGATGGAGTAGTATTGAAGAAGAGGGTAGCGGCCAATCAAGTGAAACGGTTCTATCCTAGAGGCACCAGGAGTGCTGAAGGCTACCTCCGCAATGAGGATAAACTATGATATCTACGAAATTTTATGGATTCCTCCGCAATGAGGATAAACTATGATATCAATGAAATTTTATGGATTCCTCCGCAATGAGGATAAACTATGATGTTTATAAAATCTTATTGACCTCCGCAATGAGGATAAACTATGGCATTTATGAAATTATATGGATTCCTCCACAATGAGGATAAACTATGATATCGACAAAATTTTATGAATACCTCCGCAACAAGGATAAACTATCTTCTTTTTTATCAAAAATACTTTACTATCGTTACACTGTATATGGGCGAAGAAACTATGATGAAACTTAACGAAATTCAAGAAGCCATTCTTTGAAATTTTCAAAAACTTAAAATTCTTAAAATATGGGTGAAGATAGTGTTGGAAAATTTTTAAAATTTATTGGAAGAAGTGTTCACAGGTGAACCTTCTTAATTTAATATTGGCAAGTGTGGGGGTAATTGATGGGCTGGCTTCTCTATACACAATTACCCCATAATGTTCGTTTCCAAAATTTTCCCTGTTTCTAGTTGAATCCTGGCTTTGTCTTTTAATTATAGGAAGTCCACTAAGACTATAAACTGGAACGAATCAAGAGACACTGCTCTCAACGCCGGATTCAAGATTCTTTTTATTTTATTTTTGTTTTTAATCTTTTTTATGTTAGATTGTGATTTCTTTTCTTTAATATATATTATGAATTATTGTAAAGGTGATGCTCACTGGTGGTCTCTAATCATTTTTATAAATTGGAGGGAGCCCACCCAGTGATCATTATTATAAAAATTATCTTCTAAAAACTTTTATTTATTTTCTTTTCTTTTCAATTTCTCAAAATTGTGTAACCACATCAAGTTGCACTTGGATGTGGGTATGATGTTGAGGGTACGGCTCATCAAATGGCCGGGGGGCATCTTTTAAAATTTTATTTTGAAATTTTATTTTACTTTTTTATCTTTCTTTTCACATTCGTTTATCTTTCTTTAAAAATTAAATTTTAACTTTTATTTCAAAACTATCTTTTTTAAAATCTTTTATTTTAAATTAAAAAAAAAAACAAATTAAAATTAAAAAAAAAAAATATTATTAATAAAAAAAAAATAATAAAAAAAAAATAAATAAAATAATTATAAAAAAATAAAAATAAAATAATAAAAAAAAAATTAATTAATTAAACCAAAATTATTATATTTCTTAGTTTTATTTTTCAGTCTTCATTCTTTTTAGTTTTATTCATTTAGTTTAGACAGGAAACAGGGTCTAGGGGAGCTCAATACCTATGGGATTCTACTTCAAGACATCTGTTAGTCCTCCAAGACTTTAAACTGGCTACAGTTCAAGACTTTCCTTAAGGTTTTTATACGAATTTGGGAGCTGTTAGTCCTCCAAGACTTTAAACTGGCTAATTTTCAAGACTGTCATTAAAGATTTTATATTGGAGCTGTTAGTCCTTCAAGACTTTAAACTGAATTTCAAGAATGTTCAAGATTTTATGGATATTTTGGAGACGGATTTTTTTATTTTTTTTTTCAATCAAATGTTAGGTCCACCAAGACCTTAAACTGGAGTGTTATCAAATGTTAGGTCCACCAAGACCTTAAACTGGGCTGTTATCAAGCTGTTGGGTCCACCATGACCTTAAACTGGATTTATTATCGATTAAATGTTTGGTCCACCATGACTTTAAACTGGTAGTTCATTCATTGTTTAGTCCACTATGACTTTAAACTGGAAAATTAATATCTGCAGGATAATTCAACATTCATTGGTCCACCAAGACCATAAACTGGAATTATTGTCAATCAAATGTTTGGTCCACTATGACATTAAACTGGATTATCAAGTTTATTCAATCTTCGGTCAAGCCTAGGCCTTACTTAGGAATATTTCAAGTTATTTATGCATTTAAACGATCTTTGGTCCACCAAGACCATAAACTGGCAATCAATTATATGTTTGGTCCACCAAGACTTTAAACTGGAATTTCAATCTTGTTTGGATAACTCAATTCAATCTTTTAATTTATCACTGTCCACTAAGACTCTAAACTGGTTATTCAATTATTTCTGGAATTGGGTGCTGATAAGCTTTAGGAGGTTAAATTTTAGGTGGTAATGATGCTAAGGAAAGCATAATGGTTAATTAGGTGAAATTTGTGGCGCTTTAACATGGTCTAAAGTTAATATTATTGGAAGCCTGGCAAAGTGTTTTATGGGTTTGCTGTATAGCAAAGTTTGCAAATTGTGATCAAGGAATCAGAAGTTAGGATGGTAGTTGGATTTTAGGGAATGATTTTTTTAGTGCGTCAGTGTTAGGCCATTTTTGGTGTGAAGCTTGGAGGACCTTATGGCGAGATTGGAATCATAGAATTCGGCTCAGTGGGGGGCCCTATGAGGTTGGAATCAGAAGTATTCGGCTCATAGGAAGATCCACTCTCTCAATTCTGTGACAAGAAGGAAGACTGGTTAATGGGAGTCTGAAGGGATTCAAACCTTGCTCTCGTAGTGGAATCATCACAAGATTTATATTATTTTAGTTTATGTTATATAAATCCAGAGAAGAAGAAACAACGTTTTTATTATAAAGAATTAAAAGAAGACCAGCTAAAACAAATTTATCAAATTATTTTATTAGAAAAGATAATTCTTTTGGAATTGCTCAATCACTTATGCAAAGTTTTACGAATGGGGACATTCTCAATTGGAGGGAGGATGTGGTAGCCTAAAGTTTAGTATGGCACCTAAGTACGTAAATGGAGTTATTATGGCGTGCAAGATTGGCGTTATTATTTTTATATATATAAAAGGGTGTTATTTAATTTATTTGAGTTTTAAATATGAAGAAATTGGTCACGAGCGAATGCCTACGCAAAAATAATTTATTTTACGGAGAAAACTTATTTTTACGGTCTGAAAAATTATAAGTATCAAGTCGAGTCACTCAAGAACCTTGGGAAATTTTCCCAGAATTTTTACTATTTTTCTTATATTTTTAAATGAATTTTAAAGTTTTATAGAAATATTTACGTTTTCAGAAATTACTTAACTTCAATGAATTTTCACGGGGTAATTAGAGCTGCGCAGACTACGAAATTCAGTTGGGAATATAAAGGGGAAGTAACTCTATTATGTGTAATTTTTCTAAATGTTTTATTATAGTTTTTAAGGTTCTAATTGAGTCCGGAAGTCCGGACGGACTCTGTACGGACTCCGTTCCGACTCCGTACGGACTCCGTTCCGACTCCATACGGACTCCGTACGGGCTCCGGATTGACTCTGGGAGAGCTCTGGAGGGGAAAACTTAGGCACGTGACTAGGAATACTTAAGCGCCTCTCAAACTCGAAATTGAGAGGGGGGGGACACAACATACAGCTTAATCATTAACCACCACGGTCTCATTTTTTATTACTCAACAAATTAAATAAATTTGTAATACCCTTATAACTTTATATTTTATAAATAACATTTTAGAAATACTACTCAACAATTCAAATCACACTTCATACAGGGTATCTTTAGAAAGGTGTTCATCGCTGGGACTTGATTACTGCTGTCTCTTAAAAATTCAAATTATTATAAAAACATAAAAGTCAATCTTTACAAATCTTTCACTGGTACACCTTAATTGTTGTTATCAGTATTTCTTTTCTCAACAGCCACTTTCTTTAAATCTCAATAAGCGTTAATTATTTTAGAGTTTCATTATTTTTATCAATCAGATCCAAGTAGACTGGTTAGCTTAGTGATTTAGAATTCCCATTTTGTTATTTTTATTTGAAGGACGGGGTTTTCAGCTAAATCCACATATCTCCTCCGGATTCTGCTTACAGCAAGGCGACTGTAAGAGTTTACCTTACCATACCGTAAAACATGAAAAACAAAATTAAACATCTATCTTTTGTAACTGAAGAATGAGGAATTGACCCCTTAAAAATAAGAATATGAAAAATATTATCAAGACATAAAATATATAGAAAAATTGGGGCTATACAATGATAGTACCCTCATACCCGCAGACCCAATATCCACAGAATAAAACCAGAAAAATACCCAATTCTTCAAAGGATGTCAATTAAGACATGCACAAACAGCGCCAAAACACACAACAAAGGCCCCTTCCAATGTTGGAAGACCACATCCTCCCTCCAATTAAGAATTTCCACATTCTTTCTCCATCAACCACCATGCTCAACCTTCTTCCCAAATCTGCCTCTGAAATGGGCCCTTGCCAATAATGCATTGACAATAATCTAATCTGCACCATCACACCTCCTGTCCATCTTTACAAACCGTCCTGCAATGTCTTCCAATCTAGAAAGAAATCCTGCTACAGACCTGGTCCCTTATCTTCTGCAACAGCTTCACCTCCACCTCAACCTGGTCCATCTTCTACCAGCACCCAAAGATCTGGGCCATCCATCTTAATTCCCAGATTAATCAAAAAGCTACACCCTTCCCAGAAGAGTGCCAAAACCACTAAAACAACAAGTTCCACAATCCCTGGTCCATCTGATTGTAAAAACTTCCATTTCTTCTTCCCACTTTGTAAAACTGATGACCTCTCAGTTCCTTCATCTTCTGACAGTGATTTTAACAATGTAGGATCCATTGAACCCACAACTCCAAACCACTTTCCCACAATTAAGGCTAAGTTCCAACAACACACATCTCAACAGAAACACCTTCTGCTAAAATTCTTCCAATCCACTCACGCTAGAGATCCACAGGACATTGAGAACAGAAGACACCTCATTCACCAGTTCAAGGCTAATTCTGAACACTTCATTTCATCTCTTGATTCCCTCTGTAATTCCACTAGTACTTTAGTTTGATTCAGAAATTAAAAAATAACCACACCCTCTATAGGATGTAAGCACAAACAACCCTCAGTTTTAAGTCTTGGGGGACCATCCTCATTTTATAGTCTTGGGGGACTCAAAAACCCTCAGTTTAAAGTATTGGGGGTCTCAAAAACCTAAATCATAAACCCAGAACCAGAGATCAGCCACATTAAGACACAGAGAAAAAACTAAAATTCTGGGGTAATTGTGAATAGATCTTCCAGCCCATCAATTACCCCTAAACTTGCCTTTGCTAAATTCAGAGGCTCCCCCTGTGGATACCCTCCTCCAATCTTTCAAACCCATTCCAACAACAAAAACCCATTCCTCAGTTTATAGTCTTGGGGGGCTACACCATCAAACAATACTCAGATTAAAGTCTTGGGGGACTAACACAGTGTTCAGTTTAAAGTCTTGATGGACTGCCGAAATTTTGCATAAAATAGACGCAGCCAATTTCATACAAAATACACCTACAGCCAACCTGCTGAACTTCAATCTTCACTTCATTATCTACCCATAACTGAAAAATTTTTCCTTCTTAACTCTTACCGTCATCTTTTCTCACCACAGATCATGGCTGGATCCCCTGATACCTTGCCCACATCCAAGTGCACCTTGATGTGGATACACCTTAAATAATTTAAACAATTTGAAATAAGAAACATAAATTAAGAAATTAAGAGTAATAAAAAATAAATAAATAAATAAAATGACATTAACTAAAAAAAATAAAAATAAAATAAAATGATAAAATAGCATTGCCCAACCAATTGATGAGCCTTTCCCCACCAATGCTTGCCCACATCCAGGTGACCCTGATGTGGTAACACTCTGTATTTTTGATTTTATAATTTTAACAACCCCCATAAAAAATTAAAAGAAAAAAAGAGAAAAAAGAAAATAATCTGAAACTACTATCTAGCAAAATCATAACTAAAAAATCTAAGAAAGTCCAGCTCCATGAATGGTCCAGATTAAGAGAAGGTCCAGTAAGAGAAAGTCCAGTCCATAAAAATGATCACTGGGTGGGCTCCCTCCAATAAGTAAAAATGATGGGAGACCACCAGTGATCACCACCGAACCAAAAAAAACCAAAGATAAAGAAGCCAGTCCCAAACCAGTTTAAAGTCATAGTGGACTTGAAACCTGAATAATAAACAACAGAACTAGAATTCAACTAGGAAAAACAAAGACTTGAGACAGACATTCTGGGGTAACTGTTCTCCAGAGAAGCCAGCTCATCAGTTACCCCCACACTTGCCAAAATAAAATCTAGAAGCCCCCCCTGGGTACCTTCTAAAAAAAACACAACATCCAACATAATAAAGAAAAACCAATAAGAGTGAAGAGTCCAGCACTTGAAAACCAAATATAATTCCATTTTAAAGTCATAGAGGACTAAAACCTGTGAAAAGAAACCAATACTTGAGTTTAACCAAATTAAGAGTAAGGGTTGGAAACAGACAATCTGGGGTAACTGTTCTACAGAGAAGCCAGCCCATCAGTTACCCCTAAACTTGCCAAAATCAAATCTAGAAGCCCCACCCATGGGTACCTTCTAAAAAAAAGTTTCCAACACAAAAGTTGCTCTGCAACACCAAAAATTCCAAAATTTAAAGAAAATTTCATAGTTTATCCTCATTGCGGAGTCAATCTTCTTCATGTCTAGTGCCTCTGGGATAGAACCTCTTTACCTGGTCTGCAGCCACTCTCTTCTTCAAGTCTGCACCATCCAACTCTTCCAAAACATAAGAGCCTCCAAACACCTGAGATCTGACTCTGTAAGGTCCATTCCATCTGTCAGCAAACATTTTCCCCCACTGACTCTCCAAACTTCTATTATAAACCAAAACCAAACAACCAGGTTTCAAGGGATTCCTGAGTCTATGAGCCAACTTCTTGTCCCAGTATCTGACTTATTGATTCCTAATCCTCATCATTCTAGAGTATGCCTTCTCTTGACATTCCTCTCTACATTACAACTGTTGCATCCTGGCACAGAGCAATTCTTCTGTTGAGTGCACATCATCCCAATCAATTCCAAGATAAGGGAGAGCTTCCAAGTCCTCTGGTAGAACAGCCTTCTGACCAAACATTAACTCATAAGGAGAATAGCCAGTTGTCCTCTTCACAGTGACCCTATCAGCAAATAACACCAAGGGTAAATAATTCCTCCACTTTTCAGAACTATCCCCACACATCTTTACCAAAGCATTCTTGATAACTTGATGGCCTCTTTCAACCATGCCTTCAGCTTCAGGATAATATGGTGTAGCCACCCTAAATTTAGAACCAAAACTAGCCACAGCTTCTTTAAATTTGGCACCAAACTCTGGCCCCCCATTAACAGTCACCAACTTCATCAACCCATACCTATAAATTCACTCCTTCTTCAAAAACTCTGCCACATTCTTGGCAGTCAAATTAATCAGAGGCACTTCCTCAACCCCAACCAGACAAATCATCCCTTGTAACAATTAAGTATTTATACCTGCCCTCTTTAATATGGACAGCATCAAGACTGACTCTTCCAAAAACAGTTGTTTCACCAGTAGTGTGGACGACCTCTTTAGGTTTCAAGTGACTTCTTCTTTGACATTCTTCACAAGATTGAACCCAACCCTGCACAGCCAACTTCATACCTGGCCACCGAAATCTGTCAGCTACTCTTCTATAAGTCTCCCAAAAGCCTCTATGACCAAGGTCTTCATGCAAAGACTTCAACACAAATTCTCGACCCTTCTTCTGAGTCACCACAAGTTGAGGATTAGGATATCTCCTCCTCATCAACCTTCTTCCTGACACATAAAATCCAGGACTCTTCTTGTTAATTGCCAACCAAGTATCATCATCACGATTATCTGGCCTCTCCAAGGTCAACAGATATTCCCCCATAATAAAATAAACCCAGACTGACCCCAGGTCTCATCTTCAAAATCCAACAAAACAACATCCAAGGGTACAATTCGGTCATCAAAATCACCAGTGTGAACATGAGCCAATTGAGCAGCCCAACCAGGACACCAATCCTTAATTTTGGCACTTCCTTCTCTTTCCACTGAACCTTGTGTGAATCCAGTTCACTAACAAAAATACCCTTTTCCAAGTTTGAGCTGTCCCAAAAAACAACTCCATCTTCATCAACAAAAACATCCCAATCACCAGAATCAAGATCAGATCCAGCCAGTTTAGCCTCTTCAGGGAGGTCAGAAAAATCTTCAGCACCCTTTGCGCTGGCCCTAACCACTGGAACATCTTCATCAAACTCTTCAGCCTCAGAATCTTCATCTGTAGGTGGCCTCCTTGATAATCCATCAGGCATTGTAAAAGTTTTGCCTGGTTTGTGTACCAGGTCAAAAGAAAAATGTTGAATAAATGCCACCCACCTAGTCATTGGAGCATTTGGAAGACTAGGTGTATTGATCATCTGAACCAAAGATTTTGAATCCACCTGCATCTCAAAATGCTGCCCCCACAAAACCGTCTGTAGCTTCTTCAAAATTTTTGCTACACCACACAATTCAAACTTAGGTTGAGAATACCTAGATTCCACCTCATTAAACACCACAGACTCATATCTTACTTGCCTGACCCTCCCAGTTTTATCTTCCTGAAACAAAACAGCACCAGCAGCAATATAGCTTGAGTCCACTGCCAGATAAATATTTCCAGCACCAACACCATAATCCAACTTGTGAAGAACAATATCTTCCCCAACAACCTTTTTCAACTTCTGAAAAGCCTCTTCACACTCTTCAGTCCATTCCCAATCTGCATCTTTTCTGGTCAACCTCCTTAAAGGTGAAGCCAACAAAGAAAAATCTTTAATAAAAATCCTGACATATACACACACACCCAAAAATCCCCTGACTTCAGTAGTATTTATAGGCCTTGGCCATGACTTAATTTTATTAATCTTCTTCTTTGCCATAATCCTTCCCTCTTTACATACCACATGACCCAGAATTTCCAAAGCAGGAACAGAAAAACAGAATTTTGACCCTGAAATAGTCAAACCAGCCTCTTCAATCCTAAACAACACTCTCTCTAGAGTTATTGCATATTCCCACACAAACCTCCTTATGCCAGGGTACTCCGCTAACAGCTCATTATCATAATCAGTGGATGGTCCTTTAATTCCACCATCATCAATAAAAATACCAGCATGAGTAGGAACCTCATCCTGCAAAATCCAAGCCATCTGTGCTTGATATACTGCCACTGAATTAGTTGCTCCTTGAGGCAACCTAGTGAGCTGAAATCTTCCCAAAGGAGTCTCATAAGTTGTGAGAGGCATTTAATTCTTATGAAGTACCCTGTCATCATAACCACCAATAATTTCACCCAAACCATAACACACCCTTCCAGCAAAAGCTTCAACAAAATCCTCTGCAATTGGTGGCATACCAGTGTCCTTGATAGTGACTCTATTCAAGGCTCTAAGAACATGAACCACCCTCAACTTTCCCTTCTGCTTCTTCACACAGAAAACTGGACTTGAGTAACTGGATGTCAATTGTTTGTATAACCCAGTCCTGACTCTTTCCCTAACAATCTCCACAAATCCTCTCTGATAGCAGCTGGAATCGGAATAGGTTTGATTTTCCAAGGTTCATGACAAACTACAGGAATCAAGTAAGGTTCCCCATAAGAGTGCTTCAACACACCCCTTTCCTCCTCAACAAAATCCACAGCTTTTTCCCTTAGCACAATAACGTGAAACAACAACTACTTTTCTTCTTCAGACAACCACCCATCAGGACCAAAAATAACAAATTTCAACCTTTCCACAGTCACCCTAGCCATCTCTACAAATTCTGGAGGATTCTTCTCCAAAGGAGTACAGTACGGATCTTTTGACAAAGGAGGTATCTTCAAGGGCGGATACAAACCCACAGGCATAGGATCATTGACAGGCCTAATCTTCTGCGCTACCTTCTTATACTTGGCCGCTCCACCTTCAACTTGAGGGATCTTCAGGAAATATTCACCACCAGACCTGGAACAAAAACCAAGGGTTTCCCCATTGCTCACATGTGTGACCAAGGTAATGTTTTTGAAAGGTGTAGAAGAAACCCTAGTGGTGCACAATTGGGAGGACTTACTTTAAGACCCCAATCTCACCACTCCATAATTTTTCTGCAATTCCAAATCTTCATCTTCACTTCGGTCTTCTAAATCTTCAAATCTTGATTCATCTTCAGAATCAACTCTTTTAAAATTTTGCAGTTTAACCTCATGCTGGAGGCCCAAAAATTGATCTTGATGATCTTCTTTCTTCATAATTTTCTGCAGTTCAACCTCATGCTTGAGGCCAAAAAAATGATATTGATGATCTTCTTGCTTCATAATTTTCTGCAGTTTAACCTCATTCCGGAGGCCCAAAAATTGATCTTGACGATCTTTACAAAAATATTTTGAATCTTCTTTCTACATTATCTTCAGATTTTTTTCTTTATTTTCTTGAATTATCTTAAAATTTCTATCTTCTTTTCTTAAGTTTTCTTCTGACCTACAAAACTAACCATGGGCTTCCCCAATGCTCACAGGTGTGGCCCAGGTAATGTTTTTGAAAGGTGTAAAAGAAACCCTAGTGGTGCACCATTGGGAGGACTTACTTTTAGACCCCAATCTCACTGCTCCAAAACTTTTCTGCATATCTTTTAATAATGATATATAACCAATCTTCTTCCTTGAGCTTGAATTAAAAATAATTGAGAATCTTAAAAGAGAAAAGAGACTTGATAAACATCTTGATGAATACTTGCAGAGAAGAGAAACATTAAAAAGAGAAAGTTGAAAATCCACTTGGTATATCTCCAAGGGAGCTGAACTACTACAACCTGGGATTTCCTCATCTTGGGGAGAGGTTGTAGCACTAGGGTGATTAGCCTTTATTACTCTAAAAAAGACAGACTCTCAATAGAGCCTGAGACACACACAAAAAAACCAGAGGCGGAAACCACTTCTTTCCTTCTCCTGCAACAGTCCATGCACTGGCACATTGAAGATAAACCAGGCCTGGTCTCCCAACCATCCTCTCCAGGGGATGATAACCTCATGTGAAGTCTTCTTTCATCTTAGCCAGTCAACTCCAAACTGACTCCCAAGTCAAATTTTTAACCAATTCTTGCCTGAAAATCAATCAAGAATGGACCACCCAAAACAGCTTTAACTGTTCCCTTAGCTATATAAAAATGAACCTTCCCTGAGGCCCCACCAACATCTAACTTCACAAACTCAGAAGTTGCAACCAATTCAGTGACATGACCACCGATCCCTCTCAAATTCCCACCAATACAAGCTTTTATGGGGAG
Organism: Hemileia vastatrix; assembly: GCA_030280995.1. NCBI lineage: Eukaryota > Fungi > Basidiomycota > Pucciniomycetes > Pucciniales > Zaghouaniaceae > Hemileia > Hemileia vastatrix. Next base: position 47,124,771 of record JASXTE010000003.1, on the reverse strand, counting down.
GCCCAAGTGAGTTGCCTCAAACAAAGAAATCAGGTTTATCTAAGAACCTGAATCCACCAATGCCCTTGCCTCCCTGCCATTCAGAGTGACATTGACATATCCCAGAGGAGCAAAAAAATGAGTTTCCAACCCCTCACCAAACTTTTCAGCAGAATCACAAATGTATTCCACCTCACCAGATGAGACTCTTCTCCTGGTCAACAACTTTTTCTGTCTATCAGACAACCCTGGACTGATAGCATACAATTCCCCATAAGAAAGGGAAACCTGACCCTGATTAATCCTTTCCAGGACAGAGTCCATAACATTTACTTGACCAGAAACTACTGGCCTCTCAAAGTGAGCTCTTTGCTTCACTACCTTGCTCCTAGAAGCTTCTTGAGGACCAGCACCACCAACAGATTTACCATTAACAGGGACCAAACCAGATCCCTCACCAGAACCTCTAACTCCAGCAGGATTTGGCAATGAAGCCAAAGGGACATCCTCCTCAGAGTCAGAATCAACCTCCATTGGCATTAGCTCATTATTCATGTCCAATGCACCAAAACTAGGGTGGCCCATGTCAGCCATACCCTTCTGCATCTTGTACAGCTACTCTTTGCTGTACCTCTTCCTAGCTGCACTCAGCTTTGGATCCACCTTGGAAGCATTTGACTTTGGTTGGGCCTGAGAACTGCTCTTAGGCCTCCCCACCTTCCCTGCTTCCACATCATAAAAACCAGCCAAGCATTATCCAATTGACTGTCCACCACAGGAATACAACACCAAACCACCAAAGGAAGTAGAAAAAGAGCCCTTATTGACGTCCTTCCCCTTTCTCTTGAGGTAATCATCCTCTTTACCAGAAGATTTCCCCTGATCAGGAATCTCCTCAAACCTTGGCCTCCTTTGATTGAGACTACCCCTTCTCCTGACCAAATCAACAGGAGCCTTCCCCTCACTGGGCTTCACAAATGAACCATCAGGGAACTTGAAAACCCTGCCATAAAATTCCACCTTTCCATCAGACAGATCCCTGTTCAATGCCCAACAATCATTGGACCTGTGCCCCCTCCTGCTTCAATAAGAGAGGACCCAAGGATCACTCCTACCAGCCCTCCTTTCAAACTCTCTACGCTGAGAAGGTGCCTTATTGAACTTCTTAGCCTCCTGAACAAGAATATGCAGCTGCTTTGTTAGATTAGCCAACTGCTCCACCACTGGGTCCCTCTCCTGTTTGGGAACCTGCACCATATTCTTCTCCTCCTTTTTCACCCTAACTTCCTCTTCAGCCAAAGCCTCACTGACTTTGCTGAAATATTTAGCACACCCCTCCTGATAGTTGTCCACAGCAAATAACTTCAAATGGGCCTCAACAGCCTCTTTCACCTTATCCAAGGCAGGAAAATTCTGGTCCCCATTAGAAAGAGTCTTCATCAAGTTCTTCCTTGACAGCTCCTTCAACACATCCATCCTGACATCTCTAGCCTTGGTAGACCAAAAAACATCCTTGGCAGAATTTTTATGTGCCAGCTCCTCCACTTCCACCAAGTATTTCACCACAGGATCAAACTGTAGCAGAAACTTTCTGTAACTTTGCAAGTTACCAACACCACCATAAGATTGCCATTCACTGACAACCTTGTTCAGATCCACCATAGTGAACCTGACACCCCATCTATCCACCATCTCCCTACACAACAATTTACAATCACTCTTCTTGTAGCCAGACATGGCCACAATCTCCCTCTCCACTTACCTATCACCCATTAAGAAGATAATCTGCTTCACCATGTCCAGGTAGGAAGCACCATCCACTCCAGCAGCAGTTTCATACTTCTCTAGAAACCACTTGACATCCTCCCCATTAAACTTGGTACCATCCCAAGTTTTAATCCTAACACACTCCTTGACCATCACAGCAGGAGGACCATCTCCCCCATTGACAGTCACCACAGGAATAGAGGAACCAGAAGCCATTCCTCAAGACCAAAATACCAAAAAGAGAGCCAACCAAAGAAAACAAAGATTCCAGAGAACTAGCAAGTTCTACCCCACGTTGGGCCCCAGAAATGTAGACAATCCTATAGTACTAGCTATAGGCCTTGACCAAGGGAGTTGGAGAAAAACCAGAGAGAAAATCCCCTGTCCCTTTAGAAAAATAGAGTGAGATTTACTTGCTAAAGTAAGTTGGTTCCTGTTTTGCTAAACCCCTTTTTCAACACACTTGACTGCTTGATGAGCCAAGAAAGTAGCCCCCAGATAGACTACCAAACCAAAGAACTGAAATGTAGACCAATGTCCACACCAGAGAAAGCAATGATACTTGATGTAGGTTGCAAATATACACCATGACAGCAATAGTACTTGATATAGCTTGCAAGACTATACCAGAGAACCTGTTGCTAAAGTTGAGTTAAATGAAGAACTAACCTTGCAACAAACACAGCCAATTGTGGCCAAAAACATTGAAAACTGAGTGAGGAACAAGGATATCATCTCCGGATGGTTGTATGATAATTAAAGTTTCCCCCAAACTCTCTTATTCACTATGTACACACAGACCACTATCTAAGAGCCCATGCACACCAACGAATTTGGCGCCTGTACTTGCCAAATTGAATAAAAACCCCTCCAGAAGCGCTCCCCAACCTTCTAAAACAGAGGTGGGCGGGCCGCCTGACATCGGAGGTGCCACCTGAAGCGGCCCGGTCTCCCTGAAGCCAGAAAACCAATAAAAACACCTAATCTACTTAGAAAAATTAGCTACAACTACTCAAACCTTTAAAACACTGAATTTCACTATAACAACATTGTGACATGAAATATAGAGCTAGATTAGCCCTATCGAATGGTACTAAGTGCTTAACCCTAAGACTTAAGGTTAGCCTGTAAAAAATGAAAAACAAAATTAAACAGCTATTATTTGTAAATGAAGAATGAGGAATTGACCCCTTAAAACTAAGAATATGAAAAATATTAACAGGACATGAAATATATAGAAAAACTGGGGCTATCCAATGATAGTACCCACTTACCTGCAGACCCAATATCCACATAATAAAACCAGAAAAATATCCAATTCTTCAATGGATGTCAATTAAGACATGTACAAACAGTTCCAAAACACACAACAAAGGCCCTTGCCAATGTTGGAAGACCACACCGTGAAATTAATAAATATGACCAAACATTTATATCTTGACTTTTTTCAACTTCATTTTTTGTTTAATAATAAAATATTTTAAACTAATCCGGCTTCTCCGATCACTTTCCTATTCCCAATAAATATTCTAAATAAAATTTTAGGGACGTACTAAGATTTGGAATACCACATCCTCCCTCAAATGAAGAATGTCCTCATTCTTTGAATTTTGCATGTTTGATCAATATATAATCCTACTTTTATCTTCTCCATATTCATCTCTTCATCATTTCTTCAACATCCCACTCCAACTACATAAACTTATTTCTACTTTTATAAGTACCATCATCAGTATGAAATATCTTGCTGTACCATGTGACCTCTCCAAGAAATATGAAGTCCCTTGCTTGATGTCCTTTCTAAATCCACCTGGAAGAACTGCTTGTGATTTCTGTTGCCCAAAAAAGTTTAAATGCGTCCGTCCAGCTTCTAAACCATCTTTCAATCCTATTTCTGGCCCATCTACTGCTCTAGCTTCTAATTTATCTAAGAAAAGATTAGCAAAGGTACCTGTATTCTGGAAAAGGATCAAGGCTAAAACTAAACCACCATCTCCAACTTCATCTCTAATCTCTCCTTCTCAAGATCCTTCACCCATACTTCCAGTTTCTCCTTTTTCTTTTTCCCAGACTTTTTTTCCTGGGTCCCAAAGTAAGCCTTTTAATAATTATTTATCTATTCCATGCTAATCCCAACAATGCCTTTTCCATCTTTTAGCTATTAACATCACCAACTCTGATGATGTAGGTTGAGTCCAAATGGACTATATAAATCAGTATCCCAAATTTCATAGAAATCTTTTTCTTGACTTTACTGACAATATAAAGAGAAATATTTTATCCTACTTCCAAGACACTCCCACCAATAATCATGAAGATTTAATGAAGAGAAGATTTTTGATGTAGAGTTTTGATGATGATGTAGAAAAATTTTGGCAAAATTATTTGTTTTAATCTTATAGTTAAGTGCTTTAGTAAACATGAATCCTGATCTTTTCTTCATATTAAATCGTTTTAAATTGATTTCTTCATAAATTTTCATTTTGAAATAAAATCTATTTGCCTCGTGATGCTTCCAACTACTCAGAGCAAGGTTTGAATCCCTTCAGACTCCCCTATACCTGTCTCTACTCATATTTATTAAGATAGTAGGCTCCACACCTACTGTGCTGAATAATTGATTCCATTCTCATCAAATGAGCCAAATACTCCTGATTCCTTTCTCTTTTATTGAGGTAAATACTTGATCCAATTCTCACGATAAGGTCCTCCAAGCTTCATACCATTTAGCCAATTCAAGGCACACTACTTTTCCAACTACCATATCCTCCTTCAAAAATTTCATCATCACAACATTCAAATTGACCACCTTTTAATAAATCATCTTTAAAATAAAAATATTCACCATATTTTCACCATGTTTAGCACCATAATTATCATACTTCATCCATAATTTATCATCCTTCACCTTCACAATATTAACCACTACATTTTCCAAATCAAACATACGCCCTTTTCAAAATTTGAGTACCAGTGATAAATTGAATAATTTGTTGATTGTTAATTGAATAGCCTTCATAAAACAATTATTGCATTACTAGTTTAGATGTCTTGGTGGACAGTGATAAATTAAAATGAGTGCATAGAGTTGCATAGTATATTCCAGTTTAAGGTCATGGGGGACCCATCTTGTAAATCTCTTTCAAATTGTCGAAATAAAGAATGAATTGCTAGTTTAATGTCATAGAGGACAAAGAATGAGTGATTTTCCAGTATAGGGTCATAGTGGACCAAGAATGAGTGATTTTTCAGTTTAGGGTCACAGTGGACCAAGAATGAGTGATTTTCCAGTTTAGGGTCATAGTGAACCAAACTTTTGATTGATTCCAACATCCTTTTCTATCCAGAGTCCATATCTTTCCACCAGTTCCTTTTCTCCCAATTTTCAGGCCATTATCCAGTGTTTCCATCCACTTTTTAATCCTATCAAGATGACTCCATCCAACTATGTTGCTTCTCCTGATCAATCTTGAAATTACTGCTTTTTCACCCATAAAGAATGTGTTTATGCCTTCAAACCTAAGAAACACATCTATAACAGAGCTTGTTCTGCCTGCTTCATTAAGAAAAGAAAATGCTCCAGCTTGAAATATGGTTCCCTGCCAATTCCTGCTTCCTCTTTTGCCTCCTTCTGTAATCCCATTCCAAAACCATCAACTCCTCCTCATATTCCTTCTACTTCAAACAATCCAACACCATTTACCCCCTCTGCCTATCTAAAATTCTCTCCTGACCAAAACACACTGGGTCCAGCTGCTCCTTCTCTTCAGTCTAGGCTTGCTTCTAATTCTCCCAGGACTCCAATCGCTCCAAGAGCCATGAGAAAAACTCCTTCAATTAAACCATCCTTGGATCATTCCTCTTCATCTTCTATCCATTCTCCTAGCCCCGCAAAAATTAACAAGCCCAAAAGATCTAGAGCCAACAGCCTTCCTTCTTCTCCTATCTCCAAAAAATCCTCTAAAAGACCCAGATCTAATACCAATCCTCCTTCAAAAATTATCAACCCCTTCACATCTCTAAAAACACCAATTCCTATTCCCAGTAAGCCTTTTAGACTTGATCTCAACAGTTTTGATAGCGGTTAGTATCCCTTTTATCTTGATTAGTTCATAATTATAAAGTTGACTCTTGCTCCATAATTCCAGTGTCCAATGCTTCACCCATTCATTCATCAGCCTATGAGCTTCCTTTACCTGGTCCTAGCTATCCCCAGGTCCCTATTCATCTAGTTGGACATCACCTTTCACCTAATTTCAATAATATTTTAACTTATTTTCACCATTATCCTCCTTCTGATCAAACTGAGGTATGGTTCAGAGAGCAAGTTTTGAGGGATCAACTAAAAATAGCCAACTGGCTTCGAATTTTCTGATACCAACAAATCAAATCAGCTACCCAAATAATTGATGATTCAGCTCCATTTTCTTCAGATAGAGCTTCTTCTAAAAATAATTCTTCTTAAATTTGATTTATTCCGGTTAACTAGCCGTCCTGAATGGAATATAAAATGAAATATATAAAAGAAATATACACTAAAAACTACTCTAATTTTAATTTTTTATTTCTTATTATTTTATTTTATTTTTTTTCGAATGATGAAAATAAAAAAAAAGGTTATAAAAGATTATTATGAAATAAAAATTTTAAAATTTAATCTTTTTTTTAAAATTGATAAACGAATTTGAAATATAAAATTTAGGAAATTTAAAATAAAATTAAAAAGATGCCCCCCCGCCAATTGATGAGCCGTACCCTGGACATCATACCCACATCCAAGTGAAACTTGATGTGGTTACAAAATTTTGAGGAATTGAAAAAAGAAAATTAATAAATGAAAGTTTATAAAAATAAAATTTTATGATAATTATCACTGGGTGGGCTCCCTCCGATTTGTAAAAATGATTAGAGACCACCAGTGAGCATCACTCTTAACAATATTTTATAGTATTCACCAGCTCAAAAGTTAGACAACTTGCAGTCAAGTGGTTTTTCAGGTATCTAAAAGTAACATGGGAAGTAACCTTTGAAGGAATTTCAGTGCTTTAATTACTTACAAGCCAAAATAAAACTCTGAGGGTCACTGTACCAAAAAAAAATTAGAGAAAGTATATTGCACTGCTTATTGTTGAAGCTTTCTATCTTATTTGATATTGAGCGACTTCTGAAAATTCTGCCACAGTGCTATATTAGCTTTTTTTCCTGGAAAGAAGTCCTTCATGCTAACTACCCTTACACCATTTATGCCAGGCCCATGAAATACCTTTTCATGATGTTCTTTCTGCAGGTTTGAATATTAGACTTTACCAAGAAAAAAATCAATGAAATCAAATTGAAAACTCTCATACCCTGTTGTTGTTCAAGAAAGTTGGGATGAATTTTGCCATTTACACTTTTCTTACATGAAATAATTTAATCTTCTTAATTATACCATATTTTAAAAGTGAATTCTGCCAAAAAATTTGAAAAATTCAAAATGACTTGTAGACTTTGTGATGGTCAAAGAGTTATTATCTCTGTAAAGATTTCAAGGCTAGGACAATTGAAAGAGGCAGAAAGATAATTATAGAGGGAACATAACCAAGTAAAGTAAAGGCCACTTGGGACTTATAAATGACTGTGAATAAAAAATGTACAGGGTAGTTCACACCACCAACAAAACACAGACATTCCCAGTGTGATTGTCACCCAGTGGTTTGCATTGGATTTATATGAAATGTGTGAACACCAAGGTAGACATAACACACATTAGTGAACACCACCATTCTTTAGATCTTCAGTCCGAATGCCTTGCATTCCTTTCCCATTGATCAATCTAAAATTCCCCCCCCCAGTTTTTTTTATTTCATACAATCTCACCCAAATTGGGGCATGAAGGAAAAGGGCATAAAATATGCTATTTATAAAAGTGTGAAGGGGAAACAGGACAAGAGGAGTGGGGAAATGAAATGGACACAAAGACATGGTACTACTGTGCAAGGGGAAGATTATTGGGAAATTTACCAGAGTTAATTTCTCCCTCAATTTGAAAGTATTTTCCAATTATTTATTCTCTTTTATTTCTACTTTTTTATATTTCATTCAACCCACCAAGCTGGGGGAGTGAAGGAAGAAACAACTAAGATAATATTAAGTACAAGTGAGATGAGGAAAGGTGAGGAGGTGAATGAACAGGCAATTAAAGTGGTAAACAAATAGGAGTTGTTGGGTGAGAGGCAAATTTCTAGAATATCTGCTAGTATTTATTGAGGCAAGATGAGCAATAATGTGGGAGGGAGAAGGGACAGAGGATTGTTGTTTTACCTTATGCATTTAATTTTACTTACACTGTTCTTGTTCAAGTTAATTCTTTTTTTTTTGGTGAATAGAATTGATGATAATCAGCCACCACATTTGAGCACTTCTGAATCAACCCAAGCCACTTTTTAAATCTCAGGACATATTCAGAACCTGCTTTGAAGAACATCACAACATTTTATTGGGCTAGACATAAGAAATGCAACTGGCCCAAGTTACTTCCACTTGAGATGTCACATCCGCCTCACTATTGCTCTCTTCCAAAAGACTTAAGGACTCAATTCTGAGGCTTCAGAAAATTCTTAGGAGCTAATTATCAGTAAATTGAAGTTTGCCTCATCTCTTCCGTAATGCTTAAGCTTTTTCAAAGCAGAAATATATTTTCCATTTTAAGTGATTCCAAGATGGTCAATCTAAAAATATTTAGAATGTTTTGAACAATAAAATGAGAGCACTTTGGATTTGTTACAACTTTTTATGATTATAATTAAATATAACTAGAGGTAAAAAATTAATTAGGAAGGTAGAGAACAAGAGCAAAAACAGAAAGGTTTCTGCAAAGCCAGTTTATTTGAAATTTGATTTGCTGACGTATCAGACCAAAACTAGCTACCAGTGAGTCAAGGTTAGAGGGAAGTGCGTCAATTGCACTGATGCTTCAAATATCAGTGGTGTTTACAAATGTGTGTTGTGCTTGCATTGGATTTTGCAGTGGCATTCACACATTTTATGCAAACCCAATGCAAATGCCCAGGTGATGATCACACTGGGAATGTCTGCAATTTGTGCATGGTGTTTTTTGCTAAAATGCATATATGAGGCGACATGTCGCCTCATATATGCATGTAAGAAACTTTCTCATTTCCTCAAGCTATAAGATACATAAAAAAAAGAATGTCATATTGCATACATGATGCAACATGTTGCCTCATGTACGCATGTAGATTAAACACTTATTTTCTCACTCATAAATGAAAGAAAAAATAGTATTGAAAGTGAAAGATGGTATTGCATACATGAGGCGACATGTCACCTCATGTATGCAATAGCAGGGGGGACAGAAAAATGAAGCTACTGAACTTTATCTTCCATGCTCTTGCTCTTGCATACATGAGGCGACATGTCCCCTCATGTATGCAATTACATGAGCTCTGATTCAAATACTGATCAATTTCTTTTTACAGCACTTTTTAATTGCATACATGAGGCAAATTGTTGCCTCATGTATGCATGTAGGTAATAGAAGTTATTCTTACTAAAAATTAAATGGAGAGTCAAAAAAGTATAATATTGATGAAGGAATGTAATTGCATACATGAGGCAACATGTTGCCTCATGTATGCAATAGCAAGAGTTTAGGGAGAGGGATCAGAAGTGAATTGTCCCAGTACTCTTGCTATTGGATACATGAGGCAACATGTCATCTCATGTATGCAATTTCCTTTTGTCATTTTTCTCTACTTTTTATTTTCCTCTCCTTTTATTTTAGAGTGAGAAATTACTGATATTACCTACATGCATACATGAGGCAACATGTCGCCTCATGGATGCATGTAGTAAAATGTGATTCCCCTTACACTTGACTTGGCTCAAAGAATAAGATGAGGCAAAATTTTGCATCATCTATATGCAAAGGAACCATGTTCTGATGACATTTTGCAATGTTCTTCCCTATTTCAACATGACATGGTGCATATTCTTGTATGTACTATTATGTGCCAAAAAAAAATTTGAATTCTACCTTTGTTCTGAATATCTGAGTGAGCATGTATTAGAAAAAGTACAGCAAAATTCTGCCAGATGTTTTTGTGAAAAAATTTTTTTTGAAATAAGTCAAAATATATTCCAAAAACTTAGGAAATATTAATTCTTCTATTGCCCAATTTTTTTAATACACATAAAAAAATTTTGTTTTTAAGTGCAAGTAATGAGCTGCACTGGGTGACATATTTTCCAGTGCAGCTGCTACATTTATGTTACTACATGTTCAATTCATTAAGAAAAATGTTGCCATGTTTAATTCTGTTGCAGATGCAAAGTACCTACACCTGCTTATTATATTTTTTTCTCATCACTTCAATTAACAGATCCCATCTTTTTTCCTCATCATTGAAATTGATAGATCCTATTATTAAATTGTGATCATGCAGAAGTTGAGTTTATGTAGGTACATATTTGTATCATAAGACATCATGTTGCCTCATTTTCCCTTTTGAATAGGAATTACATTTCATGTTATCATAATAGGGTGTGCAACAAAACTTGGAAATGATATTTCAATTGGTAGAGTAATTTGGGTGAGTGTAAAAAGTTTCAAACATGAGGCTTTATGTTTTCTCATGTTGTAATACAATATTAGAAAAATTTAATTTCCAATAAAATTTGGATCATTTGGTGTAACTTTTATTCAAATATAATGCAGTATATTCCCCATTTTCTAGAGCTTGCTTCATTAACATTTAATAAGTTTTGTCTTGTTTGTGAGATGTGATAAATTCAAGTTAAAAATTTGTTAAAATTTTGAGTGATTTATTTAAAAACATCCATTTATGCAAAACTTCAGAGTATATGATAAAAATATGCTAAGTAAAAGTGAAAAATTTGAATTAACTAAGTGGCACTTGAAAATTATTGTGTAAGGCCCAGTGTCTGTCTGCAGGGGGGCTGGGTGGGGCACCCAAGGGAACAACTCTACATCTCTTCTAGTTGATGAATTGGTTTGTAAATATGTAAATGTCACCGGAGGACCTACGCACAAGGTCGAGGATGTTCCTGAAAGTGAGATGAGGGATTTAGAAACTTCTTCGAAGCACAGAGGAATGATTTGAGGAAATGATTCGAAGGTCACTCGAAGTAATAGCTACAGGTTCGAGGTTAGTTCGAGAAGAATTATAGACTAGTTTCAAAGGTAATAGTAATTCTTAAAATCTCACGAAGGGTTGGAAACTCAATAATCAAAGATTTAGGATTTAGAAATGAATATTGAGAAAATAAAAGAAAGATACAATAACAACAATTTTAACTTTAAGGATTTACCACTATTAATGTAAATACGATTTTATAATTTAATTCTAAGGAATATCGAACCAAATACCCAACCCCTTTTATATCCTTTGTTCCCCCTCGCATTGACCCCCCTTCCATCGCACCATTACTAACATACACTTAGACCCTCTTCGCTAAATATCCGTCCATGCTAAATTTACCCCTTTTTAATTAATTAACAAAACTTTAATGAAAACTACTACTGTACTATTTCGTTGAACCTAGCGCTGTGCGTCGCTTATTGAAAAAGGACTAAGGCACCCTATTGGGAGATTGACTAATTTAGATTTAGAGTTTAGGCTAGCGCAGTTAAATAGTAAGTACACAAAGGAAAATTGCAGTTGCTATGGAGAATTTCTTACTGCGCTTTGAGTATAGATTTAGGACTTGATATTATTGATTTAATGAGTTGATTTCGCCTCGGGTGTCACGTGGCGCGTGACAGTAAATTTGAATATTTATTTGTACTGTGTTATTTTTACTGTAACACAAAGACATTGAATTTAATTGTGGTTTTAATTTTTAAAATGCACTTGAGAAAAATATAGGGGAAAAGTTAAATTTAATATTGTGTATTATAAATACATTAATTTATTAGATATACATGAGCTAGTAAATTTACCAACACTTTTTTGACTATAAGCTGTTGAACCTGTGCTATGGACTTTCAAAAACCATCAATTAAAATTACAAGGCATGTTAAATACCATATTTTTTATATACTTTGGTAGGGATCCATTTTTATTTTAACTTAACTTTGTGCAGGATTTTAAAATATGTATTAAAAGTAAGGGCATAATTCAGGCCTTCAGTGCCCTTTCTATTTGTGACCATACAGGTTATCAGTAGCATGGAACTATAATTGGATTTATTTTTTTGCCCATAAGCAGATTTCTTAAGTCAGAAATCTGGTCTCTTTTCTTGTAACAGCAGAAGATTAATTGTTTCTAGTGTTATAATTTTTCTCAAACTATGATTTTATTTTTTCAGAAAAGTTTTATTAATATTGTTGAAAAGTGGATTTCCAATTATACATGAATCAAAAATTCATTAATTTTTCAAATTTTCAGTTGTTAACGTGGATATCTTGTAGTTTTAATATATGGACAAAATTTAATTTGGGAAATATATATTTCTGAAATAATTTCTGGTGGTTTATCTTAACTTACAGAGTTTTACACATTCTTACTCATCATGGTTAATCCAGTCATTATTTATATAATGTGACTTACATGGCCAAGAAATATTTCTTGTCTTGTATAAATACTGATTTCCTCCTGCATTATCTTCTTCCCTCTCAAACTTTATTTCTTTTTAATATTGCATAATCTTATACTACTTCTCTCTTCCAAATTGGCTTACTTCAATCTCACATATATGACTTCAGCAGATCCCCAGGTTTGGTAGAGCAACCTTTTTCACTTTATCCCTCTCATAAAAAACATAATATCAGGGATAGGGCAAATTCACCTAATATTAAATTTGATAAACATTTCCACACTAATTTCAAAATCCCCTATGACCTACATGGCCCACCAGAATACAAATCTTTAGTTGCTCCTGCTGGGGTTGGCTTATGGTACATTATTTACCCTTATATATGGTTTGAAGCTAAATTATCACCCCAAGAGGATACCAACTGTCACCTGCTAATTAATATTTTGATTTCCTATCTTTCTCATTATCTAGACACTATCTCCCAGTCACTGGAATCACTCTTCAACATAATTATTCTTCTTCCTGACTATAACACATCAATTCATATGGGCTGTCCTGTACAAGATATATTCAGTCAAAAAAATCATTTATCTTCTATCTCCCCTTATTACTTATTTACTATCAGACCTTACCATCCTATAAAAAAATTTATTAAGAGGATTTAGCACAAAAGAAGGATAAATAAAGATCATTTAGCAACTGTGAATCCTACAAAAACAAGTAACTACAACAAGTGGGTGGTAAAACTGGAAAAGGACTCTATTCTACCCATGACTGTCAGATGAAGCAAGGGAGAGAGCAGTGGAGAAGAGAGAGAAATGGAAGGGATAAAGAGAATAGAGAGAAAAATATTTGGATATAAATAAAAAATAAACATACATGAAAGCAGGTCAATAAGAAACAGTGCACCTTAAAAAAAAGGAACTGCAACAAAGCATGTGATAAAACTATAAGGTACCCAATTATGAGCTGCTGTGGTTAGAATTATAAGAGTAAGAAGAAAATAAAACAGAAAATAAAAGGAAAGAGCTTGGAGAAAAGAATTTATTCTCCCCACAAAGTGCAAGGACTTTCAGATGTGGCCAGGGGGGAAGAAGTGGACAGGTGGGATAAATTGAAGGGTTAAATAAAATAGATAGAAAAATTTTTGGATTGTGAAAATTGGAACAACAGGAAGGTTCTTGATTATATGACAAATTATACTATCCAAAACAATAGAAAACAACATGAGAACAGAAAAAACTTCTAATATAAAATACAGAGAAATAGAAAGGTTCACACTCAAATGCAGAATTCACACAAAAGGGATTTTTTTTTTCAAAAATAAAATCTTTCCCCTGAAACTCTTCTTCTCATGATTCAAGTAAAAGTAAAGAAAAGAAAGTTCACTTTGTAAAGTGGTACCACCACTGAGAAAAAAAATCAAGCCAAAACTATCTTATGAAGAAATTTGCTGGGATAAGGTAGAGGAAGCTCTAAAAATGGTTGGGCCATCAAAAGTGCTAATCTTTTGGGTGTTAGACCCAGCACGGAAAAAGAAAAATCTAGTTCTGATGTAGATAGTTCAATTAAGCTAAGATGACTCATCATTAGATAGAATTTTACCTAATAAATATCTTTAAAGTCCATATTACAGGAAATATCTGCCCATTTTAGACCTAAAATGAAATTGGGATCAGCTGTGAAACCAAATGATTTAAATTCTGTTTTTATTCTAAGGCCTAGTGAATCAATGATTTTTCAAAATTTTATTTGCCATACACTCATTACCTCATGGTTAAACTGTGTTCAAAACCATGTAGGGGACACTTCAACAAATCTCAAGGCAGCAGAATGACTTGTTTTAAAAAAATTTATTATGTGGTTTCTTTGTTCCCAGTTTGGAATATAGAAAATTCTGAATGTTGAGAGAAGAAGTTGATAAAGTGTCTTTCCCTTTTGGTATTGATAATCAACCTTTTAACTTCCCTTGAAATAAATAAAGAACAAATTGTATCTCTTCAAGATCATCTGAAAAAGTATATGAAATGTCTTAAAGAATTTTGGCCACATATTGAAATCAAGCCTAATTTCCACTTAGCCCAACATTTTCCTGAAGTTCTGCAACAATTTGGGCCAGAACAATCATCAGCAGCTTGGGCTCATGAGCGTATAAATGGAATTTTGGGATCTATCTCACACAATAATAAAAAAAGTATGTGCTCCTATATTCTTTTTGTTCCTCATAATTATTTACTTTAATATTTTTTATTTTAGATGAAATGGACAAAAACTTTATGAAAATTTTTATCTTGACTGGGAAGCTTCAATCTCTTCTTGAGAGGAATGACAATTGATTTGAAAACAAAATGAAAGATGTTTTTGATATAGAAAAAAAAAAGACTTCAAAATCATCTGTTAAACTACTTCATGAAGAACATGTTTTATGGCTGGATTATTTAAACAAGATTGATGGTTAAAAGTGTTCTTCAAATATTTTTGAAAAATATAAGTTGACTGGTGCTTTAGAATTTTTTCCATCTAAAATTACTGATCTCCAATACTTTAATCTTGGTGGTAAATACTTCTCACTATACTCAAAACATCAAGGGAATTGGAATATTGAGATCAATATATCAAAAGGCAACAAGGTTGGAGTGGTGTTAAGAATGTGTGAGTCAAAGAAGTTTAAAGATCAAATATTTATTCTAGTTGGATTGTATGATGCTATTGAAAAAAAAAATAGAAAATTCTTTCTCAAAAGCAGGATTTAAAACATTTTGGTGCTACAATAGATGGTCTAAAAATGTAAATATTACTCATAAAGATATTATTGGACATGCTTCAAGAACTCTCAATCCAAGTGGCTTTGGTGTTGTTTTATCTGATACTGTCTGTATAATGTCATTAAGTAGTATAGCTGGTGCCTATTAATCACCTTTGTAATATCCATTATGAATTCAATATATGCCTTTTATACACCAAAGTATGATCTATTGCCTGTTGTAAATTATGCAAAAAGCACTATATGAAGAATTCAAATTGGTCCTAATGATTCAGCTATGAGCTATGTGTCATGATGAAAAATTGTCCCACCAAAGTTCCAACACAGGTTTGACACAGGTTTGACCACAGGTACTAAACAACCACTTGACTGCAAGTTGTCTAACTTTTGACCTGGTTAATATAAAATATTAAAATGAAAGAAAAACATATTTCATTATATAAAAATCTAACATAAAAAAATAAAAAAAACAAAAATAAAAAAGAATCTTGAATTTGGAAGTGGGAGCATTGTCTCTCTGTTTGTTCCAGTTTATAGTCTTAGCCGACTTCCTATAGACCAAAAAAAAGCCAGAATTCAACTAGAAACAGGGAAAAATTGGTAATGAACATTGTGGGGTAATTGTGTATAGAGAAGCCAGCCCATCAATTACCCCCAAACTTGCCAATATTTAATTCAGAAAGTTCCCCTGTGAAAACTTCTACCAATAAAAAAATTTATCATTACAACATATATCTTCTCCATAATTTTTGTCGCTTTTAACATTTTTAAGAATTTTCAAACAAATGTCTTCATAAATGTTGTAAAATTTTGTTAACGGCTTTGTCTCCCATACCATAGTAAAATGACAGTAATATTTTTAATAAGACAGTAGTTTATCCTCATTCCGGAGTTAAACTTTTACAAAATTTTATTTAATCAATTATGTAGTTTATCCTCCTTTCGGAGTCTCACTTTCAGCACTGCTGGTGCCCCTAGGATAGAGCCGTTTCACTTGATTGGCCGCTACCCTCTTCTTTAAAACTACTCCATCCAATTCTTACAAAACATATGAAACGCCAGACACCTGTTCACAGACTTTATAAGGTCCATTCCACCTATCTGAAAACATCTTCCCCCACTGGCTTTCCAAACTCCTATTATACACCAAAACCATATCTCCAGTCTTCAAAGGTTTCCTGAGCCTGTGTGCTAATCTTTCATCGCAATAACTTACTGAATGATTTCTTATTTTAATAATTCTAGAATATGTCTTTTCTAAGAATTCTTCTTTCTTCTCCAGCTGCATCATTCTTGCACATAACAATTATTCAGTAGTGTTAACAGTATCCCAATCTACTCCAAGATATGATTTAGCCTCTAAATCAACTGGTAACACTGCTTTTTGTCCAAAAACTAGTTAATTGGATGAATATCCAGTAGTCCTTTTGGCAGTGATTCTGTCAGCAAATAATACTAAAGGTAAATAATGCCTCCACTTTTCAGCACTCAACCCACACATTTTGACTAAAGCATCCTTAATAACTTGATGCCCTCTTTCAACCATACCTTCAGCTTCAGGATAATAAGGGGTTGCTACCCTAACCTTTGACCCAACTTTTGATATAGCATCTCTAAACTCTGTCCCAAACTCAGGACCTCCATCTACCGTTTTCAATTTCATAACTCCATATAAATACACCCAATTTTTCAAAATAAATTCTGCCACATTTTTGGCAGTCAAATTAATAAGAGGCTCAGCCTCTACCCAACCAGATAAATTATCTCTGGCTACAATTAAATATTTGTACCATTCCTCCTTAATATGAACAGCATCCAAGCTACCCCTTCCAAAGAGAGTATTTTCACCGGTTGCATGTCCAGGTTCTTTTGGCCTTAGATAAATCCTTTTTTGACATTCTTCACATTACTGAACCCAATTATTAACAGCCATCTTCATACCAGGCCACCAAATTCTATCAGTAATTTGTCTATTTGTCTTGCCCTTTTCCCCATGACCGAGATCTTCATGCAGTGCTTTCATAACCAACTCTTGCCCTTTCTTTTGGGAAACTACTACTTGAGGATTTGGATACCTCCTTTTCATCAATCTTCATCCAGATATATAAAATGCTGAGGTCCTTCTTTTTATAGCCATCCAGTCATCATCATAATATTCCTCTGGCCTTTCCAGAGTCAACAAATATTATACCAAAACATAATAAAACCCAGTCTGTCCTTAGACCTCATCTTCAAAATCCAATACAATATTATCCTAGGGCACTTCCCTATCACCTATATCACCTTCACTTGCATGAGCCATAAGCTTCTTTGATTGAGTTTGATTGATAAAAGAATAAAAATTTTCATATTTAAATTTTGAAACTTCAAATCTCTTTTGAACCAAATTTTTATCAACCTCTTTACCACCCTTTTTAGTATCTCCTTCTTCATCATCATCATCCAACCTCCGCTTCACCAAATTTATATCTACACCCAACCTCTCTTTTTCCGCATTTTCTAAACTTCCAACATATACACCATTAACAAATCTACTACCATCCCATACTACCACATCATTCTCATCTACATATACACTTTACACACTTTCATTATCCTCATATCCCACATATTCATCCCACTTTATACAACCAGTCAGTTTAAGCTCATGGGGGAGGTCTTCATCACAATCATCTATACATAATAGTCCTTCCAGTTTAACCTCATGGGGGAGGTATGGAAAGTCTTTAGCTCCTTTAGTGCTGGCTTTAATTATAGGTATATCTTCATTGAACTCTTCTGAGTCTGAATCATCTTCAGTGGGTGGTCTCTTTGACAAACCATCTGGCATAGTAAAAGTTTTGCCAGGATTATGCACTAATTCAAAAGAAAAAAGTTGAATAAATGCTACTCATCCAGTCATAGGTGCATTTGGTAAACTTGGGGAATTAATAATTTGAATTAAATATTTTGCATCCACTTGCAATTCGAAGTGTTGGCCTCACAAAATATTTTGAAGTTTCTTTAAAATTTTTGCCACTCCACACAGTTCCAATTTTGGCTGAGAATATCTTTATTCAACTTTGGTGAAGACCACAGATTCATACCTAACTGGCCTAATTTAACCAGCTTTATCTGTCTGAGACAAAACTGCCCCAGCAGCAACCTGACTTGAGGCAACTGCAAAATAAATCCTACCAGCATCTTTTCCATAATCTAACTTGTGCAGGACTAAATTCCTCTCCACATCCTTCTTCAATCTCTCAAACACCCTTTCACACTCTTCATCCCACTCCCAGTCTGCATCCTTTCTCATAAACCTTCTCAATGGAGCTGCCAATGAATAAAAGTCCTTGATAAACATTTGAACATAAACACATACGCCTAAAAACCCCCTAACTTTGGTTGTATCCTTGGGTCTTGGCCAGGACTGAATTTTATTCACTTTCTTCTTGGACATAATCCTACCCTCTCTACATACCACATGACCTAAAATCTCTAACACTGGCACACAACATGAAAATTTTGAACCCAAAATAGTTAAACCAGCTTCTTCAATTCTAAACAAGGTCCTCTCTAAAGTGATTGCATACTCCCAGACAAATTTTTGTATCCCTGGGTTCTCCTCCAACACTTCATTATCATAATCTGTTGAGGTCCTTTAATTCCTCCATTTTCAATAAAGATTCAAGCATATTGAGGAATTTCATCTTTAATAATCCAAGCCATCTGAGCTTGATAAATGGAAACTGAATTTGTTGCTCCTTGAGGTAATCTTGTCAATTGTAATCATCCTAGCAGTGTATCAAAAGTAGTGAGAGGCCTAGAGTCTGTATGCAACTCTCTCTCATCATATCCCCCCATAATATCTCCTAAACCATAACACACTCTCCCAGAAAACGCTTCCACAAACTCCTCAGCACTAGGTGGTATACCAGCATTCTTTATTGTAACCCTATTTAACTCCCTGAGATCATGAACTACTCTAAGTTTGCCATTCAGTTTCTTGATACAAAATACCGGACTAGAAAAACTTAATGATGATTTCTCATACAGACCAGAGCAAATCCGTTCTCTGAAAACTTTGATATAAGCTTCTTTTAATGCAGCCAGAATTGTGATTGTTTTTTGCTGCCACGGTTCATAACATACTACAGGAATCTTGTAAGGCTCCCCATAGGAATGCTTCAACACACCCCTCTCCTCTTCTACAAAAGCAATGGCCTTCTTTTGCTTGACCATCACATCCAACAACAACTTCTTCTCTTCTCCAGAAAACCAATCATCAGGTCCAAAATTAACAACACCTAATCTATCAAAAGTGATTCTTGACATTGTAGACATTCCTATAGTACTAGCTATAGGCCTTGACCAAGGGAGTTGGAGAAAAACCAGAGAGAAAATCCCCTGTCCCTTTAGAAAAATAGAGTGAGATTTATTTGCTAAAGTAAGTTGGTTCCTGTTTTGCTAAAGCTCCTGTTTAACACACTTTACTCCTTGATGAGCCAAGAAAGTAGTCCCCAGATAGACTACCAGACCAAAGAACTGAAATGTAGAACAAAGTCCACACCAGAGACAGCAATAATACTTGCTATAGCTTTCAAGACTATAGCAGAGAAAACAGTTGCCAAAGTTAAGTTAAATGAAGAACTCACTTGCAACAAACACAGCCAATTGTGGCCAGAAAACAGTGAAAACTGAGTGAGGAACAATGATATCACCTCCGGATGGTTGTATGATGATTAAGGTTGCCCCAAACTGTCTTATTCACTATTTACACACAGACCACTAACTAAGAGCCCATGCGCACCCACCAATCTGGCGCCTGTACCCGCCGAATTGCATAAAAAACCCTCTTGGAGCTCTCCCCAACCTCCTAAAACAGAGGCGGGCGGGCCACCCGATGTCGGAGATGCCGCCTGAAGAGGCCCAGCCTCCCTGAAGCCAGAAAACCAATAAAAACCACTAATCTA
Source organism: Hemileia vastatrix (assembly GCA_030280995.1). Classification (NCBI taxonomy): domain Eukaryota; kingdom Fungi; phylum Basidiomycota; class Pucciniomycetes; order Pucciniales; family Zaghouaniaceae; genus Hemileia; species Hemileia vastatrix. The sequence continues at coordinate 47,104,749 of JASXTE010000003.1, read as the reverse complement.
CTTAGAAAAATTAGCTACAACTACTAAAACCTTTAAAACACGGAATTTCACTATAACAACTTTGTGTCATAGAATATAGAGAAAAACTAGCTCTATCCAATGGTACTAAGCACTTAACCCTAAGACTTAAGGTTAGCCCGTAAAACACGAAAAACAAAATTAAACAGCAATCTTTTATAAATGAAAAATGAAGAAATGACCCCTTAAAACTCAGAATATTAAAAATGTCTTCAAGACATAAAATATAGAGAAAAACCAGGGCTATCCAATGATAGTACCCACATACCCGTAGACCCAATATCCACGGAATAAAACCAGAAAAATACCCAATTCTTTAACAGATGTCAATTAAGACATGCACAAACAGTGCCAAATCACACAACAAAGGCCCCTTTCTAATGTTGGAAGACTAAATCCTCCCTCCAATTGAGAATGTCCGCATTCTTTCTTCATCCAACCACCATGTTTAACCTTCTTCCCAAATCTGCCTCTGAAATGGGCTCCTGCCAATACTGCATCGACAATAATTTAATCTGCACCATGACACCACCTGTCAATCCATACAGAACGTCCTGCGATGTCTGCCAATCTAGAAAGAAGACCTGCCACAGACCTGGTCCACTTTCTTCCACAAAAGATTCACCTCCAACTCAACCTGGTCCTTCTTCTGCCAGCACCAAAAGATCTAGGCCATTCATCCTGATACCCAGATTAATCAAAAAGCTCCACCCTTCCCAGAAGAGTGCCACAACCTATAAAACAACTAGTTCCCCCATTCCTGGTCCATCTGATGGTAAAGAACATTCATTTCTTCCTTCAACTTTAAAACTGATAACTTCTCAGTTCCTCCCTCTTCTGATAGTGATGATAACAATGTAGGATCCATTGCACCACCAACACCAACGTATTTGACCACTATCAAGGCCAAGCTCCAACAACACACATCTCAACAGAAACAACTTCTGCTTCACTACTTCCAATCCACTTCTGCTAGAGATCCACAGGACCTTGAGAACTGAAGACACCTCATTCACCAGTTCAAGGCTAATTCTGAACACTTCATTTCATCTCTTGATTCCCTCTGTAATTCCACTAGTACTTGAGTTTGATTCAGAAAAGAAAAATTGACCACACCCTCTATAGGATGTAACCACAAACAACCCTCAGTTTTAAGTCTTGGGGGACCATCCTCATTTTATAGTCTTGGGGGACTCAAAAACCCTCAGTTTAAAGTCTTTGGGGACTCAAAAACCTAAATCATAAACCTAGAACCAGAGATCAACCACATTTAGACACAGAGAAAAAACTAACATTCTGGGGTAATTGTAAATAGAGCTTCCAGCCCATCAATTATTCCCAAACTTGCCTTTGCTAAATTCGGAGGCTCCCCCTGTGGATACCCTCCACCAATCTTTCAAAACCAACTCCAACAACAAAAACTTTTCTCTCAGTTTATAGTCTTGGGGGACTTACAACCCTTAGTTTAAAGTCTTGGGGGACTAACACAGTGTTCAGTTTAAAGTCTTGACGGACTAGTCTTGATAAAATCTTGAAACCAGCCAGTTTAAAGTCTTGGAGGACTAACAGAAACCAGATTTCAGTTTAAAGTCTTGATGGACTGGTCTTGATACCATAGCTTTTTTTTCAGTTTAGAGTCTTGATGGACTGATGGAATTTTGCATAAAATAGACGCAGCCAATTTCATGCAGCACACCTCTACAGCCAACCTGCTGAACTTCCACCTTCACTTCATCATCTACCCATTACTGACAAAAATCTCCTCCTATCCCTTTTCATCATCTTTTCTCACCACACATCATGGCTGGATCTCCTGATGTTAACCCTTCTACTCTCCCTTCACTGCTCCCAAGGACTATGCCTGCAAACAGTGCATCCACATGTGCAGACCTTGCACATTCACTCTTCCAACTCCTGAATCCAAATTCTACAACAGGGCTTGTGATTCTTGCTATTCCAATAAGAAAAGATGTGACAGAGATGCCAACTACCCTATTCCTCCGCCTTCTCCTTCTCACAAATACATCTCCAGATCCCCTACCAGATCCCAAGAGCTTGTTCCTTCCTCTTCCTCTCTATCTTCTGCTCCTTCCAGAAGATCCAGAAGCTCAGCTTCTCACACTCTTCCCAAAAGACCAGCCTTAGCTTCCCAAGTAACTGCTTTTATCTCCGCCAAATTAGCTCCAAAAGCTTCAAGATCAACTTCCAGACTTCTAGACCGCGTCCAGACGGCCCGCCCTCCTCACCAAACAGTGAAAATCAGGGCCAAAACCTCAAAAACGGCCAGAAAACAGCCAAATTCATCCAGACAACAACAACAACTCAACCTAACTACCTCCTACTGCTCCCAGAGCAATGCAATCCAACCTTCCAAAGTCCAAAAGCACCAAAATTTCCCAGATTTCTAAGAGACCTGCCAGAGAACCCCAAGAAGAAACCAGAACACCACACACTGCGCCACAACAACAACTTCCTCCCCAACTAAGACAAAGAAACTACACCTCTCCTATGTCAGCCAAATACTCTTCTGACAGTTCCATCTCTTCAAAATCTCTATCCAGAAGAGATCAATCTGCTTCCAAATCCCCCTCTCCTGCTCCATCCTTTAACAACCCTGGTACTCCATCACCATCACCTCCTCCAGCTGAATCCAACAAAAATAACAACCACAACAACAACAACAATCTCACTGCTCCAAATAAGCCCCAGGAACATCAGCCTCCTAGTTCACTTTCTCAAAATCTTTCAGAGGAAGACCATGAGAATCCATATCTTTCCCTAGTTGATCCACCCACTATGACCATTACAAAATCTTCAGAGATCCAAATCCCAGCTGCTTACAGATTTGATGAGCTTCCAATCTGTAAGTACCAAATTAATTATCCCATTTCTTCAACAAAAACAATTACTGATCCAATTCTTCTTGTCTAGTTGGCACCCCTCCTCCTGAATCTATTATTGGAGTTGGCCAACCTCTTGAAGCCTCTTTGACCCTGGATTATGGAGACATGAAGAAACACCTAAGCACCATGCGTTTCAACATGCTAAAAGCCTTTGCCCTCCATGGACCTTTGAATGACTATGAAAAATCCCTGAGAAAGCGCCTACTGGACGACCACTGGAAAATGTCTAGGATCATTAAGCACACCCTCCAGCACTCCATTCCTGCCTCTTCTTCTTCCTCCTCTGAACTTCCCTCTAATCCAATTCCTGACCATTACAATCCCTATAATCTCTCCAGCAGGATGCACTTCATAGAACACAGTGCTACCCACAATCCCAACAAAAACGTCATCATAATCTGGACCAGCCTCCAGAAGCGTCATCATCCAGACAATGAGCTCCTGCAAAAAGATTAGAAACACAATAATAATATAAAACAATTAATAAAAATAATTTCAGAATTTTTTTTTTTAAACGTACTAATATATTAAATTAAAAATTTATAAATAAAATGAAGTAAAATAAATGAAATAAAATATAATATAAAAAATAATACAAATGGTATCCCCCAGCCAATTGATGAGCTGATATCCTGATACCTTACCCACATCCAAGTTCACCTTGATGTGGATACACAATAAAATATTTAAAATGATTAAGAGAAAACAAAAAACAAAAATTTAGAAATTCAGAAGCTAATAAAAATAATGAAACACAGAAAAAAATGAATAAATAATAAATAAATAATAATAAAAAAAAGAAAATAGCATTGCCCGGCCAATTGATGAGCCTTTCCCCACCAATGCTTGCCCACATCCAGGTGACCCTGATGTGGTAACACCCTATATTTTTGATTTTATAATTTTAAACAACCCCCATAAAAAAATTAAATGAAAAAAATAGAAAAAAGAAAATAATCTAAAACTGCTATCTAGAAAAAACAAAACTGCAAAATCAAAGACAGTCCAGCTCCATAGATGGTCCAATAAGGGAAAGTCCGGTCCATAGAAATGATCACTGGGTGGGCTCCCTCCAATAAGCAAAAATAATGGGAGACCACCAGTGATCCACCACCAATCTGAAAGAACCAAAGATAAAGAAGCCAGTCCCAAACCAGTTTAAAGTCATAGTGGACTTGAAACCTGAATAATAAACAACAGAACTAGAATTCAACTAGGAAAAACAAAAGACTTGAGACAGACATTCTGGGGTAACTGTTTTACAGAGCTGCCAGCTCATCAGTTACCCCCACACTTGCCAAAAAAAAATCTAGAAGCCCCCCCTGGGTACCTTCTAACCAACAAAACACACCATCCAAAACAATAAACCATAACCAATAAAAGTGAAGAGTCCGGCACTTGAAAACAAAGGAATTACCAGTTTAAAGTCATAGAGGACTAAAACCTGTGAAAAGAAACCAATACTAGGGTTCAACCAAATTAAGAAAAAGGGTTGGAAACAGACAATCTGGGGTAACTGTTGATGGAGCAGACAGCCCATCAGTCACCCCCACACTTACCAAGGCAAATTCTAGAGGCTCCGCCCATGGGTACCCTATAACAAAAGCTTCCAACCAACAAGTTTCTCTGCAACACCACAAAAAAAACAAGATTAAAGAATGGTCCGTAGTTGCGGAGTCAATCTTCTTCATTCCTAGTGCCTCTGGGATAAAACCTCTTCAATTGGTCTGCAGCCACCCTCTTTTTCAAGACTGCACCATCCAACTCTTCCAAAACATAAGAGCCTCCAGACGCCTGAGAAAGGTCCATTCCATCTGTCAGCAAACATTTTCCCCCACTGACTCTCCAAACTTCTATTATACACCAAAACCAAACAACCAGGTTTCAAGGGATTCCTGAGTCTATGAGCCAACTTCTTGTCCCAGTACCTGACTGATTGATTCCTAATCTTCATCATTCTAGAGTATGCCTTCTCCTGACATTCCTCTCTACATTCCAACTGTTGCATCCTGGCACAGAGCAATTCTTCTGTTGAGTGCACGTCATCCCAATCAATTCCAAGATAAGAGACTGCCTCCAAGTCCACTTGTAGAACAGCTTTCTGAACAAACATTAACTCATAGGGAGAATAGCCAGTTGTCCTCTTCACAGTGACCCTATCAGCAAATAACACCAAGGGTAAATAATGCCTCCACTTTTCAGCACTATCTCCACACATCTTCACCAAAGCATTTTTTATAACTTGATGGCCTCTTTCAATCATGCCTTCAGCTTCAGGATAATAAGGTGTAGCCACTCTAACCCTAGAACCAACACTAGCCACAGCTTCTTTAAATTCGGCCCCAAACTCTGGCCCGCCATCAACAGTGACCAACTTCATCAACTCATACCTATAAATCCACTCCTTCTTCAAAAACTCTGCCACATTCTTGGCAGTCAAATTAACCAGAGGCACTGCCTCAACCCAACCAAACAAATCATCCCTAGCAACAATCAAGTATTTATACCTGCCCTCTTTAATATGGACAGCATCCAGACTGACCCTTCCAAAAACACTTGATTCACCAGTACCACGGCCCACCTCTTTAGGTTTCAAGTGACTTCTTCTTTGACATTCTTCACAAGATTGAACCCAACTCTGCACAGCCAACTTCATACCTGGCCACCAAAATCTGTCTGCTACTCTTCTATAAGTCTCCCCAAAGCCTCTATGACCAAGGTCTTCATGCAAAGACTTCAAAACCAATTCTTGACCCTTCTTCTGAGTCACCACCACTTGAGGATTTGGATGTCTCCTCCTCATCAACCGCCTTCCTGACACATAAAATCCAAGACTCTTCTTCTTGATTACCAACCAAGTATCATCATCACAACCATCTGGCCTCTCCAAGGTCAACAGATATTCCACCAAAATAAAATTAAACCTAGACTGACCCCAGGTCTCATCTTCAAAATCAAACAAAACAACATCCAAGGGTACAATTCTGTCACCAAAATCACCAGTGTGAACATGAGCCAATTGAGCCGCCCAACCAGGACACTAATCTTTAAATTTTGGCACGTCCTTCCCTTTCTACTGAACCTTGTGAGAATCCAGTTCACTAACAAAAACACCCTTTTCCAATTTGAGCTGGCCCAAACAACAAACCCATCTTCATCAACAAAAACATCCTGATCACCAGAATAAAGATCAGATCCAGCCAGTTTAGCCTCTTGGGGGAGGTCAGAAAAATCTTCAGCACCTTTTGTGCTGGCCCTAACCACTGGAAAATCCTCATAAAATTCTTCAGCCTCAGAATCATCATCTGTAGGTGGCCTCCTTGAAAATTTATCAGGCATAGTAAAAGTTTTACCTGGTTTGTGTACCAGGTCAAAAGAAAAATGTTGAATGAATGCCACCTACCTAGTCATTGGAGCATTTGGAAGACTAGGTATATTGATCATCTGAACCAAAGATTTTGCATCCACCTGCAGCTCAAAATTCTGCCCCCACAAAACCGTCTGCAGCTTCTTTAAAATTTTAGCCACACCACACAATTCCAACTTAGGTTGAGAATACCTAGATTCCACCTCATTAAACACCACAGACTCATATCTTACTGGCCTGACCCTCCCAGTTTTATCTTCCTGAGACAAAACAGCACCAGAAGCAATATAACTTGAGTCCACTGCCAGATAAATTTTTCCAGCACCAACACCATAATCCAACTTGTGAAGAACAATATCCTCACCAAAAACCTTTTTCAACTTCTGAAAATCCTCTTCACACTCTTCAGTCCATTCCCAATCTGCATCTTTTCTGGTCAACCTCCTTAAAGGTGAAGCCAACAATGAAAAATCCTTAATAAAAATCCTGACATATACACATACACCCAAAAATACCCTGACTTCAGTAGTATTTTTAGGCCTTGGCCATGACTAAATTTTATTAATCTTCTTCTTCGCCATTATCCTTCCCTCTTTACATACCACATGACCCAGAATTTCCAAAGCAGGAACACAACAACAGAAGTTTGACCCTGAAATGGTAAAACCAGCCTCTTCAATCCTAAACAACACTCTTTCTAGAGTTATTGCATATTCCCACACAAACCTCCTTATGCCAGGGTTCTCCACTAACACCTCATTACCATAATCAATGGATGTTCCTTTAATTCCACCATCATCAATAAAAATACCAGCATGAGTAGGAACCTCATCATGCAAAATCCAAGCCATCTGTGCTTGATAAACTGCCACTGAATTAGTTGCTCCTTGAGGCAACCTAGTGAGCTGAAATCTTCCCAAAGGAGTCTCATAAGTTGTGAGAGGCCTTGAATCCGTATGTAGTTCCCTCTCATCATAACCACCCATAATATCACCCAAACCATAACACACCCTTCCAGCAAAAGCTTCAACAAAATCCTCTGCACTTGGTGGCATACCAGCGTCCTTGATAGTGACTCTATTCAAGGCTCTAAGATCATGAACCACCCTCAACTTTCCATTCTGCTTCTTAACACAGAACACCCAACTTGAGTAACTGGATGTTGACTGTTCATATAACCCAGTCCTGACTCTTTCCCTAACAATCTCCACAAAATCCTCTCTAATAGCGGCTGGAATTGGATAGGTTTGATTTGCCAAGGTTCATGACAAACCACAGGAATCAAGTAATATTCCCCATAAGAGTGCTTCAATACACCCCTTTCCTCCTCAAAAAACGCCACAGCTTTTTCCCTTAGCACAATAAAGTGCAACAACAACTTCTTTTCTTCTTCAGACAACCACCCATCAGGACCAAAATTAACAACTTTCAATCTTTCCACAGTCACTCTAGCCGTCTCTACAAATTCTGGAAGATTCTTCACCAAAGGAGTACAGTATGGATCTCTTGAAAAAGGAGGTCTCTTCAAGGGCAGATTCAAACCCACAGGCATAGGCTCATTGACAGGCCTAATCTTCTGCGCTACCTTCTTATACTTTGCCGCTCCACCTTCAACTTGAGGCATCTTCAGGAATTCTTCATCACCAGACCTGGAACAAAAACCAAGGGTTTCCCCATTGCTCACATGTGTGGCCAAGGTAATGGTTTTGAAAGGTGTAGAAGAAACCCTAGCGATGCACAATTGGGAGGACTTACTTTTAGACCCCCAATCTCACTGCCCCAAAGCTTTTCCGCATATCTTTCAATAAAGATATATAACCAATCTTCTTCCTTGAACTTGAATTAAAAATAATTAAGAATCTTGAGAGAGAAAAGAGACTTGATAAAAAACTTGATGAATACTTGCAAAGAAGAGAAAAATTAAAAAGAGAAAGCTGAAAATCCACTTGGTATCACCACAGAAAAAATGGGGGGGGATTGCTAGCAATACCCCTCATTTAAAAATGTTGGGAATGGGTTGGAAAGCTGTTGGAAGGCTGTTGGGAGTTCATTGTGAAACCAGATTTAAATTAATTGGACAAAGATTTGGTAATAAATTAGACCTAGGTTCAACAGAAATCAATCACAGGTTTTTTGGATCTTGGTGATTACTTTGATTTTGAGCTGAGCACAGATTGAGCAAAGCTTGAACATATCACTTAACATATCATAATATTCACTTTCCCATCTTGTGGAAAGCAAAATTTGATATTCGTTCTAAGAATACCTACATATATTTTCTTGCCAAGTTGGTAACAGAAGGTTAAACTTTAGTATCTCAATTATTACACTAGACTACATAGATATTTGATAAAACATAAAATTCAAATCAATTTTAATATTATTGAGATCACCATAAGTGTCTGTCCAAAGACTTACAAAAAGTATGTTATTATCAAGACATCGTTCTAGGTAGTAGTTTCAATTTGGATTTTAAACTGACATCTAAAGCATTTTACTATTAGACAGAAACATAAATAAGTGTAATAAGAGTGAAATTATTCTATTTTGTGATTATAATGTAACAATAAAGCACATTTTTATTGATAAAATTTTTCTTCCTCCACAAACCAAAATTTACTCTATAGGCTCAAGATTTATTTTTAAGTCATATTATTCATTTAAGTTATCATTGATTTACTTCCAATATTTATTAAAAGGATAATAATCATACATGTGAAAGAATTATGAGCTTAGCATAGCATATGCTAAAAAGTTATTTTGTTGTTTTATTCAAAACTGATTATTCATTTTTTGCTTCAATTCATCTTTTAACAACCACTATCTTCAGATACTATTCTTACTTAATATGTCAAGTCTCAGATGTGTCGGGCAGTTCTCAATAACGATTGATCAAATTTATATGAATGTAATTTCAAGATTTCAAAACTCACCAACCCCCACAATTTTACAGCAAGGCCATTTGAATGTTCATACATTTTGACTATTTGAAGAAAGAAAACCAACCCTTGTCGGTAATCATTCTCAAGTGCAGAGTCAGCACATTGGACCACTATTGGGTGACATTGGCTCTGGAACTCACCATTTAAACCAAAGAAGTGCCTTGAATCCTATGAAGCCTTTCTATTTTCATGCTTACTTGGTTCCAGTTTTTGGTAATCAGTATCAACTTTGGGGATGCCTCTTTTCTTCAAGTACACTAATCAGTCTTGCTAAAGAAGCATTTTCTTCTGCTCCAATTGATTTATGTCCGATCCTGAACTATTACTCCACTATCTTTTTTAATATCCCGCATGTAATTTTTGAAGGCTCTTTCCAAATATCTCAGAGTACTCAAGATTGGAAAGCTGATCAACTTATCCGAGGAATCAAAACAGTTCTCAAAACACATCAACTTTAAGCAATAAATTTTATGATTGACAATTAACAAATGTTAAAGGAAAAGTTGGATATCATGTGGAGGCACCAGGACAACCATTGGCTTAGAACTGGATTCGATGACTATAAAGATCAGTTTCCTAACAATCAATTAGCCCCTGAAGGAAATGGGTCAATACTTGCTGATGACATGGGTTTGGGAAAGACGCTTTCAACTCTTTCTCTTATAAGTGCAACTCAAAGTGAAGCAAGACAATTCCAGGTATTGGAAAATTAAGAAGGTATTAATCGAAGATCAGCCACACTGATTATATGTCCCCTGGAAACACTATCAAATTGGATCAATGAAATAAGTGTGCACTTTGAAGATAATGCGCTTCCTTTCAAGGTTCTTTATGGGAATGATTGTCAAAATACTAACGTCAATGAGCTACAGGACACTGCTATTGTTTTAATGACCTATGAAACAGCTAGCCCAACAATGTCAAAAAATCAAAGCCAAAAAAAGATACCGGTGACTCAAAAGCTCTTTTGGTATAGAGTTGTTTTAGATGAAGCTCAGTTAGTGCCCATTTCTATATCTAAAACTTAAAACTTAATTTTTATAATCAATTTTTATAAATATTCTTTTAGTTACATTAAAAATCCTTACTCGCAGAGGGCTCAAACAATATTTGACTTGGAATCCCAACACCGACTATTCTTGAATGGAACTCCACTTCAGAACAGGCCCACTGACCTTCAAAGTCTCATATTTTTTCTTAGAATCAAAAAGTGGCAAGAAGACTGGTTATGGAAGAATTTCCTTTTTCCAGGTTTTCAAAAAGGAAAGTCAAATTCTATTAAATCAATCAATCACTTAATGAAAGTCATAAGCCTACGTAAAACAAAGGATGCAATTTTGTCTCTTCCAAAAAAGATTCAAAGGGGGATATCGGCTCAATTAGCAGATCCATGGAGGTCTAAACTTGATGTGCTTCAAGAAGGATTCACTGAGCGATATGGGCCCTCCAGAAGCACTGAAATCCCTTGGGACTCATCTGAGTTTCTAAGAGAGCTGATGATTTTAAGAAAATTCTGCAACCATCCAATCAACAAAAATCTGGATGAAACTCCAACTTTTGATTTCACCTGGAAGAATTCCGCAAAGATTTGTCATCTTATAGGCCACTTAAAAAACTTTTTGTCTGGTGAAAGGGGTATAAATTTTCCAAAAGCTGTTATATTCTCCAACTTTTCAGAATTTTTCAGATGTAAGTGATTCTATAATGAATTGTTTTACAAAATTGTGTTGGCTTATTAAAAACAATTTTCTAATATTTCAAAATAGAATAAAAATGGCTTTAGATGACCACAATATTAGGTATACCCAGCTTACGGGTGAACTCAGCAGGACAAAGCGAGACAAAAATATGCATGAAATCCATTTTAATAAGAATTTCCAAGTTTTGGTTGGAACAATTCAGGCTGCAGGAGTGGGTATAGATCTCAGGTGTGCTCAAAATGTATATATAATGGTGAGCTCAATGTCTTTTATTTCATATTAAGAACAAAAATATAAATTTTTTTATATGTTCAATGTTGAAATAGGAGCCAAATTGGAATCCAGCAGTTGAGCAGCAGGCTGTTGATTGGCTGTATAGAATGGGGCAGCAAAATGAAGTAAATGTTTTGAATTATTTTGTACAAGGAAGTATAGAATTCAGCATGTATAAGATTCAAAGGAAAAAAATGGAGCTAACAATGTAAGCCAAATTTCATTTCTATAAATTTTAATGATAATAGTAATCATTAAAATTATGTTTTTGTTTTCAAGGCTAAGTGTCCCAAACAGTGGAAATGAGGAGTATGAGTGTGCAAACCTATTATTAAGGGAGTTTGTCAATCACTCACATTAGAGGAAGAAAGAATTTCAAGGAGAGCAGGTAAATTTATGGGATTTTGAGGATTTAAAAGTCTGAGTTGTTGAGGATTTAGAGATGCAAGATATAAGGGAGAATAACAGTCATTCGGCAAACCCCGGGGGACATGAGAAGGATTAAGGTTAGGGGATAATGTTGAAATCAAACTGATTCTTTTGTACAAGGCTAAGTCCTTTAGCACACTTCCAGAGTAGGTTGAAGTATCTCGAATATCAAAGTTTTGTTGGTCAAGATATTGTGCTACTTTAGAAAAATCTTCAGACCTCCATTGCATTAAGATACGTCTTAACGATCCATCATTATAAATTTTGGTGTCTGAACAACACTTGATGTTCGTGAAAAGGTTGTGATAAGTTTCGCAATGTGGAAATTGTTTAAGAAGTTTAGTTTGGTTAACTGAATTCTAAGAATCTTTGTTATTTGAAATAAAGGTCATAAATAAAAACAGTTGAAAAAAAGGGGATTTTCATACTTTTTTTTTATTCTATATTTATGCTTTCTCACTTTTATTATTTCTTGAGAGCTATGAGAATCCTTCCCAAGTCTTAATTTATCAGCATGACCTAAAAAATAATGGTGAAGAACTCCCATTTGATTAGAGAAGCTTATTTGAGTTGAGTCAATTGGATATGCAATCAAATTATTGGTTTTTAAGGCATTGTCCCAGTGTTGAATGAGAATATTTGACAAGACCTGGTTCCATTTGTCAAACCAATCTAGGTTCCAAGCAAAAGTTGATCCTGGGAAACCGCACATGCGAAGGTGGTCAATAAAAGATTCACGGAAAATTGGTGGAAACTTTTCCGAAACCGCTGAATTTGATTCTGGATGAGATAGTTCAAAGGCGATGTTGCAAGAATTCATGTCGAATGATGAAAATCTGTCTAATTGCTCTTCAGTAGGGATTTGTTTCCATCCATTTGATTCTGGTGACATATCCAAAAGTGAACGACAAAAATTGTGTATAGATCTACAAAAGTGAGAATTGAATGGAGGCAAAGTCTCATTAAAAATTCTATTAAGTGTTTGTGTGTTTGTGGGCAGGTTTCCATGAGGAAAGTAAGAGCTACTAGGGTTCATAAAGAATTAGATTAAGAAAGTGTTCAATTAAATTAAACAAAGAGGAAGGATAAATTGTTGAGCTCTAAAACTCTATGATCAAAGTTGATTTAAGGAGAAATATCACAAAAATTAAGAATAAGAAATATTTCAATGTTATGGCATTATAATATGCATAAATTATATTTTTATATGCAATATGAGCTCAAAAGGAATGGTATAAAATGAAGAGAATGATTATGTGATAAAAGCAGACTCATTTGAGAAACAGATTTTTTTTTCTTTTCAAAAAATTCTTCCACAAAAATAATTTGATAAATGTGAGGCTATGTTCATTTTTTGATTACCAAAAAATTATTTTTGGTCCAATATGATAGTAATACATATTCGATTGAGTAATTTTTGTTCAACCTGAATAAATAGACTAGAGTGTCACTTAATCACATTTATGTATGAAAATTTATACAAGGTTTCAGATTTTTTGTAATGCTTTAAGGTTTACACTTTTGTAGCATCTATTATTTGAGTATTTTTGATTTTTTCTTTATGGAAAATTCTACCTATTACAGACCAATTTTCAAAGTTAAAGAAATATGTTTGTGATTGTTTTTTACAAAATATTAACCTTATTTTTGGGTTTAACTTTGATTTTTGGGGTAATTTTTTAAATAATTATGTTAAAAATATGGATTACTTTTCTTATAGTCCATAAATAAGAATTTTTATCAAAATCAAATAATTATAGGGTAGTTATATATAACTCAGAAGGCATATGATAGAAAAATAATAAAGATGCTTGTGCGTACAATAGAATTTTTCCTATGATATAAAATATTCTGATAAACATGCATGCATTGTTGTACAAATGCAGAGAGTATACAGAATACAAATAAAGTAGACTGCATAACTTTTAATTAATATATAAATTATCTGATTAAAAATTAAAAATTTAAACTTAAATAATTTCAACACATATTCCATCATATTCTTTTGATAAAAAAATGTAGCTTATATTAGCTAGTGCCTTTCGAAAAAAGGAGTACCTTCCATCGGTAACTTCCAATAGCTAACTTATTCCTACAATTATCACAATTACAATGCCTCCATTTTTTCATGTATGTCAATGTCAATATCTTGGATGTGTCAATAGAAAGTATCAAACTTCTTCTGGGTCCTTTGAAGTTGGTATGGCTTTCAAAAGCTCTAATTCTTACGCAAAACATCAAGAGGAAAGAAATAGGAAGGCCCAGATGGTAATTTCTTCCAACAATCCACTTAACATTGGAAGTTCCCGCTCCACAGAAACAGTAAGCTGTATATCTATAGTTCAATGTGAGAATTAAAGTCTTTATGATGTTTCAATGATTTATTACATAGGGGAAGTTTCTATTGGGGGAAGAAGTATCTTCAACAGTCTCTAGAAACTCAAATCTTGGGGAACGGTATAGCCAAATAATTATGTGGCAGGCAGAAAAGCTTTCTCTGATTCATCATTTGAGCAAAGAAGGTTGTACTCAATTTTTGGATGAAGAAATTAAGAAGCTCAAACTTCTAGGTGATAGTGGAATACTGGATTCTGATTGCATTGTCCGCCTGATCCCATGCTCGATAGATACAGTTTTTAGTCGATTAAAGCTCAATCAATCATTTTTTACTAAAACATGCTGTCCTAAATGCTTTTCTCTTTATGAGTATAACTCTGAATCTCAACCATCTATACTACGTTGCAATCAACAGTTTCTTTCATCATCAAAGCGCTATTTAAAAACTTTTGGAGCAGGACAAATTGCAGTTAAATGTGATGAAAGGCTGTATTTGATGGAGGAACATCAAGAACATGTAAAATACTTATCTCTTAAAATATTTCATCACCATTCTTTTATCGACTGGCTTAAGGAAAAGATCAAACTGTTCAAATTTGAGCTTCTGATTGAGAAGAAAACCCCTGTGGCAGAACATGTAGAGTGTGATTTGATGAAGGATGTTCGTGATGGTTCAATTTGGAAAAACTTTCCCATTACCACTCCAGCTCTGGATAGCAATGATGATGAATATACGATAACTTCAGGCAACTTAATGTTTACTTTATATGTCGACTGGTTTAGGCCTGGTGGCAATAGGATTGGAGGTCATCAGAAGTCTGTAGGAAATATTATGATGGTGTGTATGAACCTACCTCAAGAAGATAGATACAAAATGGAAATTTCTTTTTGTATGCTATTATACCTGGACCAACAGAACCCACAAGTGAACAGCTTAATCACTTTCTAAAACCACTTGTTAATGATCTACAAACTCTATGGGATGGTATATTGATTGAAAAGACGCATCTTTATCCACGAGGCCGGAAAGTAAGAGTTGAATTGTTCTCTTTGATAGGTGACATTCCTGCAATACGAAAATTGGCTGGCTTTTAGAGTCACTCTGCAAAAAGGTTCTGCTCTTTCTGTAATATCTCTAAAGATGAAATTAGTGAAAAGAATGTGGGAAATTTTTCATTACGGAATCATGAGGATCATATGTGCTGGGCAACAAAGTGGAAAAATTCTAAGTCACATTGGGAGCGTGTATCAATTGTTCAGAATCATGGGATACGATGGAGTGAGCTGAATAACCTTGATTATTGGCATCCAACTGAATATTGCTCAATTGATTTTTTGCATTCACATATGCTTGGAAACCTATAAGATCACAGTATAAGCTATTTTCATATCCAAAATGCAGCAAAATATCTAGAAAGAAAGCTGGAAAAGGATAAAAATTGGCATGTAAGAGAAGAAGATGACGATTTCTTTTCTGATACTTCACTGCACAAACATTTGAAAAAACATAGAAGTAGCTTAAGCACCACAAATAATGATGATGATGATACAGGGCACAAGAGACAGCAAAAGCGGCAAAGACGTACGAGTTATAGACAGTCATCAAGTCATCATGGACTAGATAATGAAGGATTGGGAACAAATCGATCAAGAAGCAAGAGTAGGTCATCCAGATCCAAATTTATTCCTCCATATAGCAATTTGGCCTCAATAAAGTCTCACAGCAGTGACAGTAGGAATTCATTGTATAACTTAAGGCAAAGGAGCATTAGCATATCACAGAGTGAAGGATCTCACTCATCAAATGAGACAGCTAGAGATGAAGAAAAAAAAAGGAAAGGTAAGGAGAAAGAAAATGAAGGTAGTAGTAATCCACGAATCACGGCAGAAGAGCTACAGGTTGTATGGAAGATTATTGATCAAGTAAGAAGACCTTCCTGGCTAACACGAGTTCCAAAATCAGTAGGATCTAAAAAGGCAGGATCCCTCAAGGCAGCAGAATGGCACATGCTGTATACTCTCTACTTCGCTTTGTCACTTATACCCCTTTGGTTTGAAAAATTTAAAGAATCTGAATTTTCAGCTTCCTCAGCTGAAAAACCAAGAGAATATTATCTTCTCAAGTCACTTGTAACATTATGCTCAATCACCAATTTTTTGACATTAAAAAATATACAGACTAATGAGCTTAAAGATCTAGATCAATTTCTGTTAGAGTATCGTGAGTGCCTGGAAGAGGGTTGGAAGAATATTAATGCAAAGCCAAATCTGCATATCACTCAACATTATCCTGAAATGATAAAGCGTCTTGGTCCACCATCAGGTACAGCTACTTGGTCTGGAGAGCGGGTGAATCATATATTATCTGAAATTCCAAACAATCACCATCCAGGTATGTAATGTTTGTAAGCAATGATTTAAAAACACAGCTGTGCTAATTTATTAATATTTACCACAGGAGAGATACCGCTAACAATGCTCAAACATTGGTATCGGAAGTCTAGGGTATTAGATCTTGGTGAAGCTGAAGATAATGATCAATGTGAGACTAAAAAAATCCATATTGATCTCGATAAAAAAAACAAATGGATCCTTCTAAGTATTGCATTATTTACTAAATGGGTAAGGGCACGAATGGAAAAGAAACTTCAAGACGGGCTTTGACACCATTGGAGAAAAGTGGGGATTGGGTAGTTGAAAATGTAGTAAGCATATTGATACATGGAAAGAGGTTTACTAGTTACCATTGACACATTGCTAATTCAACTATTGAATTCTACTATGGAAACGATAGTCAGTTTGGGCAAATTGATGATCTTTTCAAGGTCGAAGGAAGAGAATGATCAAATATATTTAATAGTAAGTCCTTTCAAAGAGCTCCGTCCAGAAGAAACATCAAAGGATCCCTATGAGCTTATCCCACAAGTGCATTGTCGGTTAGTAAGAGTAGCCAAAGCAGCTCAAATTGTGATTAAGAAATATGCAATAATTGGACATGCAGCTACTGTCGAGCACAAAAAAGGAATATTTGGAATCAAAGACGAGGTTGTCACTGCCATTGGACTGCAGACAGTAGTGAGTGAAAAAATTAATCAAATTTATTTTCTGTTGACTAACATCTTTGTGTTAATTTGGGATTCGGGAAATTTGTAGGATTGGTGATGTTTGTAAATGGTGAAAGAAATAATTCAATGCTCAATTAAAAAATGCAATGCATCCAACTTACCTTATCATAAATCAGTGAACAATTACTTTGGTTGCTTTTATTGCAAGAGAGCCCATTCTTTCAATGAGTCATTTTTATCTTAAATGTAAGAATGAAAGAAAGAAAATCTTGATAATGAGAAATATGATAAAATTTTTACTTAATGAATGATCTTCTTGCTCATTCATCTACTATAAATAGTTTGACCTTCCAACTTTAGCTGATAGCTATATATTATTCACTTTTTTTTTCAACAAGAGAACATACACGTTAACAAGACTATATAAATAGTATTTTTTTTTACTTTAGCTTTGACAGGCATAAATTTTAACAACTGATTATTTTTATTTTATTTTATTTTATTACAGTTCATTATGGATGATAATTTTGAAGGGATGTCTGTTGACCCAACTGATTCTGATTTTTTTCCACCTCAACATACCAATACTGGAAATACTCAACCACCACCCACTGCTGATCCACCTCTAGATGCATCTCAATCTGTACCGCCTAATCCTAACCCTCCACCTAATCTCAATCCAGGCCAAGAGTCTCATTCAGAACCGAGAAATTTTAATCCAAATCATCCTTCTGCTCCTGAAGGTGCTGATCAGCTAAGAAGAGATTGGGCTAGTGAAGTATTGAGGGAATTTTTCGGAGACCAATCATCATCTGCTCAGCCTAACCAAGGAGCAAGCACAAGTGGAGCTGGTAAGTCAAATTTGTAGTGTATTCTTTTATTGAAAAATAACCAATTTAATTAACTTATTTGAGTTTTTAGTGAATCCCTCAATCATTATGGGTATCAGTGATTACCACAGACTCAATTCAGCAGAGTCTCATGAACGAGAACGGGGGTTAAGGGCTGTAAGAGGCTTAGTTAGAAGGAATGATGTTCCCAGGAGCTCGGACAGTCTAAATAGAAATATTTACCACTTTCTGAAGTATTGTCTTGGGGGACCAACACAAATATCAAAATATCCTGCGAGCCCAACACCTTTGGAGATTGAAAATTGGAAAGCTTGGGGCCAATTCAAATTGTCCTAACCCAAGTCCAATCTTCTAACCGTGCCAATTCTGCAGCTGATCGACAATTTCTGATAACCAATTCTATAGCCTTCTTGCGATCCAAAATTCGACTACCCGAATTTTTTCCAGCACCTGAGCCTTGAGGACTAAAAGTAGGAGCACCGATCCCACTTTCTGTCGAAAGAAACTTAGAGCGTGAATTGCAAGAAAAAGGTTTTCGGAAGTTTGCCTTTGATTGGACTTGCTGTGATTTTTTGGAATCAACTTGGAATCAAGTCATGGGAAGCATAGTATGCGACCACTGTACCAGGTGGCTCACCACCTTGAATACAATAGATCAGTCAAAGCTTCAGTTCACTCAATGTGTTATGAAGAAATGCTAGTTAATAAGGGGAAGGAGATGATAAGGTTGTTTGGGCAAGAAGAGGAAAGGGTAGTAAGAGAAAAGATTGAAAAGAGGGCAAGGGCACAAGTAAAACGTTACCGGACCATGGTAAGTTTTTTATTTTACTTTGCTTTTTGTTATTATGAAGCTGATTTAGTTGGAATTCAGATTGCTAGTGCACGCTACAAGTTAGCCAGAAATCTCTGCAGTGATGTGCCAGGTTTTGTTGTGCTTTTTCATGATACTAGGTGCAACTCTGATATCGAGGAAGGCCCAGCACCAGCCCTAACTGCACCTATCTGAGCTATTCCTGGATGGCGAAATCCTGAACTCAATGATTTGTTTAAAAAAATGGATAAGATGACAAAGGACTTAGCCCATACACCAGCTCAAAGAAAATCAGCATTAAAAACATATTCACGGTCATCAGAAAGGACAGTTGCACAAAATGTTATATTCAATGTTCCCAAATATCTCCCCAAAAATTGCTATTCAGCAACATTTTTGCAAGGATTATCTGTGAATGAACATGAGTCACTTGGGCTTGGAGCTGATATTGATCTGGTAAAGATTCGGGAATCAATTAATAGAGAATCAACATCATCATAACTTAGGTATAACGGTGATCTTCTGTGTAATATAGCTATCTTATATTTAATTTTATGTATTCTATTTTTTTTTCAAAGCAGCTTGGTAAATGTTATAAAGTGATATTGAGAGAGAGTAACATTTTATTTAAGAAAAACAAATAATGTATGAGATATAAAGATGTATTTTCAACAAATTGATGGTCCATACCTCTTTATGTCACATTTATGTATCCATTTTAATTTCAATCGAATTTAATGTCGACCAATACACAGTGAATACACGTTATGCCACTTATACTTGCCAGGAATAGCTACCATTAAATATGCCAGTATCAAAAATTAATTTCGATCGAATTTAATGAGCATGATAATCATGAATTTATGGAGTCAACTGCTTATTTTTATGCATGGTGCCTTGCCAACATTAATTTTGATTGAAATTACTTTTGATACTGCCATATTGCATGGTGTCTATTCCTGGAAAGTGTAAGTGGCATAGTGTGTATTCATTACGTATTGGTCAACATTAATTTCAATAGAATTTAATATTGACATTTGCATATTGAACCCGAACCAGAAAACAACCCAAAAAATTCTTCATAAAACCGCTCATTAATTTCAATCGAAATTAGTGTTGACCATATACATATTGAATGGTAGTTATATCTGGTGTGTGTAAGTTGTAAAGCTTGTGTTCAATGTTTATTGGTCAACATTAATTTTGATTGAAATTAATATTAATGTGTAAATGATATATACATGCTCAATATGCATTGTAATGTGTTTACTTAAGAATAGAGGGCCCTAATTTTCATCTTACAGAAAAATGCTTGGTGGCATGTCAAATTCAATTTTTATTAAAATTAATGTTGACATGTTACCATGCATATCAGTAAGCAACTGACTGCATAAATTGATGATAATCATGAACCTTAATTTTGATCGAAATTAATGTTGCCAAGTGCAGATTGAAAAAAAGCTATGCCACTTACACTAGCCAGGCATATTTACTATTTATTATGTATTGGTCAACATTAATTTTTATAGAAATTAATATGGATATGTAAATTTTATATTTACCCTCAACATGTATGGTAAATTTCAATACTTAAAAATACTTGCTGTCCTTTACATGTCATGCCAAAAAGCATTATATCACTTCAACATTAATTTTGATCAAAATTAATGTTGGCATGCCATTATTCATTGAAACAACTAACTGACTGAAAAATTTCATCATCAAAATGCTCATTAATTTTGATCAAAATTAATGTTGACCAATACATATTGAATATAAGTAATCTCCGCTTACTCAGACCAGATATAACTACCATTCAATATGTATATGGTCAGCCTTAATTTCGATCAAAATTAATGGGCAGTTTTATGAAGAATCTTTTGGGTTGTTTGCCGGCTTGGGTTCAATATGCAAATTTCAATATTAAATTCGATCGAAATTAATGTTGACCAATACATAATGAATACACACTATGCCACTTACACTTTCCAGGCATAGCTACATGCAATATGCCAGTATCAAAAGTAATTTTGATCGAAATTAATGTTGGCAAGGAACCATGCATAAAAATAAGCAGTTGACTCCAGAAATTCATGATTATCATGCTCATTAATTTCGATCGAAATTAATTTTTGATACTGGCATATTTAATGGTATCTATGCCTGGCAAGTGTAAGTGGCATAGCATGTATTCATTATGTATTAGTCAACATTAATTTTGATCGAAATTAATATGGACATGGACTATGCATAAAATTCCTATAAGTATAGGTAAGCTAAGCAGTTAGATTAACTGGTTTGATCAAGTACACCATATAAAAATTGATTTTTTAATGCCTTGGTTAATTTCGATCAAAATTAATTTTAAGCCATGCATGTTGAATTTTATCTATGTCTGTGTAGTCCATGTGAAATGGCTTGTATTCAATATGCAGGGGTCTACATTAATTTCGATCGAAATTATGAGGTTCATTGCCTCATAAATTTGGTGGTTTCTGTCAGGGTTTCATGCATGGTGCCATATGATACTTGTTGATTCCTATTAAAATTAATTTCAACACCAATATATTGAATACAAACCATGGCACTTACAGTACTTGGTCATAGCTAAAATTAAATATTCCAGTCTCAAAATTAATTTCGATAGAAATTAGTCAGGATCCATGAAGTTTATCAATAGTGTATGAGTTAAGTTTCAAGTCATATGTTTCATCATTTTCTTGCACCCATTTATAGGTTATCTCAACAATTTTTTTCAAGTTTTATTATATTAATCAAAACTGTGGTAAGTTGTGAAAAATTAGCTAATCCAAACCTCAAATTGAATATTATTATTTTAATAATTTTGAATGTTGCTTAAGGTATTTCATTGGGTGATTCATAATAATATTTTATCAAATTAGTAGTCCTAAAACTTTTGAAAAGTAACAATATTGGTATAGTTAGGGACAACAATACAATATCTTGTGCAGACTAAGATATATTGTAAAATAAAACTATTCAATTTTTTTTCCCTTAGTTGTATCCAAGTTTATCAATGGTTTGGTCACGGTGCCCACACCCTAGCCTGACACTCCTCCTGTCACTTAAAAAACAAATTCTTATCTTAAATTTTAAAGTTACCAATTTTATATTTATAATTCTTTTCTTGTTTGATGAGGCATATCAGTATATATGTGAATCTCACATTGTCATCTGAAAGTAAATTTAACAAATATTCATAAAGGATTATCCTTTGTTTTTCATATAATATACTAATTAAGTGTATCTCCACTGTTTAGGAGTAAATTCTAATTTAAAAAATTTTGTATTTACCCGTGGCAATTCGCATATGGGATATACATTTGTTATTATTTGTTTTTCACACTAAAAGTTCCCAAAGAATTACTAGTATTTTCTGTTAGCTACATCAAATTTCGCTTCAATATAAACAGATTGTGATTTAGCATGTTACTCAGTTTACCCCACTATGAATAATACATGTTAAAAAAAGCTCAAATAATAAAAAATCCCCCTCTTTATGTTTTCTGTTTCTTTCATCCTCACTTTAATTTTAATCTTATTCAATTTTTTATCCTATTAAATTATCAACTTCAATTTTCTAGAATAGAGTTTCTTATAATTATTCATCATATTACATCATAATTTTTTGATATCAAATACTTTTTTTTAATATTCATTAATCAATATGTCTAGTATACGAAATCCTACACCTCCACTTTGTATGTATATCATGTTCCTCTCTCTTAATTTATATATTTCACTTATGTTCTATATCTTTTTTTTTCAAAAATTTGATTTTCCAGCACCCAAATGTGTTTCATCCCACTCTCTGATTGATACTCGCTTTGAAGCTTTTGAGCTTGCACCATGTCTGCCACATGGCATGGCACCTAACCCTCCTGTACTTAGCAATGAGAGGCAGGAAATAACAAGAGTTCAGTATCGCAATTTACTTGAATTGGCTAGAGATAAAACAGAAGAGCTTGTCAAGATCCTTAACAATAATCCTTCTCCTTCATATTTATCTAACCCTTGTAATGAATTACTCCAAAATGTGAAAAGCCTTGAAAAATGTATGTTCATCACCTTTTTTGTCTCCTTTTAAATTAGTAGATAAGATTATTAATATTTTTTTTTCTTCATATATATTTGTAGCTTATGAGGAGGGTATGATTCCTCCTGATGAAATAATTGTCATTAGGGATGATGATGAGACAGATGAACCATCAGCTTCAACTCATGCTTCAACTTCTAAGGAAAATCTTGAAACACCTGTTATCCGCTCCAAGAAAAAGAGATTATCCCAAGGCTCCTCTTTTGTTCGACGTATTAAACCGGCTTCTGCTAATGAATTTTCTGATGTATCAAATAATAAATCTCAAAAAAAAAGCAAAGGTTTTGATAATGAGTATATTCTTGTTTCCTTTTTTTTATTGTTATTCTTTTATCTTTAAAATTCTATCATATATCTCTTTTATTGCTTACATATTGTACTTTTTATCTTTCTTTTGATATTTTGTACCAGAAACTCACCTGCTGTAGATTGTTCCATCCATAAACGCCCTCTCCCTGATGAAGATGATGAAAAGAGCAATGAAAATAGCGATGATGAACTGTCAGAATATGAAGCTATTCTTGTTCATCAAAAAAAGCAAAATTTAAAATCTTCTTCAAGACATGACAATATGTTTGATAAAGATGATGATTCAAACAGCTCATCACCAAATTCCTTCATTTCTAAGAAGCAATACCCATCACCTCCTAAATTACCTACTTTGACCACTTTGAAAGCTTCTCTACCAATGAAATCAACTCCAATCAAGATATTGAAAAAACCTCTAACTTTTTCACCCTCAGTTCTAAAAGACTCTGATTTGCAGGAGAAATTCTGTAAAATTCATAATTTTTATAAAGGTAGAATCAGCACGGCAAAGGTCCTCAGGTCGTGGTTGGAAATTGTTACTCTCCTCAAATTACTCTCTTCTACTTCTTCCCAAGAACCCATGTTAAATATTCCAATGTTTACTTTTCATTGGAAAAAATCTTGTGGAGAAGATTGGCTTTCAAAACTTACTGAGTTATGTAAGTTACCATAATTTTTAGTCTTGTTTTTTGTTCTTCTACTTATTTTTTTTCCTTTTGTAGAAAATATTTTTTAGAGATTGATAGCTCACAGCTATGGGTACTAGATAATATTGATTTCAAAAAAATGGAAGACTTATGTGATCCTGATGGTTTAAATACTGAAATTCTTTCCTCAACAAAGAAAACAGATCACCCTGAATCCAATCTTATCTGAATGCTCATGAGATTAATGATCCCAAGTGACCACTGCTGTTCTTCATGGGTATATCTTATATCATCTTCACTTTATCTGACCGCACATGAATTCAGCCAGCTTCCATCACATCAAAACATTAACTCAGATTGTCCAATTAAACGTGGTCTTCAGCTTCTAGCTCAACTTTCAAATCTGAAGAGTCCGATTGCTGATGGCTTAGAAGTTGTTCCCACTGCACTTCAAACCCATGATATATCAATTTCAACTCTTCTTCAAATCAGCAATATTATCATTGATATAATTATGTCAATTATCATTCTTAAATCAAAATATTGTGCTGCAACAATATCAAGTGGCAAGACTAGCAAAGCTCAACAATCAAGTGAGAAAAACGAAAATACTGAACTGACTATAATGAGACAGAAACAAAAGGCTGCACTAAACAAAATAAATTCTGAATACTCCCACCACCAATATCAATCTTTCACATTCTATATAATTGATGGTGTCCATGGTTTATTTCTGAGCTCTCAAGATCATAGATTGGCTTCAGCAGCTGATTGCTTGGAGGTAATATCAGAAGTTAAGTTTCTTAATTTACATGAAAAAAAAATCATTTGATGGAAGAAATAATTTCGAAAAATTTAAATAACTATATTTTAACATTAATAAAACCTTTTATAAGCAAGTGTGATCCATTTCCTTTAAAATTTGATACCCCAAGTCCTACGGGAATTGCTAGGGCTATTTCTGCAGATTTTCTTAATCACTGGAGCTCCATTCAGCCAGTATCACCTTTTTTTGCTAAACATAGCCTTTCAATAAATTAATATTCCAACATTTAAATAGATAAATTTCTGTCTATATGATTTATCTTGTAAAATTCAAGTTATTTTCCTTCAAATACGTCAAAAATGTGACCATCTTTGAAATTTATTAAGTAACCTTTGACATGATTTTCTAAATTAATTATTAAAAAAAATTATTGTAAGTCCAGAAATAACAAAGATTTTAAAATCTACTTATATGATTTCAAATACTTGTATTAAATTCTTAAATATTTTATTGTTTATATAAAAATATGATAACTGCTCTAGTTTTGTTACTTTACCTTTAATATTAAATAATTTAATTAATTATTACAAATATTTTTGTTGAGTGTAACATTTTTAATCAGAAGTAGAACAATTTAAATAATTAAATGAGTACATTCTTAAAAAAATACAATTTAATCTATTATTGATTCAAAATTCTTTCATCAACTCTTTATTATTAACTTTTTTATTAATAAGCCTATTTGACCTAAAATACTATACAGTTAATTTGGTAGCATGAAAAGCACATTTTTATGGCTAATATATTTCAAATTCTTTATTATAGTTTTTTTATTTTAGAACCTTTTCTACCAATTTAATAAAAATGACATTTAAAGATTTCACAACTTATATATTTCCTCAAAAGGAAAGCAAATTTTCTTATAATATTATGAAAAAAAATTATTTTATTTCACAAATAAAAAAAATAGATAATACTATAATTATCAAAACTGAAAATGTTACAGCTACTCCCAGTATTTATCATGTTTAATTTTGCATTAAGTTGTGTATATATAATATAAATTTTTAATATTTAAATATCTTGATTTTTTAGATTTGTCTTAACATTAGATAAATAATACTTTGCTGAATTTATTTCTTCATCTATTAAGTCATCTCTTTTCAAAAAAACTCTCAAAGCACTAATCAAATATTTATACCTATCTTTTTCTTCTGTAATTTCCAAGTACTTTGAAATATCAATATCAAAAACATTAAGCTTTTCTATAGCATGAAAAAGTCTAGTGCTGATTTGAATAGAAGAACCTATCCTAGTGAAGCCAGGAATTTCGTGACATCTCGAGGTAAAATGCCTTAGTTGATTGGAAGGCCATAATGTCACTGTTATTCCATTAGTTGCTTCAAAGTTGATTTTACTTCGAATTTTGTGAAACATAAGTTCTCCACCTGTTTGTCGTGGTTGGGTCTTATCATACTTCATATGAATGGTATTGTTTTCTGTATCTTTAGGAAAAAAATTCCTAAAGTATACTCACTTGCATCCTTATTGAGATGAACCTCATTGGAGAACCCATTACCATTCGCTCCAGATGTCCAAGTTAAATTACTAGCAAATGGTACACCCTCTTCTTCACTAGAAACTTTTGAAAATCCAGGAATACCAAGTTTTGCACAAAGATAAGTTGCCTCGTTGTACTTTACATATGATATTTTTTTAAAAAAATATTCAAAGTACATTGCAATCCTCTTCATTTGTTTTTTATATTCATCCGTTTGTACAATATCATCAGTGTATTCCTCTGCAAGGAAAAGCATTCAAAAATTCAGTATTTAAATTAAAAAAAGTGATACTTACGAATATATAAAGATTTCTTCCTATCTAAAATAAAGCCACCACCAAACATTTTTCCAAAACCACCAGCTCTTCGATGATAACCATTATTTTTAATTTCATGTCCGCAGTAAGAAAGATCCTTAATGCATTGCACCATAGCTTCTAACATATCTAGTTCTTTGAGTTCATGAATTTCAAAAGTCTGCACAAGAACATTAGGTATTAAGACACCTTTTGGTTTATAAATACTACATCCAGGAAAAAAATTGTAATAATAATTGCAATCTGTCATATTATTTGCATAAGATTGTGCATAGAAATGTGGCTTCTTCTCATTTGTATCCATTCCAAGAGCGTTTACAAGTTTCATTCCAGTAGCAATGTCTTTCGCCCACCTATTGTTAGAGTTCTTCCCTGGCCTTTTTTTTTTCAAATTGTTACTCGTTGATGGTTCAATCCTAAGAGAATTCAATTTTGATTTAAAATAGAAAAAAATTAGAAATTAGAAAATAGTAACAGAATTTCAATTATCAGTCAATGATACCTTTAACTTTATCATATCTTCAATATTAGAAATACAAAAGTTAGCATATCTACATATTTGTAAATTTATATACTTTTTCTTTATTTCAAATATTAAGAAAGTGTTTCAATGGTATACTTTATTAAATTATACATATAAAGAGTATAGCTTTATCCTGTATGCATTCAGCAAGTACGAGATTTGGCTCTACACTTAATATTAATAATATAATGAAAGTATAACTCCAATACACTAGTAATATTAAAAAATTTACAGAATTATCATATCCACATATATAAAATGAAAAATCTTGCTCTGACCAATATATTGACTTAGAAAGTTATACTTCAATAAATTATTAATTTTTAAATTGTAGCATTGTCCTGTATGCTTTCAGCAAGTACGAGATGATGTTTTACTTTTCATATTAATAATATAATGGTTGAGAAAGTATTAAAGAAATATAGTAAAATGATAAGCAAAACATGAACTTACATGTCTATAAAATCTTCTTCCATTTGTAGCTGATTGATCAAAATTAATTATAAAGTTTATTTTATAATCACTGTTTTAAAAAATAAATGGTTATATAAATAAATTGAACATTTTTGATAAGGAATAAAGAAAAGTAAATTGACAAAAAAATAAAAAAACTTTAAGTTAACTGAAGAAGAATTTTTTATAATGAATCAAAAGGGTACAGTAAAAGATACCATAAAAATAAATTCAGAATTAGAATCATTAGATTAACTTGTCAAAAGTGTAAAAAAGAGTAACAAACCAAAATTATATGAAATGCAATAGCAAGAAAAATTTGCTTACCGGTAATCAGATAAGGTCAAGAAAATAGTACCAATAACTCAAAATGATAAAGCAAAAATATGATGGATAATTTTTGAAAAAGGTAAGTGAGAAGGAGAAAGGAAAAAGAAATTGGGTGGCAAACAGATGTAGATATCATGAATTTTCACTGATCTCATTTTCAAAAAAAATGCAGCTCTCCAAGTCATATGATAAACTTCATCTAAATTCCAAGAATGATGTTGCCAAGGCACTGTACACAGCATGATCATTTTTTCCTATGCATATACTAATTTCAGCTAGAATTTACTTGGCTGCATGTTGTACAGATGAACATTTGTGGAACACTGAATTTCACATCTAAAAAAAATTGATGCCACATAATTCTAGCTACCATGTTTCACGTAGCTAAAAAACATACACTCATCACATTTAAATTTACATTGCGTCAAAATTAATTCATTTTTGAATTTTTTTAAAGGGAACTATAATGTGCACCACTTATTTCTAAAATATGAACCTCCCCACCATATTAAATTAGGAGACTTATAATTATGCAATTTTTTTGCCGTGACCTTTTTCCTGATCTTACTTGGTTCAAAATATTGAAACATGACCAATGTTGCTGAAAGAAACATTTGATTTTTTTTCTATGTGTAACAATGGAAGGCTGTTTCTTACCGGCTGAAGAGTGTTGTATATTTTATTTGAACACATTTTATTTTTTTATGTATTTTATTTAAAAAATTTACTTTTTATTGCAGCCAGATTTATACTGGCTGCTTTTTAGAAACCTTAATTTATGACCCAAGCCTTTGAAATTGGCTTGGGTCCCTTACATTGCAATTTATTACTTCCAGCCAGGTTTCCCCTGGCTGGAAGTGTCTCTTTCTAGAAATCAAAGTTGCTAAAAGCGACTTTGATTGCTTGCTGTAACGTTTGCCACCCTCCCAGCTAATTTACTAGGCTGGGAGGTGGCCAAAATTGTGTGCAACGCGCGTTGCTGCTGCAAGTAACGCGCATTGCACAATCGCTTCCATATCTCATGACGCTGATATCAAGTCAGCTGCATGAGATATGGGCAGCACATGCAATGCGCCCTGCATGCAGCAGAAACATGTGTTGCATGCAATGCGCATTACTTGCAGCAGCAATGAGCGTTGCATGTGCTGCATGCAGTGCATTGCACAGCCAGTTTTTTCTGGCTGTGCAATGCACACAGAGAAACCAAAGTCCCTGCAAGGGACTTTGGTCTCTAAAATGGAAGCAACTTTCCCTACCAGGTGCAATATGGTGGGAAAGTGAGAGATAAGTTAGACTGAAGTTGTTTGAAAGCAACTTCAGTCTTAAAAACCTTAAAAATCATAAATAAATGAGAAATCTAGAAAAAAAAAAAATTAAAATTAAAATGTGAGTATAAGAAAAAAAATAAGTGCTAGTGATACCAAAAATCCAAGCCAATTTCATTTGGCTTGGTTATTTAATAATTATTTTTTAATACATTAAATTTAAAATTCAAACACCTTAAAATATATGAAATTTTTTTATATGAATATTATAAATTTAATCTACCTCTTTCTAATAATTATATTTATAATTTTTTTTTTTAATTTTCGACATTTAAGTTTATTTTTTGGAAATACAAAATTAAATTTTCAACTAAATTTTTTAGTAAGGTAAAATAAATTATAAATTTGACATTTTGTAATTGAATAATGAAAAAAAATTTAAATTTATTTAAAAAATATTTTTGTTAGAAGAATACCAATATTTTAAGGGTAGAAATTTGGTGCAAATTGTAAGTAAAAAAATTATATTTTTTTTTGTGAGGGGTTATCTATTTTTAAAAATACTTTTCAAAAACATTCATTAAATACTGAATTAAATTACTTTGTAACTCAAATTTTTTGTAAAATAATTAAAAATGAAATAATAATATTGTTATATTTGATATAAAATTTGAATTGGTAATATTAATGTCTCTTTAAGTAAATTTGAAAATCATTTAAAAAGATTATGTTGATAAGTACTTCATTTTTGATATACAATGGTTATATATATATCTTATATATATTTCTTGAGTGTTATTTTTATATACATTCAATAAAATTTGTAATATACAATGCCATTTAATCATTAATTATTGTTCAACTTAGTTATAACAACTTCATATTTAATACCAGCCACTAGTATTTACTTTTTAATTTAAAACTCCAATATAATATGAGAGTATCCTTATTTTGTCTGTATGTAATAACAGACCATAAATGAGTGGGTAATTAATTACAATAAATAGTTGAAGAATAATCTATAAGAAATGATAAGTTTATCAAAAAGATTACATTAAAAAAATATACTTTTGAAATTTTTTTGATATAATTTGGGTAGTTAAATGAAAATTTAAATTATCAGACATCAAAATGGAAAAAATCTTAAAGTGGTGTTTATATAATAAGCCTCATATAAAAAAAGGATAAAAAATCTACTATGTAACTAAATTATTAAATATTAAGGTATTATTAAAATTATTGAAAAACTTATTTTACAGTTATAATGAAATCTTAATAGGAAAATTATGGTGTGATAATAGTAAGACTATGTGGAAACACTTTAATTTATACATACTTTCAACTATGTTCAGATAAAAAAATTGGTAAAATTGTATAATAACATCTAATTAATAGCAATGCAATTATATTTAGATCAAGAATAATTTTTTCTGAGGAAAAACTAATTAAATGGAGATATGGCCATCTCCTTTCAAGAGATAGAATAATAATAAAAATTTAAACAATTATAATAATAATTCTTAATCACCATTTTTGAAAAGTCTCTAGTAATATTCATTATAATATATCATTCATTTATTACATTATATGGAGTTTCATCTTGAAGTAGTGATGTGCAGCTTTGAACTCATGTTATGAAAAACAAAAAAGTTAAAAAATATATAGTTATACTAATGAAAAAGCCAAAAATAAAAATACTATTATAAATTAATAAAATAAAACTACATAAATTTTATTCTGCTCTACTGATGGAAGGGTACTATGTATGAATTTCCACATGTTAAATCTAAACCTGTTTTAAGGCTAGTTTACAGGTAGAGCTATTAAGTTTCCTTAAATTCTAAAAATAACTTATGCATTTTAAAAATTATTTTTTTCTTGTTTTCTTTCCAAAGTTGTTAGAGTTGCTTAATTAATACTGTTATCTTAATTTTAAGATATATAATTTTTTTTGAATACATGATTTATTGTTTCAAAAATTATATTATAAAGTTAAATCATTTATTTCATTTTCTAAAGCTTCATGGTCAAAGACACAACTCCATTTTCTATTACTTAACAAATATATAAAATGTGATAGTAAAATTTTAGGAATTTTCTTTTTGAGAGGGTCAAACTATTTTGTCAAGATTTTTATCTAGAAATTCTTGTACTCTAAAACCAAATAATTTTCTCCCTTAAGTAAGCCATTTCAAAAATATGAGAATATAAACAAGAATATTGAATTATCTTATTTTTATTTTCTTTACTGAAATTTTTAGTT
This sequence comes from Hemileia vastatrix, assembly GCA_030280995.1. Classification (NCBI taxonomy): domain Eukaryota; kingdom Fungi; phylum Basidiomycota; class Pucciniomycetes; order Pucciniales; family Zaghouaniaceae; genus Hemileia; species Hemileia vastatrix. Next base: position 47,073,502 of record JASXTE010000003.1, on the reverse strand, counting down.
CAATCACTTTTTTTATATGACATTAGTATAAAACCATGTTTAAATGCTACTATATTATTAATTTTTATTATATATATATATATATATATATATATATATATATATATATATATATATATATATATATATATATATGAAATAGTTAGAAGGTCATCCTTTTTTATTTACTTGAATAAATGGCTCAATTATAATACCCAACACTTATTAATGTTTCCCAAACTCAATAACAAATTTCTCATATGAAATATTAGCTTCTAATATAAGAAGTTTATCTATAGATGATATTCAACATGTGATTTTACTTTTTAGATTCAGCTAAAATTAAACAAAAGGAGAAATCATGCATATGTGTATAAATGGTTACCATATGTTACTTAGAGGATTGTGAAATTCACTCATCAGAATGGTTTAAGTATTAAAATAAATTGAGGTCATTATTTTCTAGTATTTGAAACTAATTAGGAAATTATTCTAAAAATATATTTTAATGTGTATCATGTTTAAAAAGTTGGAAATATGATTTTTGAAAATTGTGAGTTTCTTATGAGATACCAAGCTTTAGTTTACATTGTTTCAAGTAGAATAGAATTTTAGTATTAGAAATTGAAAGCAATGTACCATTATCAGATTTTAACTGTGTTCTACTTATAGAATGATTACATAACATTAAACATTATTTAAATCAAAAAGGTTTAAAAGATATTTAGAATTTTACAAAATTTCACCATTTATTAATCTTTGATTTGAAAACCAACTATGATGTACACTCACTAGAAATAAGCAATCCCAATTTTAACATAATTTATCAATCCAAAAATAATGAGTCAATTAACATAAATTTATATAATATTTCAAAACCAAATCTCTAGATTTAAAATATGATGCTTTAATGAAAAATTAATACAAAACTTTAATGCAATGAACTCTCTTAAAAAATTCAAAAGTAGAATATCAAAACAAGTAATTTCTGCAAAAAAAACTACTAACTATTGTAGATAAAGCATAAAAATAAGTCATATTTTTTAAAAAAATGATCTAAAAATATTTATTTTTGTTAAAAAAATCAAAACATTGTTAAGTTTGCTTGTTATAATAATGTTAAAATCCACTAAACATTATCTAAAAGTGGTAAAATATGTTAAAAATATGTTGAATTTTGTGAGCCATAAATCAACAATTTTGTATCATTTCATGTTGTGCTATGACTTTATTCCACCCTTTTTATCTGATTCTTCCAGTATTACTTTGCTATGATCACTAGTTTTCAAGCTAAAATTTACAAATGTTCATTATACTTGATAATATGAAAAATAACTCAAACTTTTATACCTACAAAATAAGATTTTGTAACTCCTTCTTTCAATCAATATTTGAAGAAATTTTTAGTTTATTTGGGTAATGATTTTAAGAATAACAAAAAATTTGAAATTCACAAGGAATTATTTCCAGAGACTATAATTATTTACTTATGTAATGCATGAGCTACTTATCAATGATGTGAAACATCAGAAAATTAAGTTATAGTTATAAATCTACAGATTATACTGTTTCTGGTATTTATATCTTCAATAAATCTTTTAAACTTATCTTAAACTACATACCACACAATAGAAAATCATTATATTAAAAAAGGAAAAAATTCTATGATAATATCATAAAGAATGATAACCATGAATTGATATTCCATAAAAATGGTTAATAAAATTTTAAGATAACCTAAATCTGTATTCTTTCATCAAAATATATCCTTTTTGTCTTTGTAATTTATTCCAAACAAATTTTTTGAAAGTTGAATCTATATATCTAATGCCAAAACCACTATTAAGTTCCCTCTTAGAATTTTTAAGAAATTATATATATATATATAAGTATATTATTTATCAAAAATTGAAATAAAGAATAAAAACATAATTTTATTTACCTTTAATTATTTAAATATAGAGTATTTTCAGAATGCATTGTGGTTACTTGTGAAGGTTATAAGATTTGAAGTTGGATTTATGAGTTTTTAGAAGGGCAAATATTGTAAAATTCTTTCATAAATATTTATTTCATAGTTTCAAATGTTGAAATCTACAAACTAATGGGATTTAAAATTATATTGAGATTTAAAATATGTTTTATACTCAAGTAAAATAATATAAAATGATGATATCAAAATTGAAATTAAGTTTAAACTTTTGATATGCTTTATCTTCAATTTTATTGATAGTGCATCAAAAATTTAATAATATTTTTTTCCTTCATCACTTTTTACATAAAAGATAGTTTTATCATTTTATGCATTAAAGATTGTTTATATAAAGTTAACATCTATGTCAACTGTTTATGACTATTAATCTATATAATAAATTTTTTAGAAGAAACATCAGTATATACTGACTTTGAAATTATTCAATTTAAAATAGTTTACAGGTAGATAATGAAGGGTGATTTAATTTTTAAATATGAATTATAGAAGTCTTATTTTGTCAATTTTAATTCTTTTTGAGCTCAAATGTATCCACCACAACTTATGTAAGAATAAAAATTATTTTTATTGAAATTTACATGAGAAAGTATGCCTATTATTCAAAATCAAACTTGCTCTAATGGTGTTTTTCAATCATTATTTCAATTCATAACAATAAAAAACATTTCAATTTGCTGATGTTTTAGTTTTTGATATCCCCAAGTTTATATTACAAATCTTTTTGAAAGTGAATAGTTGACATATTGGATATGCAAAAGCTTATGTTAGATCAAAGTGAGATCAAAGGGAGTTCAACTCATGATCAAATTAGGATTTTTCAAGATCAAACGGTGATCAATGTAGGTTCATCTTGAGCTCAATTTGTGACAAATCTCTGACCAAATGTAAGGCCAAAAAATTTCCTACATTGTGATGATGTGTGCATAATTCAGGCATAGATTTGTGGCTCAACGGAGTACAAGCAAGGGGCATTGCTAGCAATACCCCCCCCATTTTTTCTGTGGTGTATATCTCCAAGGGAGCTGACCTAATACAACCTGGGATTTCTGCAACTTGGGGAGAGGTTGTAGCACTAGGGTGATCAGCCCTCATTACTCTAAAAAAGAAAGACTCTCAATAGAGCCTGAGCCACACTCCAAAAAACCAGAGGCAACACCCACTTCCTTCCTTCTCCTGCAGCAGTCCATGCACTGGCACATTGAAGATAAACCAGGCCTAGTCTCCCAACCATCCTCTACAGGGGATGACAACCTCATGTGAAGCCTCCTTTTGTCTTCACAAGTCAACTCCAAACTGATTCCCAAATCAAATTGATAACCAATTCTTGCCTGAAAATCCATCAAGAATGGCCCACCCAAAACTGCTTTTACATTACCTTTAGCAATGTAAAAATGAACCTTCCCTGAGGCTCCTCCAGCATCTAACTTCACAAAATCTGAAGTTCCAACCAATTCAGTGACATGGCCACCGATCCCTCTCAAATTCCCACCAATACCAGTTTTGATGGGGAGGCCCATATGAGATGCCTCAAACAAAGAAATCAGCTTTATCTGAGAACCTGAATCCACCAATGCCCTTGCCTCCCTGCCATTCAGAGTGACATTGACATATCCCAGAGGAGCAGAAAAATGAGTTTCCAACCCCTCACCAAACTTTTCAGCAGAATCACAGATGTATTCCACCTCCCCAGAAGACACCTTTCTTCTGGTCAACAACTTTTTCTGCCTATCAGCCAACCCTGGACTGATAGCATACAATTCCCCATAAGATAGGGAAACCTGACCCTGATTCATCCTTTCCAGGACAGAGTCCATAACATTAACTTGACCAGACACTACTGGCCTCTCAAAGTGAGCCCTTGGCTTCACCACCTTGGTCCTAGAAGCTTCTTGAGGACCAGCACCACCAACAGATTTACCATTAACAAGAACCAAACCAGATCCCTCACCAGAACCTCTGACTCCAACAGGCTTTGGCAATGAAGCCAAAAGGACATCTTCCTCAGAGTCAGAATCCACCTCCATTGGCATTGGCTCACCATTCATATCCAACGCACCAAAACTAGGGGGGCCCATATCAGCCATACCCTTCTGCATCTTGTACAGCTCCTCTTTGCTGTACCTCTTCCTAGCTGCACTCAGCTTAGGATCCAACTTTGAAGCATTTGGCTTTGGTTGGGCCTGAGAACTGCTCTTAGGCCTTCCCACCTTTCCTGCTTCCAAATCTTAAACACCAGCCAAGCATTCACCACTTGACTGTCCACCACAAGAATACAACTCCAAACCACCAAAGGAAGTAGAAAAAGAGACCTTATTGACCTTCTTCTCTTTTCCTTTGACGTCCTTATCTACCTTAACAGAAGTCTTCCCCTGATCAGGAATCTCCTCAAACCTTGGCCTCCTTTGATTGAGACCACCCCTTCTCCTGACCAAATCCACTGGAGCCTGCCCCTCACTGGGCTTCAAAAAAGAACCGCCAGGGAAATTAAAATCCCTGCCATCAAACTCCACTTTTCCTTCAGACACATCTCTGTTCAATTCCCAACAATCATTGGACCTTTTCCCCCTCCTACTGCATTAAGAGCAAACCCAAGGATCACTCCTACCAACCCTCCTTTCAAAATCTCTAGGCTGAGAAGGTGCCTTATTAACCTTCTTGGCCTCCTGAACAAAAATGTGCAGCTGCTTTGTAAGATCAGCCAACTGCTTCACCATTGGGTCCCTCTCCTGCTTGGGAACCTGCACCAAATTCTTCTCCTCCTTCTTTTCCCTAACTTCCTCATCAGCCAAAGCCTCACTGACTTTGCTGACATACTTGGCACACCCTTCCTGATAGGTGTCCACAGCCAATAACTTCAAATGGGCCTCAATAGCCCCCTTCACCTTATCAAAGGCAGGCAACTTCTGGTCCCTATTAGAAAGAGTCTTCATCAATTCCTTTCTTGACAACTCCTTCAACACATTCATCCTGACATCTCTAGAAAGGGCAGACCAAAAAACATCCTTGGCAGAATTTTCATGTGCCAGCTCCTCCACTTCCACCAAATATTCCACCACATAATCAAACTGTAGCAGGAACTTCCTGTAACTATGTAAGTTACCAAAACCACCATAAGATAACCATTCACTGACAACCTTGTTCAGATCCACCATAGTGAAACTGACACCCCATCTATCCACCATCTCCCTACACAACAATTTCCAATCCCTCTTCTTGTAGCCAGACATGGCCACAATCTCCTTCTCCACTGACCTATCACCAATGAAGAAGATAATCTGCTTCACCATGTCCAGGTAGGAAGCACCATCCACTCCAGCAGCAGTTTCATACTTCTCTAGAAACCACTTGACATCCCCCCCATTAAACTTGGTACCATCCCAAGTTTTAATCCTCACACACTCCCTAACCATCACAGAAGGAGGACCATCCCCCCCACTGACAGTCACCACAGGAATAGCAGAACCAGAAGCCATTCATCCAGTCCGAAACACCAAAAAGAGCCAACCAAAGAAAACAGAGATTCTAAAGAACTAGAAAGTTCTACCCCACGTTGGGCGCCAGAAATGTAGAAAATCTTATAGTACTAGCTATAGGCCTTGACCAAGGGAGTTGGAGAAAAACCAGAGAGAAAATCCCCTGTCCCTTTAGAAAAATAGAGTGAGATTTACTTGCTAAAGTAAGTTGGTTCCTGTTTTGCTAAAGCTCCTGTTTAACAAACTTGACTGCTTGATGAGCCAAGAAAGTAGTCTCCAGATAGACTACCAGACCAAAGAACTAAAATGTAGAACAAAGTCCACACCAGAGACAGCAAAGATACTTGATGTATGCTGCAAATCCACACCAGAGACAGCAATAATACTTTCTATAGCTTGCAAGACTATAACAGAGAAAACAGTTGCCAAAGTTAAGTTAAATGAAGAACTCACTTGCAACAAACACAGCCAATTGTGGCCAGAAAACAGTGAAAACTGAGTGAGGAACAATGATATCACCTCCGGATGGTTGTATGATGATTAAGGTTGCCCCAAACTGTCTTATTCACTATTTACACACAGACCACTAACTAAGAGCCCAGGCGCACCCACCAATCTGGCGCCTGTACCTGCCAAATTGCATAAAAAACCCTCCTGGAGTGCTCCCCAACCTCCTAAAACAGAGGCGGGCGGGCCACCCGACGTCGGAGGTGCTGCCTGAAGCGGCCCTGCCTCCCTGAAGCCAGAAAACCAATAAAAACCACTAATCTACTTAGAAAAATTAGCTACAACTACTAAAACCTTTAAAACACGGAATTTCACTATAACAACATTGAGACATAAAATATAGAGAAAAATTAGCTCTATCCAATAGTACTAAGCACTTAACCCTAAGACTTAAGGTTAGCCCGTAAAACACGAAAAACTAAATTAAACAGCAATCTTTTATAAATGAAAAATGAGGAAATGACCCCTTAAAACTCAGAATATGAAAAATGTCTTAAAGACATAAAATATAGAGAAAAACCAGGGCTATCCAATGATAGTACACATATACCTGCAGACCCAATATCCACGGAATAAAACCAGAAAAATACCCAATTCCTTAACAGATGTCAATTAAGACATGCACAAACAGCGCCAAATCACACAGCAAAGGCCCCTGCCAATGTTGGAAGACCACAAGGTTTCAGAAAATTCAGGAGGACTCTTCACCAAGGGACATTAATAAGGATTTCTTGATAGCCTTGGTCTTCTCAATGGTGGATTTAATTCAGCAGGTAGCGGTTCATTAATCAGTCAGATTTTATTTGCTACCTTCTTATATTTTTCTGCCTCCACATCTACATAAACTTGAGGTAAATTATTAATTTTTGTATTGCCATTCAAAATTTCAACAAAGGAATTCCCTCCTTTGTCAGAATCAGAATCAATATAAGTAGGTAAATAATATATTTCATTTTTAAATTTAACCCTTTTCACTTTTCCCTTGTCTAATTTTTATTAAATTTTCCAACACCTTTAATTCCCTTATCAATCATAAAATCACCCATAAAAAAGTTGGCAGTTTATCCTCTTGCTGGAGGACCGGAATCAAATTATCACAAAAATTATATTTTTGTGTTTTAATTATACTAAGATTTTTCATAGAATTTTGATGAAATAATTGCAGTTTATCCTCTTGCTGGAGGTGAGAAAATAAAGTGTTCCAATTTTTATTCAACATAATATTTCTCCTCTTCCCTCTTGATCCATTCTTGAATGTGATCAAAAAACTTGACATAGAAGTGAGACAAACCAAAAATTTGAAAAAATAATAACAATTTAAAAAATTATTTACAGAAAATAATTGAGAATTCACTTGAATTATCTCCAAGTGAGCTGACCTATTGCAATCCAGGATCTCATCCTGAGGAGATATTGCAACATTAGAGTGATCAGCCACAGCTACCCCAAAAAATGAGGGTCTCCAAAATTCCTCTCTAAACATAAGTCACAAGAAGCCGTCCGTTTAATACACCGCTTCTTGGTGCATACAGAACATTGAAACATAGTGGTCACCCCAGGCCTAGTTTCCCAACCTTCATCTCCTGGGGGTGCTAGATTCATATGAAGCCTTCTCATATTTTTCCCTGTAATCTCCAAAATAATTCTCATACCAGCTTGATAGCTAATCTGGGCCTCAAAATCCATTAAAAAAAGACCACCAAGAACAGTTTTAACTGCCCCTCTAGCCACATAGAAATAAACCTTTCCAACCGATCCACCAACACATAACTTAACATGCTCTGCTGTACCCATCAGCTCAGTAGCATGCCCTCCAATACCTCTAAGATTACCACCAGTGCCAGATTTAATAGGCACACCAATACTGGTAGCCTGCTCAAAAGAAATAAGATTAATTTGAGACCCAGAATCTACCAGGGCCTTAACCTCTCTACAATTGAGAGTAACCATAAAATAACCTAAAAGTGCAGGAAAATGAGTTTCCACCTCCTCACCAAACTTCTCCACATTCTCAAATATACATTCCACCTCTCCTGTGGACACTCTTCTCCTTGTCAGATTCTTCTTCTGCTTTTCTTTAAGGGCTGGACTAACTGTAAATAATTCGCCTAAGGATAAAGGAATTTGAAGTTGATTCAATCTTCCTAAAACCATTTCCATCGCATTCTCTTGTCCAGCAACAATGGGCCTCTCATATTGAGCCCTAGAATTTGTTACCTTGGCCCTGGGCACCTCTTGAGGACCCACATTTCCATCTTCACCCCCCATAATAACATCTTCACTACTAATAACCCTAGCTCCATCACCAGCTACTTTCATTAATACAGATCCATCACTGGTCCTCCTTACCCCTTCCATAGGAGTAGGACCACTAAAAATTGGTCTGGGGAGAGATACCAAAGGTACATCCTCCTCAGAATCTGAATCTTGGTCCACAGGCATAGGCTCACCATTTAAATCCAACTTTCCAAAACTAGGAGGCCCCATATCAGCCATCCCCTTCTGCATATTATAAATTTTGTCCTTAGAGTAAGGTTTCTTTTACAACTTTTTAATTTCTGCCTTGCCCAGTTTAGCTCTTAATTGGCTCTGAATGCTACTCTTAGCTTTAGTAGCAGCTGCTCTTCTAGAAGCATTGACATCGTATTCACCCGCCATAAAACTTTCCTCTTCCCTAACTACAGAGGGTAACTCCAAACCACCAAATGAAGTTGAGTAAATGGCCTTATTGACCTCTTTACCTTATCCATTATCTACGTTTTCCACATCTTTACCATCATCAATGTTACCACATTTAACCTTTTCATCATCATCACCAGGTAACTCTTCAAACCTGGTCCTTTTCCCAAAATACATATACCTCCTAACCAAATATGAGGGAGCTTGACCTTCACTGGGCTTTATGAAAGATCCATCAGGGAATTTATAAACCTTACTATCAAATTTTACTCTACAAGCATCCAAGTCCCTATCCAAAAAATAACATTGTCCAGCCTTGTGTCCCCTCCTATTACAATAAGAGCACATCCTGAACTTGCCATATCCACCTCTAAAACCATTCCCACCATTACCATTACCATTACCATTACCATTGCCATTCCTACCACCATTACCATTGCCAGAGAACTTGTTACCATTGCCATTAAATCCATAACTCCTCCTATCATAACCTCTAGATTGGTAAGAAGATAAAGTTGAAGTCAAAACCACAGGTTCTCTATTGGCTTTTTGAGTCTCTTAAACAAATATCTTTAATTGTTTAGTTAAATCGGCTAAGTGATTGACCATCTTGTTGTCTACATTTCCCTCAACTTTAGCAACAGGCTGTCCCATCTGACCCTTCTTGGCTTCTTGAGCTTAAATCATGAAATTGTTATTTTCAGCCAATACTTCACTAACCTTGCTAACATATTGAGTACAAGATTCTTGATATTTGTCCAGTGCCATGAGTTTTAAGTAGCCTTGAATATTCTCTATGGAGATCTCGAAAGCTGGCAGTTTCTGTTCACCATTAGGCCGATCCTTCATCAAATTTTTCCTAGACAGTTCTTTTAACACATCCATCCTAATTTCCCTACTAAAAGAAGACCTGAATAGATCCTTGGCCTGATTTTCATGGCCCAATTCCTCCACCAAAAATCAGATATTCCACCACTTCATCAAACTGTCCACATAACTTTTTGAAGTCCACCATATTAGAAACACCACTTTTAGCTTGAAAATAACTGACAATCTTATTGAGATCCACCATAGTATACCTGACACCCCATCTATCAACCATCTCTTTTGAAAACCTTATCCAATAAAACCTTTTATAACCCTACATAGCAATGAACTCCTTTTCCACCTCTCTTTCAATAATAAAATACCTGATCTGCTTTATCATATCCAGGTTAGTAGCTCCATCCACCAATTCAGAAGCCTCATATCTGCTCAAAAGCCATTTAACTTCTTCCCCATTAAACATGGGCCCATCCCAAGAAACAATCCTAACTCATGGTTTCATAGGAAGAGACACACCAGATCCAGCAGCAGAAGACATCCTAATAGATTAGATTAAAGATAAAGTGTTACAATAAGTGAGCCTCTTGCAGGCTAAGATAAATAAATAGATAAGAGTTTCAGAAAGTAAGACTCTTTCAGGCTAAAAATCCAAGTATTAAGTCAGTTCTTTTAAAAGCTAGAGAAATGGATACCCCACATTGGGCGCCTAATATGTAGGTAGACACTTACAGTTTCCTTGCTGTAAGCAGAATCTGAAGGAGTTGGATAATCAGAAAAAACCCTGTCCCTCTAAATGAATTTGTGAGTTTTTTAGATCAATGATCTTAAAATTCTAATTGATAATAATAAAGAATGAAACCATCTCTAATTAACGCTTGTTAGGATGATTGAGTGGTTCTTCTGTGCAGAATAACTGAAATGCAACAATAAAGTTACACCAGAAACAATATTTTAAAAAAAAGAAGTTTTAATTTTTGAAAACAGACACTCTAAATGAGTCCTTGGAGTTGAGACCTTTCTAATTATACCCAGTATGTTAATGTTTAAGAGTTGTTGAGTAAAATATTTAAAGTGTTATGTAAAATTGTTATTTTATAAGGGTATTATAAATAATTAATTATTTTGTTGAAAAAAGATAAAATATATGAACAATGGTTGTTATAATTCTCTATTCTCTCTCTTTCTTCTCTTTAAATAATTCTGAGTCTACAGCCTTATATGCATATTAATCAGTCATGTGCCCTTTTTTCCTCTGTAGCGCGGCTGGAGCTCATCCAGAGCTTGTCTGGACCTCCAGACTCAATTTGAGCCTTAAATCTATAATTAAAAATCTAGAAACATTACACACAATAGAGCTACATCTTCTTAAAGTTTCTAACTATTTTTCGTAGTTTGCGCGGCTCTATTTATCCCGTAAAAAATCTTTAAAGTTAAGTAATTTTTAAAAAACATAAATAATTTAATAAATATTTAAAAATCATTTAAAAATTTAAGAAAAATAGTAAAAATTCATAGAAAATTCCCAAAGGTTCTTGAGCTTCTTAAATTTCATTAAATTTTAATTTTGCGGCCATAAAAAATAATATGACCTGTGAAATAAATAAATCTGGCCAAACATTCATATCTTGACTTTTTCAACTTCATTTTTTATTTAATAATAAACTATTTTAAACTAATCCGGCTTCTCCGATCACTGTCCTATTCCCAATAAATTTTCTAAATAGAATTTTAGAGCCGTACTAAGATTTGGAATACCACAATATCTTTCATGATAAAAGTTAAAGTAAGTTTTAGTCCTTTTTCTTATTCACTATTTTAACACTAATTTTCCTTTCTTTCTTCAGCAAAAGATTTTCTTTTTAATTCTAAATTATTCCTTGTTGTAAACATATGTAACTAGTTTATTTTACTATTCTCCTTGTAACAATAAAAAATTATTATTTTTTCACAAAAAATGTTGCCAAATATTCTCCATGATTATTTGGTTAGAGTGAGAGCATCCTATAAATTCCTAAAAATAATAAGATCTCTTCTGCAAATCTTCTTTCTTGACTCCTTCCAAAATAACCTTGAGACTATAAAAATCTTCCCACATATTTTAATTTGTTAGATAATATCCTCTTCAACCTGATATTCATGAAGTAAACTCTGGTCTACCAAAGATCTTGCACTCCTTAGCACTAGTTTCTTTCCCAATTACCCTTGTTACTCTTTTATTCTTCTGCTGAGTAGTGTCCCTACTTAGATACCATTCAGAAATTTCTTAACTTTTATCATTATAGCACCTATAAATAGGCCTTTTACTCCTTGCTTATCCCTTATCCAAGCCCAATAATTTCACAAATCTAATTAGACATGACCCAATACCCTACCTTACCTAAAAATCAAGCTTTCAGCTTTTTCCGCCACCATAATTTTAACTGTACTTTATCCAAACCTCATGGGTTGCTGCTTTTAGATCCACTTGCAATTAATGCTTTAAATTTCATAAGACTTGCATCTTTTCTTATGAGTTTCCTAGTTCTCCTAATGGATATATCCAGTTCCCTTCCAGAGATACTTTTAGCACTCCAAATTTTCTAGCTATACCTACTAGCGCTACTTTACCATCTATTGAAACCTTACACATCAATAGCATGTCTCTTTCTGCATACTATAGACAAGAAATCTCCATCAAACCCAAGGCTGAATCACCTTCTTCCTCCAGACAAGAATTCACCATGCAATCTTGCTCTACATTTGTACCCAAATCTGTAAGAGTGTTTTTGCCTTCTGCAGGGCCTTCAAAGTTACTAGCAAGTAAGTTCATCATCATATTTTTCTTTTATTTAATTATACCTGATGTTACTCTATCCTAAGCTTTCAATGAATCCATTTCCTTAGAATGGGTTCCTCAACCCCTTCCCTTTGTCCATTCAATGTAAATCTTCTCACACCTTTGCCTTTTTAACAATGCTATGTAATCCTCCTATAATTTCACTCCTCTGTTCTCAGATAACAAATTGAACACCTGCTATAATCACATTGAAATGAGTATTCAGTTATTGACAGAAATTATTTCTAGTTCTATTCCTGGTTTTCCCGCCTATCCCAATAACATTATTATTCAGAAGAGTGGAAAGGATTCCCCAGTAGTTTTGAAGCAGACTCAAATTAGTCCTGAATTTTCTTCTAACCTCAATTGTTTAGTGCTTTAGTTCTTGTACACATCTTCCTTTAAACTATGCTTGCCCTTTTTAATTCTCATACATCATATCTTATCATAAAAAAATCATAAGCAAAGTGTGTAGCACTTTTTAACACACTTGACTTTCCTAAAATAAATAACACAAAAAGGAGAGAAAAGCACTGCCTGTGCTCCCTCTACTTTCTTTAAATAATTTTTTCTCATCATAAACCACAGGAAATCAGGGGGTGAACTGCTAGAAGGTACCTCTCTTTGAAATTTTCTGGAAGAGGTTGGGAAAAAATTGGGGAAATGTTGTGAAAGTGTTAGGAAACTTTTTTTAAATTAGATGAAAAAATTTTGAAAAATAGTTGGCCCTAAATCAAGCCTTAATTTATCCCTTCTTGAGATGAGCTTTGGATTCAAGTTGAGCATCAATTGGACTAAATTTGAGCAATGGTTGAGCCACAACACTTAACATAAAATAATATTCAATTTAATATCTAGATTCATTGAATGTTGTGAGGTCAGGTTTGTTATTAGTATAAATATCTTAAATGACACATAGTATACTAGGTCTGGAATATTATTTCAAATTATCATTTTTTTTCAGCAAATATATAAAAAAACATACTATTTATGTCCTTTTTAAAAATTTTATTAATAAAAATATAACTCTGTAAAAATATTTGAACATAATTTTAAATTTTTTAGACAAAATTTTATATTGAGCCCTTATCAATGAAAATTTCTCATTGTTCCTTGAAATAAAAAAATATAAGACAATCTTCAAAAAATTTAATGTAGGAGAAAAAATATATATATATATTTATAAGAGAAAAAAATAGTAATGTATTTTTTTACATTTACACTATTAAAGAAACTAATTTTAATATATTGGCAAAAAACTTTGGCTCTAAAATAATTTACTTCTTTCAGTTATTTATCTGTGTTTAGTTATTATTAAAATGTGAGTCAACATTAATTTTTATCATACAAGAAAAATTTAATTGTTAATATTCATCTAATATTATATATATTATGGGGTATCAATATTGACCGATCCGCAATTAAATTAATTGCGGAAAATAATCTGCATACCCCAATTATCTTCTGCAATTATTTTTGCTAATAATTGGGTTATTAGACACTTTACGAGTTAATTTTCACTTCTTATCCGACATTTTTTTACTCAATTTTTCATAACCACATCTTGGACAACTTTCTGTCATAACCACATCTTGACCTACTTTCTGCCATAGCCACATCTTAGACTACTCTCTGGATATGGCTTCTACCTTGCTGCACACTCACATTCTCATCCCATCCTGTCCATTCTATCCGCTCAGAACCCCTCACCATCTCATCTGCTTGTTTCTGCTCCTTTTCATCTTCATTTATATTTTAACATGCCTCGTCGTCCTAGATCTTCTCAAAGGCAGCCATCACCCATTTGTTCTTCAAAACCCAGTACTCCCTCTTTCCCCTGCTCAGCTAAGAGATCTAAGACTGTCAATTAAAAAAAGATGATCATCTCATTCTTATCAACTGGGTGAAAACCAAATCTAATTATGATTCTTATTTTGGTACTGAGTATGCAAATAAAGTAGGAGGGCCCCCAGCATCAAAAATTAATGGCTATCTTTTAATGAAAAATGAATTATGGAATAAGACCAAGGGAAGGATTGATCTTTTTCCTAAACAGATGTCTGAACGCTTCAAGCATTACTGAGCCAAATACAAGAAGGCAAAGGCTCTTTCATATTTCACTGGTTTTGGGGTTACCGAAATTGATATAACTAAGGGTATCAAATCCATAGACAATAAACTTGATTCTTTATGTCCTTACTTTAAAGAGATTGATTCAATTTTCAGAGAGCGAGCTGATGTAAATCCTGTAAAAATGTTGGATGGAGAAGATCCTATCTCCGAAAATGATTTTGAAGCAAATCTTTTCCCATCCTCTTCCTCCATTCAAGCCTCCCCTCATTTGAATGAGACAAATCTAGATAGCTTTTCTGTAGATCCTATTGGTGATTTAACCTAACCAAATCTAACTCAGGTCTGTTTCTTTTTTCTTTTATCTTATCATTTCTAATTTTTATTTACTTATCTTTTTCCTATTTCTTAAAAGCTGACGAAAAAACACAGGATCCTCAATCAACTGAGTCTGAAGGTAGCAAGAATGATGAGGAAGAAAATATGAACTTGAACAAGAAGCATAGGGCTTCATGTAGTCTAAATATCCACTCACAAAGAAGACAAAAAAGTGATACTTCATCACAAACCCCTTTGTCGTCTATGAAACAATTTTTAGAGAAACATGATGGTGGTAAGTGATACCATACCTCTTATTACTTTACTCTACTTTTCTTCTACTTCTTATTAATTTTTATTATCACTCTAGAACAAGTAGAAATTTCTAAAGAGACTCTAAGCTTTGAAAAGAAGAAATACGAGCTCTCTTTAAGGAGGGATGATAGGATACAAGATTTGGAATAGAGGAAGTATGAGCTCTCTTACAGAAAGATGATTGGGCCCAAGATTTGGAGGAGAGGAAGTACGAGCTCTCTTTACAGAAGGATGGTCAGGCCCAAGATTTGGAGGAGAAGAAGTTTGAGTTAACTCAAAGTATTGAAAAATCAAAAAAAGAGGAGAAAACACTCAAACATCAAAACCTATTAGAGCAGATGAAATATAAGTTTGATCATGAAGAAAATTCCAAATAGAAAGATATCTTGATATAATGTGTTAAAGCTAATAAATCTGTTGAGGAAATTGAACGTTTAAAGAAATTGTTGGATTACTAGTTTGTTTTATTTCTCTCACACTTCAACTGTTCATATTTATTTGTACATAAAATTTTATCTTAATCTCCTTTATTTCTTTACTCTATCAATCATTACTTGAATTTTCATATTTTAATGTTAAATATTCTTTTTTTAAATAAAATTTTCAAGTCTCCTTTGAAAATTTGACAATCCCCCACCCCTGGATTTTTTTGAAGTAAGGGGTGGGTATCACCAAAATTATTTCATTTCATGAATCTTGAAAGTCTTATATGAAACTTTGGCTTTACTACCCCCTGCATTTTACTGGTATCCCCAAAATTCTTACATGTCAAGAATTTCACAAGTCTTATAAGAAATTTTGGCAAAACCCCTCATGAATTTTATTGAAGTAAGGGAAGGGTATCACCAAAATATTTTCACCAAAATATTTACAAGTCAAAAAAATTCTATATCTGTTTTAAAAAATTGGCAATACTCTCTCCTACATTTTGTTGAAGCAAGGGGTGGGTATCACCAAAATTTTTCTAAGTCATCAATTTCACATGTCAGATTTGAAAATTTGGCAATACCTCCCCCCCCTGCATTTTATTGAAGTAAGGGGTGGAAGTCATCTAAATTTAATATAATTACATAAATCATTAAATAAATATCTAATATATTTCAATTTCCCTAGTTTAAAGTAATGACAATTCCTCAAGCCAAAATGCATATCAAATCTAGAAACAAAAGTTTGGGACTTTCCACAGGTATAGGCTAGAGGAACCCCATGAAACAAATAAATGTTATCATGATTACCTGTTATACAACCAAAGGTCATTGGCTCATCACCTTACTTGAGCAAATTGATATATAAAAATATTTATTAAAAATTTATGAAAAAATATAAAATTTTCAATGACAACTCTAATCCCCATACTTTTTGGATCTAAATAAAGTTTTTTTAAATTGATTAACTTTAACTTCTTTCTTTACCTTTTTGATTCTTTGAATCAACTTATGACTGATTTGAAATGAGCAACCGAAATGTGTTAAATATTGACAGGATTCCAAACCAGGAGGAGCTTTGGTCATTTGATGATTATCCTTAGAAGAATTCTAAATAGTTTCAATGATACCATTTCCCAAACCAAAATCAATGATGCGCCTGTGCTCTGGAAAATATTAACCATGTCCTTTGATTTTAGCTGGAGATGGTATTTGTTGGCCAGTTATCAGATTGATATATGAGAATATACCAAATGTAAGAAAATTGGCATCATTCCTATCAATATGAATCCTATTGTGGAATCCAGAATGTGTGATAATAAAATTAGAAAATAAAAGATTTTCGTGGCTGATATCTTCCCATTTGGAGTTACACCAATTTGGTATTCAAACTTTGGTTGCAAGTTTATGATTTTTTTCAAATGCTTTATTACAGAGCTTTTTGAGTCAAAGAGAAAGAAAGGAGTTAAAGGAAGGTAGAGTGTCCCATAAGAAAAAATCTTCATCTTTTTGAGCTTTAGTGATATTCTTGAGCAATGAATATATGCCTATATAAATGAAATATGTGAAATGATATTAAGAATGGAAAAAAAATTTTAGACATACCAAGAGAATATCCTTTAACAAAACCAGGTCTCCAACCAAATCCAATCATGATACCACCCTACAAATTTGTATTCGTTATAGGTAATAGAAACAAAGCCATTTGATAAAGAGTTATGATAAGATCCGATAGTTGATTAAAAGATTCATCTTTTACACCATCAAATGAATGAACTTCCAAAATATTTTGAGCCTTATAAGTATTACTGATAACTGCAACAACTTGATCATCTCCAAATTTGGTTAGATATTTGATATCTTCTGGTAATTTTTTTGGATAATGATTTTTTTATCTACTTTAGTTTTATGAAAAAAAATGTTTGGGATATGACAAAAATAACTTTCACAGAGAATTTTTTTTTTCAGATATCTTTTCTTCTGATGAGACTGATTATCTTTAATTTTTTTTGATGATTTAGATGATGAATTTTTTTTTCAGATATCTTTTCTTCTGATGAGACTGATTATCTTTAATTTTTTTGGACGATTTAGAAGAAGAAATTTTTTTTTCAGATATCTTTCATTCTGAGGAGACTGATTATCATTAATTTTTTTGATGTTTTAGAAGATGATTGCATTGAAGTTGATTTTAAAGAAGATGATAGAGATTATAAAGATGAAGATGATAAAGAGGATAAAGATGAAGATGATAAAGAAGTAAGGGGAGAATCTGAAGAAGAAGACATTTTTTTGATCTGAAAAAAATTTAAATGTCAAAAAAAAATTCAACACATATTTTTTAAAAGAAAATCACGTAATAATATCTTTTAAAATAAAATTTAAAGCAATATCCTTTTAAAAAAAATAAAAAAAATTTAAAAATTTTCAGTAAAAATTATTTCAAAAAAAAAATACAAATGAAAACCTGAAGTTTGGTTTTAAAAAACCTTCACAGAAAATCCTGTCAAAATAATAATAAAAAATATAAAAAATATATATATAAAATCTGTAAAAGAAAAATCAGAACAAATAAAATTAAAAAAAATTAATTCAGTAAAATTATTTGTAAGAAAAATTAAAAATTAATATCTTAACCTTTTTTGTTTTGTAATTTACAGGGAAAGACCTTAATAGAATGTAATAGTTATTTTTTTCTAAAATTCTGCCAAAAAAAAAAATTACATTTTAGTATATTAATTAAAAAATAGGTAAACCCTCTTTAACTCCCATAACAGTCCCCTTTCCCCCCTTTCTTTCTCTGAAATCACCTCTTAAATCCCTCTCTCCTTGCCCCAAAACCACCCTCAAACCCCCTCCTTGCCTGTCTCAAAATCCCCCAGAAAACCCCTTCTTAATTTCCACAAAACCCCCCAAACTCCCCCCCTTAGTTACCTTAAACCCCCCCTTTTACCCCTCTTTATATTTCCCAACCCCCCCCTTTTCCCCCCTCTTTAGCCACTTCAAACCCCCCCCATTTAGGTCCCATCCCCCCCTTCCACTCCCCTTAAGCCTTCTCTAGCCCCTCCTCCTCCTTAACAAAAAATTGTTAGCGATTGTTCATTAAGAAAGAGGGGGGGTAGAGGTGGCTAAAGGGGAGTGGAAGGGGGGAAGGGGGGGTTTGAGACGGGTAAAGAGAGGAGAAGGAGGGAGAGTTGAGGCACCTAAAGAGAGGGGAAGGGGGGTGATGAGGCGCCTAAAGAGAGGGGAAGGGTGGGGTCATGAGACACCTAAAGAGGGGAGAAAGGGGGTATTTGGGACAGGCAAGGAGGGTGAAATAAGGGGGACTTGAGGAAGGTAAAGAGAGGGGAGAAGGAGTGACTTGAGGCAGGTAAAGAGAGAGGAAAAGGGGTGAAATGAGGCAGCTAAAGAGGGTGAAGGAGAGAAAAAAAAAGAAAAAAAAAGTGAAAAAAGTGAAAAAAAAAATTAGTCTAACATTGAAAATAAAAAAAAGGACTTACAAAAAAAAAAATAAAAATAAAAATAAAAAAAAAAAAAATTAAAAAAAAAAAAAAAAAAAAAAAACAACAACAAAAAAAATAAAGTAAAAAGCAAAATAAAAAAATTCATGATTAGCAAATAAAAAACAAGAAAAAAGAAAAAAAAATACTTACCTGTTGAGATGAGTTGAGAAAATAAAAGTAATGAAAATATTTGAGTGATGTTTGAGGAGAGGATGAAAAGGATATGGGTGATGAATGAAAAAAAAATCACTGACAAAATATGTGATTTCATGTTGAGCTGCTGAAAGAAAACCAATGAGCCATCCAAAAAAAAGATATTCACTGTAAATTCCAAAAAAACAATGAATATGCAACAAACCAAAATACCAAACCAAGTGAATGAAGTACACAAAGAGGACATTTGGAGAATAAAAAAAATAATTTAAAAGGGTGGTGAAGAGAAATGTTGGAGAGTAATAGGCATAATGACAGAGTGTATGCTGGTTGAATGAATGTTTTGTGATTCAAGGGAGGGTAGAGCCGGTGCTGGCTCAGGATCCTCTTCTTCATAAAGATCATTCCACTCATCCTTTAAATCAGCTAGGATAATGTGGAGTATAACTCAATTCATGATCCAATGATTTGCAGTTTTGATCTCCAATTTTTTTTTGAAATTGGATTTTGAGCTCCCGAAGACTAGAAAATTGTCCCTTTAAAATACCTATAGCATGTTCAATTTTTACTCTTGATTTGGCAAGGTGATAATTAAATTTAGTTTTGGGGTCATTTTCTAAGGTTGTACCATGGAAAGCAGGTATAATGTACTTCCCACTTGCATATGCTGAGTCTGCAAGGAGGTACTGAGATTCGTCAAAGTATGAGTCAGGGGTTTGAGAAATCCTCATTCTTTGGAAGACGGAAAAGTCATGACATGAGCCAGGGCAGCCACAATGAAAAGCAATAAATTTTTTATTGAAATTGTATACAAGTTTAACGGCAATAGACTATCTAGAAAGAAGATAAAAAGTTAGTTTATGAAGGATTAGAAATTAGAGAAGATTTTGAAGAAACCTTTTTTTGTGATCAAAATAATGGTTGCCATTATGAGCAGGCTTTTGACTCAAAGGTATAGTTGTGCCATCAACAAATCCTACACAGCCAGGGAAACCTTCAGCTTGCATTACTTGAGAGGATTCAAGTCGCGGTGCCGGAGTTGGCCAAGCAAGTGTTTGAGACTTGAGGGAAAGGATAGCAATCATAAACCACTTGGTGTATAATATTACGGTACCATATCCTATGTCAAAGAGATTATCCAAACGTCTTACAGCAGCACCATTTACATTTGTGCCAAAGCGACATAGTGCATCAGCAAGTTGGATGGCCGCATTAAACTGTTTGTTATGGGAATTGTTATGAAAGATAGGATGATCGGAGATGATTTGATAAAGTTTGAAGAAAGAATCGGGAGAAGTTCTAAAAAGTTGGGTGAAGTTTAAATGAGGAATGTTGAGAATGGAGGCCAGATCATATTGTGGATCATGATAAAGATTTGGCCCCCTGGTCATGATGTAATGCTTTTTGGAAAGAAAACACATATAAGCTAAAGCATCTTCCAAATCAGAGTCATATTTATAGTAAAGAACTAAAAGAAAAGTAATAGCATTCATTGTTGAGTGAAGTAGCTTCCTAGTAGAGAGGTGTTTCATTGTTGCCGGTGGAAGGGTTAAGAGATGAGGGAAGTTGGAATTCACCGCCAAATGTGCAGTTGGGGTGTGTAGATAGAAAAAAAACTTAAGTGTTTGCCACCAAAATTAAGTAGCATAGAGTGAGGAACGACTAAAGGATGGCATCAGCAATTATGAGTCATGTGACTTTCTTGCAAATTCATCATGGATGAGATGAGTTTGGGATCAGGAATTAGGAATGGAAATCGGGGTATAAGAGGCGGGATAATGAATTATTGTGGATTCCTTATCCACTAGCCCTGAGGCTAGTGGATAAGAATCTTCCACAATTAATAATGTCTGATCCCGGACAAAAAATTCCTGATCCCTAATTGCGGATCCCTGAACATTGATACCCCCTATTCTCTACTTTATTCTCTTTCAAAACCTTGCTCTAATTATCCCTTTATTTAAACTACCACCATCACCATAAAATTTATTTAATAGGGGGTATTAATGTTCAGGGATCAGCAATTAAATTAATTGCGGATAAAAATCCTTATACCCCAATTATCTTCCGCAATTATTTTTGCTAATAATTGGGTTATTAGACACTTTATGTGTCAATGTTCACGTCTTATCTGACATTTTTCTACTCAATTTTTCATAACCACAACTTGGCCATCTATTCTTCCTTACCTTGTCAAGTCTGTTTGCTCATCTAGGCTCACCCCCAACTCTCAACAACATTTTTTTTTGCTTTCATTTCAGCTGGAGTTCATACACCTATCTCTCATTGGCCTTTCGTCTCCTTGGTTTTCTCAGTGGAAACTTCCTTCAAAAAATTTAAAAAATATGGGCTTAGCCAATTTTTCAAGAGGTAAAAGTGACTTATGCAAATTTTTAAGTGTTTCAATCAACTTAGACAAATTTCTGAGTGGTGAGAGTGAATCACACAAATTTTTGAGTGTTGCAAGTGACTTAGACACATTTCCAAGTGGTGAAAGTGAATCACACAGATTTTTGAGTGTTGCAAGTGACTTAGACACATTTCCAAATGGTGCAAGTGACTTTGACAAATGTTTGAGTGTTGTGAGTGACTTGGACAAATTTACGAATGGTGAGGGTGACTCAGACAAATGTTTGAGTGTTGTGAGTGACTTAGACAAATTTAAAAGTGGTGAGAGTGACTTGGACCAATCTTTGAGTGAGGTGTGCAGATAAAAATTTTATTTTAGGGCTTAAGAACAGAAATGTAGGTGTGTTATGCTCCAGAAAGACATAAGGTTAGGATACGTGATTTGAAACCATGTGAATTGCTCATGGATGTGATGAGTTTGGGATCAGTAATTAGGAATGGAAATTGGGGTATATGAAGCGGGATAATGTATTATCGTGCATTCCTTATCTACTAGCCCCAGGGCTAATGGATAAGAATCTTCCACAATTGATAATGTTGGATCCGGGCAAAAAAAATTCCTGATCCCTAATTGTGGATCCCTGAACATTGATACCCACTAATGTGTGCACAATCTTTGGTGAAAATAATGTCACACTCGTTGACTTTCCAGCAAATTATAAAGTTTTACGAGGTATTTTACAGTTTTATTAGATTATCATGAGAAAATCACGGAAAGAAATAAAAATTGCAGTACCAAGAAATTCAAAGAAAAGCGAGAGAGTGGATGAAAATTACACTGTTGATTGGAAAATATATAGAAAAAATTTCAATGTTGTGTTGCAATATTTAGAATATATTAACATTCATCAATCAGAAAAAATTTTAGGGAATAGTCATGTTTCTCGCAACACGTACAAACTGTGGAGCATTTCGCAAACCAATCAACTGGGGGATTTGACTAGAATACCAGACCCCAATCACACCAGACAAAAAATTCATTACACCTTAAACCATGATTATGTTCAGAAATTGGTATACATCTCTTAAACCTAAACGACTATCATCCACTACATTGGCTTTTTATGTCTAAGCACCAGATAAACTAACAAGAGACGCCTTTTTAATTCAGATTCTTCTTTTATCTACTATCTATTCATCTCTTTCGTCATCTCTTTATCAGGTTTTAAAAATCAATGCGATAAATCAGGCGATATTCTCATATATTTACAAAAAATGTTTGAAAACTTACGCTTCCATTTTTTATTTTTTCTTTCTTCAGCCCGTTTGTATACCATTTGATAGTCTTCACTTTGAAGGAAAGAGTTTTCCATATTTCTAATTTCTTGAATGTGAGCTGAGTATGGGTCGTTCTCACTTATTACCGGGATGGCACCATTGTCATAAGATCTAGCATCATTTTATTTAGAATTTCAAATGTTTTTTTATAAAGGAAGTGTCTTTGTTTTGCCATCTGCTTGACATTATATAAAAAAAACATTGGCATACTTACTTCTCGATGTTTTGGTACTGTTCTCCTGATGAGGCTTCTTCACCACTAGTAACTCTAGAGCTGTTTCATGTGCAATTATGCACGTTTGTGCCATGAAATCCAGATAAGTTAATTTTTTTCACTTATTTTTCTATTAGTTGGCTATTGGATATGGAGCGTCCGTGGGATAAAATTCAGGAAACTTACTTCCAGTAATTTTTAATATTTTTTGATGGATTTACCGGTGTAACAAAATTGTTTTCGTTGTGATAATTTTCTCCCCAACTTGGTGGGATTTCATTGGCAGAGAATTGGAAAAATTCCGCAGTGGGTGGAACATAATTCTCATTCACATTGACTGAAGTTTCAGGATAACCTGTAATTGAATCAATTGAAAAAAATAAATTAAACATTTCTTCAAATGTTGTCATTTAGAGCCCATTGAATCTACCAAATGTGCTTGAATGAAAGCCCAAATCCTGATAGTAAGATGCGACATCTTGAGGGTAAGGAATTTGTTTATATGGGTAACGTAAATTATTTAAATCATCAAGGTCTTTTGGCAATCCCATAGGTTTGGAAAAGATAGAGGGCAAGGCTAATAAGAAGTAAAAAAACATTACAGACTCGAATAAAATTATCAGACTATAAGCTGAGCCCCAACAATGACTTCAAAGGTGACCTTACTAAAAAACTACCCATATTATATCTATCGCCCGCAAAACCTGGCTGCCTCTGGATTTCTCTATAGCTTGCCTCTTTCACTCTAGTTTCTAGTAGTTGCACCTGCGCAAATGCCATGTTTCCTCCCTATATTTAGTTTCTCATGTAAATAAGTTTCCCCACTTGCTTCCTCCCTCATGCCCCATAGCTGGGTGAGATTGTATGAGAAAAAAAAAACTTGGTTGCCACTTAGAAGGATTAACTTCGCTCTATCAGAAGTTGTTTCTACTACAGGGTTAGATAAAATGGAAACACCATCATGTTTCAAGGCTCTCATTATAACAAAGAGCACTAAAATCTTTCAAAGGGAGTGGTTTTACGACAAAGCCTTATCTAGCACAGCGTTCACTTGATCACATATATCAGGTGAGCTAATTCAAGAATATTTCATCGTTGATGAGTTCTCCTTCAGAGTTTAGAGCCATTGAAAGACTAATCAAGCTACTTGTGAGCCTGCTTAATCACAACAATCAAGCCGCGACACTTGATGTAATAAAAACCAGCCTTCAAGAAAGTCAGTATGTACAGCTACAGCCAAGTCACAAAAGCTTGCAGAATTTTGGACGAAAAAATCAAAGTTTCACTCACAAAAGATGATTTACCTATTCAAAAGGGGGCACCCCTGACTCTTTTGAATAGGCAGCTCATTTTTTGGTCAGAGTAACTTGGCTTTTTTCGTCAAAAATTCCGCAAGTTTTGTAAGTTAAAATTTGCTCATCATACCCAGCATTTTTGGCGGGCAACAGGCTATAGCAGGATGAAATAATGAGGGAAAATGCTGGGTAAGTTTGAAAAAACTGTGGAAAGCTGCACCAACCATTTTCAATGCAGCTGTACCAAATCCGTAAATATCTACACGCACCGACTAGAGCTCCTCAATTATAAAAAGTTTTGACTTTATACTGAAGATATTAATAAAACAAGAAAAACTAATTTTCCTAAAAAAACCCATTTCTCTGAAGGATATAATTCAAAAAAAAAAAAAAAAAAAAAAAAAAAAACAAGAACAACTAAGTCTTACTCAATAAGGGGGTTGTATCAAAAAGGTTAAGATAACAGCAGTCTAGAAAGTGGGACCAGGCATAAGATAGGCTTCCTCTGTGCCATATGAAAGGGACATGAATGAGGAGTGTCGCAACAATCTTTAACGATATAAAACTATATCAGTATATCAAAAACTAGTTAAGACTGAAGCAGATAAGCATAATAAGCATTTTCAATTATATTTAATATTATAATAAGTAAATCAATCAGTAATACATCCTATTCTCTTGCCGAAACCACCATTTCCCTTTTTACCCAAGACAACACAAATCAATATAAAGCCAGACAATGAGTTTATTTAGAGTGGGTTACATCTTAAAAAAATTGAATTGAAGATATAGTACAGAAAAATATTCATTTTTGATAAAGTACATACAGCTATATCTTCAAAACAAACATTAACTGCACTGAATCAAATAAATATTTCCAGTAGCGTAGATATAAGAGTTAATGATGACCGTTATTCAATAACATACACAAAAATCTAGATTTATTTATTTATTTTTCTATATACAGCCAAGTTACGAAAGCCTGCGGAATTTTTGGCAAAAAAATCAACGTTGCTCTCACGAAAAAATGATTTCACTATTCAAAAGGGTCGGGCATAGGTTAGGGGTATTCTTTTTTGAATAGGCAAATCATTTTTTTTTTTGAGTGAAACTTTGAGTTTTTTCGCCTAAAATTTTGCAAGCTTTTGTGCCATGGCTGTACAATCTCACCCAACAGCGGGCCTAAAGGATAAGCTAAATTAAGTAAAATTGATATAAAATAAGGAGAAAGAGGGAATGAGGGACGGACTAAGGGAAATGAAAAGGAGTGACTGCGGTAAACCAAGAAGTAAGTGGAAAATTATTCGGGAACCTGTTTTTTGGATGAGGAAAACACCTACTAAAAGGAGAATGCGAGAAGGAGAGAATAATTCTGAAACCCTTAGGGTGTCCACAAGCGTCAAGCTAAACCCCTTCACTTAAGTAACTTCAATTCAATTTTGCCAAGACGCGAGGCAGAACTGAATTGAAATTACTTAAGTGAAGGGGTTTAGCTTGACGCTTGTGGACGCTCTAATAAAAGAAATATGATGTTTAATTTCGAAAATTCTAATAGTGGCTCAAGGATGGTATAAGTTTATAAAAATAATAAAGTGTGATCAGGGGTATTTCTATAGGCTTCATTGTGGAAGATGTGGGGCGAGAGGGTTTATACTTGATTTGTCATAGCGAAGAATATTTAAAACAACTCGAATCTTTTAGATATAAAAATAAAACAGACGTCAATAAACGATCTGCCCTATTAAGTGGTCTTTGCCGCTGTTACCTTT
Organism: Hemileia vastatrix; assembly: GCA_030280995.1. Lineage (NCBI taxonomy): Eukaryota > Fungi > Basidiomycota > Pucciniomycetes > Pucciniales > Zaghouaniaceae > Hemileia > Hemileia vastatrix. The sequence goes on along the minus strand of JASXTE010000003.1, from coordinate 47,047,482 downwards.
TAGATATAAAAATAAAACAGACGTCAATAAACGATCTGCCCTATTAAGTGGTCTTTGCCGCTGTTACCTAAAGATAAAAATAATGAAATAATATTGAGCGAGATAAAAGACCTAATACATAAACAGAATAACAGCTAAATACAAAAGTCTAACCTTTTAGATATAAAAATAAAACAGACGTCAATAAACGATCTGCCCTATTAAGTGGTCTTTGCCGCTGTTACCTATGTACATGAATAAAATGGAAAATTAATAACAAGATAAGTGTTTACAAATAACTAGTCCTGACCTAAAGATAAAAATAATGAAATAATATTGAGCGAGATAAAAGACGGGCAAAAAGAAATGACAAGACCCAGTATTTAAGTTAGTGTCTCGCTCAATGAGGACAGGGATGAATGAATAGCATAAAATAAGAACAACTAGTTAACTCACTGTGTTTTTCTTTCTATTTTTATCTTTAGGTAACAGCGGCAAAGACCACTTAATAGGGCAGATCGTTTATTGACGTCTGTTTTATTTTTATATCTAAAAGGTAACAGCGGCAAAGACCACTTAATAGGGCAGATCGTTTATTGACGTCTGTTTTATTTTTATATCTAAAAGATTCGAGTTGTTTTAGGTTATGGGCCCAGTGTCCTTGTGAATGTCATCAAACGATATATTTACAATCCCATCTCCAGCTTCAACGAACGAATCTGATTACTCGTCAACAAGTTTTAATACTGCCCGTCCTTCATCACCATTGAAAATGGACTCAAATAATGATTCCTCTGGCGATACCCTCAGAAATATTCCTGTACTGAGTGTCGGAAATTTCCATGAATGGAGGATAAGAATGAGAGCCCTGCTCACTTATCAGGATCTCAAAAACCTTGTATTTGGTCTTGAACAACCGCCGCCGGAAGACGCTGCCCAAAGTCTTAAGTTAGATTTTCAAAAGAGAGCCGACAAGGCAACAAACATTCTCATTTCAAAACTTGACGCCGCCAATATTGCTGCTTTTGTGACTGATGATGATATGGACAAGCCTTGGCAAATCTGGACAAAGCTGAGCAACCAATATGCTGCAGCCGATGCGTCAAACCGTGCCTCGATATTTGCCCGATATCACGATGTCAAATGCCAAGAAGGCAATCTTATGAGCTTCGTGAATGATCTACGAACCAGAATTAATGAGCTGGGGTCTGTTGGTGTCTCAGTTGAAAGTGAAAATGAAGCACATCGATTATTGAGACAATTGCCAGAATGTTACTCAACCCATAAGGCATTGATTCTACATGCTTGTGAAGTGACTCAAACCCATCTTTCCGTTTCTAATCTACTCTCACGATTGGCCCGTCTTTCTTCTGAAATTGAATCAGAGAATTCCACATCATCTCATTCCGCCTTGATAAATAAAACAAAATCTAATCAAAAACTAAAGTGGGAATTTTGTCGAGACGGAAAACATAATCCGAAAGCGAAACATTCTGAAGAGGATTGTTTTCAATTGCATCCGGAAAAACGTAAAAATCGAGTAACTGCTAATAGTTCCAAAGCTAGCGAAGAAGTACATGCAAGTATCAGCTGTGGACCTGCAAAAATTTTCAAAGCAAATATTTCAAATACTTCTTCGAAAATGCTCATTTTTGACAGCGGAGCAACTGTTCATATGATCAAGAAACGGTCAAATTTTAAAACATACTCTCGCTTCCGTCGTCCAATCAAGCTTGGTAATGGCACCATAATTTATAGCTCGGGAAAGGGTTCGGTCAACCTTGTCACACCGAGGGAAGTCATAACTTTGACTGACTGCTTGCATGTTCCTGAAATCAGCCAAAACCTTATTGGAATCGGCCCGTTTATCTCACATGGTTGTGATCAACACATGAATTCTAATGGAGAATTAACAATCACAAGGTCGAACGAAATTATTCTTGATGGCAAATGGGATGACTCTGAAGGACTTGTAGTGTTGAATGCCAATTTTGGTGAGCACCATGTTCCCGTTTTCAAATCTCTTTACGCTTCAAACTCAAAAATGCTTTGGCACTTCAGATTAGGACATTCGAATTCCCAATATCTTGATAAAATTCAGTCTAAAATAGGGTTTAAATTATGCGATGATTTTAATTTCTGTGAGCCCTGTGTGAATGCCAAGCACCATCATAGTCCATTTTTAGGAACTGTCCCAAGAGGAACTCGCTTTCTAGAATTCTTACATTGTGATTTAAGTGGCAAAGCATTTTTGAGTTTGAAGCGTAAAGAGATTTGAAAACGGGAACATGGTGCTCACCAAAATTGGCATTCAACACTACAAGTCCTTCAGAGTCATCCCATAACCTAAAACAACTCGAATCTTTTAGATATAAAAATAAAACAGACGTCAATAAACGATCTGCCCTATTAAGTGGTCTTTGCCGCTGTTACCTTTTAGATATAAAAATAAAACAGACGTCAATAAACGATCTGCCCTATTAAGTGGTCTTTGCCGCTGTTACCTAAAGATAAAAATAATGAAATAATATTGAGCGAGATAAAAGACCTAATACATAAACAGAATAACAGCTAAATACAAAAGTCTAACCTTTTAGATATAAAAATAAAACAGACGTCAATAAACGATCTGCCCTATTAAGTGGTCTTTGCCGCTGTTACCTATGTACATGAATAAAATGGAAAATTAATAACAAGATAAGTGTTTACAAATAACTAGTCCTGACCTAAAGATAAAAATAATGAAATAATATTGAGCGAGATAAAAGACGGGCAAAAAGAAATGACAAGACCCAGTATTTAAGTTAGTGTCTCGCTCAATGAGGACAGGGATGAATGAATAGCATAAAATAAGAACAACATAGAAAAACGTGAGAAAAATAAGACGTGATGTGATCTCTATGGAGGTTGAGTCAATAACTACTCTTATAATTATAAAACGGATAAAAATAGAAAGAAAAACACAGTGAGTTAACTAGTTGTTCTTACAATATTCAGATTAGTCTTATCTAAGTCTTTATGAAACAATAAATAAACCACTTTTTTGGTTATTTCTTCGAATATAAAATAAGGGGTCTCAAACATTAGCATATACGTCCTTTAATACACGTCACAAATTTGGTACCAAGTAAGTCATTTTTATCTTAAGTACACCTGCCCAGGACAGGTATACTTGAAGTACGTGTTTCTACCTCAACACGGCCTTTTTCGGGGTACATCTACGCCATTCACACACTTCATCCCCTTATCATGATTAGTCATCACCTGGCACACGCACGCCCATATCTTAGTGCAGAAGTAGGGAGTATTTGACCTCATCTTTGGGACTCCTAACAGTGCAAAAAATGTTTGTTTCGCCTTGGGGCGCAACAATAGCGCAACAAATATGCCAGGCTGAGTTCAAGTACAGAGACGTGAAAAGCTTGATTAGCCAGTTGTCTAGAAGATTTTAATGGTCCAGTACGAATAGAGTTGTCCAAATCAAATTAAGTATTAAAAAATAATTCAATTTAATGGTCTCAGTAATTAAATATCACTTATTATAAATGGTATACAGCTTACAGTTGGTTTAAAAAAAGAGCTAATGATTTAAAACAATATTTAAAAAGACTTTAACAGTACTAATAAATATGTATTGTAATTGTTTGACTATATGTTTAAAAGGTGATGTAAGTGAATATAGAATGATAGTCGAAAAACCTCCTCCTTATATACCCATAAATCCCTAGTATCCAATCCTTAATTCAACAGTCCTCTACACCACTAATGTCACTCCAATCTAGCAGTTCCACATGCCCATCAACCCTAGCACCATCCCAAAACAAAAGAAGAAACATATCACACTCCAAATACAAGAATAACATGGGATAATCCATCAAAATATAGTAATAACCCAAAAACAGAGTATATGTGTGTTATTCTTAAAATAAACTACTAAATAAGGAAATTATAGAACCCAAAAAAAATTTCAAATTAAGGAGGATTAATAGTAGAAATTAAAACACAAATTATAACAATTTTCCGCATAAAATTCCTATTCAAAAATAATCAATATAGCCCAAAAACCCATTGAGAAACCAAAAAGAAGATGTGAAATGTGGGGTGACTGAATTCAGAATCTTGGCAGACACTTGCATGGGTAAATCCTTGACTGATTAAACAATTTTAAGTGTGGTTGTGAATTCTGGGCACAAATCATAAGTTTACTAATGTAATTAGAGCATATAATGAGGTAAATGCACTATTTATGTGATTGGGAAATTAAATAGGTGCCTCTCACTTATTTTAGTGTGATTACACCTATAGAGCATACACTGTGGCAGTAATTTAGTGAGAAATTAATAAATTTCTTAATAATGAAGCCATGCACATGGGATAAATGCAGGCAGCATAAGGCCAGTACACATAAGCCATTTCTTGAATAAAAAACATCAAATTTTAGAAGTATTACTTTTGGACATTTAAGTAGCTAAATCAATTTTTCTAAATAAGGCAAAATGATCTGTCAAAGCATGATTTCACATTATTTAATTTATGGTGCGTATATCCAGCTTTTAAGTGATTAAAAGCTCATTTGTCAATTATTTAACTATAATTGTGAAAAAACAACTTTAAGAACACTAAAAAATTATGTAATCTTATATCTAAGGTACTTAAGATTAACCTAACATATTCCAGCTTAATATTAAGTACATAATAACTATAAAAGGTGGGTAATGTCAGCCTGGCTGCTAGACTTACCAAGTAAAATAATTAATTATTTACTGGGATGAAGCCACACCTTTTTTATTTCTTATTTTATTATTAATTATATTATATTTACTTTAAAATTACTTAGAATAAATTAACTAATTAAAATTAGTAAATTTATTAAATATTTAAAATTAATATTAATGTCCCTTATATTTTTATTCCCTAACACTGTGCTCAATGAAAAGGTTAAAGAAATAAAAATATAAAAATACTAAAAAATGATAAAAAATTCAAATAAGTTTATTTAAAAATATTCAAATTATATTAAAATTTCTAAAAATTGAAAATTCAAATTATTTTGTACTAAGTGTGACATTTAAAAATGAACTTTAAAATATATCAAATAAATTGATATATATTAAAACATATTGTGTTTGCACATCTTTTTAGTACTCTCTGCTATTGGTTATTTCTTATTTTTGAAGGATCTTTTCTCTCACACCCTTTTATGTAGGCTTCTTAACTCTTTGTGCTAACTATCCTTTTTTCCTATAAAAGGCCTTCTACTTTGTGCTGTTTTTCTTCATCCTAAACTACTTACAATTTTATTATTTACAACTCAATAACCATTTTATTACTACTACTACTGTTTTAGTACTTACATTTGTGTAAAATCTAAACCTTAAAAGTAATAATAATCTTATTCTTATACCTCTTACTCGAGTAATTAAAACATAAAGGTAAAATTTATGTACCCATTTGAAAATCTTTGAGTTATCCACCTTATCTGCCCTTTAAATTGCCATAAAATCTTCTAGACCCAAAAGGACCCCTTGAAAGTTAGGAGAATTTCTGAATTGTTGTCAACACATTGTTATCTGGATTCTGGCAACCAAGGGACCTTCAACTACAAGGACCAATAAGGACTTGTGGACAACTGAAAAACAACAAATGTCATAAATCACCTGACTTATCTTTTTTTCCACTACTGGGAATCAAACTGTCAGCCTAGATATCCCTAGGACTGAGTATTTATTATACTTAAAATAAGATAACCTTAAGTACATTAAGCTTATATCTTAAAAATAAGTTTAAAATAATAATATATATGATTATATTACATATATATATAATTATTACTCTATTATATAAATTATAGTAGTTTAAATAGCTTATCCATAGCCTAATAATAACTATTAAGGTGTTAATGGAGTCATAATATACTTATCTTAAGTGATATGAAGTAATTATTGACATACATAAGCTTATATGTATACATAAATCTCATATTCATTTAAATATGCAGTATATTATGTATATTTAGGTATATAAGTGGGTTTTAGATTCTTAATAGCCTATAAACTTTGTTTTTCTGCTTATTTTAGGTCATATGGACGTATCCAGTGGACTCACAACGCCTACAGAAGCATAAACATCTATTTCAGGCGCATACACTCAGTCTGGACAACTTAATCTGCTTCCTTGGATAAATATTCACGGATTTATGGGTTGGGAGGTCATTGCTGGGTTAATATGGATGCTTGGGGATGTTATTGGGGGCTTGGAAATTTTATTTGTTTCCTTTATATGCTTTGGGTTTCATTTTATTCTCTTTGGATGAGTAATTTTACCTGTTTCTTTAGGGTATCTGCTTTTATCTGGATTTTCTATTTATGGTATAGGTCTGTGTTATCATTAATTGTGATGGAGGGTCCTTACTGGAGGTCTGGGTGTTGAATCTGCTTGAAGTGGACGCCATGGGGAGTTGATGGGCCCTCACAGTGCTTTAATTGCAGGGGATAGCAGTGACATCATCTGGATTGAAGGTCTGTGCACTCCAGTGGATTTTGGTATATGTAAGGGAGGATTTTGACGGTTATTAGACATCATTCACTTACTACAATTCAAATAAACATTACAACACAATTGTTAGCATTTAGAAATATATTATAAAGCCATTATAAATTGATATTATCTTTATATAAGCTATAACTATATTATATTAATCTATTTTCCACCACTAGCACGCATTTAAAATCCAAGTATTGTGAGTTTTATTTGAGTATAACTATTTTATTAGTCTTCCCCTCAGTTTTAATCACTAAATCATTTATCAATAAGTAGTAGGACCATAAATAAATACTATTATATCATACTTAAATACTAGATACACTGACACAAACCTCACTCCAAATGTAAGGTTTATATAGGTGTTTTTCTCAATGTAGTGACTATATCAGTTACTATCTGTAGGTCTCACTCTTCTTATTACATCTATCACGTATATCTTTTTACTCAGAACTCTGTAGTGACATTAATTTGTTCACATTATAGGGGGAGGTGCCTGGTAAATAATAATTAAAAAAAAAAATTTCCTAGTTGACTAAGATAGAGCAATACTGTTCTTAGTCCTAGAAGTAATAAAATTATTTTAATAAAATATATTATTATCTTTTAATTATTTCAGTTGAAAATTGTCCTGATAATTAAACTTTTATTTTATGGTTTCAGTTGATAATTGTCCTGACAGTGAAATAATAAATATATAAATTAACTAATTTAATTATATTAAATTACTTCAGTTGACTCATAGCCCTGAATATTATATATCAATATGTATAACTAATTGAGATTTGTATTATTTATTTCAGTTGAATTTTTGTCTTGATAATTAATAAATTATTTGATTATTTCAGTTGATTCATTTTTAATCCTGGTAATAAAATATAAATATCTTAATTAGTTTAAATAAAAATTTTATAATTATTCAGTTGATTTTTGTCCTGATAAATAATATATTTTCATTATTAAAGTTGATTAAATAATCTTGATAATTGATTATACACCTGAAATATTTTTATTTTTTCCTTTATTTTTCTTTCAACAAAGTCAAATAATAACTGATTAAATTCTAATATTTCTTTCTCTCAGTTCAGTTATACACAAAAATAACTGATCAAAGTGCCTCTGCTGGCCATGATGAGGAACTTGACTTGATTGATTATGATTAGAGTTCTGTAAGTTCTCCTTTGACTACAAAACTTGTTCAAATTAATCAATTATTGGACCAATCAGGATGTGGAAATGCAAGAAATAGAAATTAAAGTGGAAAAAATTGCCCTAGATCAAAAGCCTTTAGTGAAACCCCCTGAAGAGCTTCAAAAAGGATTCAAGATAAAAAAGATGCCCTTGCAACAGCTAGTCAGAAAACTCTCCACTCACATCAAGGAGTTGAGAGCAGAGAATCTTAAGCTAAGATCAAAAGCAGAAATTCTAGAAGAAAAGGTAAGAAACATAGAATCCTTTCTTCAAGAGAAGAGGAAACCTCCTCCAGCAATAAAAGCACTTCCACAATTGGCTCCTCAACAACAGGAAAAGGTGGAAGTTTCAAAATAGCAATGGGACTGGCTATACACCCAGTGGGACCGCATCCAAGCCCAACAACAACAGCAAGCACCTCAGGCAAGTCCTTAAAGGCCCCATCAGCTCACCCCAACACCTCATCACTGCTACCAAGGAGGAAGAAATATGAAGAACAATTAAATTCAATTTTTTCCTAAACCATGGTAAGCCCCTCTATTGAATCCCAAGTACCTTTTCTTGTTACTTATTTGGTTACTCCAGGTAATTCTGGAAAAGAAGATGATACTTTGAGACCAGTAGAGGTTGACTGTCACCACAGAGAATTTGGGGGGGTATTGTTAGCAATACACCTAATTTAAAATTTTGGGAAGTGGTTGGAAAGCTGTTGGAAAGCTGTTGGGAATTTATTGCGAAACCAGATTTAAATCAATTGGACAAAGATTTGGTAATCAATTAGATGTAGGTTCAACCCAACTAAATCACAGGTCTCTTGGAGCTTGGTGATTACTTTGATCTTCAACTGAGAACAGATTGAGCAAAGCTTGAACATATCACTTAACATATCATAATATTCACTTTCCCATCTTGTGGAAAGCAAAATCTGAAATTTGGTCTTAAAAAATCTACAGATATTTTCTTGCCAAGTTGTTAACAGAAGTTTAAACTGTAGTATCTCAATTAGTACATTAGACCACATAGATATTTGATAAAACATACAATTCAAATCAATTTTAATATTATTTATATCACCATAAGTGTCTCCAAAGACTTATAACAAGTATGTTAGTATCAAGACATTGTTCTAGGTAGTAGTCTCAATTTGGATTTTGAACTGCCATTTAAAGTATTTTACTATTAGACAGAAACATAAATAAGTGTAATAAGAGTGAAATTATTCTATTTTGTGATTATAATGTAACAATAAAGCACATTTTTATTAGGGGGTGTCAGTTCTGGCAAATCCGCACTTACAAATACGCACTTAAATTTGACCAAATCCGCACTTAAATAAGTGTGGATTTCCAAAACACACTAGCCCCAATACTGGTGGATTTCAAAATGAAATAAGTCACTTATTTCACTCAAATCCGCACTTTCTCAACCAAAAGTGCTGATTTCACCATCAAGTCCCATTTCACTGATTTGTCAGCATCATCCCATTCATACGCAGCACTCCACAGCATAACACTTCATAACTCAAAACATTGTACATCACTTACATCTTCATATCATATCATATAAGAGTTATGCCTTCCTCACTTTCAAATCGTGATAAATTACATAAAGCAATGACTTTCATGGCTCTTGAACTGCTCTTGGACTCTGATTGCGATTCTGACTCTGATCTAGAAGAAGATTTTGTCTTTTTATCAAAAATGGCCACGAAACGTTACCTTCTTCCCTGAAAGCCTCAAGTACTTCATACCCCCAAGTACACCATCCAAACACTTCTTAAACTATCTACACCCAGTTTTAGAGAGCTGTTCAGGACTTCTCAGGAGTGTTTCCTTAAATTGCTTGAGATTATTCAGGATCATCCCATATTTCACAATAATTCTCAAAAAGAACAACGACATCCTTCAATTCAATTGGCCATCACACTATGTCATTTGGGTTCAAATGGTAATGGAGCTGCTTTGAAATGTTTAGAAAATGTCTTTGATTTAGGGTATGGTTCAGTTAACACTTATACCAAACAATGTATCACCGCCATCAACTCCTTGTAATCTCAACTTCTCACCTGGCCAACAAAAGAAGAGCGACTTGAATCATCTCAGGTTATGCAAGCAGAGGGCTTCCCAGGATGTATTGGTTTTGTTGATGGTACTGCTATTCCTTTGAGCCAGAAACCTGCTCAAGGTGGAAACAATTACTTTCACATTCTCGTCAAAAATTTTCACCAAAATATTTACAAATCAAAAAAATTCTATATCTGTTTTAAAAAATTGGCAATACTTTCCCCTGCATTTTATTGAAGCAAGGGGTGGATATCACCAAAATTTTTCTAAGTCATCAATTTCACATGTCAGATTTGAAAATTTGGCAATACCCCCCCCTGCATTTTATTGAAGTAAGTGGTGGAAGTCATCTAAATTTAATATAATTACATAAATTATTAAATAAATATTTAATATATATCAATTTCCCTAGTTTAAAGTAATGACAATCCCTTAAGCCAAAATGCAGATCAAATCTAGAAACAAAAGTTTGGGACTTTCCACAAGTATAGGCTAGAGGAACCCCATGAAACAAATAAATGTTATCATGATTACCATTTATACAACACAAGGTCGTGGGCCCATTACTTTAGTTGAGGAAATTGATACATAAAAAATATTTATTAAAAATTTACGAAAAAATATAAAATTTTCGATGACAACTCTAATCCCCATACTTTTTGGATCTAAATAAAGTTTTTTTAAATCGATTAACTTTACCTTCTTTCATTACCTTATTGATTCTTTGAATCAACTTATGACTGATTTGAAATGAGCAACCAAAATGTGTTAAATGTTGACATGATTCCAAACCAGGAAGAGCTTTGGTCGTTTGATGATTATCCTTAGAAGAATTCCAAGTAGTTTTGATGATACCATTTCCCAAACCAAAATCAATGATGCACCAGTGGTCTGGAAAATATAAACCATGTCATTTTATTTTAGCTGGAGATGGTATCTGTTGGCCAGTAATCGGTTTGATATATGAGAATATACCAAAAGTAAGAAGATTGGTGTCCTTGGTATCAGTGTGAATTTTATTGTGAAATCCAGAATGAGTGATAATAACATTAGAAAATAAAAGATATTCGTGGCTGATATCTTCCCATTCGGAGTCACACCAATTTGTTATTCCAACTTTGGTTGCAAGTTCATGATTTTTTTCAAATGCTTTATTACAGTGCTTTTTGAGTCGAAGAGCAAGAAAAGAGTTAAAGGAAGGTAGAGTGTCCCATAAGCAAAAATCTTCATCTTTTTGAGCTTTAGTGATATTCTTGAGCAACAAATACATGCCTATATAATTGAAATTCCTAGATAATAATCATATAAGAGTTTCAGAATCCTTATCCTCTAAATATGCAATATAAAAATGTGAAATAAGACAAGTGAAATTTGAAAAAAAAGGCTCAACTTCAAAGGTCAAAATCTCAGCAACAACTGAACCTAATTCAAACCTGTTTGAGGGAAATGAAAGATATGCTTTAGTAGAATCTTCAGTTAAAGGAAATGTGATTTAAATAAACCTAACCCTAATTTTTTACATAAAAAAATGAAATAAAAATATAAATTGGGAAAAAAAAGGCTCAACTTTAATGGTCAATATCTCAGCAACCACTGAATCAAATTCAAATCTGTTTGTAGGAAATGAAAGGTAGCCTTCAGGAAAATCTTCAGTAAAAAGAACATTAGATTTGAATAAACCTAACCCTAATTCTGAGTCTGATTGTCAAAATTTTACAAAAACTTGAAAAGTGGTAATGAAGATGAGATCAAAAGGAGTTTTATAAGTTCACTGTTATCCAGATAAGAGTCATACATATATTTAAGTATGAACTTTTCATAAAAGGAATGAGATATCATATAGGCATGAAAAAAAGAGATGAAACTTACCTTGATTGAAAAGTAGGAAAAATAGAGTGAGAAAGATTGATGTTGGAATTGTGGGGAAATTGAATATGGAGTAAGTGAAATGCATAAAGAATGTGCAATGTATGTGTTTCAATGAAATGGAGCCAAAAAAAAGTGAAATAAGGGAAAGGGGGGATAATGACCATGCCAAGGAGGGATGAAGAGTAGGGTGATGGAGCTAAAAAAGAAAGTAAAGAGGGAGAGAAAAAAAAGGTTAATTATAACATTGAAATCCAAAATAACCACTTACAAAACAAATTTAGATAAAAAAAATAAAATAAACAGAAAAAAACAAAAAAAAATTATAATTAGTAATCAAAAAATCAAAAAAAAAGAATAAAGTGACTTACCTGGAGAGATGAGATGACAAAATGAATGAAACCAAATTGTTTGAGGGATGTGGGAGGAGAATAGGAAAAGGATATGAGGGATGAATGAAAAAAAAAATCACTGACAAAATATGCGATTTCATGTTGAGCTGGTGAAAGAAAACCAATGAGCCATCCAAAAAAAAAAATTCACCGTAAATTCCAAAAATAATGAATATGCAACAAACCAAAATACCAACCCAAGTGAATGAAGTACACAAAGAGGACATTTGGAGAGTACAAAATGGTATGGGAAAGAAAGGGATGATGTGGCCAACATGTGGTTTTGAAAAAAAATCACAAAAAAAGTGCTGATTTGAGGTCAGAACTGACACCCATAGAAAAAAGATTAAGAAGTAGAAGAAATAAGTAAAAAAGAATGTAAACATGCCTGGTCAAAATATTGAAAATGTCAGGAAGGGGTGTGTGCCGAGGATTGATGGGTAGGTAGCGAGGAAGGTCAGTGTGTCACATGCGACAGGGATGTGGTAAGAAAGGATGGGATGTTTTGTGGCCAAAATGTGGTTGTGAAAAAAAACGGGAAAAAAGTGCTGATTTGAGGTCATAACTGACACCCTTTTTTGAAATAATTGACTTTTTTGCAAAATTTAAGTGCTGATTTGTAAGTTCTGATCTGGTTTGAAATCCGCACTTAAGTTAAGTGCGGATTTGCCAGAACTGACACCCCCTATTAAGAAAATTTTTCTTCTTCCACAAACCCAAATTTACTCTATAGGCTCAAGATTTATTTTTAAGCCATATTATTTATTTCAGTTATCATTGATTTACTTCCAATATTTTTTAAAAAGATAATAATAATACATGTGAAAAATTATGAGCTTAGCATAGCATATGCTAAGTTATTTTGTCTTTTTATTGAAAACTGATTATTCATTTTTTGCTTCAATTCATCTTTTAACAACCACTATTTCAGATACTATTCTTAATTAATATGTCAAGTCTCAGATGTGTTGGACAGTTCTCAATAACAATTGAACAAATTTATATGAATGTAATTTCAAGATTTATAAACTCACCAACCACCACGATTTTAGTTCATATTTTTGGATTATTTGAAGAAAAAAAACCAACCCTTGTCGGTAATCTTTTTCAAGTGCAGAGTCAGCACATTGGACCACTATTGGGTGACATTTAGTCTGGATCTCACCATTTTAAACAAAGAAGTGCCTTGAATCCTATGAAGCCATTCTATTCTCATTGTTACTTGGTTCCAGTTTTTGGTAAGCAGTATCAACTTTGGTGATGCCTCTTTTCTTCAAGTACACTAATAAGTCTTGCTAAAGAAGAATTTTCTTCTGCTCAAATCGATTTATGTCCAATCCTGAACTACAACTCAACTATCTTTTTCAATATCCCTCATGTAATTTTTGAAAGCTCTTTCCAAATATCTCAGAGTACTCAAGATTGGAAAGCTGATCAACTTATCCGAGGAATCAAAACAGTTCTCAAAACACATCAACTTCAAGCAATAAATTTTATGATTGAAAATGAATGAATGTTAAAGGAAATATTGGATATCATGTGGAGGCACCAGGACAACCATTGGCTTAGAACTAGACTCAATGACTATAAATATCAGCTTCCTAACAATCAATTAACCCCTGTAGGAAACGGATCAATACTCGCTTATGATATGGGTTTGGGAAAGACAATTTCAACTCTTTCTCTTATAAGTGCAATTCAAATTGAAGCAAGACAATTCCAGAGATCAGAAAATCAAGAAGGTATTAATCGGAGTTCAGCCACACTGATTATATGCCCACTGGCAACACTATTGAATTGGATCAATGAAATAAGTGTGCACTTTGAAGATGATGCACTTCCTTTCAAGGTTCTTTATGGGAAGGATTGTCAAAATACTAATGTCAATGGGCTACAGGACACTGTTATTGTTTTAACAAACTATGAAACAGATAGCCCAATGATGTCAAAAAATCAAAGCCAAAAAAAGATACCTGTGACTCAAAAGATCTTTTGGTATAGAGTTGTTTTAGATGAAGCTCAGTTAGTGCCCAATTCTATATCTAAAACTTAAAACTTAATTTTCATAATCAATTTTTATAAATATTCTTTTAGTTACATTAAAAATCCTTACTGGCAGAGGGCTCAAACAATATTTGACTTGGAATCCCAACACCAACTATGTTTGACTGAAACTCCACTTCAGAACAGGCCCACTGACCTTCAAAGTCTCATATTTTTTCTTAGAATCAAAAAGTGGCAAGAAGACTGGTTATGGAAGAATTTCCTTTTTCCAGGTTTGCAAAAAGGAAAGGCTAATTCTATTAAATCAATCAATCACTTAATGAAAGTCATAAGCCTATGTAGAACAAAGGATGCAATTTTGTCTCTTCCAAAAATGATTCAAAGGGGGATATCAGTTCAATTAGCAAATCCATGGAGGTCTAAACTTAATGTGCTTCAAGAAGGATTCACTGAGCAATATGGGCCCTCCAGAAGCACTGAACTCCCTTGGGACTCATCTGAGTTTCTTAAAGAGCTGATGATTTTAAGAAAATTCCTCAACCATCCAATCTACAAAAATCTGGATGAAACTCCAACTTTTGATTTCACCTGGCAGAATTCCACAAAGACTTGTCATCTCATAGGCCACTTGAAAAACTTTTTGTCTGGTGAAAGGGTTATAAATTTTCCAAAAGCTGTTATATTATCCAACTTTGCAGACTTTTTGCAGATGTAAGTGATTCTATAATGAATTGTTTTAAGAAATTGAGTTGGCTTTTTAAAAACAATTTTCTAATATTTCAAAATAGAATAAAAATGGCTTTAGATGACCACAATATTAGGTATACCCAGCTTATGGGTGAACTCAGCAGGACAAAGGGAGCTAAAAATATGCATGAATTCCATTTTAATAAAAATTTCCAAGTGTTGGTTGGAAAGATTCAGGCTGCTGGAGTGGGTATAGATCTCAGGTGTTCTCAAAATGTATATATAATGGTGAGCTCAATGTCTTATATTTCATATTAAGAGAAAAAATATTAAATTTTTTATATGTTCAATGTTGAAATAGGAGCCAAATTGGAATCCAGCAGTTGAGCAGCAGGCTGTTGATTGGCTGTATAGAATGGGGCAGCAAAATGAAGTAAATTTTTTAAATTATTTTGTACATGGAAGTATAGAATTCAGAATGTATAAGATTTATGGGAAAAAAATGGAGCTAACAATGTAAGCCAAATTTCAATTCTATAAATTTTAATGATAATAGTAATTGTTAAAATTATGTTTTTGTTTCCAAGGCTAAGTGTCCCAAACAGTAGAAATGAGGAGTATGAGTGTGCAAACCTATTATTAAAGGAGTTTGTTGATCACTAACATTAAATGAAGTAAGAATTTCAAGGAGAGCAGGTATATTAATGGGATTTTGAGGATTTAAAAATCTGAGTTGTTGAGGATTTAGAGATGCAAGATATAAGGGAGAATAACAGTCATTCGGCAAACCCCTGGGGACGTGAGAAGGATTAAGGTTAGGCGATAATGCTGAAACCAAACTGATTCTTTTGTACAAGGCCAAGTCCTTTATCACACTTCCAGAGTATTTTGAAGTATCTCGAATATCAAAGTGTTGTTGGTCAGGATATTGTGCAACGTTAGAAAAATCTTCAGACTTTCATTGCATTAAGATACATCTTAAAAATCCACCATTATCAATTTTGGTGTCTGAACAACACTTGATGTTTGTGAAAAGGTTGTGATAAGTTTCACAATATGGAAGCTGTTTAAGAAGTTTAGTTCAGTTAACTGAATTCTAAGAATCTTTGATACTTGAAATAATGGTCATAAATAGAAACGGTTGAAAAAAATGGGGATTTTCATACTTTTTTTTATTCTATATTTATGCTTTCTCACTTTGATTATTTCTTGAGAGCTATCAGAATCCTTCCCAAGTATTAATTTATCATCATGACCTAAAAACCAACAGTGAAGAGCTCCCATTTGATTTGAGAAGCTAATTTGAGTCGAGTCAATTGGATATGCAATCAAATTATTGGTTTTTAGAGCATTGTCCCAGTGTTTAATGAGAATATTTGCCAAGACCTGGTTCCATTTGTCAAAAAAATCTACGTTCCAAGTGAAAGTTGACCCTGGGAAACCGCACATGCAAAGGTGGTCAATAAAAGATTTATGGTGTAGAAAATCCTATAGTACTAGCTATAGGCCTTGGCCAAGGGAGTTGGAGAAAAACCAGAGAGAAAACCCCCTTTCCCTTTAGAAAAATATAAGTGTGATTTACAGGCTACAGTAAATTGGTTCCTGTTGTTTAAAAGCCCTTTTTCCAATACACTTGACTGCCTGATCAGCCAAGAAAGTAGTCTCCAGACAGACTATCAACCCAAAGAACTGAAATGTAGACCAATGTCCACACCAGAGAAAGCACTAATACTTGATGTAGGTTGCAAATCCACACCAGAGACAGCAATAATACTTGATATAGCTTGCAAGACTACACCAGAGAAAACAGTTTCCAAAGTTGAGTTAAATGAAGAACTAACCTTGCAACAAACAAAGCCAATTGTGGCCAGAAAACAGTGAAAACTGAGTGAGGAACAAGGATATAACCTCCAGATGGTTGTATGATAGTTAATGTTGCCCAAACTGTCTTATTCACTATATACACACAGACCACTATCTATGAGCCCATGCACACCAATGAATTTGGCATTTCTGAGTGCCAAATTGAATAAAACCCCTCTATAAATACTTCCCAGCCTTCTAGCACTGAGGCAGGTGGTCTGCCTGACATTGGGAGGCCTGCCTGAGTTGGCTGGACCACCCTGAAGCCAAAAAACAACCAACAACCCCAAAAAACACCCAAAATACTTAGAAAAATAATCTACAACTACTAAAACCTTTAAAACACATAATTAAGCTACAACAACATTGAGACACAAAACAGAGAGAAAAATTAGCCCATTCTAATGGTACTAAGCACTTAACCCTAAGACTTAAGGTTAGTCCATAAAATGCGAAAAACAAAATTAAACAGCTATCTTTTAAAATGAAAAATGAGAAATAATCCCTTAAATACTTAGAATATGAAAAATTTCAAAAGGACATAAAATATAGAGAAAAGCCGGGGCTATCTAATGGTAGATCCCACATCCCCGCAGTCCCAATATTCGCCGAATAATTCCAGAAAAAACACCCAATTAATAAACAATGCCATTTAAGACATATCAAAACAATGCCAAATAGACCAACAAAAGAGCTCTGCCAATGTTGGAAGACCACATCCCCCCTCAAATAGAGAATTTCAACATTCTCCTACATCACAACCACCATGTTCAGCTTTCTTTCTAAATCTGCTAATGACATGGGTCCTTGCCAATACTGCATTGACAACAATCTCATCTGTACCATCACACCACCAGCTCATCCCTACAGAACCTCCTGTGATTCCTGTCACTCTAGGAAGAAGACTTGTTTCAGACCTGGTCCATTGTCCTCTTCAACATCTTCTACTCCTCCACAACCTGATCCACCTTCCACCAGCACCAAAAGATCCAGACCATCCATCCTGATCCCCAGACTGGTCAAAAAATTAGACCCTTCAAAAAAGAGTTCCAACCCTGCTATAAACACTAGCTCTTCCATCCCTTGTCCTTCTGATGGTAAGCCCAATACTTCTTCATACTGAAATTAAATCTGACAAATTTAGAGTTCATTTCCAACAAGACAGTGATGATGACAATGTTGGAACCATTGAAGAACCCCCATCTAATCCATTGCCCACCATCAAAGACAACTTCCAACAACATTCTTCTCAACAGAAGCATCTCATCCTAGATTACTTCCAATCCACTCCTTCCAGGAACCCACAGGAACTTGAGAAAAGGAAGAACCTCATCCACCAGTTCAAAGCCAATGCTGAAATTTTTTTTACATCTCTTGATTCTTTTCTGTAATTACTTCTTGCCCAAAAATTTTGATTTATAAATAAAAATAAATAAAAAACCTCCTCATTTTAAAGTCTTGGGGGACTAATCCTCAGTTTTAAGTCTTGGGGGACTAACAGCCCTCATTTTATAGTCTTGGGGGACTAAAAAACCTAAATCAAAAGACAGAATCAGAGATCAAAACATTAAATAACAAAGAAGCAAACTAACATTCTGGAATAGCTGTTCTACAGAGCAACCAGCTCATCAGTTACCCCCACACTTGCCTTAACAATTTTAAGAGACTCCTCCTTGGATGCCCTCTGCCAGAATTACACCAACTCCACATTATCAGATTATAGTCCTGAAGGACTCAACCAACAGCCATCCTCAGCTTATAGTCTTGGGGGACTATCCACAGTGTCCAGTTTAAATTCTTGACAGACTAACAGATCCACATTAGTAATAAAAATTATTTATCTTGAAGCAATCTTTAAATAACCACCCAGTTTTAAGTCTTGGAGGACTTCCAGTGTTCAGTTTAAAGTCTTGACGGACTAACACATTTTGCATATAAAGGCGGAGCCACCTCCATGCACAGTTCTCCACAGCCAACCTGCTGAACTTCCACTCTTTCTTCATTATCTACACATCACTGACAAAATTTTCATTCATCAATTTTCTCTTCATTATTTTTCCTTTACAGATCATGGCTGAATCTCCAGACTTTGACCCATTGGACCTTCCCTGTTTCACTGCTCCAAATGACTTTGCTTGTAAACAGTGCATCCACATGTGCAGGCCTTGTATCTTTACTCTTCCTACTCCTCAAGCCAAATTCTATAGCAGAGCCTGTGATTCTTGCAACTCTAAAAAGAAAAGATGTGACAGAGACCACAACTATCCAATAACTCCGCCTTCACCTTCACACAAATATATTTCCAGATCTCCTACCAGGTCACAAGAACTTGAACCTTCTTCCTCTTCTTTATTTTCTGCTCCTTCCAGAAGATCACACCGTTCTATTCCCAAATCACTCCCTAAAAGACCTGCTTTATCTTCTCAAGAATCTGCTTTTATCTCAGAAAATTTGGCCAAATCAGCTTAAAAATCAGCTCCCAGGCTGCTAGACCACGTCATGGCGGACCTCCCAACATAGAGCGGCTGCCTGCCTTGCCAGAAAGCAAAAATAAGGCTCAAAACTCCCAAATTAAACCAGATAACAGCCAAAATACACCATTAAACACCAACAACTCTACACAACCACCTCCTAGTGCTCACAGAGAAATTCTTACACACAAAACTTCTTCCCTAGACAACCCCAAAACTTCCAACATCTCTAGAAAACCTGTCAGAGGACCTTCTGAAAACACCAGAGCATGCAACACTGCTTCCAAACAAAAATCTCCAGGTACTTCAAGAAGAACTAAATACACTTCTCCTCTGGCCGCAAATTATTCCTCTGATGGTTCCCTTTCTTTTAAATCTTCATCTAGCAAATCAAAATCAGCTTCCAGGTCACCTTCTCCTGATCCTTCCTTCAACAACCCTTGTTCTCCACCACCAGTGTCCAACCCAACTGGGCCAAGCAATAATAATATCCACAACAACAACAGCAGCCCTGCTGCTCCAACCAGGCCACAGGAAGGCCCTTCTTCTCCTTCATCTTCTAAACAACATTTAAAAATTATCATGAGAATCCATACCTCTATCTGGTTGATCCTCCTTCAACCATTAAGCTTTTTTCAACAGCTCAAATCCTGGCCACTTACAAATTTGATGAGCTCCCAATATGTAATACCAAATTAATAAATCCAATTTCTTTAACAGAGAAAAATTGCTTATCTAATTATTCTCTGTAGTTGGAACCCCGTCTCCTGAAACTACAATTGGAATTGGCCAGCCTCTAGAAACTACCTTAACACTGGATTACGTCGACATGAAACAACACCTAAGCATCAAGTGTTCAAAAATTCTTAAGGCCTTTGCCCTCCACGTTAAATTGAGTGACTTTGAAAAGAATCTGAGAAAACAGCTCCTTTATGACCACTGGAAGATGTCTAGAATAATCAAGCACACCTTCCAACACTCTATCCCCGCTTCTTCCACTTCTTCCCAAAAAGTACCTTCCACTCCGGTCCCTGACCTTTCCAATCCATATACTCTTTCCAGCCTCCTACACTACAAAGAACACAGTTCTTCTTCAAGACATTAAAATAAACAAGAAAGAAATTAATCAGTCACTAAATAGAGAGAACATTAATAATTCACAGAAATATATATAAAAAATATTTGTTTTATTTTTATTTTTATTTTATTTATTTATTTATTTTATTTTATTTTATTTTTTATTTTATTTAATTATATATATATATATATATATATATATATATATATATATATATATATATATATATTAAACTACTAACATACTAAAAAAACTTGAAAATAAATAACAAAATTAACCAAAAAATATGAGTTGAAAAAATTATAATGAAATGAATAATAATAATAACATGAGACAAATAATAGTTACTAATGGTATCCCCCCAACAATTGATGAGCTGATCCCCTGATACCTTACCCACATCTAAGTGCACCTTGATGTGGATAAACTGTTCAATAATTTTTAAAGGAATTGAAATAAAAAAAAGATGAAATAAATAGAAATTGAGAAAATAATAAGAAAAAGAAAGAAAATAGCATTGACCAGCCAATTGATGAGCCTTTACCAACCAATGCTTTCCCACATCCAGGTGACCCTGATGTGGTGACAACATATAATTTAATACTGTGATTTTTCCCACTTTATATCCTAATAACTCCCATAAAAAAGTAAAAGATAAAAAAGAGAAAAAAAGAGAATAATCTAAAGCTACTATCTAACACAACCATAGACACAAAAATTAAAGAAAAGAAAAAGTCCGGGTCCATAGAAAGTCCAATCAAAAGAAACAATCACTGAGTGGGCTCCCTCCAATCAGTAAAAATTATGGGAGACCACCAGTGATAGCCAGTTTATGGTCATAGTGGACTTATAACCTGAATAACAAAAACCCAAACTAGGATTCAACTAGGATAAACAAAATACTTGAAACAGAAATTTTGGGGTAACTGTTCTAAAGAGCAGCCAGCTCATTAGTTACCCCCACACTTGCCAAAATAAAATCTAGAAGCCCTACCCATGGGTACCTTCTAACAAAAACTCAAAATCCAACACATTAAACCAAACCAATAAGCGTTAAGGTCTTCCAACATTGGCAGGGGCCTGATTGTGTTGTTTGGTGCTGTTTGTGCATGTCTTAATTGGCATCTGTTGAAGAATTGGGTGTTTTTCTGGTTTTTTTTCTCCATGAATATGGGACTGCAGGTATGTGAGTACTATCATTGGATAGCCCCGGCTTTTCTCTATATTTTATGTCTTGATAATATTTTTCATATAATAAGTTTTAAGGGGTCATTTCCTCATTTTTCAGTTACAAAAGATAGCTATTTAATTTTGTTTTTCTTTTTTTACGGGCTAACCTTAAGTCTTAAAGTTAAGTGCTTAGTACCATTAGATAGAGATAATTTAGCTCTATATTTCATGTCACATAGTTGTTATAACATAATTTTGTGTTTTAAGGGTTTTAGTAGTTGTAGTGAATTTTTCTAAGTAGATTAGGTGTTTTTATTGGTTTTTTGGCTTCAGGGAGGCAGGGCCGCTTCAGGCAGCACCTCCGACGTTGGGAGGCCTGCCCGCCTCTGTTTTAGAAGGTTGGGGAGCACTTCTGGAGGGTTTTTATTCAATTTGGCTGGTACAGGTGCCAAATTTGTTGGTGTGCATGGGCTCTTAGATAGTGGTCTGTGTGTACATAGTGAATAAGACATTTTGGGGCAACTTTAATTATCATACAACTATCCGGAGGTGATATCCTTGTTCCTCACTCAGTTTTCACTGTTTTTTGGCCACAATTGCTGTGTTTGTTGCAAGGTTAGTTCTTCATTTAACTCAACTTTGGCAACAGGTTCTTTGGTATAGTCTTGCAAGCTATATCAAGTATTATTGCTGTCTCTTTTGTGGATTTGCAGCCTACATCAAGTATCTTAGCTTTCTCTGGTGTGGACATTGGTCTACATATCAGTTCTTTGGTCTGGTAGTTTGTCTGGGGACTACTTTCTTGGCTCATCAAGCAGTCAAATGTGTTGAAAAAGGGGCTTTAGCAAACAGGAACCACCTTACTTTAGCAAGTAAATCTCACTCTATTTTTATAAAGGGACAGGGGATTTTCTCTCTGGTTTTTCTCCAACTCCCTTGGTCAAGGCCTATAGCTATTACTATAGGATTGTCTAAATTTCTGGTGCCCAACATGGGGTAGAACTTTCTAGTTCTTTGGAATCTCTGTTTTCTTTGGATGGCTCTTTTTGGTGTTTTGGTCTGGAGGAATGGCTTCTGGTTCCTCTATTCCTGTGGTGACTGTCAGTGGGGGAGATGGTCCTCCTGCTGTGATGGTCAAGGAGTGTGTTAGGATTAAAACTTGGGATGGTACCAAGTTTAATGGGGAGGATGTCAAGTGGTTTCTGGAGAAGTATGAAACTTCTGCTGGAGTGGATGGTGCTTCTTACCTGGACATGGTGAAGCAGATTATCTTCTTCATTGGTGATAGGGCAGTGGAGAATGAGATTGTGACCATGTCTGGCTACAAGAAAAGGGATTGGAAGTTATTGTGTAGGAAGATAGTAGATAGATGGGGTGTCAGGTTCACTATTGTGGATCTGAGCAAGGTTGTTAGTGAATGGCAATCTTATGGTGGTGTTGGTAACTTGCATAGTTACAGAAAGGTTCTGCTACAGTTTGATCCTGTGGTAGAATACTTGGTGGAAGTGGAGGAGCTGGCACATGAAAGTGCTTACAAGGATGTTTTTTGGTCTTCCCTGGCTAGATATGTCAGGATGGATGTGTTGAAGGAGCTGTCAAGGAAGGACTTGGTGTAGACTCTATCTAATGGGGACCAGAAGTTTCCTGCCTTGGATAAGGTGAAGGAGGCTGTTGAGGCCCATTTGAACTTATTGGCTGTGGACACCTATCAGGAGGGGTGTGCCAAACAAGTCAGCAAAGTAAGTGAGGCTTTGGCTGAAGAGGAAGTTAGGATGAAGAAGGAGGAGAAGAATATGGTGCAGGTTCCCAAACAGGAGAGGAACCCAGTGGTGGAGCAGTTGGCTGATCTCACAAAGCAGCTGCATATTTTTGTCCAGGAGGCTAAGAAGTTCAATAAGGCATCTTCTCAGCCTAGAGATTTTGATAGGAGGGCTTGTAGGAGTGATCCTTGGGTCTGCTCTTATTGCAGCAGGAGGGGGCACAGGTCCAATGATTTTTGGGCATTGAACAGGGATGTGTCTGAAGGAAAGGTGGAATTTGATGGCAGGGTTTTCAAGTTCCCTGATGGTTTATTTTTGAAGCCCAGTGAGGGGCAGGCTCCTGTTTATTTGGTCAGTAGAAGGGGTGGTCTCAATCAAAGGAGGCCAAGGTTTGAGGAGATTTCTGATCAGGGGAAGACTTCTGGTAAGGAGGATGATGATGTTAAGGGAAAGGGGAAGGAGGTCAATAAGGTCTCTTTTTCTACTTTATTTGGTGGTTTGGAGTTGTATTCCTGTGGTAGACAGTCAAGTGGAGAATTCTTGGCTGGTATTTATAAAGTGGAAGCAGGGAAGATGGGAAGGCCTAAGAGCAGTTCTCAGGCCCAACCAAAGCCAAAAGTTTCAAAGGTGGATCCTAAGCTGAGTGCAGCTAGGAAGAGGTACAGCAAAGAGGAGCTGTACAAGATGCAGAAGGGTATGGCTGACATGGGCCCCCCTAGATTTGGTGCATTGTACATGAATAGTGAGCCAATGACAATGGAGGTTGATTCTGACTCTGAGGAGAATGTCCCTTTGGCTTCATTTCCAAAGCCTGCTAGAGTGTGAGGTTCTGGTGAGGGATCTGGTTTGGTTCCTGTTGATGGTAAATGTGTTGATGGTGCTGGTCCCCAAGAAGCTTCTAGGACCAAGGTAGTGAAGCCAAGGGCTCACTTTGAGAGGCCAGTGGTTTCTGGTCAATCTAATGTTATGAACTCTGTTCTTGAAAGGATGAATCAGGGTCAGGTTTCCCTTTTATATGGGGAATTGTATGCTATCAGTCCAGGGTTGGATGATAGACAAAAAATTTTGTTGACCAGGGGAAGAATTTCTTCTGGGGAGGTAAAATACATTTGTGATTCTGCTGAAAGGTTTGGTGAGGGGTTGGAAACTCATTTTTCTGCTCCTCTGGGTTATGTCAACGTCACTCTGAATGGCAGGGAGGCAAAGGTATTGGTGGATTCAGGTTCTCAGATAAACCTGATTTCTTCGTTTGAGGCTACTCATTTGGGCCTCCACATCAAAACTGGTATTGGTGGGAATTTGAGAGGGATTGGTGGCCATTTCACAGAAATGGTTGGAACTTCTGAGTGTGTGAAATTAGATGTTGGTGGAGCCTCAGGGAAAGTTCATTTTTATATTGTTAAGGGAACAGTTAAAGCTGTTTTGGGAGGGCCATTCTTGATGGATTTTTAGGCAAGAATTGGTTATCAATTTGATTTGGGAATCAGTTTGGAGTTGACTGGTGAAGATGAACGGAGACTTCACATGAGGTTATCATCCCCTTGAGAGGATGGTTGGGAGACCAGGTCTGGTTTATCTTCAATGTGCCAGTGTATAGATTTTTGTAGGAGAAGATGAGAAGTGGGTGCTGCTTCTGATTTTTAGGAGTGCAGCTCAGGCTCTAGTGAGGGTCTATCTTTTTTAGATTAATGAGGGCTGATCACCCTAGTGCTACAACCTCTCCCCGAGATGAGGAAATCCCAGGTTGTAGTAGGTCAGCTCCCTTGGAGATATACCAAGTGGATTTTCAACTTTCTCTTTTTAATTTTACTCTTCTCTGCAAGTATTCTTCATGTTTTTTATCAAGTATCTGTTCCCTCTCAAGATTCTCAATTATTTTTAATTCAAGCTCAAGGAAGAAGATTGGTTATATATCATTATTGAAAGATATTCAGAAAAGTTTTGGGGTGGTGAGATTGGGGTCTAAAAGTAAGTCCTCCCAAATGTGCACCACTAGGGTTTCTTCTACACCTTTCAAAAACATTACCTGGATCACACCTGTGAGAATTGGGGAAACCCCTGGTTATTTTTGTAGGTCAGAAGAAAACTCAAGAAAAGAAGATAGAAATTTCAAGATAATTCAAGAAAATTAAAAAAAAAATCTGAAGATAATGAATATAGAAGATTCAAAATAATTTTGTGAAGATTGTCAAGATCCATTTTTGGGCCTCCAGCATGAGGTTAAGCTGCAGAAAATTATGAAGAAAGAAGTTCATCAAGATCAATTTTTGGGCCTCCAGCATTAGGATAAACTGCACAATTTTAAAAGAGTTGATTCTGAAGATGAATCATGATTTGAAGATTTAGAAGACAGAAGTGAAGATTTTGAATTACAGAAAAGTTTTGGAGTGGTGATATTGGGGTCTAAAAGTAAGTCCTTACAAATTGTGCACCGCTAGGGTTTCTTCTACACCTTTCAAAAACATTACCTTGGCCACACATGTGAGCAATGGGGAAACCCTTGGTTTTTGTTCCAGGTCTGGTGGTGAAGATTTCCTGAAGATTCCTCAGGTTGAAGGTGGAGCGGCAAAGTATAAGAAGGTAGCGCAGAAGATTAGGCCTGTAAATGAGCCTATGCCTGTGGGTTTGAATCTGCCCTTTAAGAGACCTCCTTTGCCAAGAGATCCATACTGTACTCTTTTGGTGAATAATCCTCCAGAATTTGTAGAGACGGCTAGGGTGACTGTGGAAAGGTTGAAAGTTGTTAATTTTGGTCCTGATGGGTGGATGTCTGATGAAGAAATAAAGTTGATGTTGCACTTTATTGTGCTAAGTGAGAAAGCTGTGGCTTTTATTGAGGAGTAAAGGGGTGTGTTGAAGCACTCTTATGGGGAACCTTACTTTATTCCTGTAGTTTGTCATGAACCTTGGCAAATAAAACCTATTCTGATTCCAGCTGCTATCAGAGAGGATTTTGTGGAGATTGTTAGGGAAAGAATCAGGACTGGGTTATACAAACAATCAACATCCAGTTACTCAAGTCTGGTTTTCTGTGTAAAGAAGCAGAATTGAAAGTTGAGGGTGGTTCATGATCTTAGAGCCTTGAATAGAGTCACTATCAAGGACGCTGGTATGCCACCAAGTGCAGAGGATTTTGTTGAAGCTTTTGCTGGAAGGGTGTGTTATGGTTTGGGTGATATTATGGGTGGTTATGATCAGAGAGAACTTCATAAGGATTCAAGGCCTCTCACAACTTTTGAGACTCCTTTGGGAAGATTTCAGCTCACTAGATTGCCTTAAGGAGCAACTAACTCAGTTTCAGTATATCAAGCCCAGATGGCTTGGATTTTGCAGGATAAGGTTCCTTCTCATGCTGGTATTTTTATTGATGATGGTGGAATTTAAGGACCATCCACAAATTATGGTGATGAGGTGTTAGCAGAGAACCCTGGCATAAGGAGGTTTGTTTGGGAATATGCAATAACTCTAGAGAGAGTGTTTTTTAGGATTGAAGAGGCTGGTTTGACCATTTCAGGGTCAAAATACTGTTGTTGTGTTCCTGCTTTGGAAATTCTGGGTCATGTGGTATGTAAAGAGGGAAGGATTATGGCAAAGAAAAAGATTAATAAAATTAAGTCATGGCCAAGGCCTAAAAATACTACTGAAGTCAGGGGATTTTTGGGTGTGTGTGTATATGTTGGGATTTTAATTAAGGATATCTCTTTGTTGGCTTCACCTTAAGGAGGTTGATCAGGAAAGATGCAGATTGGGAATGGACTGAAGAGTGTGAAGAGGCTTTTCAGAAGTTGAAAAAGGTTGTTGGGGAAGATATTGTTCTTCACAAGTTGGATTATGGTGTTGTTGCTGGAAAAATTTATCTGGAAGGGGACTCAAGCTATATTGCTGCTGGTGCTGTTTTGTCTCAGGAAGATAAAACTGGGTGGGTCAGGCCAGTAAGATATGAGTCTGTGGTGTTTAATGAGGTGGAATCTAGGTATTCTCAACCTAAGTTGGAATTGTGTGGTGTAGAAAAAATTTTAAAGGAGCTACAGACTGTTTTGTGGGGGCAGCATTTTGAGCTGCAGGTGGATGCAAAATCTTTAGTTCAGATGATCAATACACCTAGTCTTCCAAATGCTCCAAGGACTAGGTGGGTGGCATTTATTAAACATTTTTTATTTGACCTGGTACACAAACCAGGAAAAACTTTTACAATGCCTGATGAATTATCAAGGAGGCCACCTACAGATGAAGATTCTGAGGCTGAAGAGTGTGATGAAGATGTTCTATTGGTTAGGGCCAGCACAAAGGGTGCTGAAGATTTTTCTGACCTCCCCAAAGAGGCTAAACTGGCTGGATCTGTACTTGATTCTGGTGATCAGGATGTTTTTGTTGATGAAGATGGAGTTGTTGTTTGGGACAGATCAAATTTGGAAAATTGTGTTTTTGTTAGTGAACTGGATTCTCACAAGATTCAGTGGAAAGAGAAGGATGTGCCAAAATTTAAGGATTGGTATCCTGGTTGGGCTGGTAAATTGGCTCATGTTTACACTGGTGATTTTGATGACAGAGTTCTACCCTTGGATGTTTTTTTGTTGGATTTTGAAGATAAGACCTGGGGTCAGTCTGTGTTTTATTTTATTATGGTGGAATATCTGTTGACCTTAGAGAGGCCAGATAGATGTTATAATGATACTTGGGTGGCAATCAGGAAGAAGAGTCCTGGATTTTATGTGTCAGGAAGAAGGTTGATGAGGAGGAGACATCCTAATCCTCAAGTTGTGGTGACTCAAAAGAAGGGTAAAGAAGTTGTGTTGAAGTCTTTGCATGAAGACCTTGGTTATAGAGGCTTTGGAGAGACTTATCAAAGAGTAGCTGACAGATTTTGGTGGCAAGGTATGAAGTTGGATGTGCAGGGTTGGGTTAAATCTTGTGAAGAATTTCAAAGAAGAAGTCACTTGAAACCTAAAGAGGTTAGCCATGCTACTGGTGAAACAACTGTTTTTGGAAGAGTCAGTCTGGATGCTGTCCATATTAAAGAGATCAGGTATAAATACTTAATTGTTGCCAGGGATGATTTTTCTGGTTGGGTTGAGGCAGTGCCTCTGGTTAATTTGACTTCCAAGAATGTGGCAGATTTTTTGAAGAAGGAGTGGATTTATATGTATGGGTTGATGAAGTTGGTGACTGTTGATGACGGGCCAGAGTTTTGTGCCAAATTTAAAGAGGCTGTGGCTAGTGTTGGTTCTAAAGTTAGAGTGGTTACACCTTATTATTCTGAAGCTGAAGGCATGGTTGAAAGAGGCCATAAAGTTATCAAGAATGCTTTGGTAAAGATGTGTGGGGATAGTGCTAAAAAGTGGAGGCATTATTTACCTTTGGTGTTATTTGCTGATAGGGTCACTGTGAAGAGGACAACTGGCTATTCTCCTTATGAGTTAATGTTTGGTCAAAAAGCTTTTATACCAGTGGACTTTGAAGCTTTCTCTTATCTTGGAATTAATTGGGATGAGTTGCACTCAACAGAAGAATTGCTCTGTGCCAGGATGCAACAGCTGGAATGTAGAGAGGAAAGTCAAAAGAAGGCATACTCTAGAATGATGAAGATTAGGAATCAATCAGTCAGGTACTGGGACAAGAAGTTGGCTCATAGACTCAGGAATCCCTTGAAAACTGGTTGTTTGGTTTTTGTGTATAATAGAAGTTTGGAGAGTCAGTGGGGAAAAATGTTTGCTGACAGATGGAATGGACCTTACAGAGTCATATCTTAGGTGTCTGGAGGTTCTTATGTTTTGGAAGATTTGGATGGTGCAGTCTTAAAGAAGAGAGTGGCTCCAGATCAAGTGAAGAGGTTCTATCCCAGAGGCACTAGACATGAAGAAGATTGACTCCGGAATAAGGATAAACTATGGAACATTCTTTAAATTTTGGAATTTTGGTTTTGCAGAGCAACTTTTGTGTTGGAAACTTTTTATTAGAAGATACCCATAGATGGGGCTTCTAGATTTGATCTTGGCAAGTGTAGGGGTAACTGATGGCCTGGCTGCTCTGTAGAACAGTTACCCCAGATTGTCTGTTTTAAACCCTTTGTCGTAATTTGGTTGAACCCTAGTATTGGTTTCTTTCCACAGGTTTTAGTCCTCTATGACTTTAAACTGGAATTAACTTTAGTTTTCAAATGCTGGACTCTTCACACTTATTTGTTTTGGTTTATTGTTTTGGATGTTGTATTTTTGTTAGAAGGTACCCAGGAGGGGCTTCTAGATTTTATTTTTTCAAGTGTGGGGGTAATTGATGAGCTGGATGCTCTGGAGAACAGTTACCCTAGAATGTCTGTCTCAAGTCTTTTGTTTTTCATATTTGAATTCTAGTTCTGTTTTTTATTATTCAGGTTTCAAGTCCACTATGACTTTAAACTGGTTTGGGACTGGCTTCTTTATCTTTGGTTTTTTTTTGGGTTGGTGGTGGATCACTGGTGGTCTCCCATCATTTTACATATTGGAGGGAGCCCACCCAGTGATCATTTCTGTGGACTGGAATTTCTCTTACTGGACCTTCTCTTAATCTTGACCATTCAAGGAGCTGGAATTTTATTGATTTTTAAGTTTTGATTTTGCTAGATAGTAGTTTCAGATTATTTTCTTTTTTCTCTTTTTTGCTTTAAATTTTTTTATGGGGTCCTTAAAATTATAAAATCAAAAATATAGGTTGTTACCACATCAGGGTCACCTGGATTAGGGCAAGCATTGGTGGGGAAAGGCTCATCAATTGGCTGGGCAATGCTATTTTATCATTTTATTTTATTTTATTTTTATTTTCATTAATGTCATTTTTTTATATTTTATTCTCATTTTTACCTTTAATTTATGTTTCTTATTTCAAATCATTTAAATTATTTAAGGTGTATCCACATCAAAGTGCACTTGGATGTGGGCAAGGTATCAGGGGATCAGCTTATCAATAGGCTGGGGGATACCATTTGTGTTATTTTTTATCTTTTATTTTATTTCATTTATTTTTATTTTATTTATCAATTTTTAATTTTTGTATGTCAGTAGACTAAAAATTAAAAATAAAAAAATTTTAGAATTTATAGTTATGAATTTTTTCTTATTATTTATTTATTATTATGTTTTTAATCTTTTTTCAGGAGCTCATTGTCTGGATGAGGAAGTTTCTGAAGGCTGGTCCAGATTATGATGTCGTTTTTGTTTTTTGTTGGGGTTGTGGGAAGCACTGTGTTCTTTGAAGTGCATCCTGCTGGAGAGATTATATGGATTATTATGGGCAGGAACCGATTGTTGGAAGGTGTTCTTAATGATCCTAGACATCTTCCAGTGGTCGTCCAATAGTTGTTTCCTCAAGGTCTTTGGAGGGCAATGGCTTTCAGCATGTTTGAACACATGGTGCTGAGGTGTTGTTTCATGTCTCCGTAATCCAGGGTCAAAGAAGTTTCTAGAGGTTGGCCAACTCCAATAGTAGATTCAGGAGGAGGGGTGCCAACTAGGCAAGAAGAATTGGATCAGTAATTATTTTTGTTGAAGAAGTTGGATGAATTAATGTGATACTTACAGATTGGAAGCTCATCAAATTTGTAAGTAGCCGGAATTTGAACTTCTAAAGATTTTGGAATGGTCATAGTAGGTGGATCAATCAGGGAATGATATGGATTCTCTTGGTCTTCATTCGAAAGGTTTTGAGAAGGTGAACTAGGAGGCTGATGTTCCTGGGGCCTAGTTGGAGTAGCAGGCCTGTTGTTGTTGTTGTTAATATTTCTGCTTGATTCAGTTGGATGAGGTGCTGGTGATGGAGTACCAGGGTTGTTATAAGATGGGGCAGGAGAGGGTGATCTGGAAGCGGATTGATCTCCTCTGGATAGAGCTTTTGAAGGAATGGAACTGTCAGAAGAATAGTTGGCTGACAGAGGAGAGGTGTAGTTTTGTTGCCTTAATTGGGGGCAAGGTTGATGATTTGGTGCAGTTTTGGGTGCTCTGGTGTCTTCCTGGGGTCCTCTGGCAGGTCTCCTAGATGTTTGGGAAATTTTGGAGTTTTTGGACCTTGGAAAGGTTGGCTGCATTGCTCTGGGAGCAGTGGGAGGTGGCTGAATGGAGTTGTTTTTGTTGATTGGAGGAATTTGGCTGTTTTATGGTTGTTTTTGGAGGTTTTGAGGCTGATTTTCACTTTCTAGTGAGGCAGATGGGCCGCTCGACATCGGCAGGGCCGCTTGGACTCGGTCTAGCAGCTTATGAGCTAATTTAGCAGAGATAAAAGCAGTTTCTTGGGAGGCTAAGGCTGGTCTTTTGGGAAGAGTTCTGGAAGCTGAGCTTCTGGATCTTCTGGAAGGTGCTGAAGATAAAGAGGAAGATGAAAGACCAAGCTCTGGGGATCTGGTAGGGGATCTGGAGATGTATTTATGAGAAGGTGAAGGAGGAGGAATAGGTTAGTTGGCATCTCTGTCACATTTTTTCTTTTTGGAGTAGCAAGAATCATAAGCTCTGTTGTAAAATTTGGCTTCAGGAGTTGGAAGAGTGAATGTGCAAGGTCTGCACATGTGTATGCACTGTTTGCAGGCATAGTCCTTGGGAGCATTGAAGCAAGGAAGAGTAGAGGGGTCAACATCAGGGGATCCAGCCATGATCTGTGGTGAGAAAAGATGATGGAAAAAGATAGGAAGGAGATTTTTGTCAGTGATGGGTAGATGATGAAATGAAGGTGGAAGTTCAGCAGGTTGGCTGTAGAGGTATTCTGTATGAAATTGGCTTCACCTATTTTATGCATAATTCCGGTATTCCATCAAGACTCTAAACTGAAAAATCTATGGATTCAAGAACATTCCATCAAGACTTTAAACTGAAATCTGGTTTCTGGTAGTCCTCCAAGACTTTAAACTGGCTGTTTTCAAGACTTTATCAAGATTAGTACGTCAAGACTTTAAACTGAACACTGTGTTAGTCCCCCAAGACTTTAAACTGAGGATTGTTTGATGGTGTAGTCCCCCAAGACTATAAACTGAGGAATGGGATTTGTTGTTGGAAGGTTTTTGTAAGATTGGCAGAAGGTATCCACAGGGGGAGCCTCTGAATTTAGCAAAGGCAAGTTTGGGGTTAATTGATGGGCTAGCAGCTCTATTCACAATTACCCCAGAATTCCCCCAAGACTTCAAACTGAGGGTTTTTGAGTCACCCAAGACTATAAAATGAGGATGTTCCCCCAAGACTTAAAACTGAGGGTTGTTTGTGGTTACATCCTATAGAGGGTGTGGTCAATTTTTCTTTTCCGAATCAGGCTCAAGTACTAGTGGAATTAAAGAGGGAATCAAGAGATAAAATGAAGTGTTCAGAATTAGCCTTGAACTGGTGAATGAGGTGTCTTCTGTTCTCAATGTCATGTGGATCTCTAGCAGGAGTGGATTGGAAGTAGTTAATCAGAAGGTGTTTCTGTTGAGATGTGTGTTGCTTGAACTTGGCCTTAATTGCGGGCAAGTGGTTTGGTGTTGTTGGTACAATGGATCCTACATTGTTATCATCACTTTCAGAAGATGAAGGAACTGAGAAATCATCAGTTTTATAAAGTGGAAAGAAGAAATGGAAGTTTTACCATAAGATGGACCAGGGATGGGGGAACTTGTTGTTTTAGTGGTTTTGGCACTCTTCTGTGAAGGGTGTAACTTTTTGATTAATCTGGGAATCAAGATGGATGGCCCAGATCTATTGGTGCTGGCAGAAGATGGACCAGGTTGAGGTGGAGGTGAAGCTGTTGCAGATGATAATGGACCAGGTCTGTAGCAGGTCTTCTATCTGGATTAACAGACATCACAGGACATTCTGTATGGATGGACAGGAGGTGTGATGGTGCAGATTAGATTATTATCAATGCAGTATTGGCAAGGAACCATTTCAGAGGTAGATTTGGGAAGAAGGTTGAACATGGTGGTTTGATGAAGAAAGAATGTGGATATTCTTAATTGGAGGGAGGATGTGGTCTTCCAACATTGGCAGGGGCCTTTGTTGTGTTGTTTGGCACTGTTTGTGCATGTCTTAATTGGCATATGTTGAAGAATTGGGTGTTTTTCTGGTTTTTAAGGTTGGGGAGCGCTTCTGGAGGGTTTTTATTTAATTTGGCTGGTACGGGTGCCAAATTCCTTGGTATGCATGGGCTCTTAGATAGTGGTCTGTGTTTACATAGTGAATAATACAGTTTGGGGCAACTTTAATTATCATACAACCATCCGGAGGTGATATCCTTGTTCCTCACTCAGTTTTCACTGTTTTTTTGCCACAATTGGCTGTTTTTGTTGCAAGGTTAGTTCTTCATTTAACTCAACTTTGGCAACAGGTTCTCTGGTATAGTCTTGAAAGCTATATCAAGTATTATTGCTGTCTTTGGTGTGGATTTTCTGCCTACATAAAGTATCTTTTCTTTTTCTGGTGTGGACATTGGTATACATTTCAGTTCTTTGGTCTGGTAGTCTGTCTGGGGACTACTTTCTTGGCTCATCAAGCAGTCAAGTGTGTTGAAAAAGGTGCTTTAGCAAAAAGGAACCAACTTACTTTAGCAAGAAAAATCTCACTCTATTTTTCTAAAGGGACAGGGGATTTTCTCTCTGGTTTTTCTTCAACTCCCTTGGTCAAGGCCTATAGCTAGTACTATAGGATTGTCTACAGTGTGAAGAGTCTGATACTTGAAGACCAAAAGAATTACCAGTTTAATGTCATAGAGGACTAAAAACCTTTAAAGAAAAAGAAATACTAGGGTTCAACCAAATTAAGAGAAGGGGTTGGGAACAGAAAATCTGGGGTAACTGTTCTACAGAGCAGCCAGCTTATCAGTTACCCCCTCACTTGCCAAAACTAAATCTAGAAGCCCCACCCATGGGTACCTTCTAAAAAAAGTTTACAACAAAACAGATGCACAGCATAACCAAAATCCAAAATAAAAGAATGGTCCTTAGTTTATCCTCATTGCTGAGTCAATCTTCTTCATAGTTCCTGCCTCTAGGATAAAATCTCTTCACCTGATCTGCAGCCACTCTCTTCTTCAAGACTGCCCCCTCTAACTCCTCCAAAACATAAGAACCTCCAGACACCTGAGATCTGACTCTTTAAGGTCCATTCCATCTGTCAGCAAACATCTTTCCCCACTGACTCTCCAAACTTCTATTATACACAAAAACCAAACAAGCAGGTTTCAAGGGATTCCTGAGTCTATGAGCCAACTTCCTGTCCCAGTATATGACTGATTGATTTCTTATCTTCATCATTTTAGAGTATGCCTTCTCTTGACCTTCCTCTCTACATTCCAACTGTTGCATCCTGACACACAGCAAATCTTCTGTTGAGCATATATCATCCCAATAAATTCCAAGATAAGAGACAGCTTTCAAATCCACCAGTAGAACAGCTTTCTGCCAAAAATCAATTTATAAGGTGAAAAGCCAGTTGTCCTTTTTACAGT
Source organism: Hemileia vastatrix (assembly GCA_030280995.1). Lineage (NCBI taxonomy): Eukaryota > Fungi > Basidiomycota > Pucciniomycetes > Pucciniales > Zaghouaniaceae > Hemileia > Hemileia vastatrix. The sequence goes on along the minus strand of JASXTE010000003.1, from coordinate 47,012,985 downwards.
GAACCTATCAGCAAATAACACCAAGGGCAAATAATGCCTCCATTTTTCAGGGCTATCCCCACACATTTTAACCAAAGCATTTTTGGTAACTTAATGGTCTCTTACAACCATGAATTCAGCTTCAGGATAATAAGGTGTAGCCACTCTGACTTGAGAACCAATACTTGCCACAGCTTTGTTAAATTCAGCTCCACACTCTGGCCCACCATCAACAGTCCCAACTTCATCAACCCATACCTAAACACCCATTCTTTCTTCAAAAATTCTGCCACATTTTTGGCAGTCGAATACACCAGAGGCACTGCCTCATCCCAACCAGACAATAAATCCCTGGCAACAATCAAGTATTTATACCTGCCATCTTTGATATGGACAGCATCCAAACTGACTCTTTCAAACACCGTTGTTTCACCAGTAGCATGGCTAACCTCTTTAGGTTTCAAGTGACTTCTTCTTTGACTTTCTTCACAAGATTGAACCCAACCCTGCACAGCCAACTTCATACCTGGCCACTAAAATCTATCTGCTACTCTTCTATAAGTCTCCCCTAAGCCTCTATGACCAAGGTCCTCATGCAAAGACTTTAAAACAAATTCTTGTCCCTTCTTCTTAGTCACCACCACTTGAGGATTTGGATGTCTCCTCCTCATCAACCTCTTTCCTGACACATAAAAGCCAGTACTTTTCTTCTTAATGGCCACCCAAGTGTCATCATCACAAGTATCTGGCCTCTCTAAGGTTAACAGATATTCAACCATAATAAAATAAAACCCAATATGACCCCAGGTCTCATCTTCAAAATCCAACAAAACAATATCCAAAGGTACAAACCCTGTCATCAGAATATCAGTTTACACATTAGAAACACGACTGGCCCATCCAGGACACCAACCCCTAAACTTTGGCACCTCCTTTTTCTTCCACTGAATCTTAAAAGAATCCAGTTCACCAACAAAAACACCATTCTCCAATTTCGAGCCATCCCAAACAACTGCCCCATCTTCATCAACAAAAATATCCTGATCACCAGAATCAAGATCAGAACCATCCAGTTTAACCTCTTGGTGGAGGAGGGAGCAATCATCCAGTTTAGCCTCTTAGGGGAGGAGATAAAAATCTTCAGCACCCTTTGCGCTGGCCCTAACCACTGGAAAATCTTCATCAAATTCATCAGAATCAGAATCATCATCTGTGGGCGATCTTCTTGATAATCCATCTGGCATCGTAAAAGTCTTACCTGTCTTGTGCACCAGGTCAAAGAAAAATGTTGAACAAATGCCACCCACCTAGTCAATGGAGCATTTGGAAGACTAGGTGTGTTGATCATTTGAGCCAGAGATTTAGCATCCACCTGAAGCTCAAAATGCTGCTCCCACAAAACAGTTTTTAGCTTCTTAAAAATTTTTGCTACACCACACAATTCCAAATTTGGATGAGAATACCTAGATTTCACCTCATTAAAAACTACAGACTCAAACCTTACTGGCCTGACCTTCCCAGCTTTATCTTTCTGAGACAAAAAGCACCAGCAGTAATATAACTTGAGTCCACTTCCAGATAAATTTTTCCTGCTTCCCTTCCATAATCCAACTTGTGAAGAATAATAACTTCACCTACCACTTTCTTCAATTTATGAAAAGCCTCTTCACACTCTTCAGTCCATTCCCACTTGGCATCTTTCCTGGTCAACCTTCTCAAGGGTGATTCCAACAAAGAAAAATCTTTAATAAAAATCCTGACGTACACACAAACTCCCAAAAATCCCCTAACTTCAGTAGTATTTTTGGGCCTTGGCCATGACTGAATTTTATTAACTTTCCTCTTTGCCATAATCCTTCCCTCCTTACATACAACATGACCCAGGATTTCCAGAGCAGGAACACAACAACAAAACTTTGACCCAGAAATGGTCAAACCAGCCTCTTCAACAATAAACAATACTCTCTCTAGAGTAATTGAATCTTCCCAAACAAATCTCCTTATTCCTGAATTCTCCTTCAGCACTTCATTTCCATAATCAGTGGAAGGTCCTTTAATTCCACCTTCATCAATAAAAAAACCAGAATGAGTCGGAACCTCATCCTGTAAAATCCAAGCCATTTAAACTTGATATACTGCAACTGAATTAGTTACTCCTTGAGGTGTCCTAGTGAGCTGAAATCTTCCCAGAGGAGTCTCAAATGTTGTGAGTGGCCGTGAATAAGTGTGAAGTTCCCTTTCATCATAACCACCCATAATATCACCCAAACCATAACACACCCTTCCAGAAAAAGCTTCCACAAAGCCCTCCGCACTTGGCAGCATCCCCACATCCTTGATAGTTGCTCTATTCAAGGCCCTTAGATCATGCACCACCCTCAACTTCCTATTCTGTTTCTTAAAACAGAAAACAGGACTTGAGTAACTAGAAGTTGATTTTTCATACAATCCTTTCCTGACTCTTTCCCTAACAATCTCCACAAAATCATCCCCAATAGCAGCTGGAATCGGAATAGGTTTGATTTGCCAAGGCTCATGACAAACCACAGAAATAAAGTAAGGTTCCCAATAAGAGTGTTTCAACACACTCCTTTCCTCTTCAAAAAATGCCACCGCTTTATTTCTGAGCACAATAAGGTTGTCACCGGATGACCTATGCACAAGGTTGAGGATGTTCTTGAAAGTGAGATGAGAGATTTAGAAACTTCTTCAAAGCACAGAGGAATGATTTGAGGAAGTGGTTTGAAGGTTACTTGAAGTAAGGGCTACAGGTTCGAGGTTCGTTCGAGAAGAATTATAAAATAGTTTCAAAGGTAATAGGAATTCTTAAGATCTCACAAAGGGTTGGAAACTCAATAATCAAAGATTTAGGATTTAGAAATGAATATTGAGAAAATAAAGAAAGATACAATAACAATGATTTAACTTTAAAGATTTACCACTATTAATGTAAATACAATTTTATAATTTAATTCTAAGGAATACCGAACCAAATACCCAACCCCTTTTATATCCTTTGCTCCTCCTGGCATTGACCTCCCTTCCATCGCACCATTCCCATTCCATTGACCATTACTAACATACACTTAGACCCTCTTCTCTAAATACCCGTCCATGATCAATTTACCCCTTTTTAATTAATTAACAAAACTTTAATGAAAAACTACTACTGTACTATTTTGTTGAACCTAGCGCTGTGCGTCGCTCATTGAAAAGGACTAAGGCACCCTATTGGGAGATTGACTAATTTAGATTTAGAGTTTAGGCTAGTGCAGTTAAATAGTAAGTACACAAAGGACAATCGCAGTTGCTATGGAGAATTTCTTTCTGCGCTTCGAGTATAGATTTAGGACTTGATATTATTGATTTAATGAGCTGCTTTCGCCTTGAGTGTCACGTGGCGCGTGACAAAGGTGCAACAACAACTTCATTTTCTAATCAGACAACCACCCATCAGGAACAAAATTACCAACTTTCAAACTCTCCACAGTCACCCAAGCAGTTTCCACAAAATCAGGAGGATTCTTCCCCAGAGGAGTACAGTACGGATCTCTTAATAACAAATGCTTTTTCAAAGGAAGATTCATACCTTCAGACATAGGCTCATTGACAGGCCTAATCTTCTGCTCTACCTTCTAGTATTTTGCGGCTCAACCGTCAACTTGATAGATCTTCAGGACGTCTTTACCACCAGACCTGGAACAAAAACCAAGGGTTTCCCCATTGCTCACATGTGTGGCCTAGCTAATATTTTTGAAAGGTGTAGAAGAAACCCTAGCGGTTCACAATTGGGAGGAATTACTTTTAGACCCCAATCTCACCACTCCAAAACTTTTCTGCAATTCCATATCTTCGTCCTCACTTCCATCTTCCAAATCTTCAAATCTTGATTCATCTTCTGAATCAAATCCTCTAAATTTATGCAGTTTATCCTCATTCCTGAGACCCAAAAATTGATCTTGAAGAACTTCTTTCTTCAAAAATTTGTGCAGTTTAACCTCATGCTGGAGACCCAAAAACTGATCTAGATGATCTTTACAAAAGTAATTCTTTTCTTCTTTTTTAATTATCTTCAGATTTTTTTCTTGCTTTTCCTCAGTTATCTTGAAATTTTTATTTTCTTTTCTTGAGCTTTCTTCCATCCTACAAAAATAACCAGGGTTTTCCCAAATGCTCACAGAGATTGCCAAGGTCATGTTTTTGAAAGGCGTAGAAGAAACCCTACCGGTGCACAACTGGGAGGACTTACTTTTAGACCCCAATCTCACCACTCCACAGTTTTTCCACATATCTTTCAATAAAGATATATAACCAATCTTCATTTTTGAACTTGAATTAAAAATAATTGAAAATCATGAGAGAGAACAGATAATTGATAAAAAAACATGAAGAATACTTGCAAGAAGAGAAAAATTAAAAAGAGAAAGTTGAAAATCCACTTGGTATATCTCCAAGGGAGCTGACCTACTACAACCTGGGATTTCCTCATCTTGGGGAGAGGTTAAAGCACTAGGGAAATCAGTTATTATTACTCTAAAAAAGGCAGCCTCTCACAAGAGCCTGAACCACACTCCAAAACACCAGAGGTGGCACCCACTTCTTTTCTTCTCCTACAACAATCCATGCACTGGCACATTGATGACAAGCTAGGCCTGGTCTCCCAACCATCATCTCCAGAAGATGACAACCTCACTTGAAGCCTCCTCTCATCTTAACTGGTCAACTCCAACTGATTCCCATGTCAAACTGATAACCAATTCTCGCCTGGAAATCTATCAAGAATGGTCCACCAAAAACAGCTTTAACATTACCTTTGGCAATGTAAAAATGAACCTTTCCGGAGGCTTCACCAATGTCCAGCTTTACAAATTCAGCTGTCCCAATCAACTCAGTGACATAGCCACCAATCCCTCTAAAATTTCCACTAATTCCTGTCTTGATGGGGAGGCACAGATGAGAAGCCTCAAACAAAGAAATCAGGTTAATCTGAGAACCTGAATTCACCAATGCCCTAGCCTCCCTGCCATTCTGAGTGGCATTGACATAACCCAGAATAACAGAAAAAAAAGTTTCCAACCACTCATCCAACTTCTCAGCAGAATCAAAAATGTATTCAACCTCCCCAGAAGAAACCCTTCTCCTGGTCAACAATTTTTTTTGTCTATCAGCCAAGCCAGGACTGATAGAGTACAATTCCCCATAAGAAAGGGAAACCTGACCCTGATTCACTTTTTCCAGAACTGAGTCCATAACATTAGATTGTCCAGAAACTACTGATCTCTCAAAGTGAGCCTTTGACTTCACTACCTTGGTCCTAGAAATCTCCTGAGGACCAGAACCACCAACAGATTTTCCATCAAGAGGAATCGAACCTGATCCCTCTCCAACACCTCTAACTCCAGCAGGCTTTGGCAATGAAGCCAAAGGGACATCCTCATCTAAGTCAGAATCAACATACATTGACATTGGCTCACCATTCATGTCCAATGTACCAAAACTTGGGGCCCTATATCAGCAATCCCCTTCTGCATCTAGTTCAGCTCCTCTTTTCTGTACTTCCTCCTGGATACACTCAGCTTAGGATCCACCTTTGAAGCCTTAAGCTTTGGTTGGGCCTGAGAAATTCTCTTAGGCCTTCCCACCTTTCCAGCTTCAACATCATAGAAAACAGCCAAGCATTCACCACTTAACTGTTCTCCACAATAATAAAGCTTCAACCCATCAAAGGAAGTAGAAAAAGAGACATTATTAACCTCTTTCCCTTTCCCTTGACATCTTCATCTGCCTTAGCCAAAGACTTCCCCTGATCAGGGATCTCCTCAAACCTTGGCATCCTCTGATTGAGACCATTTCTTCTCCTGACCAAATCAACAGGAGCCTGCTCCTCACTGAGCTTCACAAATGAACCTTCAGGGAATTTGAACACCCTGCCGTCAAAATTAACCTTTCCTTCTGACACATCTCTGTTCAGAGCCCAAAAATCATTGGACTTGCGCCCTCTACTACTGTAATAAGAGCAGACCCAAGTATCACTCCCACCAGCCCTTCTGTCAAAATCTCTAGGCTGAGAAGGAGCCCTATTGACCTTCTTAACCTCCTGAACAAAAATATGTAGCTGTTTTGTCAGATCAGCCAACTGCACCACCACTGGGTCCCTCTCCTGTTTGGAAACCTCCACCATATTCTTCTCTTCCTTCTTCACTCTACTCTCCTCTTCAGCCAAAGCCTCACTGACTTTGCTGACATATTTAGCACACCCCTCTTGATAGGTGTCCACAGCCAACAGCTTCAAATGGGCCTCCATATTCTCCTTCACCTTGTCCAAGGCAGGCAACTTCTGGTCCCCATTGAAAAGAGTTTCCATCAAGTCCTTCAACACATCCATCCTGACATCTCTAGCCAGGGCAGACCAAAAAACATCTTTGGCAGAATTTTCATGAGCCAGCTCCTCCACTTCTACCAAATATTCTACCACAGGATCAAGTTGCAGCAGAAACTTTCTATAACTGAGTAAGTTATCAATACCACCATAAGACTGCCATTTACTGACAACCTTGTTCAGATCCACCATAGTGAACCTGACACCCCATCTATCCACCATCACCCCGCACAGAAACTTCCTATCCCTCTTCTTGTAGCCAAACATGCTTACAACCTCCTTCTCCACTGCCCTATCACCAATGAAGAAAATGATCTGCTTCACCATGTCCAGGTAAGAAGCACCATCTACACCAGAAGCAGCTTCATATTTCTCCAGAAACCACTTCACATCTTCCCCATTAAACTTGGTACCATCCCAAGTTTTAATCCTAAAACACTCCCTAACCATCACATCAGGAGGACCTTCCCCCCACACTGACAGTCATCACAGGAATAGATGAACCAGAAGCCATTCCTCCAGACCAAAATCCCAAAAAAGGACCAACCAAAGACAAAAGATATATCAAATAAGTAGCAGGTCCTACCCCATCTGGGCGCCAGAAATGTAAACAATCCTATAGTACTAGCTATAGGCCTTGATCAATGGAGTTGGAGAAAAACCAGAGAGAAAATCCCCTGTCCCTTTAGAAAAATAGAGTGAGCTTTACTTTCTACATTAAATTGGTTCCTGTTGCTTAAAAGCCCCTTTTCCAATACACTTTACTGCCTGATCAGCCAAGAAAGTAGTCTCCATACACCACACAATATGGGGGGCGGACTTGCTAGCAAGTCCGCAACCTTGGACCCAAACTCACCATAGATTGAACACACATTGAGCTATTGATAAAGGAACCATACAATCAGGGATGAACACCACTCAGCAGAACAGTTTGAGGTGGGTGTTCAAGTAGAGTTCAGTATGGGTTCAGTATGAGTTCAGTCTGAGTTCCATCTGAGTTCCATCTGAGTTCAGGTTGAGGACTTGCTAGCAAGTCCACCCCCTATATTGCGTAGTGATACAGACTACCAACCCAAAGAACTGAAATGTAGACCAATGTCCACACCAGAGAAAGCAATGATACTTGATGTACGTTGCAAACCCACACCAGAGACAGCAACAATACTTGATATAGCTTGAAAGACTACACCAGAGAAAACAGTTGCCAAAGTTGAGTTAAATGAAGAACTAACCTTGCAACAAACACAGCCAATTGTGTCCAAAAACAGTGTAAACTGAGTGAGGAACAAGGATATAACCTCCAGATGGTTGTATGATAATTAAGGTTGCCCCAAACTGTCTTATTCACTATATAAACACAGACCACTATCTAACAGCCCATGCACACCAATGAATTTGGCGTTTCTGAGCGCCAAATTACATAAAACCCCTCTAGAAACGCTTCCCAGCCTTCTAGCACTGAGGCGGGTGGTCTGCCCGACATCAGGAGGCCCACCTGAGGAGGCCGGACCACCCTGAAGCCAGAAAACCACCAAAAACCTCCAAAAACACCCAAAATACTTAGAAAAACAAACTATGACTACTAAAAACCTTTAAAACACATAATTAAGCTACAACAAAATTGGGACATGAAACGTAGAGAAAAATTAGCCCATTTTAATGGTACTAAGCACGTAACCCTAAGACTTATGGTTAGCCCGTTAAACGCAAAAAAACAAAATTAAACAGCTATCTTTTAAAATGAAAAATGAGAAATAATCCCTTAAATACTTAGAATATGAAAAATGTCAAAAAGACATAAAATATAGAGAAAAACCGGGGTCATCTGATGATAATACCCACATCCCCACAGTCCCAATATTCGCCAAATAATTCCATAAAAAACACCCAATTATTTAACAATGCCATTTAAGACATATCAAAACAACGCCAAATAGACCAACAAAGGGCTCCGCCAATTTTTGAAGACCACAAGGGAAAATTGGTGGAAAATTTTCCAAAACAGCTGAATTTGATTCTGGATGAGGTAGTTCAAAGGCAATGTTGCAAGAATTCATGTCGAATGATGAAAATCTGTCTAAATGCTCTTCAGTAGTGTTTTGTTCCCATCCATTTGATTCTGGTGACATATCCAAAAGTGAACGACAAAAATTGTGTATAGATCTACAAAAGTGAGAATTGAACGGAGGAAAAGTCTCATTAAAAATTTTATAAAGTGTTCATGTGTTTGTGGGCAGGTTTCTATGAGGAAAGTAAGAGCTACTAGGGTTCATAAACAACTAGATTAAGAATGTGTTCAATAAAATTAAACAAAGAGGAAGGATAAATTGTGGAGCTCCAAAACTTAATGATCAAAGTTGATTTATGGAGAAATATCACAAAAATTAAGAATAAGAAATATTTTAACTTTATGGCATTATAATATGTATAAATTATATTTTTATATGCAATTTGAACTCAAAAGGAATGGTACAAAAGGAAGAGACTGATTATGTGATAAAAGCAGACTCATTTGATAAAAGGATTTTTTTTTCTTTTCAAAAAATGTTTCCACAAAAATAATTTGATAAATGTGAGGCTATGTTCATTTTTTAATTACAAAAAATTGTTTTTGGTCCAAAATGATAGTAATACATATTCCACTGAGTAATTTTTTTTCAACCTGAATAAATAGACTAGAGTGTCACTTCTTCACATTTATGTATGAAAATTTATACAAGTTTTCAGCTTTTTTGTAATGATTTAAGGTTTATACTTTTGTAGCATCAATTATTTGAGTATTTTTGATTATTTCCTTATGGAAAATTCTACCTAGTACAGACCAATTTTCAAAGTGAAAGAAATATATTTGTGATTGTTTTTTACAAAATATTAACCTTTTTTTTGGGGTAATTTTTTAAATAAGTATGTTAAAAATATGGATTACTTTTCTTATAGTCCATAACTAACAACTTTTACTAAAATATAATAATTATAGGGTAGTTATATATTACTCAGAAGGCATTTGATAGAAAAAAAATTAAGATGCTTGTGTGTACAATAGAATTTTTTCTATGATAGAAAATATTCTGATAAACATGCATGCATTGTTTTACAAATGCAGAGAGTATACAGAATACAAATCAAGTAGACTGCATAACTTTTAATTAATATATAATTTATCAGATTAAAAATTAAACAATTAAACTTAAATAATTTCAACACATATTCCATCATATTCTTTTGATAAAAAAATGTACCTCATATTAGCTAGTGCCTTTCAAAAAAAGGAATACCTTCAATCACTAACTTCCAACAGCTAACTTATTCCTACATTTATCACAATTACAATGCCTCAATTTTTTCATGTATGTCAATTTCAAGAGCTTGGATGTGTCAATAGAAAGTATCAAACATCTTCTGGGTCCTTTGAAGTTGGTATGGCTTTCAAAAGCTCTAATTCTTACGCAAAACATCAAGAGGAATGAAATAGGAAGGTCCAGATGGTTATTTCCTCCAACAATCCACTTAACATTGGAAGTTCCAGCTCCACAGAAACAGTAATCTGTATATCTATAGTTCAAAGTGAGAATAAAAGACTTTATGATGTTTTGATGATTTATTAAATAGGGGCAGAAGTATCTTCAACAGTCTCTAGAAACTCAAATCTTGGGGAATGGTATAGCCAAAAAATTATGTGGCAGGCAGCAAAGCTTTCTCTTATTCATCATTTGAGCGAAGAAGGTTGTACTCAATTTTTTGATGAAGAAATTAAGAAGCTCAAACATCTAGGTAATAGTAGAAGACTGGATTCTGATAGAATTTTCCGTCTGATCCCACACTCAATAAATATGGTTTTTAGTCAATTAAAGCCCAATCAATCATTTTTCACTAAAACATGCTGTCCTAAATGCTTTGCTTTTTATGAGTATAACTCTGAATCTCAACCATCTATACTATGTTGCTATCAACCAATTTTTTCATCATCAAAGCACTATTTAAAAATTTTTGGAGCAGGAAAAATTGTAGTTAAATGTGATGAAAGGCTGTATTTGATGGAGGAACATCAAGAACATGTAAAATAATTATCTCTTAAAACAATTCATCACAATTCTTTTATTGACTGGCTTAAGGAAAAGATCAAACTGTTCAAATTTGAGCTTCTGATGGAGAAGAAAACCCCTGTGGAAGATGATGTAGAGTGTGATTTGATGAAGGATCTTTGTGATGGTTCAATTTGAAAAAACTTTCTCATTACCACTCCAGCTCTGGGTGGAAATCATAATGAATATACAATAACTTCAGGCAACTTAATGTTTAATTTATATGTCGACTGGTTTAGGCCTAGTGGTAATAGGATTTGAGGTCATCAGAAGTCTGTAGGCAATATTATGATGGTGTGTATGAACCTACCTCAAGAAGATGGATACAAAATGAAAAATCTTTTTTTGTATGTTATTATACCTGGACCAACAGAACCCACAAGTGAAAAGCTTAATCACCTTCTAAAACCGCTGGTTAATGATCTACAAACTCTATGGGATGGTATATTGATTGAAAAGACGCATCTTTTTCCACCAGGCCAGAAATTAAGAGTTGCATTGTTTTCTTTGATAGGTGACTTCATGCAATACAAAAATTGGCTAGCTTTTTGAGTCACTCTGCAAGAATTTTCTGCTCTTTCTGTAATATCTCTAAAGATGAAATTAGTGAAAAGAATGTGGGAAATTTTTCATTACGGAATCATGAGGATCATATGTGCTGGGAAAAAAAGTTGAAAAATTCTAAGTCACATTGGGAGCGTGTATCAATTGTTCAGAATCATGGTGTACTATGGAGTGAGCTGAATAACCTTGATTATTGGCGTCCAACTGAATATTGCTCAATTGATTTTATGCATTAACATATGCTTGGAAACCTATAAGATCACAGTATAAGCTATTTTCAAATCCAAAATGCAGCAAAAAATCTAGAAAGAAAGCTGGAAAAGGATAAAAATTGGCATGTAAGAGAAGAAGATGACAATTTCTTTTCTGATACTTCACTGCACAAAAATTCAAAAAAACGTAGAAGTAGCTTAAGCACCACAAATAATGATGATGATGATACAGGGCACAAGAGACAGCACAAGCAGCAAAGACTTACGAGTTCAAGACAGTCATCAGTCATCATGGACTAGATAGTGAAGAATTGGGAACAAATTGATCAAGAAGCCAGAGTACGTCATCCAGCTCCAAATTTATTCCTCCATATAGCAATTTGGCCTCATTACAGTCTCACAGCAGTGGCAGTAGGAATTCATTGTATAACTTAAGGCAAAGGAGCATTAGCATATCACAGAGTGAAGGATCTCACTCATCAAATGAGACAGCTAGAGATGAAGAAAAAAAAAGGAAAGGTAAGGAGAAAGAAAATGAAGGTAGTAGTAATCCACGAATCACGGCAGAAGAGCTACAGGTTGTATGGAAGATTATTGATCAAGTAAGAAGACCTTCCTGGCTAACAAGAGTTCCAAAATCAATAGGATCTAAAAAGGCAGGATCCCTCAAGGCAGAAGAAAGGCACATGCTGTATAATCCCTACTTCCCCTTGTCTTTTATACCCCTTTGGTTTGAAAAATTTAAAGAATCTGAATCTTCAGCTTCCTCAGCTGAAAAACCAAGAGAATATTATCTTCTCAAGTCACTTGTAACATTATGCTCAATCACCAATTTTTTGACATTAAAAAATATACAGACTAATGAGCTTAAAGATCTAGATCAATTTCTGTTAGAGTATCGTGAGTGCCTGGAAGAGGGTTGGAAGAATATTAATGCAAAGCCAAATCTGCATATCACTCAACATTATCCTGAAATGATCTAATTTATTAATATTGACCACAGGAGAGATACCACTAACAATGTTTAAAAATTGATATTGGAAGTCTAAGGTATTAAATCTTGGTGAAGCTGAAGATAAAGATAAATTTGAGACTAAAAATATCCATATTGATCTTGATAAACAAAACAAATGGATCCATCTAAGTATGGCATTATTTACTAAATGGGTAAGGGCACAAATGGGAAAAAAAACTTCAAGACAGGCTTTGACACCATCTGAGAAAAGTGGGGATTGGGTAGTTGAAAACTCAGCAAACATATTGATACATGGGAAGAGGTTTACTAGTTACCCTTGACACAATGCTAATTCAACAATTGAATTCTACTATGGAAAAGATAGCCAGTTTGGTCAAATTGATAATCTTTTCAGGTCAAAGGATGAGAATGATCAAATCTATTTAATAGTAATTCCTTTCAAGGGGATCTTTCCAGAAGAAACATCAAAAGATTTCTATACGCTTTTCCCACAAGTGCATTGCCGGTTAGTAAGAGTAGCCAAAGCAACTCAAATTGTGATTAAGAAAGATGCAATAGTTGGACATGCAGCTACTGTTGAGCACAAAAAAGGAATGTTTGGAATCAAAGAAAATGTTGTCACTATCATTGGACTGCACAAAGTAGTGAGTGAAAAAATTAATAAAATTTATTTTCTGTTGACTAACATCTTTGTGTTAATTTGGGATTGGGGGAATTTTTAGGATTGGTGATGTTTGTAAATGGTAAAAGAAATATTTCAATTCTTGATTAAAAATGAAATGCATTCAACTTACCTTATCTTAAATCAGTGAACAATTACATTGGTTGCTTTTATTGCAAGAGAACCCATGCTTTCAATGAGTCATTTTTATCTTAAATGTAAGAATGAATAAAAGAAAATCATGATAATGAGAAATATGATAAAATTGTTACTTAATGAATGATCTTCTTGCTCATTCATCTACTATAAATAGTTTGACCTTGCCACTTTAGCTGATAGCTATATATTATTCACTTTATTTTCCCCAAGAGAACATACACGTTAACAAGACTATAAACATAGTATCTTTTTTTACTTTAACTTTGATAGGTATAAATTTTAACAACTGATTATTTTTATTTTATTTTATTTTATTAAAGTTCATTATGGAGGATAATTTTGAAGGGATGTCTGTTGACCCAACTGATTCTGATTGTTTTCCACCTCAACATACTAATACTGGAAATACTCCACCACCACCTGCTGCTTATCCACCTCCAGATGCATCTCAATTTGTACCGCCTAATCCTAACCCACCACCTAATCCCAATCCAGGCCAAGAGTCTCATGCAGAACCAATAAATGTTAATCCCAATCATCCTTCTGCTCCTGAAAGTGGTGATCAGAAAGTGGATCAGCTAGGAAGAGATTGGGCTAGTGAAGTGTTGAGGGAGTTTTTTGGAGAGCAATCATCGTCTTCTCAGCCTAACCAAGGAGCAAGCACAAGTGGAGCTGGTAAGTCAAATTTTTAGTGTATTTTTTTATTTAAAAATAACCAATTTAATAAACTTATTTGAATTTTTAGTGAATCCCTCAATCATTATGGGTATCAGTGATTACCATAGACTCAATTCAGCAGAGTCTCATTAATGAGAAGGGGGGTTAAAGGCTGTAAGAGGCTTAGTTAGAAGAAATGATGTTCCCAGGAGCTTGGAAAGTCTAAATAGAAATATTTACCACTTTCTGAAGTATTTTCTTGGGGGACCAGCACAAATAGAAAAATATATTGAAAACCCCACACCTTTGGAGGTCAAAAATTGTAAAGCTTGGAACCAATTCAAACTGTCCTAACCCAAGTCCAATCTTCTAACCGTTCCAATTCTGCAGCTGATTGACAATTTCTTATAACCAATTATATAGCCTTCTTGTGATCCAAAATTTGACTAACCAAATTTTTTCCAGCACCTGAACCTCGAGGAATAAAAGCAGGAGCACTGATTCCACTTTCTGTAAAAAGAAACTTAGAGCGTGCATTTCAAGAAAAAGGTTTTTGGAAATTTTCCTTTGATTGGACTTACGTGATTTTTTGGAATCAACTTGGAATAAAGTCATGGGAAGCATAGTATGCAACCACTGTACCAGGTGGCTCACCACCTTTAATACAATTGATTAGTAAAAGCTTCAGTTCACTCAATATGTTATGGAGAAATGGGTAGTTAATAAGGGGAAGGAGATGATAAGGTTTTTTGGGAAAGAAGAGGAAAGGGTGGAAAGAGAAAAGATGGAAAAGAGGGAAAGGGCACAAGTAAAATGTTATTTGACCAAGGTAAGTTTCTTACTTTACTTTGTTTTTTGTTATTATGAAGCTGATTTAGTTGGAATTCAGATTGCTAGTGCACGCTACAAGTTAGCAAGACATCTCTGCAGTGATGTGCCAGGTTTTGTTGTGCTTTTTTATGATACTAGGTGCATCTCTGATATCGAGGAAGGCCCACCAACATCCCCTAATGCATGCATCCAAGCTATTCCTGGATGGAAAAATCCTGAACTCAATTATTTGTTTAAAAAATGGATAATATGATGCAGGACTTAGCCCATACACCAGCTCAAAGAAAATCGGCATTAAAAACATATTCACGGTCATCAGAAAGGACAGTTGCACAAGATGGTATATTCAATGATCCCAAATACATTCCCAAGAATTTCTATTCAGCAACATTTTTGGAAGGAATATCTATGAATGAAGGTGAGTCACTTGGGGTTGGAGCTGATATTTATTGGTAAAGATTCGGGAATCAATTAATAGAGCATCAACATTATCATAACTTAGGTATAATGGTGATCTTCTGTGTAATATAGCTATCTTATATTGAATTTTATGTATTCTGTTTTTTTTTCAAAGAAACTTGGTAAATTCTATAAGGTGATATTAAGAGAGAGTAACATTTTATTTAAGAAAAATAAATAATGTATGAGATATAAAAATGTATTTTCAACAAATTGATGGTCCATACCTCTTTATGTCACATTTATGTATCCATATTAATTTCTATCAAATTTAATATTGACCAATACATAGTGAATACATGCTATGCCACTTACACTTGCCAGGCATAGCTACCATTAAATATGCCAGTATAAAAATTAATTTTTATCAAAATCAATGAGCATGTTAATCATGAATTTCTGGAGTCAACTGCATATTTTTATGCATTGTGCCTTTCCAAAATTAATTTTGATACTGGCATATTGCATGGTGGCTATTCCTGGAAAGTGTAAGTGGAATAGTGTGTATTCATTATGTATTGGTCAACATTAATTTCAATCGAATTTAATATTAACATTTGCATATTGAATCTAAACCAGCAAACGACCCACAAAATTCTTCATTAAATGCTCATTAACTTTGATTGAAATTAGGGTTGACCATATACATATTAAATGGTAGTTATTACTGGTGTGTGTAAGTTGTAAAGCTTGTGTTCAATGTGTATTGGTCAACATTAATTTTGATTGAAATTAATATTAATGTGTAAATGATATATACATGCTCAATATGCATTTTAATGTGTTTACTTAAGAATAGAGGCCCTACTTTTCATCTTACAGAAAAATTCTTGGTGGCATGTCAAATTCAATTTTAATTAAAATTAATGTTGACATTTTACCATGCATAACAGTAAGAAAATGACTGCATAAATTTATTATAATCATGAACCTTAATTTCTATCGAAAATAATGTTTCCAAATGCAGATTAAATAAAAGCTCTGCCACTTACACTAGCCAGGCATATTTACTATTTGTTATGTATTGGTCAACATAAATTTTTATAGAAATTAATATGGATATGTAAATACTATATTTACCCTAAACATGTATAGTAAATTTCAATACTTAAGAATACTTGCTTTCCTTTACATTTCATGCAGAAAATCATTATATCATTTTAGCATTAATTTTGATCAAAATTAATGTTGGCATGCCATTATGCATTGAAACAACTAACTGACTGTAAATCTCATGATCAAAATGCTCATTAATTTTTATCAAAATTAATGTTGACCAGTACATATTGAATATAAGCTATCTCCACTTACTCAGACCAGATATAACTACCATTCAATATGTATATGGTCAGATTAGTTTTGATCAAAATTAATGGGCAGTTATATGAAGAATCTTTTGGGTTGTTTTCTGGCTTGGGTTCTGTATTCAAATGTCAATATTTCATTCAATTAAAATTAATGTTGATCAATACATAATGATTACACACTATGCCACTTACAATTTCCAGGCATAGCTACATGCAATATGCCAGTATCAAAAGTAATTTTGATCGAAAATAATGTTGGAAAGGCACCTTGCATAAAAATAAGCAATTGACTCCAGAAATTCATGATTATCATGCTCATTGATTTTGATTGAAATTAATTTTGATACTGGAATATTTAATGGTAGCTATTCCTGGAAAGTGTAAGTGGCATAGCATATATTCACTATGTAGTATTCAACATTATTTTTGATTGAAATTAATATGGACATGGACTATGAATTAAATTCCAATAAGTATAGGTATGCTAAGCAGTTAGATTAATTGGTTTGATCAAGTACACCATATAAATATTTATGTTTTAATGCCTTGGTTAATTTTGATTGAAATTTATTTTTAGCCATGCATGCTGAATTTTATCTATGTCTGTGTAGTCCATGTGACATGGCTTGTATTCAATATGCAGGGGTCTACTTTAATTTGATTGAAATTACGAGGTTCATTGCCTCATAAATTTTGTGGTTTCTGTCAGGGTTTCATGCATGGTGCCATATGATACTTGTTGATTCCTATTAAAATTAATTTCAACACCAATATATTGAATACAAACCATGGCACTTACAGTACTTGGTCATAGCTAAAATTCAATATTCCAGTCTCAAAATTAATTTCAATAGAAATTAGTCAGGATCCATGAAGTTTATCAATAGTGTATGAGTTAAGTTTCAAGTCATATGTTTCATCATTTTCTTGCACCCATTTCTAGGTTATCTCAACAATTTTTTTCAAGTTTTATTATATTAATCAAAACTGTGGTGATTTGTGAAAAATTAGCTAATCCAAATATCAAATTGAATATTAATGTTTTAATAACTTTTAATGTTTCTTAAGATATTTCATTGGGTGATTCATAATAATATTTTATCAACTTAGTAGTCCTATAACTTTTGAAAAGTAACAATATTGGTATAGTTAGGGAAAACAATGCAATATCTTGTGCAGACTAAAATATATTGTAAAATAAAACTATTCAATTTTTTTTTTCACTTAGTTGTATCCAAATTTATCAATAGTTTGGTCACTGGGCCCACACCCTAGACTGACACTCTTCCTTTCACTTAAAAAACAAATTCTTATCTTAAATTCTAATGTTACCAATTTTATATTTATAATTAATTTCTTGTTTGGTGAGGCATATCAGTATATTTGTGAATCTCTCATTGTCATCTGAAAGTAAATTTAACAAATAGTTATAAAGCATTATCCTTTTTTCATATAATATACAAATTAAGTGTATCTACATTGTTTAGGAGTAAATTCTAATTTAAAAAATTATGTATTTACCTGTGGAAATTTGCATATGGGATATACATTTTTTATTATTTGTTTTTCACACTAAAATTCCCTGAAGAATTCCTAGTATTTTCTGTTAGCTACATCAAATTTTGCTTCAATATAAACAGATTATGATTTACCATGTTACTCAGTTTACCCCACTATGAATAATACATGTTAAAAAAACTCAAATAATATATAATCCCTTTCAGCCTAAATTTCCTTAGGACTGAGTATTTCTTTTAGTTAAAATAAGATAAACTTAAGTAAATTAAGCTTATATCTTAAAAATAAGGTTAAAATAATAATATATATTATTTTATTATATATATATATAATTATTATTCTATTATATAACTTATAATAGTTTAAATAGCTTATCCATGGACTAATAATATTTATTAAGGTGTTAATGGAGTCATAATATACTTATCTTAAGTGATATGAAGTAATTATTGACATACATAAGCTTATATGTATACATAAATCTCATATTCAGTGAAATATGCAGTATTTTATGTATATTTAGGTATATAAGTGGGTTTTAGCCCCTTAATAGCCTATAACCTTTGTTTTTCTACTTATTTTAGGTCATATGGACGAAATCAGTGGACTCACAACGCCTACAGAAGTATAGACACCTATATCAGGCACATACACCCAGTTTGGACAACTAAAATTACTTCCTTGGATGGTTATTCACGGATTTATGGGTTGGAAGGATATTTCTGGGTTAATGTGGATGCTTGGGGATGTTATTGGGGGCTTGGACATTTTATTTGTTTCCTTTATATGCTTTTGGTTTCATTAAATCTCTTTTTGACTGTTTATTTTACCTGTTTCTTTATGGTATCTGCTTTTATCTGGATTTTCTATTTATGGTATAGACCTGTGTTATTGTTAATAGTGATGGAGGGTCCTTACTGGAGGTCTGAGTGTTGAAACTGCTTGAAGTGGAAGCCATGGGGAGGTTATGGGCCCTCACAGTGCTGTAATTGCCGGGGATAGCAGTGACATCATCTGGATTGAAGGTCTGTGCACTCCAGTGGATTTGGGTATAAGTAAGGAGGGATTTTAACGGTTATTTATCATCATTCAATTACTACAACTCCAACAAACACTACTATACAATTATTAACCTTTAGAAATATATTATTAAAGCCACTATAAATTGATTTTATCTTTATATAAGCTATAACTATATTTTATACATCTATTTTCCACCACTAGCACGCACTTAAATCCAAGTATTGTGAGTTTGATTTGAGTATAACTATTTTATTAGTCTTCCCCTGAGGTTTAATCACTAAATCATTTATCAATAAGTAGTAGGAACATAAATAAACACTATTATATCATACTTATAATCTAGACTATACTGACAATTGGGGGTCTTTCCTTATATTTTACTTATTATTTAGTATAAGCCTTGGGGCGTGATTTTTACCTTAGTACAGCTCAAAATAACCAAATATTTGGGTCTGCTGCATATTAGTGGGTCATCATAGCTCAGTGATTGCGGAAAAGAACCCTTAAAATAATTGTACTAATTTTTTATCATAAAAATTAGATATTTACAGTAGTAACTGTACCCAATATAAACCCAATTTCACTTGGTATTTGGACACCAATATAACACCCAATTAAATTGGTATTTGGTTAAAGCTTGGTAAGCTACTTATTCACCCTTATAGAGGTCTAGTTAAACTTATTATTATATTTTTAACAGATTTTTTCGAATTTTTCTTATATTTTATTTAAAAAAATAAAGATATAAATTCAGGGTAAGCTCCATTGCTTTTTTATTAGTAATATAATTGCTAATATCTTTATTCTACTAATTCCATAGAGTTTTTTCCTTTTGTAGATGTAAAATATTGTCATTCTTAACAATATGAGTGCTCCCCAGGACAGTGTAAGTGAAAAGCCTGCTTATAATACCAGGTCTAAAGCTAACAAAAACTTTCCAGGACATCACCATGGAGGGTCAACAATACCCCCAGGCAGAAAGCATGAGTATAGAGGAAAAGGACGCCCTCTTAAAAAAGATAACTATAAAAAAGACGTCTCCTCCTCTTCAGGATCAACCTTCCCACCTGGCCAAACAGGTTCTGAAGTTGGAGGAATCAAAATCACTCATGTTCAAAGAGGTAGAGCAGTTGAAAAAACAATTGCAAGGTAGGGTTTCAGCAGATGAATCAAGCATTGGCAGATTTTAAGGGAGGCCAGCCCAGTCAGTCAAATCAGCAACCCCCTATCCAAGGCAGATCAACTCACTCCCAGGAGAAAATCCTGGTAGACAAATGGAAATGGGACTGGTTTCATCAACAGTGGACAAGCCACAGTTGCAACAGGGATCCACCACCTCATCTGACCTCCTCAGCTCACCCTTACAAAGGAAGAAAGTGCCAAAAATCAGGACTGGCAACCATCCCATGGTAAGTAGATTACCCTCTCATATTGAACATAATACTGATAATTACAATATAGGTAATTCTATAGATGTTAAATCTGTGCAAAAAATAGAGGAGGATTTAAGAAATTTAGGTTTTAGAGTAGATACACCTGACTTGTCTTTTGTCCACAATAACAGTACTATTTACAATGATAATACAGTTAACCCTCAGTTGCAACCACCTACTAGTGAGATGAGAAGTTCACAGGAGAGTGAGAGAATTGAAAAGGAAGACATGGAATATTTTAACAATAATCCAACTGTCCATAGAATTGTTTCAGAATTGTGGAATAGAATGACTGATTGTGAGGAACAGACAGTTAAGCTCACTAGTGATACAATTTCATCCTTGAAATTAAACATTTTGCAATTAGCAACACTTAACAAAGAATTAGAGAAAGAACATTTGTCTCTAACTCTTAAATATGATTCATTGAGTAATAAATATAATGACCTTTCAAACAAATTCTATGAGTTAGAGAAATTATATGAAACACATTTATTAAAAACTGAATCAAGAACAAAGTTATCTTTTTCCCAGACAAATCAAAGTGTCTCTGAGTTGCTACAAAGATTAACTAAAGTTGAGATTGAAACTACCAATCTACTAATGAACCAGGATAATCATAAGTATAATCAATATAATAATAATCCTTTCATTGGCAAAAGTGAATCTCATTCCTTCCCTATACCACCACAATTAAAACCATCTGGTGGTAGTGTCAAATTTGAAAATGTAAGTCACAAATCCGTGCAGGAGGAAATACAAGACCATTTATCAAAAAAGAATGAGTTGTTGAATTTACCTAAGATTAGTGAGATAAAATCCAATCAGAAAAATTGGCCTAAGATAGATCAGTACCCAACTTATGATGGGGAAGCCAGCTCTGATTGGCAGCATTTTATTCAAAGAATTGACAACTTGAAATTCTCATATAAGTTACCAGATGAAGAGATAACATCAAAATTAATTTCTTTATTTAAGGATGTTGCTTTATTATGGTTTGAAGCTGTCTTGAGTGAGGGTAAAGATTACTCTTGGGCTGAATGGAAACAACTTATTGAAAAACAATTTGGAGGTTCTAAATTCAGGCTTACTCAGCAGAGACTTTATGAGAAGACCAGGTATAATCCATTGAATGGTGACAAACCTATGGTATTTTTAATGAATTTAAACAAAATATTAAAAGCCATTGAACCTCATATGGATTTTAACTTATGGAAAGATAAGATAATATATAAATTACCTATATCTGTCAGAGACATTGTTGTAGCTAGAACATTAAATGTTACTGAATATTCTGACTTTATTAATATTTGCAATGAAATATTATTAAACCATAAGTATGAATCAACGTATTCCACTTATAAACAAAATGTTGAACCTGTAAAAACTCAGAATTCAAAAACACTTCAGGAGAAGCAGAAAAAACCTACTGCACCTGTAGTACCTAAAAAGTATGAAACAAATACTTGTTATAAGTGTAACAAACCTTGGGTTAAAGGTCAAAAATGTGAGAAATACATAAATATTGTTGAAAATCAACATGAATCTGAAACTGAAACTGAAAAAAGTAAAGAATCAAGTGATTATAACAGCAATATCTCATATAGTGATGAAAATGAAGTCTGTATGTTGGAAGATGAATTTTCCATCTTTGAAAATCCAATATTAAATATGGACTCAAATGAATCTTTAATGAATTTTGAGGATGCTGAAATCATTAAGGATATACAAGCTGATAACTTTAGAATGACACCTATCACGGTTCCAGCTATCATTTCTGGTGAAAATGTTAATATAGTACTGGACACAGGAGCTGCTGGTTTTGTTGTTTCTACTAATACATTACAGAAAATTGTTAGTGAATATAAGTTTAAGCTTGAACCACTTCAAAATAAAAATTGGAGAAGTTTTGGATCAGTGCTACACCCCATTGGTAAATACAAAGCTTCTGTTTTCTTTAAACACCAACATGGTTATGTAAGGGTAACTTGTGACTTTGTAGTAATGGATAATACTAACTGTAGTAACTGTTTTATCATTGTAAATGATATTCTGACTAAACTTGGTGTAAAATTAGACCCTGCTAATAACAATTTTAAAATTGGCATGAATGGTAAAAGGAAATTTAAAATAAATTCTTTTAACACAGTCTTACACATTGAGTCAGTCACAAATTCCCCGTGTAAAGGAAGAGAATCCAATGAGATGGAACTTCTGGAAACAGAAATTTCAAAAGCATCATTTGGCACTCAGATAAGTAAAGCTGAGAAAGATAATATTTTGGAATTAATTAAAGCTTTTCCAATGGCTTTTGCACATGGTACAAATGAACTTGGCCTTGTAAAAGATCATGAACTGAAGATTAGTTTAACCTGTGATATGGATAATATTCCTGCTAGTCTTAAAAAGAAACCATACCCTGCTTCACCAATGAAAAGGAAAGACATAGAGGATAATATTAAGATTTTATTACAAATAAACATTCTTGAGAAGGTTGAAACTACACCAAAATATTGTGTAATATCACCAGTGCTAATTTCTTATGAACAAGATAAAGCAAGACTGTGCGGTGATTATAGAGCATTAAATACATTTACAGTAGATGATATTTATCCCTTTCCTAGGATTGCCTCTATACATGCTACCCTTAAAAGGTGCTAAATATACAAGTTGCCTAGATGAAAATAAAGGGTACCATCAAATTCCTGTTGAAAAGAGTTCACAGAACTTTTTGTTGATAAAAACACACATGGGAATTTATAAGTATGTCAGAATGCCATTTGGACCAAAAAATGCTCCATTAGTATTTCAGAAGTTAATAGATATAACATTCCATAATGAAATGATTGAGGGATGGTTAATGGTATACATTGATGACATCATAGTGTTCTCTAAAACTTTTGATGAAAACTTAATCCATTTAAGGAAAGTATTTCAGAAAATGGATGAAATAAAAATGACCCTTGCATTGAAAAAATGTAAATTTGGGTTTGAATCTTTAAAAGTGCTTGGTCATATTGTATCTGGCTTACAAATATGTGTAGAACAGAATAAAGTGGCTGCAATAAAGAATATTGGCATTCCTCAAAATGTAAAGGATGTACAATCTTTTCTTGGAATGTGTGGTTATTATAGACAATATATAAAAAACTACCAATCAATTGCTGCACCACTGACCACACTTATAAAGAAATCAGAAGCTTTCATTTGGAATAATGAAAGACAACAAGATTTTGATAAGTTGAAAGAATGTTTAATGACAGCTCCTATCTTGGGTTTACCAGATTTCCAATTACCTTTTGTATTATATACAGATGCAAGTTTTATTGGACTGGGTGCTGCTTTGCATCAAAAACAACTTATTGAAGGAAAAATGTCAGAAGTAGTAATCTGCTATATTTCACGTACTCTGAGAAGTGGTGAATTGAAATATGGTGCTACTCAACTTGAATGTTTGGCAGTAGTATGGGCTCTTGAGAAGCTACATTATTACCTTGAAGACCAAAAATTTGAGTTAATAACTGACTGTAGTGCAGTTAAGTCACTCTTAAACATGAAAACTCCTGATAGACACATGTTTAGATGGCAATTAGCTGTACAAGAATACAAAGGCCAGATGACTATTACACATAGAGCAGGAACCTTGCACTCTAATGTAGATCTTTTATCAAGAGTACCTCTGCCTAATAATGATGATAATCCTGCTTATGTTCCTGAGTCAGATATTATTAACATTTATGGCATTTATATTGTAGATCTTGAGGATGAGTT
The DNA here is from genome assembly GCA_030280995.1 of Hemileia vastatrix. Lineage (NCBI taxonomy): Eukaryota > Fungi > Basidiomycota > Pucciniomycetes > Pucciniales > Zaghouaniaceae > Hemileia > Hemileia vastatrix. The sequence continues at coordinate 46,988,974 of JASXTE010000003.1, read as the reverse complement.
TATGCAACCAATTCTTAATAATTATAATACAGATCCTGATTTGAGTTAATTAACTACAATACTAAATGATCCATCTAATGCTTCAATGAATGTTTTAATAAAAACATTACCAAATAAGTATAAAGAGGCATTAGAAAATGGAAAATTTTCCATTGAGGATGGTTTTATATATTACAGGAAAAAATTAAGTAATGTAATTGTAATTCCCCTTCAATGAAGGAGTTAATTTTAAGTATATGTCATGATGATATATTAGCAGATCATTTTGACTACCATAAAACATTAACCAGAGTAAAAAACACAGCTTGGTGGATTAACATGTCTGAGGATGATCAGAAATATGTTGAAACATGTGATTCTTGTCAAAAATCTAAAAGATTAACAGGAAAAAGAGCTGGTTTATTACAACAAATTGAGCAACCAAAAGATCCATGGGAAATCATTAACATGGACTTTGTAACAGGTTTGCCAATAGCAGGTCATAAGAGTTATAACTCCTGCTAGGTAATTGTAGATAGATTTACAAAGATGTGTAAATTTATTCCTACCCACAAAGAGGTTTCTACAAATGACTTAGCTTTTTTATGGTGGACACAAATGTTAAATACAGCAGGTTTCCCCAAAGCAATAGTTTCTGACAGAGATCCTAAATTTACTTCTGAGTTCTGGACGTCACTTATGGATTTTTCAGGGTGTCAATTAAAACTTTCTACAGCACACCATCCACAAACTGATGGGCTAGCAGAAAGAATGATACAAACCTTAGAAGATATGATAAGAAGATACTGTGCTTTTGGTCTTAATTTTAAAGACAATGACAAATTCAGGCATGATTGGGTAATCCTTATCATAGGTTTAGAATTTTCATATAATAGTACAGTACATTCTGTCACTGGCAAAAAGCCATTTGAGTTATGGTTGGGTTATGTACCTAATACCCCTGCTAAAACTCTTAATAAGTTACCTAGTTTAGATATCCATCCAGGTACTAAATCTTTTCTTCAGATGCAGGAATTATGCAGAAAACATGCTCAAGAATGTATAAATAAGGCTTTTGAGTATGAAAAGAAAAGATGGGATAAAGCCCATAAAGAACAAATGTTCAAAGAGGGTGATGATGTCCTTATTTCAACACTACATTTCAATTTAAATGGTAATGTTAAATTAAAGGATCCATTCATTGGACCATTTGTAGTTAAAAAGATGGTTGGTAATAATGCTGTTGAGGTTATTCTATATGCACCATATGATAGAAAACATCCAGTATTTCCTATTTCTCTTATAAAACCATACCATTCTAATGATACTGATCTATTTCCAAGAAGATCAGGAAGGCATAAACAGAAACCTGAAGAAATAGTTGAAAAGGCAGAAATTGAAAAGATACTTAAAAAGAGACACCTTACTAAAGAAAAGGGAGTTGAGTATCTATTAAGATTTAAAAATAAATCAAGTGAATATGACCAGTGGATTCCAGAAAATGAAATCTCTGATCTTAAAAATCTCTTGAAAAAATTTAAATCTAAATAATACTGTTCATTCAGTATATGTATTATAAAAATTATTTTTTATTTTTATTATTATTTCACTCCTTAGCTTTAATTAAAATGTCTTAACATTTTTTATATTGTTTTTTGGGGTGAGGGAGTGTCAGCCTAAATATCCTTAGGACTGAGTATTTCTTATGCTTAAAATAAGATAACCTTAGGTAAATTAAGCTTATATCTTAAAAATAAGGTTAAAATAATAATATATATTATTTTATTATATATATATATAATTATTATTCTATTATATAACTTATAATAGTTTAAATAGATTATCCATGGCCTAATAATATTTATTAAGGTGTTAATGGAGTCATAATATACTTATCTTAAGTGATATGAAGTAATTATTGACATACATAAGCATATATGTATACATAAATCTCATATTCAGTGAAATATGCAGTATTTTATGTATATTTAGGTATATAAGTGGGTTTGGCCCCTTAATAGCCTATAAACTTTGTTTTTCTACTTATTTTATGTCATTTGGACGAAATAAGTGGACTCACAATGCCTACAGAAGTATAGACACCTATATCAGGCGCATACACCCAGTTTGGACAACTAAAATTACTTCCTTGGATGGTTATTCACGGATTTATGGGTTGGAAGGATATTTCTGGGTTAATGTGGATGCTTGGGGATGTTATTGGGGGCTTGGACATTTTATTTGTTTCCTTTATATGCTTTTGGTTTCATTAAATCTCTTTTTGACTGTTTATTTTACTTGTTTCTTTATGGTATCTGCTTTTATCTGGATTTTCTATTTATGGTATAGACCTGTGTTATTATTAATAGTGATGGAGGGTCCTTACTGGAGGTCTGGGTGTTGAAACTGCTTGAAGTGTACGCCATGGGGAGGTGATGGGCCCTCACAGTGCTGTAATTGCCGGGGATAGCAGTGAAATCATCTGGATTGAAGGTCTGTGCACTCCAGTGGATTTGGGTATAAGTAAGGAGGGATTTTGATGGTTATTTATCATCATTCAGTTGCTAAAACTCCAACAAACACTACTATACAATTATTAACCTTTATAAATATATTATTAAAGCCACTATAAATAGATTTTATCTTTATATAATCTATAACTAGATTTTATACATCTATTTTCCACCACTAGCACGCAATTAAATCCAAGTATTGTGAGTTTGATTTGAGTATAACTATTTTATTAGTCTTCCCCTGAGGTTTAATCACTAAATCATTTATCAATAAGTAGTAGGACCATAAATAAAAACTACTATATCATACTTATATACTAGACTATACTGACAATCCCCCTCTTTATGTTTTCTGTTTCTTCCATCCTCACTTTTATTTTAATCTTATTCAATTTTTTATCCAATTAAATTATCAACTTCAATTTTCTGGAATAGAGATTCTTATAATTATTCATAATATTACGTCATAATTTTTGATATCAAATAATTTTATCTTAATATTCATTAATCAATATGTCTAGTATTCAAATACCTACACCTCCACGTTGTATGTGTATCATGTTCCTCTCTCTTAATTTATGTATTTCACTTATGTTCTATATCTCTTTTTTTCAAAAAGTTGATTTTCCAGAGCCCAAAGGTTTTCCATCCCACACTCTTATTGATACTTGCTTTGAAGATTTTAAGCTTGCACCATGTCTGCCACATGGAATGGCACCTAACCCTCCTGTACTTAGCAATGTGAGGCAGGAAATAAAGAGAGTTAAGTATTGCACATTACTTGAACTGGCTAGAGATAAAACGGAAGAGCTTTTCAAGATCCTTAACAATAATCCTTCTCCTTCATATTTATCTAACCCTTGAAAAAGACTTACTTCAATATGTGAAAAACCTTGAGAAATGTATGTTCTTCACTTTTTTTGTCTCCTTTTAAATTAGGAGATAAGATTAATAATATTTTTTCTTCATATATATTTGTAGCTTACAAGGAGGGTATGATTCCTCCTGATAAAATTATTGTCATTAGGGATGATGATGAGACAGATGAACCATCAGCTTCAACTCATGCTTCAACTTCTAAGGAAAATCTTGAAACACTTGTTATCTGCTCCAAGAAAAAAAATTATCCCAAGGGTCCTCTTTTGTTTGACGTATTAAACCGGCTTCTGCTAATAAATTTTCTGATGTATCAAATAATAAATCTCAAAAAAAAAGCAAAGGCTTTGAGAATGAGTATATTCTTGTTTCCTTTTTTTTATTGTTATTCTTTTATCTTTAAAATTCTATCATATATCTCTTTTATTGCTTACATATTGTACTTTTCATTTTTCTTTTGATATTCTGTACCAGAAACTCACCTACTGTAGATTGTTCCATCCATAAACACTCTCTCCCTGATGAAGATGATAAAAAGAGCAATGAAAATAGCAATGATGAACTGTCAGAATATGAAGCTATGCTTGCTCATTAAAACAAGCAAACTTTAAAATCTTCTTCAAGACATGACAATATGTTTGATAAAGATGATGATTCAAACAGCTCATCACCAAATTCCTTCATTTCTAAGAAGAAATACCCATCACCTCCTAAATCACCTACTTTGAAATCTTTGAAAGCTTCTCTACCAATGAAATCAACTCCAATCAAGATATCAAACAAACCTCTAACTTATTCACCCTCAGTTCTCAAAGACTCTGATTTGCAGGAGAAATTCTGTAAAATTCATAAATTTTATAAAGGCAGAATCGGCACGGCAAAGTTCCTTAGGTCGTGGTTGGAAATTTTTACTCTCCTCAAATTACTCTCTTCTACTTCTTCCCAAGAACCCATGATAAATATTCAAATGTTTACTTTTCATTGGGAAATATCTTGTGGAGAATATTGGCTTTCAAAACTTACTGAGTTATGTAAGCTACCATAATTTTTAGTCTTAACTTTTTTTTTACTTATTTTTTTTCCTTTTGTAGCAAATATTTCTTTAAGATTGATAGCTCACAGCTATGGGTACTAGATAATATTGATTTCAAAAAAATTGAAGATTTATGTAATCCTGATGGTTTAAATACTGAAATTCTTGCCTCAACAAAGAGAATGAATCACCCTGAATCCAAACTTATCCAAACGCTAATGAGATTAATGATCCCAAGTGACCACTGCTGTTATTCATGGGTATCTCTTATATCATCTTCACTTTATCTGACTGCACATGAATTCAGCCAGCTTCCATCACATCAAAAAATTAACTCAGATTGTCCAATTGAAAGTGGTCTTCAGCTTCTAGCTCACCTTTCAAATCTGAAGAGTGCAATTCCTGATGGCTTAGAAGTTGGTCCCACTGCACTTCAAACCCGTGATATATCAATGTCAACTCTTCTTCAAATCAGAAATATTATCATTGATATAATTATGTCAATTATCATTCTTAAATCAAAATATTGTGCTGCAACAATATCAAGTGGAAAGACTAGCAAAGCTCAACAATCATGTCAGAAAAACAAAAATACTCAACTGACTATAATGAGACAGAAACAAAAGGCTGTGCTAAACAAGATAAATTCTGAATACTCCCACCACCAATATCAATCTTTCACATTCTATATAATTGATGGGGTCTGTGGTTTATTTGTGAGCTCTCAAGATCATAGATTGGCTTCAGAATCTGATTGCTTGGAGGTAATATCAGAAATTAAGTTTCTTAATTTACATGTAAAAAAATCTTTTGATAGAAGAAATTATTTGGAAATATTTAAATAACTATATTTTAACATTAATAAAACCTTTTATAGGCAAGTGTGATCCATTTCCTTTAAAATTTGATACCCCAAGTCCTCCAGGAATTGCTAGGGCTATTTCTGCAGATTTTCTTAATCACTGGAGCTCCATTCAGCCAGTATCACCTTTTTTTGCTAAACATAGCCTTTCAATAAATTAATATTCCAACATGTAAATATAAAAAGTTCTGTGTATATGATTTATCTTGTATAATTCAAGTTATTTTCCTTCAAATACGTCAAACATGTGAACATCTTTGAAATTAATTAAGAAGCATTTGACATATTTTTTTCTAAATTAATTGTTTAAAAAAATTATTGTAAGTCAAGCAATAACAAACATTTCAAAATCTACTTATATTATTTCAAATACTTGTATTAAATTCTTTAATATTTTATTTTTTATATAAAAAAATGATAACTGCTCTAGTTCTGTTACTTTATCTTTAATATTAAATAATCATAATTTTTACAAATTTTTTCATTGATTGTAACATTTTTAATCAGAAGTAGAACAACTTAAATAGTTAAATGAGTGTATTTTGATAAAAATATAATTTAATCTATTATTGATTCAAAATTCTTTCATCAACTCTTTATTATTAACTTTTGTATTAATAAGCCTGTTTGACCTAAAATACTATACAGTTAATTTGTTAGCATTAAAAGCATATTTTTAAGGCTAATATATTTCAAATTCTTTATTATAGTTTTTTTATTCTAGAACCTTTGCTACCAATTTATTAAAAATGAAATTTAAAGATATCACAACTTATATATTTCCTCAAAAGTAAATCAAATTTTATTATAATATTATATATAAAAAATATTCTTTTTAACAAATAAAAAAAATAGATAATACTATAATCATCACAACTGAAAATTTTACAGCTACTCCCAGTATTTATCATGTTTAATTTTGCATTAAGTTGTGTATATATGATATAAATTTTTAATATTTAAATATCTAAATTTTCTAGATTTGTCTTAACATTAGATAAATAATACTTTGCTGATTCTATTTCTTCCTCTATTAAGTCATCTCTTTTCAAAAAATCTCTCAAAGCACTAATCCTATATTCAAATCTATGTTTTCCTTCTTTAATTTCCAAGTATTCTTAAATATCAATATTTAAAAAATTAAGCTTTTCTATAGCATGAAAAAGTCTAGTGCTGATTTGAATGGAAGAACCTATCCTTGTGAAACCAGGAATTTCGTGACATATTGAGGTAAAATGCCTCAGTTTATTGGCAGGCCATAATGTCACTGTTATTCCATTAGTTGCTTCAAAGTTGATTTTACTTCTAATTTTGGGAAAAATAAGTTCTCCACCTGTTTATTGTGGTTGGGTCTTATTGTACTTCATATGAATGGTTTTGTTTTCTGTATCTTTAGGAAAAAATATTGCTAAAGTATACTCACTTGCATCCTTATAAATATGAACCTCATTTGAGAACCCATTACCATTTGCTCCAGATGTCCAAGTTAAATTACTATCAAACTGTACACCCTCTTCTTAACTAAAAACCCTATGAAAATCCAGGAATACCAAGTTTTTCACAAATATCAGTTGCCTTGTTGTACTTTACATTTGATATTTTTTTAAAAAAATATTCAAAGTACATTGAAATACTCTTCATTTGTTTTTTATATTCATCTGTGTGTACAATATCATCAGTTTATTCATCTGCAAGGAAAAGCATTCAAAAATTCAGTATTTAAATTAAAAAAAGTGATACTTACAAATATATAAAGATTTCTTCCTATCTAAAATAAAGCCACCACCAAAACTTTTTCCAAAACCACCAGCTCCTCAATGATAACCATTATTTTTAATTTCATGTTTGCAGTAAGAAAGATCCTTAATGAATTGCACCGTAGCTTCTAACATATCTAGTTCTTTGAGCTCATGAATTTCAAAAGTCTGCACCATAACATTAGGTATTAAGACACCTTTTGGTTTAAAAATACTACAACCAGGAAAAAAATTGTAATAATTATTGCAATATGTCTTATTATTTGCATAAGATTGTGCATAGAAATGTGCCTTCTTCCTGTTTGTATCCATTCCAAGCGAATTTACAAGTTTCATTCTGGTAGCAATGTCTTTCACCCACCTATTGTTAGAGTTCTTCCCTGGACTTTTTTTTTCAAATTGTTACTCATTGATGGCTCGAACCTAAGAGAATTCAATTTTGATTTAAAATAGAAAAAAATTAAAAATTAGAAAATAGTAACAGAATTTCAATTATCAGTCAATGATACCTTTAACTTTATCATATCTTCAATATTAGAAATATAAAATTAGCATGTCTACATATTAGTAAATTTATATACTTTTTCTTTATTTCAAATATTAAGAAAGTGTTTCAAAGGTATACTTTATTAAATTATACATATAAAGAGTATATCTTTATCCTGTATGTGTTCAGCAAGTAGGAGATTTGTCTCTACACTTAATATTAATAATATAATGAAAGTATAACTCCAATACACTAGTAATATTAAAAAATTTACAAAATTATCTTATCCACACATGTAAAATGAAAAATCTTGCTCTGAACAATATATTGACTTAGAAAGTTATAATTCAATAAATTATTAATTTTTAAATTGTAGCATTGTCCTGTATGCTTTCAGCAAGTACAAAACTTTGAAACAACTCAAAAATGAATAAATTTAAGGTAAAGTAAAAACAATCTAATTATTAGGAAGTATCAATGTTAAGGGATTCACATTTAGTTATCAGGATTTGTTTTTCAAGATCAGACATTATTGATTGCGGAAGATTCTTATCCACTAGCCCGGGGGCAAGTGGATAAGGAATCCAGGATAATGCATTATCCCGCCTCTTATACCCCGATTTCCATTCCTAATTCCTGATCCCAAACTCATCTCATCCATGATTGCTTTTCAAGAAAGTCACATGACTCATAATTGCTGATGCCATCCTTAAGTCTTTCCTCACTCTATGCTACTTAATTTTGATGGAGAACACTTAAGTTTTTTTTCTATCTACACACCCCAACTGCAACTTTAGCGGTGAATTCCCACTTCCATCATCACATAACCCTTCCACTGGCAACAATGAAACACCTCTTTACTAGGAAGCTACTTCACTCAACAATTAATGCTATTACTTTTCTTTTAGTTTTTTACTATAAATCTGACTCTGATTTGGAAGATGCTTTAGCTTATATGTGTTTTCTTTCCAAAAAGTGTTACATCATCACCAGGGGGCCAAATCTTTATCATGATCCCCGATATAATCTGGCCTCCATTCTCAACATTCCTCATTTAAACTTCACCCAACTTTTTAGAACTTCTCCTGATTCTTTCTTCAAACTTTATCAACTCATCTCCAATCATGCTATCTTTCATCTCAATTCCCATAACAAACAGTGTAATATTTCCATCCAACTTGCTGTTGCACTATTTTGCTTTGGCTCAAATGGAAATGGTGCTGCTGTAAGACGTTTGAATAATCTCTTTGACATAGGATATGGTACTGTGATATTATACACCAAGAGATGTATGATTGCTATCCTTTCCCTCAAGTCTCAAACACTTGCTTGGCCAACTCCAGAACAGCGACTTGAATCCTCTCAAGTAATTCAAGCTGAAGGTTTCCCTGGCTGTGTAGGATTTGTTGATGGCACAACTATACCTTTGAGTCAAAAGCCTGCTCATGATGGCAACCATTATTTTGATTGCAAAAAAAGGTTTCTTAAAAATCTTCTCCAATTTCTCATCCTTCATGAAGTAACTTTTTATCTTCTTTCTAGATACTCTATTGCCATAAAACTTGTATGTGATGTCAATAAAAAATTTATTGTTTTTCATAGTTGATGCCCTGGCTTATGTCATGACTCTTCTGTCTTCCAAAGAATGAGGATTTTTCAAACCCCTGACTCATACTTTGACAAATCTCAGTATCTCCTTGCAGATTCAGCATATGCAAGTGGAAAGTACATTATACCTGCTTTCTGTGGCGCAAGTTTAAAAAGTGACCCCAAAACTGCCTTTAATTATCACCTTGCCCAATTAAGAGTACGAATTGAACATGCTATAGGTATCTTAAAGGGATGATTTTCTAGTCTTCAGGAGCTCAGAATCCAATTTCAAAAAAAATTGGAGATCAAAACTGCAAATCATTGGATCATGACTTTCATTATACTCCACAATATCCTAGCTAATTTAAATGATGAGTGGAATGATCTTTATGAAGAAGAGGATCTCGAACCAGCACCGGCTCTCCCCTCCCTTGAATCACAAAACATTCATTCAACCGGCATACGCTCTGTCATTATGCCTATTACTCTCCAACATTTCTCTTCACCACCCTTTAAAATTATTTTTTTGTACTCTCCAAATATCCTTTGTGTACTTTTTTCACTTGGTTTAGTATTTTGGTTTGTTGCATATTCATTTTTTTTTGGAATTTACAGTGAACATCTTTTTTTTGGATGGCTCATTGGTTTTCTAACACCAGCTCAACATGAAATCGCATTTTTTCTGAAATTACATATTTTGTCAGTGATTTTTTTTTTCATTCATCACTCATATCCTTTTTATCCTCTCCTCAAACATCACTCAAATATTTTCGTTACTTTTATTTTCTCAACTCATCTCACCAGGTAAGTCTTTTTTCTTCTTTTTTCTTGTTTTTTATTTGCTAATCATGAATTTTTTTACTTTTCTTTTTTTTGTTTTTTTTTGTAGTTTTTTTGTTTTTTTTTTTTTTTTTGTAAGTCCTTTTTTTTATTTTCAAGGTTAGAAAAAAAAATTTTTTCTCTTTTTTCTTTTTTTTTCTTTTTTTTCTCTCCTTCACACTCTTTAACTGCCTTATTTCACCCCTTTTCCTCTCTCTTTACCTGCCTCAAGTCACTCCTTCTCCCCTCTCTTTAACTTCCTCAAATCCCCCTTATTTCACCCTCTTTACCTGTCCCAAATCTTTCTTTTCCCCCCTCTTTAGGTGCCTCATGACCCCCCTTCCCCTCTCTTTAGGTGCTGTCACACGCCACGTGACACTCGAGGCAAAATCAGCTCATTAAATCAATAATATCAAGTCCTAAATCTATACTCCAAGCGCAGAATGCAATCCTCCATAGCAACTGTGATTTTCCTTTGTGTACTTACTATTTAACTGCAATATCCTAAACTCTAAATCTAAATTAGTCAATCTCCCAATAGGGTGCCTTAGTCCTTTTCAATAAGCGACGCACAGCGCTAGGTTCAACGAAATAGTACAGTAGTAGTTTTCATTAAAGTTTTGTTAATTAATTAAAAAGGGGTAAATTGAGCATGGACGGATATTTAGCGAAGAGGGTCTAAGTGTATGTTAGTAATGATCAATGGAATGGGAATGGTGCGATGGAAGGGAGGTCAATGCGAGGAGGAACAAAGTATATAAAAGGGGTTGGGTATTTGGTTCGATATTCCTTAGAATTAAATTATAAAATCGTATTTACATTAATAGTGGTAAATCTTTAAAGTTAAAATCATTGTTATTGTATCTTTCTTTTATTTTCTCAATATTCATTTCTAAATCCTAAATCTTTGATTATTGAGTTTCCAACCCTTCGTGAGATTTTAAGAATTACTATTACCATTGAAACTAGTCTATAATTCTTCTCGAACGAGCCTCAAACCTGTAGCAATTACTTCGAGTGACCTTTGAATCATTTCCTCGAATCATTCCTCTGTGCTTCAAAGAAGTTTCTAAATCCCTCATCTCACTTTCAGGAACATCCTCGACCTTGTGCGTAGGTCGTCCGGTGACAGTATAATTTAATTCTCCGTAGTTCTCATTCTTTGCACTACTACGTCCTTTTAGGTGTTTCTAAAATTTTAAATGGCACCTGTTCAACACACTCCTCCTACGGGCGCTACTACTAGAGCTTGCGCTAGAGGCAGGCCAACAGCCACAAGGTCTGTTTCTCGCACTCACTCTCTGGAACCACTCGACCTTAGGGAACGACAACATTCAGTTCAATCTGTAGAAGATATCCCACAAGATTTTGAGGATTCTAGTGACGAAGAAGAAGGAGAGGATACAATGCACGAGGCACCATCCGCCCCTGCCAATCACCCTTCTGGCCAATCCTCAGAACCTGGACCATCTAACTCTCTGGAAGATTTCATGAGACTTTTCATGAAAACCCTTTCAAATCCAACGTCTTCAGAGGGATCTAAGTTCAAAACTCCTTCTATGAAATCTCCTGACAAATTCGACGGAGATCACCCCGACAGATTGCGACCCTTCTTGCAAACCTGCAAGCTACTGTTCCATAATGACCCTCGAACCTTTAACAGCGACCGATCGAAGGTTGTTTACGCTTCTTCATTCCTAGCCGGGAAAGCAGCAAGATGGTTCGAACCTTATCTACTCATGCTTTCTTTGACAGAAACCCACTTATTTATCAATAATTAAGAAAAGTTTGAAGACCAACTTTTTACGTTGTTTGGGGACCCTAATGAAACGGAAAACGCGGAAATTGAACTTGATTTTCTTCGCATGAGTGATAATGGTAAAGCCTCTGATTATATCTCGAACTTCAGAGCACTTCAAACTTGAGTAGGTTGGAATGATGCTTCCCTTAAATATCATTTCAAGAAAGGACTTCCTTCAAGGATTCTAGATCAATTAAATCTTCACGGTCAGAAGATGACTACTTTAACGGATTTAATGGATCGAACCCTTGAACTTGACGGCGTTTATCAAGGACAACTTCAAAATCGTCGATATGCCAACAAATCTCAAGGCCTAAATTTTAAATCAGGACCTTCTTCACACCCACGACCAAATCAATCCTCCTCGACTCAATTCAAACCCAATAAGGGAAAGGATAAACCTCGACCAAAAGGCTCAACCCCAGGCGATATCAGCAAAGTACTGGATCCGAAAGGGGAACTTAAAGAAGCTGAGAGGAAGAGACGAGCAGATAATGGGTTATGTATGTATTGTGGGGGTAAGCACAAGTTGGAAGACTGTGTAAAGTTGAAGGAAAGAGAAGGTACTAGTTCAAAGTCAAAAAACTAGTAGATAGCTTACTTGTGTGCAAAAAAAACTATCTTATCTCTCCCAGTTCACAGAACCTCCATGTCTTAAGGACTGGAGTTGCCTTAAACCGCTTGAGATTCATTCTTTTTAAGGAGGATATCCCCTTCAGTTGTCTTATAGACTCTGGAGCTTCAATTTCTTTTGTTAGTTTATCTTTTGCCGAGAAGCTTCAACTAACATTTATAGATATCAATCAAACTCCAATCTATTTGGTTGAATCAGAGGAACCCAAATATTGGGTAAGTAAGAAAGTTTTATGGGTTTTCAACTTTCCGAACTTTCCCCCCTTTGAGTGGGAATTATCAGTCTTGGACGCCCCAAGGATGGACGATACCATTCTTGGCCATGACTTTTTAACGCATTGGAATCCCGAAATTGATTGGACTAGGGGATTGATCACCCCACGATCTAAGTATATTTCTGATTCTTCAATGCAGGTCAATAGGGAGTTAAACAACCCGCCTGACAATGTCCTGCTAGAGGACAAGTCTCTGCCAGATGACTTACAAGCATCTGATCCTTCTCTAAATGAGCAATTGGCTAACCCTTCTAGCTCGATGACTTCACTCGAAGAGGATTTAAATTTCCCCGAAGTAATCGAATTCTGCTCTCTCAATACAGGTATCCCCTCGACAGATTCTCTCGAAGATGAAGAGGACGACCAAATCAACGTTGAAGCCATTAAATTAACTCTACCAGAGATCTACCACGATTTTCTTGATGTTTTCTCAATCCCCAAGGCCGATAAGTTACCACCTCATTGACCCTACAACCATCAAATAGAGTTAATAGGCCCAGTACCTCCGGAAGGTCCTGTCTATTCTTTATCGAAGGACAAATCTCAAGTTCTTCAAGACTACATTGCAGAGAATGTAGCCAAAGGTTTCATCAGATCCAGTAAATCTCCAACCGGCTCCCCTGTCCTCTTTGTAAAAATGAAGGACGGTAGTCTTAGGTTGTGTGTTGACTATAGAAAGCTCAACACAGTCACAAAGAAGAATGCATATCATGTTCCTCCTATGTCATTACTTCTTACCCTTTTCAATGGTGCTAATTTCTTTTCTAAAATTGATCTTAGAGGCGCTTACAATCTTATTTGCATTGCAGAAGGTCATGAACCACTGACAGCAATGCGCACTAGATTTGGTAGTTTTGAATATTTAGTTATGCCTTTTGGATTATGTAACGCACCTTCAAGTTTTCAAACTTTTGTTAATGATATCTTTTAAGATGTTGTTGAACAATTTGTAGTCGTCTATTTAGATGATATTTTAATATTCTTGAAAACACTAGATGAACATATTCATCATGTTCGACAGGTCCTAAATTGTCTTCGAGATCATGGTCTCTACGCCAAGCATAATAAATGCGAATTCCACCTCAAATCAATTGATTTTTTGGGTTTTACGTTGTCCACTGACGGTTTAGTCATGGATGAAAAAAAGTCCAGAAAATCCTGGAATGGCCTGAGCCCAAAAACATTAAATCACTCCAAGGATTTTTGGGTTTTGCAAACTTCTATAGAAGATTTATTAAAGATTACTCTAAAAACTATTTCCAATCTTACTTCTCTTCTTAGAAAAGACATTCCTTTTGTTTTCACTTCTACAGCACAAAAGGAATTCGAAGCACTAAAAACGGCGTTCACCACAGCCCCAATTCTTTGACATTTTGATCCTTCTGCCTCGACAATAGTTGAGAGGGATGCGAGCGATTATGCTATTGCAGGGGTCATCTCCCAATTAAATCCTGAAACAAATTTGTTTCATCCTGTTGCTTTTGAGTCACCCAAACTCATAGCCGCAGAATTAAATTATGAAATTCATGACAAAGAGCTTTTAGCCATTATCCATTGTCTTAAAAAATGGCGTTCTTTTCCTCTCAGCCTAGATAGTCCTTTTCAAATCTTAACAGATCATAATGCTTTGAAATACTTCATGTCTTCTAAAGTGTTAACCAGGCGTCAAGCCAGGTGGGCTGAATTTTTGTCTGAATTTTCTTTCTCTATTTCCTATCGCCCAGGAAAAAACTGCATTGTCCCAGATATCTTGTCACGTCAGGACAACGTTTACCCACAGCAGGGGGACGCATTTGCTGACAAGAACCCAGCAAATGTGCAATCAATCTTCAACAAATCAATGTTAACGACTCATCAACTTAATTCGATGACAATTCAATCTTTTCCAAATCCACTATCCAACATCCTCGAAGCTCAGTCGAAGGACAAATATTGTTTAGGGTTAAAAGACAAAATACTCTCGAAGCAAGGGGCCAAAAGATTTAGTATTGAATAAGGTCTATTAGTCTTCGAAGGTAGAGTAGTCATACCCAACAACAATGAGATAAAATTATGGATTTTCAACAGTCGACATGATTCTCCATTAGCTGGTCATTTTGGGGTTGATAAAACCTACCAGTTAATAGTGAGGGATTTCTTCTGGCCAGGTATGACCAGGGAAATCAAGGCCTATATAAAAGCTTGTTACGAATGTAATAGGAATAAGGCTCCCCATCACCGGAAGAATGGGTTGCTTCAACCACTTCCTATTCCCTCTAAACCTTGGGAATCTTTATCGATGGATTTCATTTCTCAACTTCCTATTTCTAATGATTTTGATGCTATATTAGTAATAGTAGATAGATTTTCAAAAATGTCAATTTTTATTAAAACCACTACTACTGCTACAGCAGAAGATTTGTCAAAATTGTTTCTAGAATATGTATTTTCTAAACATGGCTTACCGAATGATATTATTTCAGATAGAGGCTCATTGTTTGTATCCACATTCTGGACCCAACTGTGTCAACAACTCAATATCACGAGGAATCTCTCCATGGCCTATCAACCTGAAACCAATGGTCAAACAGAAAGAGTTAACCAAATCCTTGAACAATATCTTCGAATGTATGTCAGTTACCAACAAGACGATTGGACCACATGGTTACCATTGGCCGAATTTGCTTATAATAACTCGACTCATTCTTTGACACGACAATCTCCCTTCAAAACCATTTATGGACAACATCCTCGATTCAACTCAATCCATGTAGGAACTAGTCATCCTGCAGAACATTATCTTCGAACTATATCACGACTCCAAGAAGAACTTAAAACAAATTTGGAATCAGCGATTTGAAGATACAAGGAACAGGCCGACAAACATCGACAATCTGCTCCTTCCTTTAAACCAGGCAACAAAGTATGTCTCGACGCACAAAACATTTGAACAACAAGACCATCAAAGAAACTGGCTGAAAAGCGCTTGGGACCATTCAAAATCGACTCTGAAGTCTCTAAAACTGCATTTTGACTCAAGTTACCTCCTAAATAGCAGGCGATTCACCCTGTTTTTCATGTATCTCTCCTGGAACTGGCTTGAGAAATATACCCGGGCAAGAACCAACTCCCTCCGGAACTGGTCGAAGTAGAAGATTATCTAGAGTGGGAAGTAAGTGGTATCCTTGATTCAAGAATACGCAAGGGGAAACTTCAATACCTCTTGGAATGGGAAGGCTTCCTCAATGACTCAGACAAAACATCCTGGGAACCAGCCATCAATGTTTCTAACGCTCCTGAACTCCTAAAATCTTTTCATTTGAAATATCATTTAAAACCAAAACCTTAAAAAATTTCTTTATTTTAAAATTTTCTTTTCTTTTTCTTTCTTTCTTTAAAATCTAAAAACACCTCTTAAATTTCTTAGCCTTGTTTTCTTTTTTCTCTCTTCTTTTTTCTTTCTTCTCCTTCTATAAAATTTCCTCCAAAACCAACTAAAAATAAAATCAAAATTAAAATTAAAATAAAATAAAATAAAAATAAAATAAAATAAATAAATATAAATAATAAAATAAAATAAAATAAAATAAACATAAATAATAAAATAAAATAAAAAACTCTTAAATCTCTCTAAATATTTTCTTTCTTTTCTTTTTCAATTCTTTAAATACATTATTTTCTTAAATTTAAAATTCTCTTCAAAAATTTCTCTTCCAAAAATTTATTCTCTCTTTAAAAAACTTTCTTTCCTTCGTATCATCAAATCTTGTACAACACGACCATTTCCTTGAACGTAACTTCAACCTCTAAATCTCCCTATAATAATTCTTCGAAACAAATAATTCTTCTTTTCAAATTCTCTTAAATTCTAAATTCTGTTTTTTTCTTTTCTTTCTTCTTCCTCTCTTTTCAACTAAAATTTTTTTTTTAAAAAAAAAATATTTTTCTTTCATTAAAACCTCAATTTAACAAACTCATCTCAATCACAAAACCGTTTTTTTTTCTCTCTCTTTTCTTACATAAAAATTTCCTTTTAAAAACATTAAAACTTCCTTCAATTAAACAAAATTTTTTCTTTCTTTAAATTTCTTCTTTCAAATTCTAAATTTTTTTATTTTAAACTTCTTTTTTCTTTTTCTCTCTCTCTCCCAAATCTTATAAAATTAATAACATTCACCTACAATAAAAAAATAAAATAAAATAAAATAAAATAAAACTAAAATACAAATTTTCTTTTTCTACTTCTTTACATCTCCTTTTCATTTCAAATCTTTTCTTTCAATTTCTCTCGAACCAATCTTTTCATTTTCTCCAAAACTACCCTTATCTCCTTCCTGCATTTCTCAAATACCTCCTCCTCTGCTACCGGAACCACCTCTCCCATCTCCAAGAGCTCCTCTTCCACGTCGAAGGAAGCAGAATCGATAATTGTGTCGACCTCCCCACATAATTCTTCTGCAAACCTTACTCGTCGACCTTGACGAGGTTTCTTCGACCACACCTGGTCCAGGGTGTCTTCAGGCTCTTCAACTACTTCCGTGGTTGAAGGGTTTGCCTCAGTTGGTATAATCGGCTCTTCAAGGTTATTCGATGTCTAAAACAAAACTCATCAGTAACTTCATCCTTAAAATAAACAATTAAAACTTACCTCAAAGATGGGGTCAGGCTCTAAAAATAACCTTGGCGCCACTGCGACCTCTACCTCTCTCTCTTCCTCGTCATCCTCGATGACCACCCGTTGTTTCTTGGGTGCCCGCCCTGGAACAGGGACTTCATCTTCATCTTTCTCCACCAACTTGTCGACCTCTTCTTCGACACCTTGCTTTGAACTCGTGGCCTGGGTTACCCAGGTTGAGATCTCATTGTTTAATTCCTTATCATTTTCCCCCACCGATTGTTCATCTTCAATCGAGACATCCCAAATGTCTTCGACCACCTCTTTGGTTTAGGAATTACCCAAAACTTAGTCTTGGTAAATGGCTTTTTGATTTCTGCGTTCTTCGTCAACGCATCGCACGCCACTTGTCGCCAACAGCAAAAATCGCATTTCTGGTGAGGGCCTCGAGTCGCCGTACTTTCGACACAGAAATACTCCATGCTTTCACAAGCCGTGCAAGTTTGTGAAAACTGTCGCGTGATCATTCCCCCATCCGCTCTAGGGTGTGGAGGCGTAGGTGTGGGAGTGGGGCAGTTCATTATAAAAAAGAGTAATTAAGAAGTGAGGAAAAAATTATTAGAAGAAGGGAAACTAGTGTGGGAAGATGGCTCAAGCTCAACGGAGTTCACAATTCTTATACCCGGGCATCTGTCACGCGCCACATGACACTCAAGGCGAAATCAGCTCATTAAATCAATAATATCGAGTCCTAAATCTATACTCGAAGCGCAGAAAGCAATTCTCCATAGCAACTGCGATTTTCCTTTGTGTACTTACTATTTAACTGCGCTAGCATAAACTCTAAATCTAAATTAGTCAATCTCCCAATAGGGTACCTTAGTCCTTTTCAATAAGCAACGCACAGCGATAGGTTCAACGAAACAGTACAGTAGTAGTTTTCATTAAAGTTTTGTTAATTAATTAAAAAGGGGTAAATTGAGCATGGACGGATATTTAGCGAAGAGGGTCTAAGTTTATGTTAGTAATGGTCAATGGAATGGGAATGGTGCGATGGAAGGGAGGTCAATGCGAGGAGGAACAAAGGATATAAAAGGGGTTGGGTATTTGGTTCGATATTCCTTAGAATTAAATTATAAAAGCGTATTTACATTAATAGTGGTAAATCTTTAAAGTTAAAATCATTGTTATTGTATCTTTCTTTTATTTTCTCAATATTCATTTCTAAATCCTAAATCTTTGATTATTGAGTTTCCAACCCTTCGTGAGATTTTAAGAATTACTATTACCATTGAAACTAGTCTATAATTCTTCTCGAACAAACCTCAAACCTGTAGCGATTACTTCGAGTGACCTTCGAACCATTTCCTCGAATCATTCCTTTGTGCTTCGAAGAAGTTTCTAAATCCCTCATCTCACTTTCAGGAACATCCTCGACCTTGTGCGTAGGTCGTCCGGTGACAGGTGCCTCATGACTTCCCTTCCCCTCTCTTTAGGTGCCTTAACACTCCCCCCTTCTCCTCCCTTTAACCGCCTCAAAACCCCTCTTCCCCCCCCTTCCACTCCCCTTGTACCTCCTCTAGCCACTCCTCCTTCTTAAAAAATGATTGCTAGCTATTGTTTGTTAAGTAAACAAATTGTTAGCGATTCGTTTACTAAACAAACAAGGGAGTGGAAGGGGGGGAGGGGACCTAAATGGGGGGGCGTTTGAAGTGGCTAAAGAGGGGGGTTTGGGACACCTAAAGAGGGGTGAAGGGGGGTTTAAGGTAACTAAGGGGAGGGTTTTGGGGGGGTTTCAGGGGGTTCTGAGGGTGGTTTTGAGGCAAAGAGGGAGGGATTTTATAGTGGATTTCAGAGAAATAAAGGGGGGGAAAGGGGAATTTTTATGGGAGTTAAAGAGGCGTTACCTACTTTCTAAAAGAATACTAAAAATTTGTTTTTTGTAATTTTTTTTTTTTTTTTTGGCAGAATTTAAAATTAAAAAAAATTTTACTTTCTGTTAAGGTCTTTCCCTGTAAATTACAAAACAAAAAAGGTTGAGATTTCAATTTTTAATTTTTCTTCCAAATAATTTTACTGAATTTAATTTTTTTTTAATTTATTTGTTTTTATTTTTCTTTTACTGATTTTTATTTTTTATTTTTTATTTTTTTTCAAATTATTTTGTCAGGATTTTCTGTGAAGGTTTTTTATAACAAAACTTCAGGTTTTCTTTTGTATTTTTTTTTGAAATATTTTTTAGTGAAAATTATTATATTTTTTTTGTTTGAAATTTTTTTTTAATTTTTTAAAAGGATTTTGCTTTAAATTTTATTTTAAAAGATATTATTACATGAGTTTTTTGTTAAAAAATATGTGTTGAATTTTTTTTTGACATTTAAATTTTTTTCAGATCAAAAAAATGTCTTCTTCTTCAGATTCACCCCTTACTTCTCTATCATCTTCATCTTTATCCTCTTTATCATCTCTATCATCTTCTTCAAAAT
Source organism: Hemileia vastatrix (assembly GCA_030280995.1). Taxonomy (NCBI): domain Eukaryota; kingdom Fungi; phylum Basidiomycota; class Pucciniomycetes; order Pucciniales; family Zaghouaniaceae; genus Hemileia; species Hemileia vastatrix. The sequence goes on along the minus strand of JASXTE010000003.1, from coordinate 46,969,269 downwards.
TAACTTCAATACAATCACCTTCTAAATCATCAAAAAAAATTAATGATAATCAGTCTCATCAGAATAAAAGATATCTGAAAAAAAAATTCTTCTTCTATATCATCAAAAAATATCAAAGATAATCAGTCTCATCAGAAGAAAAGATATCTGAAAAAAAATATTCATCATCTAAATCATCAAAAAAAATTAAAGATAATCAGTCTCATCAGAAGAACAGATATCTGAAAAAAAAAAATTCTCTGTGAAAGTTTTTTTCATCATATCCCAAACATTTTGTTCATAAAACTAAAGTAGATTAAAAAAATCAGTATCTGTCAGGCTAAGGTCAAGTACAAGGACGTGAACTAGCTTGAATAGTCAGTTGTCTAGAAGATTTTAATGGTCCTATATGAATACTGTAGCTTTAATCCACTAAATTGTAAAATATAATCAAATATAGAGGTCTCAGTAATATAATTCTCACTATTCTTATATATGGCTTACAATCTTTATAGTTGGTAGAAAAATAGATTATATAAATTCAGATACTATTCAAAAGTCTTATAAAAGTACTAATTGATATGTATTGTAATTGGTTTGGTTATATTGATTGAATTGTAATGATAAAGAATGAAGAAATACAACCCAAAAACCTCCTCCTTTTATACACACTGAGTTCCCCAATGATTCCCTTGATGTACTACCCAATACACAGTTAATCACGCCTCTAAACCACTAATAGACATTCCCATCAACATTCCCAGTGACCCATGACATAATTAGAAGAGTAATAACCGCCAAAATCCTGAAATAATAAGGGAAATCCATCAAAATTAAAGAAAAAGACAAAAAGAGAGTATATGCGTATAAAACAATAATATTAAGGACTAAAGGAGACTTTTTAAGGTTAATAATAGCTTAATAATAAGGGGGATTGACTGTAGAAATAATAAGGCTAATCCTGACATTATACTACGTGAAATTCCCATTCAAAAATAACCAAAATTGACTGAGAAACCACCCAAAAACTTAAAAAAGAGCGTGAGATGTGGGGTAACTACATGCAGTTCTTGGCAGGTGCTTGCACGGGTAAATCCTTGACTAAAATTAGGCGAATTTAAGCGTGGTGATGAAATAAAGTGCCAAGAGTGAGGTTATTAATGAAATTAGTGCATATAAACAGGGTCAATGCATTATTAATTAAGCTAGGACACTAAATAAGCGCCTGTCGCCTATTTTAGTGTGTTTCCCCACAGTGGGCGTAGAATGTGGGGTAATTATAGTGTGAAAAAGCTAACTTTGCTAAAAATGAAGCTATTCACACGGGAAAAAAGCAGGCAGTATGTGGCCAGTACACAGAAGCCATTTCTGGCATAAAAAAACACCAAATTTGAAAAGTGTTATTTTTATGCAATTAAATAGCCAAATCAATAGTTCTAAATGAGCCCAATTGATCTGTCAAAGCGCAATTTTGATATTCTCAATTTTATAGCGCATATAGTCAACTTTTAAGTGAAATAAAGCGCATTTCTTGTTTTTTGCATAAAACAATGAATATAACAGCTTTAAGTGTACTTAAAAATTATGCAACCTTATACTTAAGGTTCTTAAGATTACCCTAACATATTCCAACTTAATATTAAGTACATAAGACCTATAAAAGGTGGATATATGCGTGTATATAAGGTGTTATAATGGCATTTTTTGTGTATTATCATAATTTTACTTATGTATACTATTTGTGTACTCTTATTTATTATTCCCATGTATAGTTCATGTGTTTAACATAACTTATAAGTACTTTTTACTCAGTCCTGGAGATATACAGGCTGACACTCGCCCACCCAAAAAAAACAATAAAAAAAATGATAAGTCATACATTTTATTTTATTTAATTTGTAATTTTCAGGTATTCAGAATAAATCTGTAGCATTAAAGATTCAACTTTAAAGAAATAAAACATAATAAAATATTATGAGTACTGGTTTTTTAACCCCTCAGCTGGTTGAACAGAAATTTATTTCTGTTTAAATTTTTTAAGAAGGGTGGATAAATTAGAAATTTCTTTTTCAGGTATCCATTTATCAAATTCATTTGATTTCCCTTTAAATCTTAGTAAATACTCAGTTCCTTTTTCTTTAGTAAGGATTCTTTTCTTGAGTATTTTTTAAATCTCTGCTTTTTCCACAATTTCTTCAGGTTGCTTTTTAGGCCTTCCCCTTCTTTTTGGAAATAAGTCAGGATCATTTGCATGGTAAGGTTTCAATAATGAGATAGGGAAAACTGGATGTTTCCTATCATATGGAGCATATAATATGACTTCCACTGCATTATTCCCAACCATTTTATTTACTACAAAAGGTCCTACAAAGGGATCCTTTAATTTAACATTACCTTGTAAGTTAAAATGTAGTGTTGATATGAGGACTTCATCTCCCTTTTTAAATTCAAATTCTTTATGAGATTTGTCCCACCTTTTCTTTTCATATTCAAATGCTTTTTGGATGCATTCTTCTGCATGCTTTCTACACATTTGTTGCATATGAATAAAGGATTTAGTGCCAGGGTGTATATCCAACCTTGGTAGTTTATTTAAAAGATTTACTGGGGTATTTGGTACATATCCCAGCCATAGTTCAAATGGTTTCCTCTCTGTTACAGAATGAGTTGTGCTGTTATAAGCAAATTCAAGGCCAGGAATTAATGTTACCCAGTCATGTGTGAATTTCTCATTGTCTTTGTATTCTAATCCAAAGGCACAATATCTTCTGATCATGTCTTCTAGAGTTTGTATCATCCTCTCAGCCAGCCCATCAGTTTGTGGATGGTGTGCTGTAGACAATTTTAATTGACAACCTGATACTTCCATCAAAGATGTCCAGAACTCTGAAGTAAATTTAGGATCTCTGTCAGAGATTATGGCTTTGGGGAACCCAGCAGTATTCATCATCTGAGTCCACCATAGTAATGCCAAGTCTTTTGCAGATACCTCTTTATGGGTAGGGATAAACTTACACATTTTTGTTAATCTATCCACTATTACCCAGCAAGAATTGAAACTTTCTTTTCCTGCTAATGGCAAGCCAGTTACAAAATCCATGTTTATAATTTCCCATGGAGCTTTTGGCTGCTCTATTTGTTGTAACAACCCAGCTCTCTTCCCAGTTAATCTTTTAGATTTCTGACAAGAGTCACATGTTTCAATGTATTTTTGTACATCCTCTTTCATGTTTATCCACCAGGCTGTATTTTTAACTCTGGTTAATGTTTTGTTAAAGTCAAAATGACCTGCTAAGATGTCATCATGACAAGTACTCAACATTAACTCTTTCATAGAAGGTGGTATTACTATTACATTGCTTAACTTTTTCCTGTAATATATATATCCATCTTCAATTGATAGTTTACCTTTTTCCAACGCATTTTTATACTTTGGAGGCAAGGTTTTAATTAATGCACTCATGGAGGCATTTGTTGGATCATTAAGAATGGTAGATAGTTTAGACAAATCTTTATCAGATGAATAATTTTCCAATATAGTTTGCATAAACTCTTCTTCTAAATCCACTATATAAATCCCAAATATATGTATAACCTCATTTTCAGGTACATAAGCTGGGTTGTCAGCATCATTTGGCAAAGGACTTCTGGATAATAAATCCACATTTGAATGCAATGTTCCTGCTCTGTGAGTGATTGTCATTCTTCCTCTGTACTCTTGTACAGCTAGTTGCCATCTAAACATGTGCCTATTAGGTGTTTTCATGTTTAGTAATGATTTTACTGCACTGCAATCTGTTATAAGTTCAAACTTCTGGTCTTCCAGATAGTAATGAAGTTTCTCCAAAGCCCACACCACGGCTAAACATTCTAGCTGTGTGGCACCATACCTTAATTCTGTCTTTCTTAAGGTTCTGGATATATAACAGATAACTACTTCAGATAATTTTCCATTTATTATATGTTTTTGCTGTAAAGCAGCACCCAAACCTATGAAACTTGCATCAGTGTACAAGATAAAAGGTAGGGTGAAATCTGGCAGTCCCAATATTGGAGCTGACATTAAACATTCCTTTAATTTGTTAAAGGCGTGCTGTCTTTCATTATTCCAAATGAAAGCTTCATTCTTCCTGATTAATGTTGTTAAAGGGGCTGCAATGGATTGGTAATTTTTAATATATTGTCTATAATATCCACACATACCCAAAAAACTTTGAACCTCTTTTACATTTTTAGGTATCCCAATGTTTTTAATTGCTGCCACTTTATTCTGGTCAACACAAATTTGTAATCCAGATACAACATGTCCAAGTACTTTCAAGGATTGAAATCCAAACTTACATTTCTTTAATGCAATAGTCATATTAATTTCATCCATTTTTTGAAAGACTCTTTTCAGGTGATTTAAATGCTCATCATATGTTTTTGAAAACACTATGATGTCATCAATATAGACCAATAGCCATCCTTCAACCATTTCCTGATGAAAAACACTATCCATCAATTTTTGGAAGACTGAAGGGGCATTCTTTGGGCCAAATGGCATTCTCACATACTTATATATACCCATATGTGTGGTTATTAATAAGTAATTTTGAGAATCTCTTTCCACAGGAATCTGGTGGTAACCCTTGTTCCCATCCAGACAGGAAATATATTTTGCTCCTTGTAAGGTAGCATGGATAGAAGCTATCCTTGGTAGAGGGTAAATATCATCTATTGTATATGTATTCAGAGCTCTATAATCACCGCATAATCTTGCCTTATCTTTTTCATAAGAGATTAATACTGGTGAAATGACACAATACTTAGGTGTTGTGTCCACTTTTTCAACAATACCCATTTTCAACAACAATTTTATATTGTCTTCAATATCTTTCCTTTTTGCAGGAGATGCTGGGTAAGGTTTCTTTTTTAAACTGCCAGGAATATTATCCAAATCACAGTTTAAAGAGATTTTCATCTCATGGTCTTTGACCAATCCTAGTTCATTTGAGCCATGAGCAAATGCCATAGGATATGATTTAATCAATCTCAAAATATCTTCTTGTTCAATATTTGAGAGTTGAGGACTGAAAGAGGCCTTTTGGATTTCATTTTCCAATTCACCCACTTCATTGGTGGTTCTTCCACCTTGCAGTTGTTCTTCTCTAGGAGAAATGGCATATACTGAATTTTCAGAACATATTTTGAATTTCCTTTTACCATTCACCCCTATGGTGAAACAACTGTTTGCAGGATCTAGTTTAATGCCAAATTTTGTCAATAAATCATTGCCAATAATAAACCAATCACTACAATTATTATTATCCATTACTACAAATTCACAAACTGCTCTAACATATCCATTATTATATTTAAAGAATACAGCAGTTTTGTATTTGCCAATTGGATTTAATACTGAACCAAAACCCCTCCAGTTCTTTGTCTGAACAGGTTCTAGTTTTTCCTGGTACTTACTATCAAGTTTCATTAATGCATTAAGTGAAACTACACTACCTGCAGCCCCAGTGTCAAGAATGGCATTCATTTCTTTTCCACATATGATAATAGGTGCTCTGATAGGTGTTATTTTGTAAGTATCATGAGATACATCTTTAATTATTTCAGCTTCCTCTATGGAAGCTAAAGATGTGTCTGTATGAGCTATAGCATCATTCAGGAACATTATGATAATGTTCTAATACAAATATCTCATTTTCATCATCACTGTAAGATATGTTACTCTTGAAATCCTCACTGGATTCCACATTCTCATCTTCATGATTACTAGGTTCAGAATTCTGTGAGGTTTCAATAACATTTATTCTTTTCTTACACGTGTGACCTTTAACCCAAGGTTCATTACATTTGTAACAAGTGTTATTTTCTTGTCTCTTAGGGACAAGGGGAGCTGAAGGTTTTTTCTTTTCCACTGGTAACTTACTTGTAGTAGGTTTTACCACTTCAACACTTTGTCTGTAATTACTATACTTGGTTTCATATTTGTGGTTTAATAATATCTCATTGCATATATTAATGAATCCAGAGGTGTCTCTGACAGTTTCAGTTCTAGCTACAATAATGTCTCTAACTGATATAGGCAACTTGTATATTATTTTTTCTTTCCACTCTTCATAATCCATTTTTGGATCCATAGCTTTCATGATTTTTATTAAATTCATTAAGAAGACCATGGGTTTATCTCCAGCATTTGGATTATATCTGGCCCTTTCATACAGTCTTTGTTGAGTGATTCTAAATTTTGGGCCACCAAATTGCCTTTCAATTAGTGCCTTCCATTCATTCCAGGAGTAATTAATTCCCTCACTCAATACAGATTCAAACCATAATAAGGCCACATCTGTAAATAAAGATATTAACTTTGAAGTAATTTCTTCATCAGGTAATTTGTATGAAAATTTTAGGTTATCAATTCTTTGTATGAATTGTTGCCAATCAGATTTTGAATCCCCGTCAAAAGAAGGGTACTGATCTAACTTAGGCCAGTTCTTTTGGCTAGTTTTTGCTTCCCTAACCTGAGGAATATTGAGTAATTCACTTACTTTAGAAAGATGATCATTTATTTCATCTTTTACTGATTTTATATTCTCAGAGCCCATGACACTATGTTCATGTTCCATCATTGGTTTATCCTCAGAGTGTTTCATAAAAACTGGTACTCTTTCTACATAAGAGGTATTATCCTTTATTGTTTCAGTATTTTTCAAAATGTTAGCTACTTCAATTTCTACTCTTTTTAACCTATCTTTTATTACAGGTACTTGAGTCAAAGTATCATTTACATTTGAAAAAGACAATTTTACACGTCCCTCTATGGTAGCCATAATATTCTGAGAGTGTTCTAATTTACTTTCTAAATTTCTAATCTCAGATTTTAATCTTTTATTCTCATTGATTAATTCATTATTTGAATTTTCAATAATTTTTAATTTATTGGCTGTGGTACTCAATGATTGTGTTAGTTGTAATAATACATTTTCTGTATTAATGTTTGACTCTTTTGAGAACTCTTCCAATTTTTCAATTCTCAATAATAATTTACTTATTATTTTTGATTCCATTGGATTCTCTTTTAAAAAGTATTCTATTTTTTCCGTGTCCAATTCAGAAGACTCATTATCAGGGTCAAGATTTAATTCATTTGATTCCATTTTTATATTAATAGTATTTTCCTGGTGGTCAATAAAACTATTTACATTGTCCTCATGTAAAGACAAGTTTAACATATTCTGTTCAAATGAATAATCCTTTAAATCCTTATCAATAATATCCAATATTTCCTTATCAATCTCATTACCTATAAGTAATTTATTTTCAGGTTGATATAATTGATCATAAGAAGTTGGATGACTTACCAAGGTCTTATCCCACTTCCCCTGCCTCTCCTTGCCTTTCCCCTGTAAGGGTGACTGCTGGAGCTCTGCTGTTGAGGATTGTTGTAGTTTTGGGCGTACCAATCCCATTTCCATTTGCTTACTGTAATTTTTTGGTCCTCCTCTTGGGCTGGAGGTGTTGCTATGGGATTGTTGGGTGCCACTGTTGGTGGTTGAGTCTTTATGTCCACTAGAGCTTGGTTGACCTCTATGAAACCTTGAGCTGCTCTCTTTTCCAGATTGTTGATCTGGTCTACTATATTGTTGACTCTTATTGTCAAGGTGTTCAGTAGGGTGGATAGGGAGTGAACTTGTTCTTGTAAAGTATTTTTTGTTTTCTTTATTGAAACCTGCTTTAAAAGCTTTTCCCTTTCCTCCAGAGACATTGACGGAGTGTTGTTGATTATGGGAGAGTCCTGGCCCTCCATTTGAATGTCCTGTAACAGGTCTTTCAGCTCTAGGTCTTAAGTTATAAGGTTTTACCTTATTACTTACAATGTCATTGTTGTCACACATTTTTACGTGGAATTTAAAGAATTGAAAGTTTAGATATAAAAACTTCAAGAAGGAGTTTTATCAGTATTTATCAATACCACTGAAGACAATTTTATTGCTTACTTATTGGTATGAAGTGAATATTTAAGTGCCAAAAGTCAAATATGCTTTTATGTGGTCACTTGATTTAACTGGTCTACAATATGTAGCCGTGTTTTTATATTCAAAAGAAAACAACTGTCAGTATGATTCTTTCTAAATATTTAATGAATTTTACAAACCAATAAAAGAAAAGATTAAGAGTCCTGTTAAAAGAAAACAATTAATCAGTTTAATTGGTTTATTATCTGCAAAGATCACAAATTTAATTGGTCTATTGACAGACTCCCACTAAGAACAATTATATGTTAAATTAGTGGTAAAAATTTTATCTGCAAAGATCTCAAATTTAATTGGTCTATTGACAGACCCACTAATAAAAATTATAAGTTAAATTAGTGGTAAAATTGTTGATTCAATATCACAATTTTATAATATAACAGGGCTTCTTTTTTGAAATCACTATATAAGTGACCCCAACCTGTTGTAATTATCCAAATATTTCTATAGGGATATTATTTACGTGCACCTTCTCTTGAAAATTTCACTTACAGGATTATAACAGAATTCTTGAGGAAAGGTCCCCAATTGTCAGGCTAAGGTCAAGTACAAGGACGTGAACTAGCTTGAATAGTCAGTTGTCTAGAAGATTTTAATGGTCCTATATGAATACTGTAGCTTTAATCCACTAAATTGTAAAATATAATCAAATATAGAGGTCTCAGTAATATAATTCTCACTATTCTTATATATGGCTTACAATCTTTATAGTTGGTAGAAAAATAGATTATATAAATTCAGATACTATTCAAAAGTCTTATAAAAGTACTAATTGATATGTATTGTAATTGGTTTGGTTATATTGATTGAATTGTAATGATAAAGAATGAAGAAATACAACCCAAAAACCTCCTCCTTTTATACACACTGAGTTCCCCAATGATTCCCTTGATGTACTACCCAATACACAGTTAATCACGCCTCTAAACCACTAATAGACATTCCCATCAACATTCCCAGTGACCCATGACATAATTAGAAGAGTAATAACCGCCAAAATCCTGAAATAATAAGGGAAATCCATCAAAATTAAAGAAAAAGACAAAAAGAGAGTATATGCGTATAAAACAATAATATTAAGGACTAAAGGAGACTTTTTAAGGTTAATAATAGCTTAATAATAAGGGGGATTGACTGTAGAAATAATAAGGCTAATCCTGACATTATACTACGTGAAATTCCCATTCAAAAATAACCAAAATTGACTGAGAAACCACCCAAAAACTTAAAAAAGAGCGTGAGATGTGGGGTAACTACATGCAGTTCTGGCAGGCGCTTGCACGGGTAAATCCTTGACTAAAATTAGGCGAATTTAAGCGTGGTGATGAAATAAAGTGCCAAGAGTGAGGTTATTAATGAAATTAGTGCATATAAACAGGGTCAATGCATTATTAATTAAGCTAGGACACTAAATAAGCGCCTGTCGCCTATTTTAGTGTGTTTCCCCACAGTGGGCGTAGAATGTGGGGTAATTATAGTGTGAAAAAGCTAACTTTGCTAAAAATGAAGCTATTCACACGGGAAAAAAGCAGGCAGTATGTGGCCAGTACACAGAAGCCATTTCTGGCATAAAAAAACACCAAATTTGAAAAGTGTTATTTTTATGCAATTAAATAGCCAAATCAATAGTTCTAAATGAGCCCAATTGATCTGTCAAAGCGCAATTTTGATATTCTCAATTTTATAGCGCATATAGTCAACTTTTAAGTGAAATAAAGCGCATTTCTTGTTTTTTGCATAAAACAATGAATATAACAGCTTTAAGTGTACTTAAAAATTATGCAACCTTATACTTAAGGTTCTTAAGATTACCCTAACATATTCCAACTTAATATTAAGTACATAAGACCTATAAAAGGAGGATATATGCGTGTATATAAGGTGTTATAATGGCATTTTTTGTGTATTATCATAATTTTACTTATGTATACTATTTGTGTACTCTTATTTATTATTCCCATGTATAGTTCATGTGTTTAACATAACTTATAAGTACTTTTTACTCAGTCCTGGAGATATACAGGCTGACAGTATCCAAAAAAATTACCAGAAGATATCAAATATCTAATAAAATTTGGAGATGATTGAGTTGTTGCAGTTATCAGTAATACTTATAGGGCTCAATTCATTTTGGAAGTTCATTCATTTGATGGTGTAAAAGATGAAACTTTTAATCAACTATCGGATCTTATCATAACTCTTTATCAAATGGCTTTGGTTTGGCTACCTATAAGGAATATGAATTTGTTTGGTGGTATCATGATTGGATTTGGTTGGAGACCTAGTTTTGTTAAAGGATATTCTCTTGGTATGTCTAATAATTTTTTTTCCATTCTTAATATTATTTCACATATTTCATTTATATAGGCATAGATTCATTGCTCAAGAATATCACTAAAGCTCAAAAAGATGAAGATTTTTGCTTATGGGACACTCTACCTTACTTTAACTCTTTTCTTGCTCTTCAACTCAAAAAGCTCTGTAATAAATCATTTTAAAAAAACCATGAACTTGCAACCAAAGTTGGAATACCGAACTGGTGTGACTTCAAATAAGGAGATATCACCCATGAATATATTTTATTTTATAATGTTATTATCACTCATTCTGGATTCCACAATAGGAATCATATCCATAGGAATGATGCCAATTTTCTTACTTTGGTATATTCTCATATATCAATCCGATAACTAGCCAACTAATACCATTTCCAGCTAAAATAAAAGGACATGGTTTATATTTTCCAGACAACCAGTGCATCATTGATTTTGGTTTGGGAAATGGTATCATCGAAACTATTTGGAATTCTTCTAAGAAAATCATCAAATTACCAAAGCTCCTCCTGGTTTGGAATCCTGTCAAGATTTAAAACATTTTGGTTTCTAATTTCAAATCAGTCATAATTTGACTCAAAGAATCAACAAGGTAAAGAAACAAGGTAAATTTAATCGATTTAAAAAAACTTTATCTAGATCCAAAAAGTATGGGGATTAGAGTTGTCATCAAAAATTTTATATTTTTTCATAAATTTTTAATAAAAATTTTTTATATACCAATTTTCTCAAGTAAAGAGATGAGCCAATGACCTTTGGTTGTATAACAGGTAATCATGATAACATTTGTTTGGTTCATGGGGTTCCTCTAGCCTATAACTGTGGAAAGTCCCAAACTTTTTTTTTCTAGATTTGATCTGCATTTTGGCTTGAGGAATTGTCATAACTTTAAACTAGGGAAATTGATATATATTAGATATTTATTTAATTATTTATGTAATTATATTAAATTTAGATCACTTTCACCCCATACTTCAATAAAATGCAGGGGGGGGGTATTGCCAAATTTCCAAATCTGACATTCAAAATTGAAGACTTGTAAAATTTTTTGTGATACCCACCCCTTGCTTCAATAAGATGTAGGGGGTTATTGCCTAATTTTCAAATTTAACATGTAAAATTTTTGACTTGTAAATATTTTGGTGAGAATTTTTTGTTGATACCCGTCACTTACTTCAATAAAATCCAGGGGGGGTATTTCCAAAATTTCTTATAAGACTTGTGAAATTCTTGACATATAAGAATTTTGGGGATACTGGTAAAATGCAGGGGGTAGTAAAGCCAAAGTTTCATATAAGACTTTCAAGATTCATGACATGAAAGAATTTTGGTGATACCCACCCCTTACTTTATAAAAAATCCAGGGGTGGGTGATTGTCAAATTTTCAAAGGAGACATGAAAATTTTATTTAAAAAAAGAATATTTAACAATAAAATACAAAAATTCAAGTAATGATTGATAGAGTAATGAAATACAGGAAGTTATTGTAAATTTCATGTACAAATAAATATTAACAGTTGAAGTGTGAGAGAAATAAAATAAACTAGTCATCCAACAATTTCTTGAAACGTTCAATTTCCTCAACAGATTAATTAGTTTAACACAGTCTATCAAGAAATCATTCTTTTTGGAATTTTCTTAATGAAAAATATTATATTTTATCTGCTCTAATAGGTTTTGATGTTTGAGTGTTTTCTCCTCTTTTGTTGATTTTTCAATATTTAGAGTTAAATCAAACTTCATCTCCTCCAAATCTTGGTCCGGATCATCCTTCTGTAAAGAGAGCTCATACTTCCTCTCCTCCAAATCTTGGGCCCAATAATCCTTCTGTAAAGAGAGCTTGTACTTCCTCTCTTCCAAATCTTGTAGCCTATCATCCCTCCTTAAAGAGAGCTCATATTTCTTCTTTTCAAAGCCTAGAGTCTCTTTAGTAATTTCTACTTGTTCTAGAGTGATAATAAAAATTAATATAAAGTAGAATAAAAGCAGAGTAAATTAATATGAGGTATGGTATCACTTATCAGCATCACGTTTCTCTAAAAATTGTTCCATAGACAAAAAAGGAGTTTGTGATGAAGTATCACTTTTTTGTCTTCTTTGAGAGTGGAAATTTAGACTACTTGACGCCCACGGTTTCTTGTTCAATATCATATTTTCTTCCTCATCATTCTCGCTACCTTCAGACTCAGTTGATTGAGGATCCTGGGTTTGTTTGTCAGACTTTTAAGAAAAAAGAAAAAGATAAGTAAATAAAAAAATAGAATTGATAAGATAAAAGAAAAAATAAACAGACCTGAGCTAGATTAACCTAGAAAAAATGAAATCAATCTTCAACAAATCAATGTTAACGGCTCATCAATTTAATTCAATGACAATCCAATCTTTTTAAAATCCACTATCCAACATCCTCAAAGCTCAGCTGAAGGACAATTATTGTTTAGGGATAAAAGAAGAATTAATCTCGAAGCAAGGGGCCAAAAGATTTAGTGTTGAATCAGGTCTATTAGTTTTCAAAGGTAGAGTAGTCATACCCGACAATAATGAAATAAAATTATGGATTTTCAATAGTCAACATGATTCTCCATTATCTGGTCATTTTGGGGTTGATAAAACCTACCAGTTAATTGCAAGGGATTTCTTCTGGCCAGGAATGACCATAAAAATCAAGGCCTATATAAGATCTTGTTATGAATGTAATAGGAATAAGGCTCACCGTCACCGGAAGCATGGGTTGCTTCAACCGCTTCCTATTCCCTCTGAACCTTGGGAATCTTTATCAATGGATTTTATTTCTCAACTTCCTCTCTCTAATAATTTTGATGCTATATTAGTAATAGTAGATAGATTTTCAAAGATTTCTATTTTCTTTAAAACCACTACTACTGCTACAGCAGAAGATTTGTCAAAATTTTTTCTAGAATATGTATTTTCCAAACATGGATTACCTAATGATATTGTTTCAGATAGAGGCTCATTGTTTGTATCCACATTCTGGACTCAATTGTGTCGACAACTCAATATCACAAGGAATCTCTCCACAGCCTATCATCCTGAAACCAATGGGCAAACAGAAAGGGTCAACCAAATCCTCAAACAATACCTTTGAATGTATTTTAGTTATCAACAAGACGATTGGACCACATGGTTACCATTGGACAAATTTGCTTATAATAACTTGACTCATTCTTCAACACGACAATCTCCTTTTGAAACAGTTTATGGAAGACATCCTCGATTCAACTCAATCCATGTAGGAACTAGTCATCCTGCTGAACATTATCTTCGAACCATATCATGACTCCAAGAAGAACTTAAATCAAATTTGGAATTAGCGATTTGAAGGTACAAGGAACATGCCGACAAACATCTACAATCTGCTACTTTTTTTAAACCAAGCGACAAAGTATGGCTTGATGCACGAAACATTCGAACAACTCAACCATCAAAGAAACTGGCTGAAAATGCTTGGGACCATTCGAAATTGACTCCAAAGTCTCTAAAACTTCATTTAAACTCAAGCTACCTCCTAAATGGCAGGCTATTCATCCTGTTTTCAATGTATCTCTCCTGGAACTGGCTCGAGAAACATACCCAGGCAGGAACCAAACCACCTCCGGAACCGGTCAAAGTAGAAGACAATCTAAAGTGGGAAGTAAGTCGTATCCTTGATTCAAGAATGCGCAAGGGGAAACTTCAATAACTTGTGGAATGGGAAGGCTTCTTTGATGACTCAGACAAAACATCCTGGGAACCAGCCATCAATGTTTCTAATGCCCCTGAACTCTTAAAATCTTTTCCTCTTAAATATACTTTAAAAACAAAACCTTAGAACTCTCTTTTATTCTTTTTTTTCTTCTTTCCCTTTTTCTTTTTCTTTTTTTAAAATTCTAAAACTCCTTCTCTTCTAAAATCCTTACTCTGTTTTTTCTTTTCTTCTTTCTTCTTCTCAAAAGTTTTTTTTAAACCTTCTATAAATAAATAAATAAATTAAACAAAGAAAATAAAATAAACTAAAAGTGAAATAAATTAAAAGTTAAAAGTTAAAATTAAAATAAAATAAAATAATAAAAAATTAAAATCTTAAAATTCATTAAAAATAAAACCTTAAAAATCAATAAATTACTTTAAATTTTCTTTTCTCTTTTCAACCTTTTCTTCTTTTCCCTTATTTTTTTTCTTTTTCTTTGAACTATCAATTTTTTTTTCACGAACTCAATACAACAATCTTTCTCAAACTTTACTTCAACCTTTAAATCTGTCTTTTAAAATTCTTTGAACAAATTACTTCTTTCTTTCAAATTCTTTTTCAAAAACTATTTTTTCTTATTTCTTTTCAAATGACCAAAATTCCTCAAAACTTCAATAAATAAAATTTCACAAATAACAAATTTTATCTCTCATTAAATTTTCATTTTAAACAAAATCGTTTCAATCAACTATTTCTTTTCTTACTTAAATTTTTCTTTTTCAAACTTAAACTAAAATTCCTTCAGCTAAACATTCTTTTCTTCTTTCAAAAAACAAAATTTTATTTAAATCTTTTCTTTTTTCCTTTTTTCTTTTTTCTTTCTCAAAATCTTATATTAAAATTTCAATTAAAACAACAAAATAAAATTAATAAATAAATACACAAACTGCTTTCTACTTTTTTTCCTTGCCTCTTTCTTTCTTTTCCTTTTCCTTCTATTTCAAATTTTCTCCTGTATTTTCTCTCAAACCAATCTCTTCATTTTTTCCAAAACCACTCTTATTTCCTTCCTGCATTTCTCAAAAACCTCCACCTCTTCTACCAGTACCACTTCCCCAATTTCCATTAATTCTTCGGCCGCTTCAAAGGAGGCAGCATTGACAATCTTATTGACCGCACAGCTTAAATCTTTGATGAATCAAGTTTGTCAACCTTAGAGAGGTTTCTTTGACCATACCTGGTTGAGAGTCTCTTTGTTGTCCTCCCTCGAATCAAAAACTGGTTAATTTGCCTCAACTGGCAGCCATGGTGCAGCTTCCACAATCGGAACTTCCATGATGACATCTGAATTCTAAAAACAAGGTCATCAATAACAAAATTTTTAAAATAAAAGAAGAACGGACTTACTTCAAATAATGGGTCAGCTTCTAAGAATAATTTTGTGGTGACTTCCACTGCCACTTCTTTCTCCTCTTCGTCATCCTTGATGACCATCTGCCGCTTCTTTTTTGTCTGTCTCGAGATGGGGACTTCATCCTCATCCTCTTCAACTAATTCATCTACCTCTTCTTTGACCCCTTGTTTCTTACTTGTGGCCTGGGTTACCCAGGTTGCCACGGTATCTTCAACCTCCTCCTCAGTCACTCCCACCAACTGATTTTCCACAATTGATATGTCCCAAATATCTTTTACAATCTCTTTGGTTTTTGCTATTACCCAATATTTGGTTTTTGTAAATCGACGCTCAATATCCGCATTTTTAGACAAGGCATCACACGCCACCCATCTCCAGCAGCAAAACATGTATTTCTGGTGAGGACCTCGTGTCGCCGTGCTTTCAACACAGAAGTATTCCATCGACAAGAAGGCTTTGGGGGCTTGGGAATACTGCTGGGTAATGATTCCACCATCCGCTTTGGGGTGTGAAGGCGTGGGAGTTGGGGTAGGACAATTTGACATAATAAATTATAAAGTAATCAAAGTAAGAAGAGAGAGAAAGTAGTGTGGGAAAGTATGTCTCATGCTCAACGTAGCTTGCATTTTTATACCCGGGCATCTGTCACAAGCCACGTGACACTCAAGGCAAAAGCAGATCAATAAATCAATAATACAGAGGTCTAAATCCATACTCAAAGCCCAGAATGCAATTCTACATAGCAACTGCCACTTTCCTTTGTGTACTCACTATTCAACCGTGCTAGTCTAAACTCTAAATCTAAATTAGTCAATCTCTCAATAGTGTTTCTTAGTCTTTTCCTCAATAAGCGACACAAAGCGCAATAGTCAATGTAATGGTCCGCTAAAGGGTTTATTAAATATCTGTGGGTTATCAAAGGGGTAGTGAGCATGGACAGGATGTTTAGTGGAGGATTAAAGGGTTAACAGATGTTAGTGAGGAGGTTCAAGGTGTAACAGGTGTATTTTTAATGGTATGTGGTGTGCAGAATAATGGATGGGTATTAGTTCAATGCGAGGAGGAGTAAAGGATATAAAAGGGGTTGGATTTTGGTTAGACATTCTTTAGAATTAAATTATAAAACGTATATATAGTAAATAGTGGTAAAGCTCCAGGTTAAATCATTATTACTGTATCTTTCCTTATTTTATCAGTAATCATTTCTAAATCCTAAATCTTTGATTGTTGAGTTTCCAACCCTTTGTGAGATCTTAAGAATATTAATATTACCTTTTAATTATATTAGAATTCTTCTTCAACATATCTCAAAGCAGTAGCTCTTTCTTCGAGTCATCTTCGAATCATTTCCTCAAACATTTCCTCTGTGCCTCAAAGAAGTTTCTAAACTACCCTCCTCATCTCACTTCCAGGAACACCCTTGACCCTGTGGGTAGGTCGTACGGTGACACCATCAAGTTCTGTTGTAAAGAATTCACATAACTTTTTGATGATAACAACACAAATAGGAATTTATAAATATGTAAGGATCCATTTGGACCAAAAAATTCTCCATCAGTATTTCAGAAGTTAATGGATATAACATTCCATAATGAAATGATTGAAGGATGGTAAATGGTATACATTGATGACATCATAGTGTTCTATAAGAAATATGTTGAACACTTAATCCATTTAAAGAAGGTATTTCAGAAGATGGATGAAATAAAAATGACCCTTGCATTGAAAAAATATGAATTTGGGTTTGAGTCTTTAAAAGTGCTTTGTTATATTGTATCTGGCTTACAAATATGTGTAGACAAAAATTAGGAGGCTGCAATAAAGATTATTGGCATTCCTCAAAATGTAAAGGATGTACAATCTTTTCATAGCATGTATGGTTGTTATAGACAATATATAAAAAATTACCAATTAATTCCTGCACCATTTACCACACTGATAAAGAAATCAGAAGCTATTATTTGGAATAATGAAAGACAACAGGCTTATGATAAGTTGAAAGAATGTTTGATGACAGCTCCTATCTTGGGATTACCAGATTTCCAATTGCCTTTTGTATTATATACAGATGCAAGTTTTATTGGTCTAGGTGCTGCTTTGCATCAAAAACAACTTATTGTAGGAAAAATGTCAGAAGTAGTAATTTTCTATATTTCACGTAATCTAAGAAGTAGTGAAATGAAATATGGTGCTACTCA
The DNA here is from genome assembly GCA_030280995.1 of Hemileia vastatrix. NCBI lineage: Eukaryota > Fungi > Basidiomycota > Pucciniomycetes > Pucciniales > Zaghouaniaceae > Hemileia > Hemileia vastatrix. Next base: position 46,951,626 of record JASXTE010000003.1, on the reverse strand, counting down.
ACTTGAATGTTAGGCAGTAGTATGGGCTCTTAAGAAGCTACATTATTACCATGAAGACCAAAAATTTGAGTTAATAACTGACTGTAGTGCAGTTAAGTCACTCTTAAACATAAAAACTCCTAATAGACACATGTCTAGATGGCATTTAGCTGTACAAGAATACAAAGAACAGATGACTTTTACACATGTAGCAGGAACCTTACACTCTAATGTAGATTTGTTATCTAGAGTACCTCTGCCTAATGATGATGATAATCCTGCTTATGTTCCTGAAACAGAGATTATTAACATTTATGGAATTTATATTGTAGATCTTGAGGATGAATTTATGCAATCAATTCTTGATATGTATGCTTCAGATCCTGACTTGAGTAAACTCAGTACAATATTAAATGATCCATCTAATGCTTCAATGAATGTTTTAATAAAAACATTACTAAAAAAGTATAAATAGTCATTAGAAAAAGGAAAATTTTCCATTGAGGATGGTTTTATATATTACAGGAAAAAATTAAGTAATGTAATTGTAATTTCCCCTTCAATGAAGGAGTTAATGTTAAGTATGTGTCATGATGATATATTAGCAGATCATTTTGACTACCATAGAACATTAACCAGAGTAAAAAACACAGCTTGGTGGATTAACATGTCTGAGGATGTTCAAAAATATTTTGAGACATGTGATTCATGTCAAAAATCTAAAAGATTAACAGGCAAAAGAGCTGGTTTATTACAAAAAATTGAGCAACCAAAATCTCCATGGGAAATAATTAACATAGACTTTGTAACAGGTTTGCCAATAGCAGGGCATAAGAGTTATAACTCCTGCTGGGTAATTGTAGATAGATTTACAAAGATGTGTAAATTTATTCCTACCCACAAAGAGGTTTCTGAAAAGGACTTAGATTTTTTATGGTGGACACAAATGTTAAATATAGCAGGTCTCCCAAAAGAAATAGTTTCTGACAGAGATTGTAAATTTACTTCTGAGTTCTGGACATCACTTATGAATGTTTCAGGGTGTCAATTAAAACTTTCTACAGCACACCATCCACAAACTGATGGGGTAGCAGAAAGAATGATACAAACTTTGGAGTATATAATAAGAAGATATTGTGCTTTTGCTCTTAACTTTAAAGACAATGACAAATTCACGCATGATTTGGTAACCCTTATCCCAGGTTTAAAGTTTGCATACAATAGTACAGTACATTCTGTCACTGGAAAAAAGCCATTTGAGTTATGGTTGGGTTATGTACCTAATACCCCTGCTAAAACTCTTAATAGACTACCTAGATTGGATATAAATCCAGGTACTAAATCTTTTCTTCAGATGCAAGAATTATGCAGAAAAAATGCTCAAGAATGTATAAATAAGCTGTTTGAGTATGCGAAAAAAATATGGGATAAAGCCCATAAGGAACAAATGTTCAAAGAGGATGATGAAGTCCTTATTTTTACACTACATTTCAATTTAAATGGTAATGTTAAATTTAAGGATCCATTCATTGGAACATTTGTATTTAAAAAGATGGTTGGTAATAATTCTGTTGAGGTTATTCTATATGCACCATATGATAGATAACATCCAGTATTTCCTATTTCTCTTATAAAACCATACCATTCTAATGATACTGATCTATTTCCAAGAAGATCAGGAAGGCATAAACAGCAACCTGAAGAAATAGTTGAAAAGGCAGAAGTTGAAAAGATACTTAAAAAGAGACACCTTACTAAAGAAAAGGGAGTTGAGTATCTATTAAGGTTTAAAAAAAATCAAGTGATTATGACCAGTGGTATCCAGAAAATGTAATCTCTGATCTTAAAAATCTCTTGAAAAAATTTAAATCAAAATAATACTGTTTATTCAGTATATGTATTATAGAAAATTTAAAAAAATTTCTATTCACTCTTTACTTTTAATTAAAATGTCTTAACTTTTTTTTATTATTTTTTTTGGGTGAGGGAGTGTTAGCCTAGATATCCCTAGGACTGAGTATTTCTTATACTTAAAATAAGATAAGCTTAAGTGCATTAAGCTTATAACTTAAAAATAAGGTTAAAACAATAATATATATGATTATATTACATATGTATATAATTATTACTCTATTATATAAATTATAGTAGTTTAAATAGCTTATCCATAGCCTAATAGTACTTATTAAGGTGTTAAAGGAGTCATAATATACTCATCTTAAGTGATATTAAGTAATTATTGACATACATAAGCTTAGATGTATACATAAATCTCATATTCAGTAAAATATGCAGTATATTATGTATATTTAGGTATATAAGTGGGTTTTAGACTCTTAATAGCCTATAAGCTTTGTTTTTATGCTTATTTTAGGTATATATGGACGTATCCAGAGGACTCACAATACCTACCGAAGCATAAACATCTATTTCAGACGCATACACTCAGTCTGGACAACTTAATCTGCTTCCTTGGATGGATATTCATGGATTTATGGGTTGACAGGTCATTGTTGGGTTAATATGGATTCTTGGAGATGTTATTGGGGGCTTGGAAGTTTAATTTGGTTCCTTTATATGCTTTGGGTTTTATTATATCCTCTTTGGATGAGTTATATTACCTGTTTCTTTATGGTATCCTCTTTTATCTGGATTTTCTATTTATGGTATGGGTCTGTGTTATCATTAATTGTGATGGAGGGTCCTTACTGGAGGTCTGGGTGTTGAATATGCTTGAAGTGGACGCCATGGGGAGGTGATGGGCCCTCACAGTGCTGTAATTACCGGGGATAGCAGTGACATCATCTTGATTGAAGATCTGTGCACTCCAGTGGATTTTGGTATAAGTAAGGGAGGATTTTTACGGTTATTAGACATCACCTACTTAATAAAACTCAAATAAACATTATAAAATAATTATTATCATTTAGAAATATATTATAAAGCCTTTATAAATTGATATTATCTTTAAATAAGCTATAACTATATTATATTCATCTATTTTCCACCACTAGCACACTTTTAAATCCAAGTATTGTGAGTTTTATTTGAGATTAACTATTTTTTTAGTCTTCTTCTGGGGTTTAATCACTAAATCATTTATTAAAAAGTAGTAGGACCATTAATAAATACTATTAAATCATACTAAAATACTAGTTACACTGACAGCACCAGTCCTGATCAATGGAACAAGCATTAATGTTGTTCGAGATTCTTGAGCTGGAGGAAGTGTAGTATCTGAAAAAGCACATGCTTCAGTGTATCAAGACTATAAATAAAAACTCATGCCTATCATTTCTGAAAATTGGAGAGGTTATGGCTATGTTTTGTCCCCCATTGGTAAATACAAAGCCACAGTGTTTTTTAAATATCACCATGGTTTTGTAAGAGCTATTTTAAATTTTTTTGTCATGAAAAATGATAACTAAGGCAGTTGGTTTATTATAGCATATAATATTTTAACCAAGTATGGCATAAATTTAACCAATGTTTCACAATGGGGATGAATGGGAAGAGAAAATTTAATATTTCCTCACCCAAAAAACTATTAAAACCAAAATTGAACTCATGTAATTCTGTGGTTCAACATAAAGGAATATCTACAAAAGAAATGCATAACCTTATGTCTGAAATTGAAAATGCTTCTTTTGGAGAACAACTTCTGGTGATGATAAAGATTCCATCATTAAATTGATAAAATCTTTTCCTATGGCCTTTGCTCATGGGTCACATGAACTAGTATTAGTCAAAGAAGAAATGAAACTTTCATTATCTTTTACATTAACTGACATACCACCTAGTTTAAAGTAGAAGCCTTATCCTGCTTTTCCTGCAAAGAGAAACAATATTGAAGACAATATCTCTACCCTTTTAAAAATGAATATTATTGAAAAGGTAGTTGAAACACCTAAATATTGTGTTATCTCACCTGTCCTAGTTTCTTATGACAAAGATAACGCGAGGTTATGTCGTGATTTTAGAGCATTAAATACTTATACTGTTGATGATATCTATCCTTTACCTAGGATTAGCTCTATAAATTCTATCTTACAAGGTGTTAAATATATCAGCTGTCTGTATGGTAACAAGGGATATCACCAGGTACCTGTTAAGAAGAATTCCCAGAATTTTCTGATGATTCCTACTCATATCAATATTTATAAGTATATTAGGATCCCATTTCGCCCTAAAAATGCTCCTTCAGTTTTTCAAAAAGTTATGTATAACACATTTTATCAAGAGATAGTTTAAGGATGGCTGTTGGTTTATATTTATGATATCATTATATTCTCAAAAGCATTTGAGGACCATCTTAACAACCTGTGTAAAGTGTTTCACAAAATGGATGAAATAAATATGACACTTGCCTTGAAGAGATGTAAATTTGGTAGTCATTCCTTAAAATTGCTGGGTCATGTTGTTTCAGGGTTACAGATATGTGTTGACAAAAATAAAGTGGCAGCCATACAACAGGTGAAGGATCCTACCACAGTTAGAAAGCTCCAGAGTTTTTTGGGAATGTGTGGATACTATAGAAAGTATATTAGAAATTACCAAGTCATTGCTTGACCCCTTACCCAATTGACTAGAAAGGATGTTGCTTTTGTCTGGAATAGTGAAAGACAGAGAGCTTTTGACACTATGAAACAATGTTTGATGTCAGCATCAATTCTTGCTTTACCTGACTTTAATCAACCATTTGTTTTGTACACTGATGCCAGTTTTATTGGTCTTGGTGCTGCCCTAGATCAAAAACAAGTGATGAATGATAAAGTATCAGAAGTAGTAATTTGTTATATTTCAAGAACCTTGAAAAATAGTGAATTGAAATATGGTGCCACTCAGCTTGAATTTTTAGCCGTAGTGTGGGCTCTAGAAAAGCTACATTTCACCTAGATGACCAGAGATTTGAACTTGTCACTGACTGAAGTGCAGTTAAATCCCTTTTAAACTTGAAAACACCTAACAGACATATGTTCAAAAGGAAGTTAGCTGTTCAGAAATTTAGAGGGAGAATGACAATTACTCATAGGGCTGGTATTGTTCACTCAAATGTGGATATGTTATAAAGGTTACCTTTACCAAATGATTACTCTAATCCTGCTTATGATCCTGAGGATGAAATTATTCATATTCATGGGATATATGTGGTTGATATCAAGGAAGAGCTATTATAGCTTATTCTAAATTCATATGATAAAGACATTGACCTAAAAAAGTTATGCACCATATAAAATAATCCAAAGAATGCTTCAATGCAAGCATTAATTAAAACCCTTCCACCAAAGTACCAAAATGCTTTGGAAAAGTAAATTTTTAATTGATGATGGATATATATAATATAGAAGAAAGTCTAGTAATGTTATTGTTATTCCTCCTTCTATGAAAGAGATCATCTTAAAAATTTGTCATGATGACATATTAGCTGGACATTTTGATCTTGAAAAACCAATGATCAGAATTAAAACACTGCTTGGTGGATTAATATTTCTGAAGACACCAAATTATATGTTGAATCTTGTGATTCTTGCCAAAAATTGAAAAGATTGACTGGTAAGAGAGCTGGATTGATGCAACATATTAAACTTCTTGATGCACCATGGCAGATAATAAACATTGATTTTGTAACAGGATTACCCATTGCTTGAAAAGAAAGTTATAACTCTTGTTGGGTTATTGTGGATAGATTCACAAAAATTTGTAAAATTATCCCTACTCACAAGGATGTTTCCACTAAAGAATTAGCTTTCTTATGGTGATCTCATATGTTTAATACTGATGGTTTTCCTAAAGTCATAATCTCTGACAGAGACCCTAAATTTACTTCTGAATTTCAGATGTCTCTTGTGGATGTTTTTGGTTGTGATCTGAAACTTTTTACTGCCCATCACCCTCAGACTGAAGGATTAGTTGAAAGAATGATTCAGACTTTAGAGGACATGATTAGAAGGTATTGTGCCTTTGGTCTTGAGTATAAAGACAATCACAGATTCACTCATGATTGGGTTACCTTACTTCCAGGGTTGGATTTTACTTATAATAGCACTGTTCATTCTGTTACTCAAAGAAAGCCTTTTGAGCTCTGGCTTTGATATGTTCCAAATACTCCTTCCCAAATTCACAATAATAAAATATCTAAATTGGATTTACATCCTGGTGTTAAATCTTTTTTTCAAATGCAAAAACTTTGCAGAAGTCATGCTCAAAAATGTATTGATAAATCCTTTGAATATGAGAAGAAGAGATGGGACAAATCCCATAAAGAATACACTTTTAAAAAGGGTGATGAAGTGTTGACTTCTTCATTCCACTTCAATTTACAAGGTAATAAAAAATTGAAAGACCCATTTGTTGGTCCATTTCTTGTCAGAAAAATGATTGGAGATAATGCAGTTGAAGTTATTTTGTATTCTCCATATGACAGAAAACATCCTGTTTTTCCAATACCTCGTTTGAAACCTTACACATCCAATAATGATTTATTTCCAAAAAGGAGGGGAAAACTAAAGAAAACCCCTAATGAAATCACTGAGACAGCAGAAATTGATAAGATTCTGAATGAAAGAACAGTCACTGCTGAAAAAGGTACAGAATATTTATTGAGATTCAAGAATAAATCATCTGAATATGATTCTTGGATTCCTGGGAAGGAGATATCTAATCTTCCTACTCTACTAAAGAAGTATAAAAAGAAAAAATCATACCATTTTTTTTATTATTTTTTTATAGTGAGGGAGTGTAATCCAGGCTACTACACTTATCCAGTAAAATAATTAATTATCTTACTGAAATGAAGCTACACTTTTTTTTTAATTCTTTTTAATAATTAATTATCTATTATTTACTTATGTATTTATTACAATTAACTAGCTAAGTACAATAAGTAAATTTAGTAATTAATAAAAATTAATAAATTTTCCGTATATATTTACTCCCTAACACCATGCTCAATAATAAAGTTGAAAAGAGAATAAAAATATTATTAAAATATTAAAAATCTAAAAAATTCAAATTTCTTTATTATGAAATTTAAAATTTAGTTAAAATAACATTTCAAATCCAATATTCTATACTAAGTGTGAAAATCTAAGGGAACACAAGATTTATATCAAATAAATATGATACTTATTATTGATGCATCATTTTAGTATATCTTTTTATATACACATACTCTCTTTTCACTAAGTTTTTTTCTCTCACACTCTCATATTGGATGTTGTTAACTCTGTGTGTTATCTCTCATCTTTTGTACTTTTTAAACACATTCTTTTACTTACCATTTTGTATTACACATCTATTAGATACAATACTTATTACTATTTCTTATAAGTTTAGTATATACATTACCGTAATTCTAAATATAAATCATGATAATATTTTAAATCCCTACCACTTATATATTGAGTAAATTAATCAAAAGAAATAAAACTATGTACATTGACTTTAAAAGTCCAATATTCCACTTAAACGCCCCGTTGGACCTCTAATTGAACCTTCTATACCAAAGGATCAATTGACAGTAAGAGTCACCATCAAATGTTGGATACTGGTAAATATTTGGCCAATTATTTTGATTTGAAGTTTTCTCCTTGTTAAAAGCTTGTTTCTGAGTCAGAAGGAGCTGTAACTTCTCCAATTGGGCAGTAATTTCATTGTTAAATCCTTCTGTGGATGATCCAGGTACATCATCAATTTTTGATGAAAGCTCAGTGATATCAACAGGTATTTCTGGAACTAATTTTTCTTTTGAAGAACTAGGAGCAGGTAAAATTGGGGTATCCTTCTCAACAGGTTCTTTAAAAGAAATTTCAGAAAAATTTTGATTATATAACAATGAATTCAATTTCTCCTCAATGGTTGTTAACCTAGTCTTTACTCTTGGAATACTAGATAAATTCTCATTGATGGTTGCAAAACATAATTGATTTTTTTTAAAGATGAATAATGGTTACTCAATCTTTCTAGGTTCAACTTATGTCTCTCTAGCTCCTGGAAACAGATGGACACAGTATCTTTTAATTTAGATAAATCACTCTTGATATTTTGCCATAAAGCAACTTTCTTCTCATGAGTTACTTTGTAATGAAAAAAATCATCAGTAACTCTCTGTAACTCACTCCTCAATGCTTGATAACCCTGTTAAGTTAAAAAACTATTATATTTCTGAGTAAATTGCAAGTTTTTTATTATATGATTTTGTTTAGCAATAAAATCTCTCAAATATTCATCATTAATGTTGGCTACATCTGGATTATTTCTCAATAGTGAAACAGAATAACTTTTCAGATTCTCATAAAGCTCAAGATCAAGTGTCTCATCAATAATAGCCATATCCGTATTTATCATTGAGGTAGCAATTAAAACCAAAGGATTAGATACATTAGAATATTGAGAAATTTTTCTACTATTCTCAGCCTCTACTGGTCTCACAGTCTCATCTCCTCTTTCAGAACTATCTGAAGGAACTGAATCAGTTACAAGAAATGGTACTTGAGATTCAATAGAGGGGCTTATCAAGGCTTGGGCAAGACATGGATGTGGTTTTTCTTTCTCCTTCTTTCTCTTTGGTAGGGATGAAGAGGTGTTGGATTGAACTGTTTTGTTCTTGAAGGACTTTCCTGAGGTACTTGTAGCTGTTGCTGTTGGGACAGATAATCCCACTGGGTGTTCAGCCAATCCCACTTCCACTTTGAGACTTCCACCTTTTCTTGTTGCTGGGGGGCCAGTTTTGGAAGGGCTTTTGGAGGAGGAGGTTTCTTCTTCTCTTGAAGAAATGACTCTATGTTTCTTACCTTGTCTTCTAGACAGGTTATTCTTGACCTCAGCTTGAGGTTTTCTGACCTCAACTCCTTTATGTGAGTGGAGAGATTTTTGATCTGATGATTTAAGGGAATATTTTTTATCTTGAAGCCTTTGGGAAGCTCTTCTGGGAGGTTGATTGAAGGCTTTTTTTCCTGAGTAGTTGTATCCACTAATATTTCCATCTCCATCATTTCTACATCCTGATTGGTCCAGTAAATGATTAATTATAGCCCGTTTTGTAGTCAAAGGAGAGCTTACAGAAGAAGCTTCATCATAATCAATTAAATCTAGCTCCTCATCATGGCCAGCAGAAGCACTTTGATCAGTCATAGTTGTAATTAACCTGAACTGAGATAAAGAAATATTTTATAAGTTATTATTTTTACTTTATTCAAAGAAAAATAAGAGAAAAAAATATATTATATAAGTAATTATCAGGACCTTTTAATCAACTTGAATGATTAAAATATAATTTTTATCAGGACGTTAAATCAACTGAAATAATAATCACAAATTTATTAATTTTAAGGTAATTTTATAACCAGGATTTAAAATAAATAAACAGAAATAATAAAGTAATTTAATAATTAGTAATATTTTGATAATTATCAAGACTAGAAGTCAACTGAAAAATAATTTAACTATCAGTACTTATTGTCAACTGAAATAATTTAATTACCAGGACTTTCTTTTCAACTTAAATAATTCTAATTACCAGGACTTACTGTAAACTGAAGTACTTTTAATTACCATGACTTTATTTTCAACTGAAAAAATTCTAATTACCAGGACTTATTTTAACTGAAATAATTTTAATTACCAGGACATAGTGTCAACTGAAATACTTAGATATAATTTAATTAATTTATAATATTTTTAAATTTAACTGCCAGGACAATTTGTCAACGGAAACAATAGTATAAATTTCTAATTATCAGGACAGAAGTCATCTGAAACAATTTAAAAAAATAATATAATTAATTTAACTTTTATATCACTTCTATGACTGAGATCAATATAGTTCTATCTTTGTCAACTAGGAAAAAATTTATTTTTCCGGACACCTCCCCCTTTAAAATGAGCAAGTTAATGCCACTTTACAGAGTGCTGAGTAAAAAAAGATGTACATGTGCAATAAAATGTGTAAAATGACACACAAATAGTAATCAATAATTACCACAAATATATATGACTATTGTCAATATATTAATCTAATTTTTGGAGTGCGGTTTAATTCCCAGTCACAGTGAAAAAGTAGACGTTTTTTGTCTTTGTCGTATACTTGTCCTATTGGAACCTCATCCTCAATAGTCCCTTGGTTGCCGTTGACTGTTCAGAAAGGGCCTCAATTTTCAAGGGGTCTTTTATGTCTAGAAAAGTTTTAACAGCAGTCCAACGGTGGTAACAGTAGAATTTTTGGATTTGATAGTGTAGAGTACATTTTTATATCTTTTTATTTGTTTTACTCAAATATAAGAGATAAGAAATTTTATTATTATCATAAATTAATGAGATAGTACTACATAAATTTAATTACTAAAAACAATAATAGATAGCAATAAGTATTTAAATGGAATAAATTTTGGTAAATGTAAGTAAGTAATGGATGATCAAAAACAACCAAAAGAGAGACAGAGCAAGGTATTAAAATTCTTAAAGCATTAGTATGAGAGAGAGTAAAAAGAATATTCCAGAAGGAATATTTTCAAATAATTAAGTTGTTCTAAAAAGAAGGCGTCAAAAAAGGTGTATTTACAGAATATGACAGGAATAAACTAATTTATATAATATTTACTGTAAGGGCAATTCTAAATAAGAAATTTGAATTTTTTGTATATATTTATTTTTATTTGAATATTAAATTTTTATTTTAATTTAAAATTTTATTTTAATATAAATATTTATTTCTTTCAACCTGTCATTGAGCATGGTGTTAGAAAATAAAAATAAGAATATAAGGGACATTTTAATATTTAATTTTAATTTTTTATTAACTTTACCATTTTCTAATTAGTTAATTTATTATAGGTAATTTTAATATAAATAAATTATCATTAAAATAATAAGGCATGGTTCATCCAGTAAATAATTAATTATTTTACTGGGTAAATCTAGCAGCCTGGCTGACAATGTCTCTCCTCTTCCAGCCAATTATTCATTTGAAAGTTAAATTTCTTCCAGATCTTCATCCAGAAGATCATAATCAGCTTCCAAGTCTCCTTCTCCTTCTCCATCCTAAAATAACCCTGGTACTCCACCACCAGTATCCAGCCAAACCAAGCCAAGAAAAAATATCAACAAGAAAAACAACAGCCCTGCTGCTCCAACTAGATCCTGGGAATGTCCTCATTTAGTTCATATTCTCAAAACCACTTAGAGGATGACCAAAAAAATACATCCTTCCACCTGGTTGATCCTCAAACTACCTCCATTCAAACCCCTTCAACAATCAAAATTCCGGCTGCTTGCAAATTTTATGAGCTTCCAATCTGTAAGTACCAAATTAAATAATCCAATTTCTTAAACATAAAACAATTAATGATCCAATTCTTTGGTTTAGTTGGCACCCCGCCTCCGGAAGCTACTATTAGGATTGGCCAACCTCTGGAAACCACCTTGACACTGGATTAGGCTGATATGAAGCAACACTTAAGTATGATGTGTTCAAAAATGCTTAATGCCTTTACTCTTCATGGGCCTTTGAATGACTTTGAGAAGAAGCTGAAGAAAAAAATTATTGAAAACCGCTGGAAGATCTCAAGAATAATTAAGCACAACTTCCAACACTCCATCCCAGCCTCTTCTACTTCTACCCAAAAACTACCTTCCAATCCAGATCCTGACCATTACAAACGCTACACTCTATGCAGCCAACTACACCACAAAGAACACAGTTCTTCCTCTGATCCCAAAAAAAAGAAAAATGCCAACATAATCTGGAACAACCACTGTGGTCTTCCAACATTGGCAGAGGCCTTTGTTATGTTGTTTAGTGCTGTTTGTGCATGTCTAATTGTCATCAGTTGAAGAATTGGGTATTTTTCTAGTTTTATTCCATGAATATTAGGACTGCGGGAATGTGGGTACTATCATTGGATAGCCCCGGTTTTTCTCTATATTTCATGCTGGGATAATATTTTTCATATTCTAAGTTTTATGGGGTCATTTCCTCATTCTTCAGTTACATTGATAGCTGTTTAATTTTGTTTTTTGTGTTTTATGGGCTAACCTTAAGTCTTAGGGTCAAGTACTTAGTACCTTTGGATAGGGCTAATTTAGCTCTATATTTCATGTCTCAAAGTTGTTATAGCGTAATTCTGTGTTTTAAGGGTTTTAGTAGTTGTAGTTAATTTTTCAAAGTAGATTAGGTATTTTTCTTGGTTTTCTGACTTTAGGGAGGCTGGGCCGCTTCAGGCGGCACCTCTGACGTCAGGCAGCATGCCCACCTTTGTTTTAGAAGGTTGGGGAGCGCTTCTGGAGGGTTTTTATTCAATTTGGCTGGTACAGGTGCCAAATTCGCTGGTGTGCATGGGCTCTTAGACAGTGGTCTTTGTGTACATACTGAATAAGACAGTTTGGGGCAACTTCAATTATCATACAACCATCTGGAGGTGATATCGTTGTTCCTCACTCAGTTTTCACTGTTTTTTGGCCACAATTGGCTGTGTTGGTTGCAAGGTTAGTTCTTCATTTAACTCAACTTTGGCAACAGGTTCTCCGGTATAGTCTTGCAAGCTATACCAAGCATTATTGCTGTCTCTGCTGTGGATTTGCAGCCTACATCAAGTATCTTTGCTTTCTCTGGTGTAGACATTGTTCTAAATTTCAGTTTTTGGTCTGGTAGTCTGTCTGGGGACTACTTACTTGGCTCATCAAGCAGTCAAGTGTGTTGAAAAAGGGGCTTTAGCAAACAGGAACCAACCTACTTTAGCAAGTAAATCTCACTCTATTTTTCTAAAGGAACAGGGGATTTTCTCTCTGGTTTTTCTCCAACTTCCTTGGTCAAGGCATATAGCAAGTACTATAGGATTGTGTACACCACCAGAGGCAAATTCTTCCAGATATTAATAAAAAAAATTAATAATTCACTAAATAGAGAAAGCAATAATAATTAGCATATATATATGAAAAATTTGTTTTATTTTTTATTTATTTATTTATTTTTATTTTTATTTTTATTTTTATTTTTATTTTTATTTTTATTTTTATTTTTATTTTTATTTTTATTTTTATTTTTATTTTTATTTTTATTTTTATTTTTATTTTTATTTTTATTTTTATTTTTATTTTTATTTTTATTTTTATTTTTATTTTTATTTTTATTTTTATTTTTATTTTTATTTTTATTTTTATTTTTATTTTTATTTTTATTTTTATTTTTATTTTTATTTTTATTTTTATTTTTATTTTTATTTTTATTTTTATTTTTATTTTTATTTTTATTTTTATTTTTATTTTTATTTTTATTTTTATTTTTATTTTTATTTTTATTTTTATTTTTATTTTTATTTTTATTTTTATTTTTATTTTTATTTTTATTTTTATTTTTATTTTTATTTTTATTTTTATTTTTATTTTTATTTTTATTTTTATTTTTATTTTTATTTTTATTTTTATTTTTATTTTTATTTTTATTTTTATTTTTATTTTTATTTTTATTTTTATTTTTATTTTTATTTTTATTTTAATTTTTATTTTTATTTTTATTTTTATTTTTATTTTTATTTTTATTTTTATTTTTATTTTTATTTTTATTTTTATTTTTATTTTTATTTTTATTTTTATTTTTATTTTTATTTTTATTTTTATTTTTATTTTTATTTTTATTTTTATTTTTATTTTTATTTTTATTTTTATTTTTATTTTTATTTTTATTTTTATTTTTATTTTTATTTTTATTTTTATTTTTATTTTTATTTTTATTTTTATTTTTATTTTTATTTTTATTTTTATTTTTATTTTTATTTTTATTTTTATTTTTATTTTTATTTTTATTTTTATTTTTATTTTTATTTTTATTTTTATTTTTATTTTTATTTTTATTTTTATTTTTATTTTTATTTTTATTTTTATTTTTATTTTTATTTTTATTTTTATTTTTATTTTTATTTTTATTTTTATTTTTATTTTTATTTTTATTTTTATTTTTATTTTTATTTTTATTTTTATTTTTATATTTATTTTTTTTTATATTTTTATTTTTATTTTTAATTTTAATTTTATTTTTATTTTTATTTTTATTTTTATTTTTATTTTTATTTTTATTTTTATTTTTATTTTTATTTTTATTTTTATTTTTATTTTTATTTTTATTTTTATTTTTATTTTTTTTTTATTTTTATTTTTATTTTTATTTTTATTTTTATTTTTATTTTTATTTTTATTTTTGTTTTTTTTTATTTTTATTTTTATTTTTATTTTATTTTTAATTTTATTTTTATTTTAATTTTATTTATTTTTATTTTATTTTTTTTTATTTTCATTTTTATTTTTATTTTTATTTTTATTTTTATTTTTATTTTTATTTTTATTTTTATTTTTATTTTTATTTTTATTTTTATTTTTATTTTTATTTTTATTTTTATTTTTATTTTTATTTTTATTTTTATTTTTATTTTTATTTTTATTTTTATTTTTATTTTTATTTTTATTTTTATTTTTATTTTTATTTTTATTTTTATTTTTATTTTTATTTTTATTTTTATTTTTATTTTTATTTTTATTTTTATTTTTATTTTTATTTTTATTTTTATTTTTATTTTTATTTTTATTTTTATTTTTATTTTTATTTTTATTTTTATTTTTATTTTTATTTTTATTTTTATTTTTATTTTTATTTTTATTTTTATTTTTATTTTTATTTTTATTTTTATTTTTATTTTTATTTTTATTTTTATTTTTATTTTTATTTTTATTTTTATTTTTATTTTTATTTTTATTTTTATTTTTATTTTTATTTTTATTTTTATTTTTATTTTTATTTCTTTTTTTATTTTTATTTTTATTTTTATTTTTATTTTTATTTTTATTTTTATTTTTATTTTTATTTTTATTTTTATTTTTTTTTATTTTTATTTTTATTTTTATTTTTATTTTTATTTTTTTTTATTTTTATTTTTATTTTTATTTTTATTTTTATTTTTATTTTTATTTTTATTTTTATTTTTATTTTTATTTTTATTTTTATTTTTATTTTTATTTTTATTTTTATTTTTATTTTTATTTTTATTTTTATTTTTATTTTTATTTTTATTTTTATTTTTATTTTTATTTTTATTTTTATTTTTATTTTTATTTTTATTTTTATTTTTATTTTTATTTTTATTTTTATTTTTATTTTTATTTTTATTTTTATTTTTATTTTTATTTTTATTTTTATTTTTATTTTTATTTTTATTTTTATTTTTATTTTTATTTTTATTTTTATTTTTATTTTTATTTTTATTTTTATTTTTATTTTTATTTTTATTTTTATTTTTATTTTTATTTTTATTTTTATTTTTATTTTTATTTTTATTTTTCAATGGGTCTTTTGGTCTAAAAAGTTCAATTGGAGGTGCAACGGAGCATTTTAGTGGAATATTGGACTTTTAAAGTCAAGGTATGTAGTTATATTTCTTTTGATTAATTTGCTCAATATATAAGAGGTAGGGATTTAAAATATTATTATGTTTTATATTTAAAATTACAGTAATGTAAATACTAAACTTATAAAAAATAGTAATAAGTATTGTATCTAATAGATGTGTTATAAAAATGGTAAGTAAAAGAATGTGCTTTAAAAGTACAAAAGGTGAGAGTTAACACACGGTGTAGACAATCCTATAGTACTAGCTATAGGCCTTCACCAAGGGAGTTGGAGAAAAACCAGAGAAAAAATCCCCTGTCCCTTTAGAAAAATAGAGTGTGATTTACTTGCTAAAGTAAGTTGGTTCCTGTTTGCTAAAGCCCCTTTTTCAACACACTTGACTGCTTGATGAGCCAAGAAAGTAGTCCCCAGACAGACTACCAGACCAAAGAACTGAAATGTAGACCAATGTCCACACCAGAGAAAGCAAAGATACTTGATGTAGGCTGCAAATCCACACAAGTGACAGCAATAATACTTGATATAGCTTGCAAGACTATACCAAAGAACCTGTTGCCAAAGTTGAGTTAAATGAAGAACTAACCTTGCAACAAACACAGCCAATTGTGGCCAAAAAACAGTGAAAACTGAGTGAGGAACAAGTATATCACCTCCGGATAGTTGTATGATAATTAAAGTTGCCCCAAAATGTCTTATTCACTATGTACACACAGACCACTATCTAAGAGCCCATGCACACAAACAAATTTGACGCCTGTACCAGCCAAATTGAATAAAAACCCTCCAGAAGCGCTCCCCAACCTTCTAAAACAGAGGGGGGCGGGCCGCCCAACGTCGGAGGTGCCGCCTGAAGCCAGAAAACCAATAAAAACACCTTATCTAGTTAGAAAATTTCACTACAACTACTAAAATCCTTTAAACAAAAAATTACGCTATAAAAATATTGAGACTTGAAATATAGAGCTTAATTAACCCTATATAATGGTACTAAGCACTTAACCCTAAGACTTAAGGTTAGCCCGTAAAACACAAAAAACAAAATTAAACAGCTATATTTTGTAACTGAAAAATGAGGAAATTACCCCTTAAAACTTAGAATATGAAAAATATTTACAACACATGAAATATAGAAAAAAACTGAGGCTATCCAATGATAGTAACCACATACCGGAAGTCCCAATATTCACGGAATAAAACCAGAAAAACACCAAATTCTTTAAAAGATGCCAAGTAAGACATGCACAAAAAGCTCCAAACAATGCAAAAAAGGCCCCTGCCAATGTTGAAAAACCACATCCTCCCTCCAATTAAGAATGTCCACATTCTTTCTATATCAAACCACCATGTTCAACCTTCTTCCCAAATCTGCCGCTGAAATGGGTCTTTGCCAATATTGCATTGACATTAATCTAATCTGCACAATCACACCTCCTGTCCATCCATACAGAACGTCCTGTCATGTCTGCCAATCCAGAAAGAAGACCTGCTACAGACCTGGTCCATTATCTTCTGCAACTGCTTCACTTCCACCTCAAACTGGTCCATCTTCTACCAGCACCAAAAGATCTAGGTCATCTATCTTGATTCCCAGATTAATCAAAAAGCTACACCCTTCCCAGAAGAGTGCCAAAACCACTAAAACAACAAGTTCCACCATCCCTGGTCCATCTGATGGTAAAAACTTCCATTTCTTCCTTCCATTTTATAAAACTGATGACTTCTCAGTTCCTTCATCTTCTGACAGTGATGATAACAATGTAGGATCCATTGAACCACCAACACCAAACCACTTGCCTGAAATTAAGGCCAAGTTCCAACAACACACATCTCAACTGAAACACCTTCTGCTAATCTACTTCCAATCCACTCCTACTAGATATCCACAGGACATTGAGAACAGAAGACACCTCATTCACCAGTTCAAGGCTAATTCTGAAAACTTCATATCATCTCTTGATTCCCTCTGTAATTCCACTAGTACTTTAGAATGATTCAGAAAAGAAAAATTGACCACACCCTCTATAGGATGTAACCACAAACAACCCTCATTTTTAAGTCTTGGGGGACCATCCTCATTTTATAGTCTTGGGGGACTCAAAAACCCTCATTTTAAAGTCTTGGGGGACTCAAAAACCTAAATCATAAACCCAGAACTAGAGATCAATCACATTAAGACACAGAGAAAAAATTAACATTCTGGGGTAATTGTGAATAGAGCTGCCAGCCCATCAATTACCCCCAAACTTTCCTTTGCTAAATTCAGAGACTCCCCCTGTGGATACCCTCCACCAATCATTAAAACCCCTTTCAACAACAAAACCCATTCTTCAGTTTATAGTCTTGGGGGACTACACCATTAAAAAATCATCAGTTTAAAGTCTTGGGGGACTAAAACTGTGTTCAGTTTAAAGTCTTGATGGACTATTCTTCAAACAATAGATTTTTCAGTTTAGAGTCTTGATGGACTACCAGAATTTTGCATAAAATAGACCCAGCCAATTTCATACAGAATACACCTACAGCCAACCTGCTGAACTTCCACCTTCACTTTATCATCTATCCATCACTGACACAAATCTCCTTCTTATCTCTTTCCATCATCTTTTCTCACCACATATCATGGCTGGATCCCCTGATGTTGACCCCTCCAATCTTCCTTGCTTCACTGCTCCCAAGGAATATGCCTGCAAACAGTGCATCCACATGTGCAGACCTTGCACATTCACTCTTCCAACTCCTGAAGCCAAATTCTACAACAGGGCCTGTGATTCTTGCTACTCCAAAAATAAGAAATGTGACAGAGATGCCAACTACCCTATTTCTCCTTCTTCACCTCCTCATAAATACCTCTCCAGATCCCCTACCAGATCCCCAGAGCTTGGTCCAGCTTCTTCATCTTTATCCTCAGCACCATCCAGAGAATCCCGGAACTCAGTTTCCAGAACTCTCTTAAAAAGGCCTGCTTTAACTTCCCAAGAAACAGCTTATATCTCTGCTAAATTGGCTCCTAGGCTGCTAGACCGTGTCCAGGCGGCCGGCTGACGTCGGGCCACCCACCTGCCTCACTAGACAGTGAAAATCAGGCTCAAAACCTCCAAAAACAACCAGAAAACAGCCAAACTCCTCCAATCAACAAAAAAACCTCCACGCAGCCACCTCCTTCTTCTCCCAGAGCAATGCAGCCAACCTTTCCAAGGTCCAAAAATTCCAAAATTTCCCAAACTTCTAGGAGACCTGCCAGAGGACTCCTGGAAGACACCAGAGCACCCAACACTGCACCAAAGCAACAACTTTGCCCCCAGTTAAGGCAACAAAACTACACCTCTCCTCTGTTAGCCAACTATTCTTCTGAAAGTTCCATTCCTTCAAAAGCTTTATCCAGAAGAGATCAATCCGCTCACAGATCACCCTCTCCTTCCCCATCTTATAATAACCATGGTACTCCATCACCAGCACCCCATCCAACTGAATCAAGCAGAAATATTAATAACAGCAACAAGAGGCCTCTTACTCCAACTAGGCCACAGGAAAATCAGCCACCTAGTTCACCTTCTCAAAGAGAATCCATATCTTTCCATGATTGATCCACCTACTATCACCATTCCAAAATCTTTAGAAGTCCAAATTCTGGCCCCTTACAAATTTGATGAGCTTCCAATCTGTAAGTACCACATTAATTCATCCAATTTCTTTAACAAAAAAAATTACTTATCCAATTCATCTTGTCTAGTTGGCACCCCTCCTCCTGAATATACTATTGGAGTTGGCCAACCTCTAGAAACTTCTTTGACCCTGGATTATGGAGACATGAAACAACACCTCAGCACCATATGTTCAAACATGCTGAAAGCCTTTGCCCTCCATGGGCCTTTAAATGACTTTGAGAAAACCTTGAGGAAAGAACTATTGGAAGACCACTGGAAGATGTCTAGGATCATTAAGTACACCTTCCAACAATCCATTCCTGCCTCTTCTTCTTTCTCTTCTGAACTTCCATCCAGACACATTCCTGCCCATTATAATCCATATAATCTCTACATCAGGATGCACTTCAAAGAACACAGTGCTTCCCACAACCCCATAATAAAACAAAAACTGCATCATAACCCGGACCAGCCTCCAGAAACTTCATCATCCACACATTGAGCTCCTGAAAAAAGATTAAAAATATAATAATAAATAAATAAATAAATAAAATTATTAACTATTAATTCTAATTTTTGTTTTTTTGTTTTTACAGTCTACTAACATACTAAACTTAAAAATTGATAAATAAAATAAAAATAAATGAAATAAAATAAAAGATAAAAAATAATACAAATGGTATCCCCCATCCAATTGATGAGCTGATCTTCTGGTACCTTGCCCACATCTAAGTGCACCTTGATGTGGATACACTTTAAATAATTTAAATGATTTGAAAAATGAAACATAAATTAAGGGTAATAATGAGAATAAAAAAAATGACATTAATAAAAATAAAAAAAAAATAAAATAAAATGATAAAATAGCATTGCCCGGCCAATTGATGAGCCTTTCCCCACCAATGCTTGCCCACATCCAGGTGACTCTGATGTGGCAACACCCTATTTTTTTGATTTTATAATTTTAAAAACCCCCATAAAAAAATTAAAGGAAAAAAGAAAAAAAAAAATAATCTGAAACTACTATCTAGCAAAATCATAACTAAAAAATCAAAGAATGTCCAGCTCCATGGGTGGTCTAGATTAAGAGAAGGTCCAGTAAGAGAAAGTCCAGTCCCTAGAAATGATCACTGGGTGGGCTCCCTCCAATAAGTAAAAATGATGGGAGACCACCAGTGATCCACCACCAACCCAAGAAAAACCAAAGATAAAGAAGCCAGTCCCAAACTAGTTTAAAGTCATAGTGGACTTGAAACCTGAATAATAAAAAAACAGGACTAGAATTCAACTAGGAAAAACAAAAGACTTGAGACAGACATTCTGGGCTAACTGTTCTCCAGAGCAGCCAGCTCATCTTGGAAACAGACAATCTGGGGTAACTTTTTATAGAGCAGCCAGCCCATCAGTCACCCCTACACTTACCAAGATCAAATCTAGAAGCCCCACCCATGGGTACCTTCTAAAAAAAAGTTTCAAACACAAAAGTTGCTCTGCAACATCAAAAAATTCCAAATTATAAATAATGTTCCATAGTTTATACTCATTGCGGAGTCAATCTTCTTCCTGTCTAGTGCCTCTGGGATAAACCCTCTTCACCTGATCTGCAGCCATTCTCTTTTTCAAGACCGCACCATCCATTTCTTCCAAAACATAAGAACCTCCTGACAACTGAGATCTGACTCTGTAAGGTCCATTCCATCTGTCAGCAAACATTTTTCCCCACTGACTCTCCAAACTTCTATTATAAACCAATACCAAACACCCAGGTTTCAAGGGATTCCTGAGTCTATGAGCCAACTTCTTGTCCCAGTATCTGACTGATTGATTCCTAATCTCCATCATTCTAGAGTATGCCTTTGCTTGAATTTCCTCTCTACATTCCAACTGTTGCATCCTGGCACAGAGCAATTCTTCTGTTGAGTGAACATTGTCCCAATAAATTTCCCAGATAAGAGACAGCTTCCAAGTCCACTGGTAGAAAAGCTTTCTTACCAAACATTAACTCATAAGGAGAATAGCCAGTTGTCCTCTTCACAGTGACCCTATCACCAAAGAACACCAAGGGTAAATAATGCCTCCACTTTTCAGCACTATCCCCACACATCTTTACCAAAGCATTCTTGATAACTTGATGGCCTCTTTCAACCATGCCTTCAGCTTCAGGATAATAAGGTGCAGCCACTCTAACTTTAGAACCAACACTAGCCACAGCTTCTTTAAATTCGGCATTAAACTCTGGCCCTCCATCAACAGTCACCAACTTCAGGTTTTGCCTGGTTTGTGTACCAGGTCAAAAGAAAAATGTTGAATAAATTCCACCCACCTAGTCATTTGAGCATTTGGAAGACTAGGTGTATTGATCATCTGAACCAAAGATTTTGCATCCACCTGCAGCTCAAAATGCTGCCCCCACAAAACCGTCTGTAGCTTCTTTAAAATTTTTTCTACACCATACAATTCCAACTTAGGTTGAGAATACCTAGATTCCATCTCATTAAATACCACAGACTCATATCTTACTGGCCTGACCCTCCCAGTTTTATCTTCCTGAGACAAAACAGCACCAGCAGCAATATAGCTTGAGTCCACTGCAAGATAAGTTTTTCTAGCACCAACACCATAATCCAACTTGTGAAGAACAATATCTTCCCCAACAACCTTTTTCAACATCTGAAAAGCCTCTTCACACTCTTCAGTCCATTCCCAATCTGCATCTTTCCTGGTAAACCTCCTTAAAGGTGATGCCAACAAATAAAAATTCTTAATAAAAATCCCAACATATACACACACACCCAAAAATCCCCTGACTTCAGTAGTATTTTTAGGCCTTGGCCATGACTTAATTTTATTAATCTTTTTCTTTGCCATAATCCTTCCCTCTTTACATACCACATGACCCAGAATTTTGAAAGCAGGAACACAACAACAGAATTTTGACCCTGAAATGGTCAAACCAGCCTCTTCAATACTAAACAACACTCTCTCTAGAGTTATTGCATATTCCCAAACAAACCTCCTTATGCCAGGGTTTTCCGCTAACACCTCATTACCATAATCAGTGGATGGTTCTTTAATTCCACCATCATCAATAAAAATACCAGCATGAGTAGGAACCTCATCCTGCAAAATCCAAGCCATCTGTGCTTGATATACTGCCACTGAATTAGTTGCTCCTTGAGGCAACTTAGTGAGCTGAAATCTTCCCACAGGAGTCTCAAAAGTTGTTAGATGCCTTGAATCCTTATGAAGCTCCCTCTCATCATAACCATCCATAATATCTCCCAAACCAGTACACACCCTTCCAGCAAAAGCTTCAACAAAATCCTCTGCCATTGGTGGCATACCAGTGTCCTTGATAGTGACTCTATTCAAGGCTCTAAGATCATCAACCACCCTAAACTTTCCATTATTCTTCTTTACACAGAAAACCAGACTTGAGTAACTGGATGTCAATTGTTTGTATAACCCAGTCCTGACTCTTTCCCTAAAAATCTCCACAAAATCCTCTCTGATAGCAGCTGGAATCGAAATAGGTTTTATTTTCCAGGGTTCTTGACAAACCACAGGAATCAATTAAGTTTCCCCATAAGGGTGCTTCAACACACCCCTTTCCTCCTCAATAAAAGCCACAGCTTTTTCAATTAGCACAATAACGTGCAACATCAACTTTTTTTCCACTTCAGACAACAGCCCATCAGGACCAAAATTAACAACTTTTAACCTTTCCACAGTCACCCTAGCCATCTCTACAAATTATGCAGGATTCTTCACCAAAGGAGTACAGTATGGATCTCTTGAAAAAGGAGGTCTCTTCAAGGGCGGATTCAAACCCACAGGCATAGGCTCATTGACAGGCCTAATCTTCTGCGCTAACTTTTTATACTTTGCCGCTCCACCTTCAAATTGAGGAATCTTCAGGAAATATTCACCACCAGACCTGTAACAAAAACCAAGGGTTTCCCCATTGCTCACATGTTTGGCCAAGGTAATGTTTTTAAAAGGTGTAGAAGGTAGCCTAGCGGTGCACAATTAGTAAGGACTTACTTTTAGACCCCAATATCACCACTCCAAAACTTTTCTGCAATTCCAAATCTTCATCTTCACTTCTGTCCTCTAAATCTTCAAACCATTATTCATCTTCAGAATCAACTCTTTTAAAATTGTGCAGTTTATCCTCACGCTGGAGGCCTAAAAAGTGATCTTGATGATCTTCTTTCTTCATAATTTTCTGAAGTTTAACCTCATGCTGGAGGCCCAAAAATTGATCTTGAAAATCTTCACAAAAATATTTTGAATATTCTTTCTTCATTATCTTCATATTTTTTTTTTTGATTTTCTTGAATTATCTTGAAATTTTTATCTTCTTTTCTTGAGTTTTATTCTGACCTACAAAAATAACCAGGGGTTTTGCCAATTCTCACAGGTGTGTTCCAGGTAATATTTTTGAAAGGTGTAGAAGAAACCCTAGTGGTGCACATTTGGGAGGACTTACTTTTAGACCCCAATCTCATCACCCCAAAACTTTTCTGCATATCTTTCAATAAAGATATATAACCAATCTTCTTCCTTGAGCTTGAATCAAAAATAATTAAGAATCTTGAGAGAGAACAGAGACTTGATAAAAAATTTATGAATACTATCTGAGAAGAGAAACATTAAAAATAGAAAGTTGAAAATCCACTTGGTATATCTCCAAGGAAGCTGACCTACTACAACCTGGGATTTCCTCATCTTGGGGAGTGGTTGTAGCACTAGGGTGATCATCCCTCCTCATTATAAAAAAGACAGACCCTGACTAGAGCCCAAGCCATACTCCAAAAAACCAGAGGCAGCACCCACTTCTCAACTCCTCCTACAACAATCCATGCACTGGCACATTGAAGATATACCAGGCCTGGTCTCCCCACCATCCTCTCCAGGGGATAATAACCTCATGTGAAGTCTCCTTTTATCTTCACCAGTCAACTCCAAAATGATTCACAAATCAAATTGATAACCAATTCTTGCCTTAAAATCCATCAAGAATGGCCCACCCAAAATAGCTTTAACTGTTCCTTTAGCAATATAAAAATGAACCTTCCCTGAGGCTCCACCAACATCTAACTTCACAAACTCAGAAGTTCCAACCAATTCCGTGACATGGCCACCAATCCCTCTTGAATTCCCACCAATACCAGTTTTGGTGGGGAGGCCTAAATGAGTAGCCTCAAACAAAGAAATCAGGTTTATCTGAGAACCTGAATCCACCAATGCCCTTGCATCCCTGCCATTCAGAGTTACATTGACATAACCCAGAGGAGCAGATAAATGAGTTTCCAACCCCTCACCAAACCTTTAAGCAGAATCACAAATGTATTCCACCTCCCCAGAAGAAACTCTTCTCCTAGTCCAGAGCTTTTTCTGTCTATCAGCCAACCCTGGACTGATAGCATACAATTCCCCATAACAAAGGGAAACCTGACCCTGATTCATCCTTTCAAGAACAGAGTCCATAACATTAGATTGACCAGAAACCACTGGCCTCTCAAAGTGAGCCCTTGGCTTCACTACCTTGGTCCTAGAAGCTTCTTTAGGACCAGCAGCACCAACAGATTTACCATCAACAGGAACCAAACCAGATCCCTCCCCAGAACCTCTAACTCCAGCAGGCTTTGGCAATGAAGCCAAAGGGACATCTTCCTCAGAGTCAGAATCAACCTCCATTGGCATTGGCTCACCATTCATGTCCAATGCACCAAAACTAGGGGGGCCCATGTCAGCCATACCCTTCTGCACTTTGTACAGCTCCTCTTTTCTGTACCTTTTCCTAGCTGCACTCAGCTTAGGATCCACCTTTGAAGCCTTTGGCTTTGGTTTGGACTGAGAACTGCTCTTAGGCCTTCCCACCTTCCCTGCTTCCACATCATAAACACCAGCCAAGCATTCTACACTTGACTGTCCACCACCAGAATACAACTCCAAACCACTAAAGGAAGTAGAAAAAGAGACCTTATTGACCCCCTTCCCCTTTCCCTTGACATCATCATCCTCCTCACTAGAAGACTTCCACTGATCAGGAATCTCCTCAAACCTTGGCCTCCTTTGATTGAGACCACCCTTCTCCTGACCAAATCAACAGGAGCCTTTCCCTCACTGGGATTCACAAATGAAGCATCAGGGAACTTGAAATCCCTGCCATCAAATTCCATCTTTCCTGCAGACACATCCCTGTTCAATGCCCAACAATCATTGGACGTGTGCCCCCTCCTTCTGCAATATGAGAAGACCCAAGGATCACTCCTACCAGCCCTCCTATCAAAATCTCTAGGCTGAGAAGGTGCCTTATTGACCTTCTTAGCCTCCTGAACAAAAATATGCAGCTGCTTTGTGAGATCAGCCAACTGCTCCACCACTGGGTCCCTCTCCTGTTTGGGAACCTGCACCATATTCATCTCCTCCTTCTTCTCCATAACTTCCTCTTCAGCCAAAGCCTCACTGACTTTGCTGACATATTTGGCAAACCCCTCCTGATAGGTGTCCACAGCCAGTAACTTCAAATGGGCCTCAAAAGCCTCCTTCACCTTATTCAAGGCAGGCAATTTCTGGTCCCCATTAGTAAGAGTCTTCATCAAGTCCTTCCTTGACAGATCCTTCAACACATCCATCCTGACATCTCTAGCCAGGGCAGACCAAAAAACATCCTTGGCAGCATTTTCATGTGCCAGCTCCTCCACTTCCACCAAGTATTCCACCACAGGATTAAACTTTAGCAGAAACTTTCTGTAACTATGCAAGTTACCAACACCACCATAAGATTGCCATTCACTGACAACCTTATTCAGATCCAACATAGTGAACCTGACACCCCATCTATCTACCATCTCCATGCTCAACAACTTCCAATCCCTCTTCTTGTAGCCAGACATGGCCAAAATCTCATTCTCCACTTCCCTATCACCAATAAAGAAGAAAATCTGCTTCACCATATCCAGGTAAGAAGCACCATCCACTCCAGCAGCAGTTTCATACTTCTCCAGAAACTACTTGATATCCTCCCCATTAAACTTGGTAACATCTCAAGTTTTAATCCTAACACACTCCATGACCATCACAGCAGGAGGACCATCTCCCCCACTGACAGTCACCACAGGAATAGAAGAACCAGAAGCCATTCCTACAGACCAAAATACCAAAAAAATCCAACCAAAGAAAACAGAAATTCCAAAGAACTATCAAGTTCTACACCATGTTGGGCGCCAGAAATGTAGACAATCCTATAGTACTTGCTATAGGCCTTGACCAAGGGAGTTGGAGAAAAACCAGAGAGAAAATCCCCTATCCCTTTAGAAAAAAAGAGTGATATTTACTTTCTAAAGTAAGTTGGTTCCGGTTTGCTAAAGCTCCTTTTTCAACACACTTAACTGCTTGATGAGCCAAGAAAGTAGTCACCAGAAAGACTACCAGAGCAAAGAACTGAAATGTAGACAAATGTCCACACCAGTAAAAGCTAAGATACTTTATGTGGGCTTCAAATCCACACCAGAGAGAGAAATAATACTTGATATAGCTTGAAAGACTATACCAGAGAACCTGTTGCCAAAGTTGAGTTAAATGAAGAACTAACCTTGCAACAAACACAGCCAATTGTGGCCAAAAAAACAGTGAAAACTGAGTGAGAAACAAGGATATCACCTCCGGATGGTTGTATGATAATTAAAGTTGCCCCAAACTGTCTTATTTAGTATGTACACACAGACCACTATCTAAGAGCCCATTCACACTAACAAATTTGGCACCTGTACCAGCCAAATTGAAGAAAAACCTTCCAGAAGCGCTCCCCAACCTTCTAAAACAGAGGTGGGCGGGCGGCCCAAAGTGGAGGTGCTGCCTGAAGTGGCCCGGCCTCCCTGAAGCCAGAAAACCAATAAAAACACCTAATCTACATAGAAAAATTCATTACAACTACTAAAACCTTTAAACACAAACTTATGCTATAACAACATTGAGACATGAAATATAGAGCTAAATTAGCCCTATCTAATTGTACTAAGCACTTAACCCTAAGACTTAAGGTTAGCCCGTAAAACACAAAAAACAAAATTAAACAGCTATCTTCTGTAACTGAAAAATGAGGAAATTACCCCTTAAAACTTAGAATATGAAAAATATTTACAGCACATGAAATATAGAAAAAAACCAGGGCTATCCAATGATAGTAACCACATACCCGCAGTCCCAATATTCACAGAATAAAACCAGAATAACACCCAATTATTCAATAGATGCCAATTTAGACATGCACAAACAGCACCAAACAACGCAACAAAGGCCCCTTACATTATTGGATGACCACAACAGAGTTAAAAACATCCAATAAGAGAGTGTGAGAGAAAAAAACTTAGTGAAAAGAGAGTATGTGAATATAAAATGATATACTAGAATGATGCATCAATAAAAAGTATCATATTTTGTTGATATAAATCTTGAGTAACCTTAGATTTTCACACTTAGTATAGAATATTTGAATTAAAATGTTATTTTAACTAAATTTTAAACTTCTTAATAAAGAAATTTGAATTTTTTAGATTTTTAATATTTTAATAATATTTTAATTCCCTTTTCAACTTTATTATTGAGCATGGTGTTAGGGAGTAAATATATACGGGACATTTATTAATTTTTATTAATTACTAAATTTACATATTGTACTTAGCAAGTTAATTGTAATAAATACATAAGTAAATAATAGATAATTAATTATTAATAAGAGTTAAAAAAAAGGTGTGGCTTTATTTCAGTAAGATTATTAATTATTATACTGGATAAGTCTAGTAACCTGGATGACACTCCCTCACTAAAAAAAATAATAATAAAAATGGTATGATTTTTTCTTCTTATACTTCTTTAGTAGAGTAGGAAGATTAGATATCTCCTTCCCAGGAATCCAAGAATCATATTCAGATGATTTATTCTTGAATCTCAATAAATATTCTGTACCTTTTTCAGCAGTGACTATTCTTAATTCAGAATCTTATCAATTTCTGCTGTCTCAGTGATTTCATTAGGGGTTTTCTTTAGTCTTCCCCTCATATTTGGAAATAAATCACTATTGGATGTGTAAGGTTTCAAAAGAGATATTGGAAAAACAGGATGTTTTCTTTAATATAGAGAATACAAAAAAACTTCAACTGCATTATCTCCAAATATTCTTCTGACAAGAAATTGAACAACTTATGGGTCTTTCAATTTTTTATTACCTTGAAAATTGAAGTGAAATGTAGAAATCAACACTTCATCACCCTTTTTAAAAGTGTATTCTTTATAGGATTTGTCCCATCTCTTCTTCTCATATTCAAAGGATTTATCAATACATTTTTGAGCATGACTTCTGCAATATTGTTGCATTTGAAAGAAAGATTTAACACCAGGATGTAAAATTAATTTAGATATTTTATTATTGTGAATTTGGGAAGGAGTATTTGGAACATATCAAAGCCAGAGCTCAAAAGGCTTTCTTTGAGTAACAGAATGAACAGTTCTATTATAAGTGAAATCCAGCCCTGGAAGTAAGGTAACCCAATCATGAGTGAATCTGTGACTGTCTTTATACTCAAGACCAAAGGCACAATACCTTCTAATCATATCCTCTAAAGTCTGAATCATTCTTTCAGCTAATCCTTCAGTCTGAGGGTGATGGGCAGTAAAAAGTTTCAGATCACAACTACAAAGATCCATCAAAGACATCCCAAATTCAGAAGTAGATTTAGGGTCTCTGTCAGAGATTATGGCTTTAGGAAAACCAGCAGTATTAAACATATGAGACCACAATAAGAAATCTAATTCCTTAGTGGAAACATCCTTGTGAGTAGGGATAATTTTACAAATTTTTGTGAATCTGTCTACAATAACCCAACAAGAGTTATAACTGTTTTTTCAAGCAATGGGTAATCCTGTTACAAAATCCATGTTTATTATCTACAATGGTGCATCATGAGGTTCAATATGTTGCATTAATCCAGCTCGCTTACCAGTCAATCTTTTTTATTTTTGGCAAGAATCACAAGATTCAACATATAATTTGGTGTCTTCTGACATATTAACCCACCAAGCAGTGTTTTTAATTCTGATCATTGTTTTTTCAAGATCAAAATGTCTAGCTAATATGTCATCATGACAAATTTTCAAGGTTTTTTCTTTCATAGAAGGAGGAATAAAAATGACATTACTCAACTTTCTTCTATAATATAGATATCCATCATCAATTGAAAATTTACCTTTTTCCAAAGCCTTTTGGTACTTTAGTGGAAGTGTTTTAATTAATGCTTGAATTGAAGAATTCTTTGGATCATTTAATATGGTGCATAACTTTTTTAAGTCAGTGTCTTTATCATATGAATCCAGAATATGCTGTAATAGCTCTTCCTCAATATCAACCACATATACCCCATGAATATGAACAATTTAATCCTCAGGATGATAAGCAGGATTAGAGTCATCATTTGGTAAAGGTAACCTTGATAACATATCCAGATTTGAATGAACAATACCAGCCCTATGAATAATTGTCATTCTCCCTCTGTATTCCTGAACAGCTAAATGCCATCTGAACATATGTCTGTTAGGTGTTTTCAAGTTTAAAAGGGATTTAACTGCACTGCAGTCATTGAAAATTTCAAATTTTTGGTCATCTAGGTAATAATGTAGCTTTTCTAGAGCCCACACTACAGCTAAACATTCAAGATGAGTGGCACAATATTTCAATTCACTATTTCTCAAGGTTCTTGAAATATAACAAATTACTACTTCTTATACTTTATCATTCATCACTTGTTTTTGATGGAGGGCAGCACTAAGACCAATAAAACTGGTATCAGTGTACAAAACAAATGGTTGATTAAATTCAGGTAAAGCAAGAATTGGTGCTGACATAAAAAATTGTTTAATAGTGTCAAAAGCTCTCTGTCTCTCACTATTCCAGACAAAAGCAACATCCTTTCTAGTCAGTTGGGTAAGGGGTAAAGCTATGACTTGGTAATTTTAAATATACTGTATATAGTATCCACACATTCCCAAAAAACTCTGGAGCTCTCTAACCGTGGTAGGAGCCTTCACCTGCTGTATGGCTGCCACTTTATTTTGGTCAACACATATCTGTTACCCTGAAACAACATGACCCAGCACTTTTAAGGAAAGACTACCAAATTTACATTTCTTCAAAGCAAGTGTAATATTTATTTCATCCATTTTGTGGAACACTTTGCACAGGTGGTTGAGATGGTCCTCAAATGTTTTTGAGAATATTATGATATCATCAATATAAACAATTAGCCATCCTTCAATTATCTCCTGATGAAATGTGTTATCCATAACTTTTTGAAAAACTGAAGGGGCATTTTTAGGGCCAAAAGGGATCCTAATATACTTATAAATACTGATATGAGTAGGAATCATCAGAAAATTCTGGGAATTCTTCTTAACAGGTACCTGGTGATATCCCTTGTTACCATCCAGACAGCTGATATATTTAACACCTTGTAAGATAGCATTTATAGAGCTAATTCTAGGTAAAGGATAGATATCATCAACAGTATAAGTGTTTAATGCTCTATAATCACCACATAACCTGGATTTATCTTTCTCACAAGAAATTTGGACAGGTGAGATAACACAATATTTAGGTGTTTCAACTACCTTTTCAACAATATTCATTTTTAAAGGGGTAGAGATATTGTCTTCAATATTGTTTCTCTTTGTGGGACAAGCAGGGTAAGGCTTCTTCTTTACTCTAGGTGGTATGTCAGTTAATGTAAAAGATAATGAAAGTTTCATTTCTTCTTTAACTAATCCTCGTTCATGTGACCCATGAGCAAAGGCCATAGGAAAATATTTAATCAATTTAATGATAGAATCTTTATCCTCACCAGAAATTTGTGATCTAAAAGAAGCATTGTCTATTTCAGACATAAGGACATGCATTTCTTTTGTAGATCTTCCTTTATATTGAACCACAGAATTACATGTGTTTGATTCTGGTTTTAATAATTTTTTGGGGGAGGAAATCTTAAATTTTCTCTTCCCATTCATCCCCATTGTGAAACATTAGTTTGAAGGATCCAATTTTATGCCATACTTGGTTAAAATATAATTTCCTATAATAAACCAACTGCTTACGTTATCATTTTTCATGACAACAAAATCACAAATAGCTCTAACAAAACCATGGTGATATTTAAAAAACACTGTGGCCTTTATTTACTAATAGGGGACAAAAAAGAGCCATAACCTCTCCAATTTTCAGAAATGATAGGCATAAGTTTTGATTTATAGTCTTGATCCACTGAAGCATGTGCTTTTTCAGATACTACACTTCCTCCAGCTACAGAATACAGAACAACTTCAGTGCTGGTTCCATTGATCAAGACTGGTGCCTTGAGAGGGGAAATAACAATTGAGCCATCCTCAATGCTCTTTATGATCTCAGCATCCTCAAATGTAGATAAACAATTATTATCTATATCAAAAGTATTTAAATAATGAATATCTTCTTCCAGCATCAAGATTTCTTGTTGAGATTCATATGAAGTATTTTTGGCACAATCACTTAAAGTATCATCTAGTGCTATTGTGTCATAAGCATGCTCCTCAGTTTTTTCAACAAGATTTATCTTCTTGTCACAAACATAGCCTCATGAAGCAAGTGTTTGTTTCATACTTTTTAGTAGCAACAGGGGCAGAAGGTTTACCAACCTTTTCCAGAGGTTTCTGTTGGTAAGTGGAGGGTTTATCCAAGAGGTTCTAGGAATGAATCTTCTGGCATCATACTTGTTTTTTAGAAGGATCTCATTACAATTATTAATGAATGAAGAAGGTTCCCTGGTGAACTCCGTCCTAGCCACTATCAAGTCTCTCAAAGACATTGGTAATTTATAAAGGATCCTGTCCTTCCATAACTCAAACTCCATATTTGGGTCCGTTGCCCTCAATATTTTAACAAATCTCATTAAGAACTCAATAGGTTTATCATCAGAAGAGCTATATCTAGTCTCCTCATACTGCCTTTGTTGGGCCATCCTAAACTTGTAGCCACCAAATTGTGCTTTAATCAATTTTTTCCAATCTTCCCATGGGTAGTCATTCCTATCCAGGAGAACAGATTCATACCACATTAGGGCTACATTGGTAAACAAAGAAATTAACTTAGACACAATTTCCTCATCTGGGAGTTTGTAAGAATTTTTTAAGTTATCAATTCTGCAAATGAATAGCTGCCAATCAGAAGAAGAATCACCATCAAATGTTGGGTACTGGTCAAGTTTTGGCCAATTCTTTTGATTTGAAGGAGCCTCCTTAGTATTAGTTTGTTTCTGAGTAAGAAGCATCTGTAACTTCTCCAATCGTGCAGTAATCTCATTGTTTAATCCTTCTGTTGAAGATCCTGGTGCATCATCAATTTTTGATGGAAACTCAGTGGTATCAACAGGCATTTCTGAATCTTATTTTACCTTAGATGAACTAGCAACAGGTAAACTTGGAGCATCCTGTACCATATGTTCCTTCAAAGAAATTTTAGAATATTTTTGATCATTAAACAATGAATTCAATTTTTCTTCAATGGTTGTTAGTCTGGTTTTCACTCTTGGAAGACTAGATAAACACTCATTGGTTTTTGTAAAAGATAACTGGTTTTTGTTTCGAAAAGATGAATAATGATCACGTAATCTTTTCAGGTTCATCTTATCTACCTCTAAATCCAGGCAACAGGAAGATACAGTATCTTGCAGTTTAGACAAATAATTTTTGATATTTTTCCATAAAGCAACTTTCTTTTCGTGTGTTTCTTTGTAATGAAAAAATCATCAGAAACTCTCTGTAACTCACTCCTCAATGCTTGATAACCCTGTTCAGTTAACAAACTATTATATTTCTGAGTCAATTGAATGTTGTTCATTATATGATTTTGTTTAGCAATAATATCCCTCAAATATTCATCATTAATGTTAGCTACATCTGGAGTGTTTCTCAATAAGAAACAGAGTAACTTTCTAGATTCTCATAGAACTCAGGCTCAATTTTTTCATAAATAATAACCATATCAGGATTTATCATTAGAACTAAAGGATTAGATAAATTTGAAATTTGACCAATTTGTCTACTGTTCTCAGCCTCTACAGGTCTCACAGTCTCATCTCCTCTTCCAGAATTACCTGAAGGAACTGAATCAGTTACAAGAAATGGCACTTGAGATTCAATAGAGGGGCTTACCATGGCTTGGGCAAGACTTGGTTGTGGTTGTTTTTCTCCTTCTTACTCCTTGATAGGGATGAGGAGGTGGTGGATTGAACTGATTTGTTCTTGAAGGACCTGCCTGAGGTGCTTGTTGCTGTTGCTGTTGGGACAGATAATCTCACTGGGTTTTCAGCCAATCCCACTGCCACTTTTAGACTTCCACCTTTTCTTGTTTCTGGGGGGCCAGTTGTGGAAGGGCTTTTGGAGGAGGAGTTTTCTTCTTCTCTTGAAGAAAAGACTCTATGTTTCTTACCTTGTCTTCTAGACAGTCTATTCTTGACCTCAGCTTGAGGTTTTCTGTCCTCAATGCCTTGATTTGAGTGGAGAGATTTTTTACCTGCTGGTTTAAGGGAATATTTTTTTCTTGAAGCCTTTGGGAAGCTCTTCTGGGGGTTTATTGAAGGTCTTTGTTCCTGGGCATTTGTCTCTACCAAAATCTCCACTTCCTCCATTTCCACATCCTGATTGGTTCAATGATTTATTAATTTGAGCTAATTTTTTAGTTAAAGGAGAACTCACAAACGTAGCCTCATAATAATCAATCAGATCCAGTTCATCTTCATGTGCAGCAGTAAAAGCTTGGTCAGTCATTGTTTTAAATCTAACCTGAAGTGAGGGAAAGAAACAATAAGATGAATAAGTTTAATTTTTTCTTTTTAAAAGAATAATAATAAAAAGAATAGAAAATTCATCAGGACAAAAATCAACTGAAAATAATAATCAATTATTTATTAATTCAAAATAATCTTATAACCAGGATTTAAAAGAAATCAACTGAATAAATAAATATAAATTTCAATTTAACAAATTAATTTATTATAATTATCAGGATTTAAATCAACTGAAAGATATTTAATTACCAGGACACAATGTCAACTAAAATAATTTAATATAGTTTGTTTTTTATTAATTAATAAAAAATTTTTGTCAGGACAATTTGTCAACTGGAACAAAAAAAAAAGATTTTTTTATTTATCAGGACAAAGTCAACTGAAAATTATAATTAATTAAAAAAAATAAAAATTTGTTACTTCTAATACTAAGAAGACAAATTCTCTATCTTTGTCAACTAGGAAAATAAATAAATAAAATAAATTTCAATTTACCAGACACCTCCCTCTGTAAAATGAGAAAATTAATGCCACTAACAGAGTGCTGAGTAAAAGGAATTACGTAGAGTATGAAGAGTGCAAAGTGACCCATGAATATTAATCAATAATCACCATGATATATATAACTATTAGTTAATATATAAGCCTAAGGTTTGTAGCGTGGGTCAATTCTCCTATGAAGAAAAAAATAAGTAATGTGATATATGACATTCATTGTTTTTGTCATTCACTCATCCTTATAGGTACCTCAATGGCAATGGTCCCACAGTCTCCGGTCCTCAAGAAAACAATGCGCCACCAACAATTCAGAAAGATTCCCAACTGTCAAGATGACTTTCAAGTCTAGAAGATTTTTCAAGGAGGTCCAATGGCGGTAACAATGGGATTTATGGGCTCAAAAATAATGTACATATTTTCTTAATCTTTTGATTTAATTACTCAAATAATAAGAGGTGGTTTCAGATACTAGTATAATTTATATTTTAGAATTACGTAGATGTAAATACTAATGTTATAAAATATTGTGATAAAACTCTAATTTATATATTATGAATTGGTAAAATACGTAAGTAATGGAATGAATGAAAAGTATAAAAAAGAGAGGGCCTTTTATAGGAAAACATGTGAGGAATAAAAACACGGATTTATCACCACCTGATACAAGGGTGTGAGAAAAGAAACTAAATAAAGAGTGTAGGTGAAATAATAAAGATTTACTAAATAGTGTGTAAATAAAAGGTATCATTTTATTTGAAATAAAACTTAGAATCCCTTGGTCCATCACATTTAGTACAAAATTATTTGATTTAAAATGGTGATTCATCAACATCTAAATAAAGGAATTTGAAAAGTTTATTCTTTTTATATTTTTTATATTTTTAATACTATTTTTATTCCCTCTCATCTGTATTATTGAGCACAGTGTTAGGGAGTAAAAATGTGTGTGACAATTACTTATTTTTATAAATTATTTACAATTAATTATTGTACTTTGCTAGTTATTTGTAAGTAATACATAAGTAAGTAGTAAATAATTAATTGTTAATAAGGATTTAAAAGGCGTGGCTTCATCTCAGTAAGATAATTAATTATTTTACTGGATAAGTCTAGTAGCCTGGCTGACAGATTGTCCCACTTAGTATAGAATATTGGATTTGAAATGTTATTTTAACTAAATTTTAAATTTCTTAATAAATAAATTTGAATTTTTTAGATTTTTAATATTTTAATAATATTTTTATTCCCTTTTCAACTTTATTATTGAGCACGGTGTTAGGGAGTAAAAATATATGGAACATTTATTAATTTTTATTAATTACTAAATTTACTTATTGTACTTAGCTAGTTGATTGTAAGTAATACATAAGTAAATAATAGATAATTAATTATTAATAAGAAATTAAAAAAAAGTTGTGGCTTCATTTCAGTAAGATAATTAATTGTTTTACTGGATAAGTCTAGTAGCCTGGCTGACACTTCCTCTGATTGGAAACAGTTCATTTGCAGAATTGATAATCTAAAAACTTGTTACAAACTTCCAGATGAGGAAATTGTGTCAAAATTAATTTCTTTATTTACTAGTGTAGCCTTAATGTGGTATTAGTCTGTTCTCTTGGATAAAAATAACTATTAATGGGAAGATTGGAAAAAATTAATTAAAGCACAATTTGGTGGTTCCAAGTTTAGATTAGCTCAACAAAGGCAATATGAAGAAACCAGATATAGCTCCTCTACTGAAAAACCTATTGATTTCTTTATGAAACTTGTGAAATTCTTAAGGGCAATGGACACAGACATGGAGTTTGAGTTATGGAAAGACAGGATCATCTATAAATTAGCTATGTCTCTGAGAGACTCAATAGTTGCTAGGACTGAGTTCTCAAGGGAACCTTCTTCTTTCATTAATACTTGTAATGAGATCCTTCTTAACAACACATATGAGTCTAGAAGATTAATTTCTAGAATTTCATTGGAGAAAACCTCCAATTACCAACAAAAACCTGTGAAAAAGGTTGGTAAACCTTCTGCCCCTGTTGCTCCTAAAAAGTATGCAACAAATACTTTCTTAAAATGAAGTAAGCCTTAGCAGAAAGGCTATTTTTGTGACAAGAAGATACATCTTGTTGAGCAGAAAGATGAAAATGCTGATGACACAATAGCACTGTATGAAACTTCAAGTGATTGTGACATCAATATCTCATATGAATCTCACCAGGAAATTTTAATGCTGGAAGAAGATATTCATTATTTAAATAATATTCATATTGAGAATAATGATTTATCTACAGTAGAGGATGCTGAGATCATAAAAAACCTTGAGTACAGCTCAATTACTATTGCCCTTTTCAAGGCACCAGTCTTGATAAATGGAAAAACATTGAGGTTGTCTTAGATTCTGGAGCTGGAGGAAGTGTATTATCTGAAAAATCACTTGCTTCAGTGGACCAAGATTATAAATCAAAACTTATGCCTATCATTTCTGAGAATTGGAGAGGTTATGGCTCTGTTTTGTCCCTATTTGGTAAATACAAAGCCACAGTATTTTTCAAATATAACCATGGTTTTGTAAGAGCTAAATGTGAGTTTGTGGTCATGAAAAATGATAACTTGAGTAGTTGTTTCATTGTGGGAAATGAAATTTTAACCAAATATGGAATAAATTTAGATCTTTCAAGCCAATACTTCACAATGAAGATGAATGGGAAGAGAAAATTTAAAATTTCCTCCCCGAAGAAATTATTAACACCAGGATTGAACACATGTCATTCTGTAGTTCAAATAAAAAGACAATCTACAAAGGAAATGCCTGCCCTTCTGTCTGAAATTTACAATTCTTCTTTTTGAGAACAAATTTCTGGTGATGATAAAGATTCAATCATTAAATTGATCAAATCTTTTCCTATGGCCTTTGCTCATGGATCACATGAATTAGGATTGGTAAAAGAAGAAATGAAGCTTTCATTATTGTGCGCATTGACAGAATTACCACCTACTTTAAAGAAGAAGCCTTATCCAGCTTCTCCCACAAAGATAAAAGATATTGAAGACAATATCTCTACCCTTTTAAAAATGATAATTATTGAAAAGGTAGTTGAAACACTTAAACATTGTGTTATCTCACCTGTCCTAATTTCTTATGAGAAATATAAGGCCAGGTTATGTGGTGATTATAGAGCATTGAACACTTATACTGTTGATGATATCTATCCTTTACCCAGAATTAGCTTTATACATGCTACCCTACAAGGCGGTAAATAAATCAGCTGTTTGGATGGTAATAAGGGATATCACCAGGTACCTCTTGAGAAGAACTCTCAGAATTTTCTGATGATTGCTACTCATATGGGTATTTATAAGTATATTAGGATGCCATTTGGCCCTAAAAATGCCGCTTCAGTTTTTCAAACATTTATAAATAACACATTCCATCAGGAAATAATTGAAGGATGGCTGATGGTTTATATTGATGATATCATAATATTCTCTAAAACATTTGAGAACCATCTTAACCACCTGTGTAAAGTTTTCCATAAGATGGATGAGATAAATATGACACTAGCTTTGAAGAAATGCAAATTTGGCTTTCATTCCTTAAAAGTTCTTGGTCATGTTGTCTCAGGGTTACAGATATGTGTTGACCAAAAAAAAGTAGCATCCATAAAACAGGTGAAGGCTCCTACCACAGTTAGAGAGCTCCAGAGTTTTTTGGGAATGTGTGGACACTATAGAGAGTATATTAGAAATTACCAAGTCATAGCTTTACCCCTCACCCAACTGACTAGGAAAGATGTTGCTTTTGTCTGGAACAGTGAAAGACATAGTGCCTTTGACACTATAAAAAATTGTTTGATGTCAGCACCAATTCTTTCTTTTCCTGACTTTAATCAGCCATTTGTTTTATACACTGATGCCAGTTTTATTGGTCTTGGTGCTGCCCTCCATCAGAAACAAGTGATGAATGATAAAGTATCAGAAGTAGTAATTTGTTATATTTCAAGAACCTTGAGAAATAGTGAATTTAAATATGGTGCTACTCAATTGGAATTTTTAGCTGTAGTGTGGGCTCTGGAGAAGCTACATTATTACCTTGATGACCAGAAATTTGAATTTGTCACTGACTGAAGTGCAGTTAAATCCGTACTAAACTTGAAAACACCTAGCAAACATATGTTCCGATGGCAACTGGCTGTTCAAGAATATAGAGGGAGAGTTACAATTATTCATAAGGCTGGTATTGTTCACTCAAATGTGGATATGTTATCAAGGTTACCTCTGCCAAATAATGATTCAAATCCTGCATATGTTCCTGAAGATGAAATTGTTCATATTCATGGGATATATGTGGTTGATATTGAGGAAGAGCTATTACAGCTTATTCTGGATTCATATGATAAGGACACTGACTTAAAAAAAAGTTATGTACCATATTAAATGATCCAAAGAATGCCTTAATACAAGCATTAATTAAAACCATTCCACCAAAGTACCAGAAGGCTTTGGAAAAAGGTAAATTTTTAATTGATGAAAGCTACCTCTATTATAGAAGAAAGTTGACTAATTTTATTTAGAAGAAAGTTGATTAATTTTATTGTTATTCCTCCTTCTATGATATAGATAATCTTGAAAATTTGTCATGATGAAATATTGGCTGGACATTTTGATCTTGAAAAAAAA
The DNA here is from genome assembly GCA_030280995.1 of Hemileia vastatrix. Lineage (NCBI taxonomy): Eukaryota > Fungi > Basidiomycota > Pucciniomycetes > Pucciniales > Zaghouaniaceae > Hemileia > Hemileia vastatrix. Next base: position 46,912,561 of record JASXTE010000003.1, on the reverse strand, counting down.
TGATCAGAATTAAAAACACTGCTTGGTGGGTTAATATGTCTCAAGACACCAAACTATTTGTTAAATCCTGTGATTTTTGCCAAAAATTGAAAAAATTGACTGGTAAAATAGCTGGATTAATGCAACATATTGAATCTCCTGATGCACCATGGCAGATAATAAACATGGATTTTGTAAAAGGATTACCCATTTCTGAAAAATACAGTTATAACTCTTGTTGGGTTATTGTGGACAGATTCACAAAAATTTGTAAATTTATCCCCACCCACAAGGATGTTTCCACTAAAGAATCAGCCTTCTTATGGTGGTCTCATATGTTTAATACTGCAGGTTTTCCTATAGCCATAATCTCTGACAGAAACCCTAAATTTACTTCTGAATTTCAGATGTCCCTGATGGATGTTTGTGGTTGTGATCTGAAACTTTCTACTGCCCATTACCCCCAAACTGATGGATTAGCTGAAAGGATGATTCAGAGTTTAGAGGACATGGTATGAAGGTATTTTGCCTTTGGCCTTGAGTACAAAGACAATGACAGATTTACTCATGATTGAGTTACCCTACTTCCTGGGTTGGAATTAGCTTATAAAAGCACTGTTCTTTCTGTTACTCAGAGAAAGCCTTATGAGCTCTGGCTTGGATATGTTCCAAATACTCCTGCCAAAGTTATAGAAAATAAAATACCTAAATTGGATTTACATCCTGGTGTAAAATCTTTTCTTCAAATGCAACAACTTTGCAGAAGTCATGCTCAAAAATGTATTTAAAAATCCTATGAATATGAAAAGAAGAGATGGGACAAATCCCATAAATAATACACTTTAAAAAAGGGTGATGAAGTACTGATTTCTACAGTCCACTTCAATTTACAAGGTAACAATATATTAAAATACCCATTTGTAGGTCTATTTGTTTTCAGAAGAATGATTGGTGATAATGTAGTTGAAGCCCTTTTGTATTCTTCATATGACAGAAAACATCCTGTTTTTCCAACATCTCTTTTGAAACCTTAAACATCCAATAGTGATTTATTTCGCAAAAGGAGGGAAAGACCAAAAAAGACCCCTAATGAAATCACTGAGACAGCATTGATAAGATAAGATTTTAAATCACAGAATAGTTACAGCTGAAAAAGGTACATAATACTTATTGAGATTCAAGAATAAATCTTCTGAATATGATTCTTGGATACCTGGGAAGGAGATATCTAATCTTACTAGTTTTCTAAAGAAATATTAAAAGAAAAGGTCATAGGATTTTTTTTATTGTTTTTTTAGAGTGAGGAACTGTCAGCTAGGCTGCTAGACTTACCCAATAAAATAATTAATTATTTAATGGATGAGGCCACACTTTATTATTTTAATTATTTTAATTATAATTTATTAACATTAAAATTACCTATAATAAATTAACTAATTAAAAAATGGTAAAGTTAATAAATAAATAAAATTAAATATTGAAATGTCCCTTATATTTTTATTTTTATTTTCTAACACCATGCTAAATGACAGGTTGAAAGATATAAAAATTTATATTAAAATAAAATTTTAAATTAAAATAAAAATTTAATATTCAAATAAAAATAAATATATACCAAAAATTCAAATTTCTTATTTAGAATCGACCTTTACAGTAAATATTATATAAATTAATTTATTCCCGTCATATTCTGTAAATACATATTTTTTGACGCCTTCTTTTTAGAACAACTTTATTATTTGAAAATATTTCTTCTGGAATATTCTTTTTTCTCTCTCTCATACTACTTTTTTTAGAATTTGATTACCTTTCTCTGTCTCTCCTTTTCCTGTTTAAAGGCCTCTCTTTTTGTTGTTTTTGATCATACATTACTTACTTACATTTAACAAACATTTATTCCATTTAAATACTTATTGCTATCCATTATTTTTTTTAATAATTACATTTACTTTTTGATCTTCTAACATTGGCAGGGGCCTTTGTTGTGTGTTTTTGCGCTTTTTGTGCATGTCTTAATTGACATCTGTTGAAGAATTGGGTATTTTTCTGGATTTATTCTGTGGATATTGGGACTGAGGGTATGTGGGTATTATCATTGGATAGCCCCAGTTTTTTTATATATTTCTTGTCTTGTTAATATTTTTCATATTCTAAGTTTTAAGTTGTCAATTCCTTATTCTTCAGTTACAAAAGATAGCTGTTTAATTTTGTTTTTTGTATTTTACGGTGTGGTCTTCCAACTTTGGCAGGGGCCTTTGTTGTGTGATTTGGTGCTGTTTGTGCATGTCTTAAATGACATCTGTTAAAGAATTGGGTATTTTTCTGGCTTTATTCCGTGGATATTGGGTATGCCGGTAAGTGGGTACTATCATTGGATAGCCCCGGTTTTTCTCTATATTTTATGGCTTGAAGACATTTTTTATACTCTAAGTTTTAAGGGGTCGTTTCCTCATTTTTCATTTATAAAAGATAGCTGTTTAATTTTGTTTTTCGTGTTTTACGGGCTAACATTAAGTCTTAGGGTTAAGTGCTTAGTACCATTGGATAGGGCTAATGTTTCTCTATATTTCATGTCACAACGTTGTTATAGTGAAATTCCGTGTTTTAAAGTTTTTAGTAGTTGTAGCTAATTTTTTTAAATAGATTAGTTGTTTTATTGGTTTTCTGGCTTCAGGCGGCACATCTGATGTCAGGCAGCCCGCCCGCCTCTGTTTTAAAAGGTTGGGGAGCGCTTCTAAAGGTTTTTTTATTCAATTTGGCAGGTACAGGCGCCATATTTGTGGGTGTGCATGGGCTCTTAGATAGTGTTCTGTGTGTACATAGTGAATAAGAAAGTTTGGGGCAACTTTAATTATCATACAACCATCCGGAGGTGATATCCTTGTTCCTCACTCAGTTTTTGCTGTTTATTGGCCACAATTGGCTTAGTTTGTTGCAAGGTTAGTTCTTCATTTAACTCAACTTTAGAAACAGGCTCTCTGGTATAGTCTTGCTAGGTATATCAAGTATTATTGCTGTCTCTGGTGTGGATTTGTAGCCCACATCAAGTATCTTTGCTTTCTCTGTTGTGGACATTGGTCTACATTTCAGTTCTTTGGCCTGGTAGTCTGTCTGGTGACTAATTTCTTGGCTCGTCAAGCAGTCAAATGTGTTGAAAAAGGGGTTTAGAAAACAGGAACCAACTTACTTTAGCAAGTAAATCTCACACTATTTTTCTAAAGGGATAGGGGATTTTCTCTCTGGTTTTTCTCCAACTCCCTTGGTCAAGGCCTATAGCTAGTACTATAGGATTGTCTAAATTTCTGGCACCCAACATGGGGTAAAACTTGCTAGTTTTTTTGGAATCTCTGTTTTCTTTGGTTGGCTCTTTTTGGTGTTTTGGTCTAGAGGAATGGCTTCTGGATCCTCTATTCCTGTGGTGACTGTCAGTGGGGGAGATGGTCCTCCTGCTGTGATGGTCATGGAGTGTGTTAGGATTAAAACTTGAGATGTTACCAAGTTTAATGGGGAGGATGTCAAGTGGTTTCTGGAGAAGTATGAAACTGCTTCTGGAGTGGATGGTGCTTCTTACCTGGATATGGTGAAGCAGATTTTCTTCTTCATTGGTGATAGGGCAGTGGAGAAGGAGATTTTGGCCATGTCTGGCTACAAGAAGAGGGATTGGAAGTTGTTGAGCATGGAGATGGTAGATAGATGGGGTGTCAGGTTCACTATGTTGGATCTGAATAAGGTTGTCAGTGAATGGCAATCTTATGGTGGTGTTGGTAACTTGCATAGTTACAGAAGGTTTCTGCTAAAGTTTAATCCTGTGGTGGAATACTTGGTGGAAGTGGAGGAGCTGGCAAATGAAAATTCTGCCAAGGATGTTTTTTGGTCTGCCCTGGCTAGAGATGTCAGGATGGATGTGTTGAAGGAGCTTTCAAGGAAGGACTTGATGAAGACTCTTACTAATGGGGACCAGAAGTTGCCTGCCTTGGATAAGGTGAAGGAGGCTGTTGAGGCCCATTCTAAGTTATTTGCTGTGGACACCTATCAGGAGGGGTGTTCTAAATATGTCAGCAAAGTCAGTGAGGCTTTAGCTGAAGAGGAAGTTGTGTATAAGAAGGAGGAGAAGAATATGGTGCAGGTTGCCAAACAGGAGAAGGACCCAGTAGTGGAGCAGTTGGCTGATCTAACAAAGCAGCTGCATATTTTTGTTTAGGAGGCTAAAAAGGTCAATAGGGCACCTTCTCAGCCTAGAGATTTTGATAGGAGGGCTGGTAGGAGTGATACTTGGGTTTTCTCTTATTGCAGCAGGAGGGGGCACAGCTCCAATGATTTTTGGGCATTGAACAGAGATGTGTCTGAAGGAAAGGTGGAATTTGATGGCAGGGTTTTCAAGTTCCCTGATGGTTCATTCGTGAAGCCCAGTGAAGGACAGGCTCCTGTTAATTTGGTTAGGAGAAGAGGTGGTCTCAATCAAAAGAGGCTAAGGTTTGAAGAGATTCCTTATCAGGGGAAGTCTTCAGGTAAGGAGGATGATGATGTCAAGGGAAAGGGGAAGGAGGTCAATAAGGTCTCTTTTTCTACTTCCTTTAGTGGTTTGGAGTTTATTCCTGTGGTGGACAGTCAAGTGGAGAATGCTTCGCTGGTGTTTATGATGTGGAAGCAGTGAAGGTGGGAAGGCCTAAGAGCAGTTCTCAGGCCCAACCAAAGCCAAATGCTTCAAAGGTAGATCCTAATCTGAGTGCAGCTAGGAAGAGGTACAGCAAAGAGGAGCTGTACAGGATGCTGAAGGGTATGGCTGATATGGGCCTTCCTAGTTTTGGTGCATTGGACATGAATGGTGAGCTAATTCCAATGGAGGTTGATTCTGACTCTGAGGAGGATGTCCCTTTGGCTTCATTGCCAAAGCCTGCCGGAGTTAGAGGTTCTGGGGAGGGATCTGGTTTGGTCCCTGTTAATGGTAAGTCTGTTGGTGGTGCTGGTCCTCAAGAAGCTTCTAGGACAAAGGTAGTGAAGCAAAGAGCTCACTTTGAGAGGCCAGTAGTTTCTGTTCAAGTTAATGTTATGGACTCTGTCTTGGAAAGGATGAATCAGGGTCAGGTTTCCCTTTCTTATGGGGAATTGTATGCTATCAGTCCAGGGTTGGCTGATAGACAGAAAAGGTTGTTGACCAGGAGAAGAGTTTCTTCTGGGGAGGTGGAATAAATCTGTGATTCTTCAGAAAAGTTTGGTGAGGGGTTTGAAACTCATTTTTCTGCTCCTCTGGGATATGTCAATGTCACTCTGAATAGCAGGGAGGCAAGGGCATTGGTGGATTCAGGTTCTCAGATAAACCTGATTTCTTTGTTTGAGGCTACTCATTCAGGCCTCCCCACCAAAACTGGTATTGGTGGGAATTTGAGAGGGATCGGTGGCCATGTCACTGAATTGGTTGGAAATTCTGAGTTTATGAATTTAAATGTTGGTGGAGTCTCAGGGAAGGTTCATTTTTATATTGCTAAGAGAACAGTTAAAGATGTTTTGGGTGGGCCATTCTTGATGGATTTTAAGGCAAGAATTGGTTATCAATTTGAGTTAAGAATCAGCTTGGAGTTGACTGGTGAAGAGGAAAGGAGGCTTCACATGAGGTTATCATCCCCTGGAGAGGATGGTTGGGAGACCAGGCCTGGTTTATCTCAATGTGCCAGTGCATGGATTGTTGCAGGAGAAGGAAAGAAGTTGGTGCTGCCTCTGGTTTTTTGGAGTGTGGCTCAGGCTCTATTGAGAGTCTGTCTTTTTTAGAGTAATGAGGGCTGATAACCCTAGTGCTACAACCTCTCCCCAAGATGAGGAAATCCCAGGTTGTAGTAGGTCAGCTCCCTTGGAGATATACCAAGTGGATTTTTAACTTTCTCTTTTTAAGGTTTCTCTTCTCTGCAAGTATTAATCAAATTTTTTATCAAGTCTCTGTTCTCTCTCAAGATTCTTAATTATTTTTAATTCAAGCTCAAGGAAGAATATTGGTTATATGTCTTTATTGAAGGATATGCAGAAAAGTTTTGGGGAGGTGAGATTTGGGTCTAAAAGTAAGTCCTCCAAATTGTGCACCGCTAGAGTTTCTTCTACACCTTTCAAAAACATTACCTGGGCCACACCTGTGATCATTGGGGAAACCCAAGGTTATTTTTTTAGGTCAGAAGAAAACTTAAGAAAAGAAGATAAAAATTTCAAGATAATTCAAGAAAATCAAGAAAAAAATCTTAAGATGATGAAGAAAGAAGATTCAAAATATTTTTGTGAAGATTGTCAAGATCAAATTTTTGGCCTCCAGCATGATGTTAAACTGCAGAAAATTATGAAAAAAGAAGATCATTAAAATCAATTTTTGAGCCTCCAGCATGAGATTAAACTGCAGAAAATTATGAAGAAATAGGATCATCAAGATCTATTTTTGGGCCTCCAGCATGAGGATAAACTGCACAATTTTAAATGAGTTTATTCTGAAGATGAATCAAGATTTGAAGATTTGGAAGAGAAAAGTGAAGATGAAGATTATCAATTGCGGAAAAGTTTTGGAGTGGTGAGATTGGGGTCTAAAAGTAAGTCCTCCCAATTGTGCACCGCTAGGGTTTCTTCTACACCTTTCAAAAACATTACCTTGGCCACACATGTGAGAAATGGGGAAACCCTTGGTTTTTGTTCCAGGTCTGGTGGTGAAGATTTCCTGAAAATCCCTCAAGTTGAAGGTGGAGCAGCAAAGTATAAGAAGGTAGCGCAGAAGATTAGGCCTGTTAATGAGCCTATGCCTGTTGGTTTGAATCCACCCTTGAAGAGACCTCCTTTTTCAAGAGATCCGTACTGTAATTCATTGGTGAAGAATCCTCCAGAATTTGTAGAGACTGCTAGGGTAACTGCAGAAAGACTGAAGGTTGTTAATTTTGGTCCTGATGGGTGGTTGTCTGAAGAAGAAAAGAAGTTGCTTTTGCACATTATTGTGCTAAGGGAAAAAGCTGTGGCTTTTGTTGAGGAGGAAAGGGGTCTTTTGAAGCACTCTTATGGGTAACCTTACTTAATCACTGTGGTTTGTCATGAACCTTGGCAAATCCACCCTATTCCAATTCCAGCTGCTATCAGAGAGGATTTTGTGGAGATTGTTAGGGAAAGAGTCAGGACTGGGTTATACAAGCAATCGACATCCAGCTACTCAAGTCCGGTTTTCTGTGTAAAGAAGAAGAATGGAAAGTTGAGGGTGGTTCATGATCTTAGAGCCTTGAATAGAGTCACTATCAAGGACGCTTGTATGCCACCAAGTGCAGAGGATTTCGTTGAAGCTTTTGCTGGAAGGGTGTGTTTTGGTTTGGGTGATATTATGGGTGGATATGATGAGAGGGAACTTCATAGAGATTCAAGGCCTCTCACAACTTTTGAGACTCCTTTGGGAAGATTTCAGCTCACTAGCTTGCCTCAAGGAGCAACTAATTCAGTGGCAGTATATCAAGCACAGATGGCTTGGATTTTTCACGATGAGGTTCCTACTCATGCTGGTATTTTTATTGATGATGGTGGAATTAAAGAACCATCCACCAATTATGGTAATGAGGTGTTAGCGGAGAACCCTGGCATAAGGAGGTTTGTTTGGGAATATGCAATAACTCTAGAGAGAATGTTGTTTAGTATTGAAGAGGCTGTTTTGACCATTTCAGGGTCAAAATTCTGTTGTTGTGTTCCTGCTTTGGAAATTCTTGGTCATTTGGTATGTAAAGAGGGAAGGATTATGGCAAAGAAAAAATTAATAAAATTCAGTCATGTCCAAGGCCTAAAAATACTACTGAAGTCAGGGGATTATTGGGTGTGTGTGTATATGTTGGGATTTTTATTAAGGATTTTTCTTTTTTGGCATCACCTTTAAGGAGGTTGACCAGGAAAGATGCAGATTGGGAATGGAATGAAGAGTTTGAAGTGGCTTTTCAGAAGTTGAAAAGGGTTGTTGGTGAAGATATTGTTCTTCATAAGTTGGATTATGGTGTTGGTGCTGGAAAAAACTATCTGGAAGTGGACTCAAGCTATATTGCTGCTGGTGCTGTTTTGTCTCAGGAGGATAAAACTGGGAGGGTCAGGCCAGTACAATATGAGTCTGTGGTGTTTAATGAGGTGGGATCTAGGTATTCTCAACCTAAGTTGGAATTGTGTGGTGTAGCAAAAATTTTAAAGAAGCTACAAACAGTTTTGTGGGGGCAGCATTTTGAGCTGCAGGTGGATGCAAAATCTTTGGTTCAGATGATCAATACGCCTAGTCTTCCAAATGCTCCAACGACTAGGTGGGTGGCATTTATTCAACATTTTTCTTTTGACTTGGTACACAAACCAGGCGAAACTTTTACAATGCCTGATGGATTATCAAGGAGGCCACCTACAGATGAAGATTCTGAGGCTGAAGAGTTTGATGAAGATGTTCCAGTGGTTAGGGCCAGCACTAAGGCTGCTGAAGATTTTTCTGACCTTCCCAAGAGGCTAAACTGGCTAGATCTGATCTTGATTCTGGTGATCGGGATGTTTTTGTTGATGAAGATGGAGTTGTTGTTTGGGACAGCTCAAAATTAAAAATGGGTGTTTTTGTTAGTGAACTGGATTCTCACAAGGTTCAGTAGAAAGAGAAGAACGTTCCAAAATTTAAGGATTGGTGTCCTGGTTGGGCTGCTCAATTGGCTCATGTTCACACTGGTGATTTTGATGACAGAATTGTACCCTTGGATGTTGTTTTGTCGGATTTTGAAGATAAGACCTGGGGTCAGTCTGGGTTTTATTTTATTTTGGTGGAATATCTGTTGACCTTGCAGAGGCCAGATAGTTGTGATGATGATACTTTGTTGGCAATCAAGAAGAAGAGTCCTGGATTTTATGTGTCAGGAAGGCGGTTGATGAGGAGGAGACATCCTAATCCTCAAGTGGTGGTGACTCAGAAGAAGGGTCAAGAATTGGTTTTGAAGTCTTTGCATGAAGACCTTGGTCATAGAGGCTTTGGGGAGACTTATAGAAGAGTAGCTGACAGATTTTAGTGGCCAGGTATGAAGTTGGCTGTGCAGGGTTGGGTTCAATCTTGTGAAGAATGTCAAAGAAGAAGTCACTTGAAACCTAAAGAGGTCCGCCGTGCTACTGGTGAAACAACTGTTTTTGGAAGGGTCAGTCTGGATGCTATCAATATTAAAGAGGGAAGGTATAAATACTTGATTGTTGCTAGGGATGATTTATCTCGTTGGGTTGAGGCAGTGCCTCTGGTTAATTTGACTGCCAAGAATGTGGCAGAGTTTTTGAAGAAGGAGTGGATTTATAGGTATGGGTTGATGAAGTTGGTGACTGTTGATGGAGGGCCAGAGTTTAATGCCGAATTTAAAGAAGCTGTGGCTAGTGTTGGTTCTAAAGTTATAGTGGCTACACCTTATTATCCTGAAGGTGAAGGCATGGTTGAAAGAGGCCATCAAGTTATCAAGAATGCTTTTGTAAAGATGTGTGAGGATAGTGCTGAAAAGTGGAGGCATTATTTACCCTTGGTGTTATTTGCTGATAGGGTCACTGTGAAGAGGACAACTGGCTATTCTCCTTATGAGTTAATGTTTGGTCAGAAATCTGTTCTACCAGTGGACTTGGAAGCTGTCTCTTTTCTTGGAATTGATTGGGATGAGGTGCACTCAACAGAATAATTGCTCTGTGCCAGGATGCAACAGTTGGAATGTAGAGAGGAATGTCAAGAGAAGGCATACTCTAGAATGATGAGGATTAGGAATCAATCAGTCAGATACTGGGACATGAAGTTGGCTCATAGAATCAGGAATCCCTTGAAACCTGGTTGTTTGGTTTTGGTGTATAATAGAAGTTTGGAGAGTCAGTGGGGAAAAATGTTTGCTGACAGATGGAATGGACCTTACAGAGTCAGATCTCAGGTGTCTGGAGGTTCTTATGTTTTGGAAGAGTTGGATGGAGCAGTCTTCAAGAAGAGAGTGGCTGCAGATTAGGTGAAGAGGTTCTATCCCATAGGCACTAGACATGAAGAAGATTGACTCCGCAATGAGGATAAACTATGGAATGTTCTTTAAATTTTTGTATTTTTTGTGTTTTAGAGCAACTTTTGTGTTGGAAACTTTTTGTTAGAAGGTACCCATGGGTGGGGCTTCTGGATTTGATCTTGGCAAGTGTAGGGGTAACTGATGGGCTGGCTTCTCTGTAGAATAGTTACCCCAGATTGTCTGTTTTCAACCCTTTCTCTTAATTTGGTTGAACCCTTATATTGGTGTCATTTCACAGGTTTTATTCCTCTATGACTTTAAACAGGAATTTCCTTTGGTTTTCAAGTGCTGGACTTTTCACTCTTATTGGTTTTGGTTTATTGTGTTGGATGTTGTGTTTTTGTTAGAAGGTACTCAGGGGGGCTTCTAGATTTTATTTTGGCAAGTGTGGGGGTAGCTGATGAGCTGGCTGCTATGGAGAACAGTTACCCCAGAATGTCTGTCTCAAGTCTTTTGTTTTTCCTAGTTGAATTCTAGTTCTGTTGTTTATTATTCAGGTTTCAAGTCCACTATGACTTTAAACTGGTTTGGGACTGGCTTCTTTATCTTTGGTTCTTTTAGATTGGCAGTGGATCACTGGTGGTCTCCCATCATTTTTACTTATTGGAGGGAGCCCAACCAGTGATCATTCCTATGTACCGGACTTTCTCTTACTGGACCATCTATGGATCTGGACTGTCTTGATTTTGTAGTTATGTTTTGCTAGATAGTAGTTTTAGATTATTTTCTTTTTTCTCTTTTTTTCTTTCAATTTTTTTATGGGGGTTGTTAAAATTATAAAATCAAAAATATAGGGTGTTACCACATCAGGTTCACCTGGATGTGGGCAAGCATTGGTGGGGAAAGGCCCATCAATTGGCCGGGCAATGCTATTTTATCATTTTAGTTTATTTTATTTTTATTTTCTTTAATTTCATTTTTTATTTTTTATTCTCATTATTACCCTTAATTTTTGTTTCTTATTTCAAATTTTTTAAATTTTTTAAGGTGTATCCACATCAAGGTGCACTTAGATGTGGGCGAGGTATCAGGGGATCAGCTCATCAATTGGCTGGGGGATACCATTTGTATTATTTTTTAAATTTTATTTTATTTCATTTATTATTATTTTATTTTATTTATCAATTTTTAATTTTAGTATATTAGTAGATTAAAAAATAAAAAATAAAATAAATAAAATAATAATAATAATAATAATAATAATATATATTAGAATTTATAGTTATTAATTGTTTTTTTTATTTTTTATTATTATTATGTTTCTAATCTTTTTGCAGGAGCTCATTGTCTGGATGATAAAGCTTCTGGAGGCTGGTCTGGATTATGATGTTGTTTTTTTTTGTTGGGGTTGTTGGAAGCAATGTGTTCTTTGAAGTGCATCCTGCTGGAGAGATTATATGGATTGTAATGGGCAAGATTTGGATTAGAGGGAAGTTCAGAGGAGGAAGAAGAAGAGGATGGAATGGAGTGTTGGAAGGTGTGCTTAATGATCCTAGACATCTTCCAGTGGTCGTCCAACAGGCGCTTTCTCAGGGATTTTTCAAAGTCATTCAAAGTTCCATGGAGGGAAAATGCTTTTAGCATGTTGGAACACATGCTGCTTAGGTGTTGTTTTATGTCTCCATAAGCCAGGGTCAAAGAAGTTTCTAGAGGTTGGCCAACTCCAATAGTAAATTCAGGAGGAGGGGTGCCAACTAGACAAGAAGAATTGGATCAGTAATTATATTTGTTGAAGAAATGGGATGAATCAATTTGGTACTTACAGATTGGAAGCTCATCAAATTTGTAAGCAGCCGGAATTTGGACTTCTGAAGATTTTTGAATGGTCATAGTAGGTTGCTCAATCAGGGAAAGATATGGATTCTCTTGGTCTTCCTCTAAAAGATTTTGAGAAGGTGAACTAGGAGGCTGATGTTACTGGGGCCTAGTTGGAGCAGCGGGATTGCTGTTGTTGTTGTGGTTGATATTTCTGTTGGATTCAGCTGGAGGAGGTGCTGGTGATGGAGTACCAGGGTTGTTAAAAGATGGAGCAGGAGAGGGTGATTTGGAATCAGATTGATCCCTTCTGGATGGAGCTTTTGAGGGAATGGAACTGTCAGAAGAATAGTTGGCTGACAGAGGAGAGGTGTAGTTTTGTTGTCTTAACTGGGGACAAAGTTGTTGCTTTGGTGCAGTTTTGGGTGCTCTGGTTTCTTCCTGGGGTCCTCTGGAAGGTCTCATAGAAGTTTGCGAAAATTTGGAGTTTTTGGACCTTGAAAGTGTTGGCTGCATTTCTCTGGGAGCAGTGGGAGGTAATTGCGTGGAGTTGTTTTCTTTGATTGTTTGAATTTGGCTATTTTCTGGTTGTTTTTGGAGGTTTTGAGCCTGATTTTCACTGTCTAGTGAGGCGGGCAGGCTGCCTGGAAGTGGTCTAGAAGCCTAGGAGCTGATTTTGAAGCTTTTGGAGCTAATTTAGCAGAGATAAAAGCAGTTTCTAGGGAAGCTATGGTCTTTTGGGAAGAGTTGTGGAAGCTGAGCTTCTGGATCTTCTGGAAGGTGCTGAAGATAAAGAGGAAGATGAAGGACCAAGCTCTGGGGATCTGGTAGGGGATCTGGAGATGTATTTATGAGAAGGTAAAGGAGGAGGAATAGGTTAGTTTGCATCTCTGTCACATTTTTTCTTTTTGGAGTAGCAAGAATCATAAGCTCTGTTGTAGAATTTGGCTTCAGGAGTTGGAAGAGTGAATGTGCAAGGTCTGCACATGTGTATGCACTGTTTGCAGGCATAGTCCTTGGGAGCATTGAAGCAAGGAAGAGTAGAGGGGTCAACATCAGGGGATCCAGCCATGATCTGTGGTGAGAAAAGATGATGGAAAAAGATAGGAAGGAGATTTTTGTCAGTGATGGGTAGATGATGAAATGAAGGTGGAAGTTCAGCAGGTTGGCTGTAGAGGTATTGTGTATGAAATTGGCTGCACCTATTTTATGCAAAATTCTGGTATTCCATCAAGACTCTAAACTGAAAAATCTATGGATTCAAGAACAGTCCATCAAGACTTTAAACTGAAATCTGGTTTCTGGTAGTCCTCCAAGACTTTAAACTGGCTGGTTTCAAGACTTTATCAAGATTAGTCTGTCAAGACTTTAAACTGAACAATGTGTTAGTCCCCCAAGACTAAAAACTGAGGATTGCTGTTGGCTCAGTCCCCCAAGACTATAAACTGAGGAATGGGTTTTGTTGTTGGAGTTAGTTTTGAAAGATTGGTGGAGGGTATCCACAGGGGGAGCCTCCAAATTTAGCAAAGGCAAGTTTGGGGGTAATTGATGGGCTGGCAGCTCTATTCACAATTACCCCAGAATGTTAGCTTTTTATCTGTGTCTTAATGTGGTTGATCTCTGGTTCTGGGTTTATGATTTAGGTTTTTGAGTCCCCCAAGACTTTAAACTGAAGGTTTTTGAGTTCCCCAAGACTATAAAATGAGGATGGTCCCCCAAGACTTAAAACTGAGTGTTGTTTTGTGGTTACATCCTATAGAGGGTGTGGTCAATTTTACTTTTCTGAATAAAACTCAAGTACTAGTGGACTTACAGAGGGAATCAAGAGATGAAATGAAGTGTTCAGAATTAGCCTTGAACTGGTCAATGAGGTGTCTTCTGTTCTCAATGTCCTGTGGATCTCTAGCAGGAGTGGATTGGAAGTAGTTTAGCAGAAGGTGTTTCTGTTGAGATGTGTGTTGTTGGAACTTGGCCTTAATTGTGGGCAAGTGGTTTGATGTTGGTGGTTCAATGGATCCTACATTGATATCATCACTGTCAGAAGATGGAGGAACTTAGAAGTCATCAGTTTTATAAAGTGGAAAGAAGAAATGGAAGTTTTTACCATCAGATGGACCAGGGATGGTGGAACTTGTTGTTTTAGTGGTTTTGGCACTCTTCTGGGAAGGGTGTAGCTTTTTGATTAATCTGGGAATCAAGATGGATGGCCTAGATCTTTTTGTTCTGGTAGAAGATGGACCAGGTTGAGGTGAAGGTGAAGCTGTTGCAGAAGATAATGGACCAGGTCTGTAGCAAGACTTCTTTCTAGATTGTCAGACATTGCAGGATGTTCTGTATGGATGGACAGGAGGTGTGATGGTGCAGATTAGATTATTGTCAATGCAGTATTGGCAAGGACCCATTTAAGAGGCAGATTTGGGAAGAAGGTTGAACATGGTGGTTTGATGAATAAAGACTGTGGACATTCTTAATTGGAGGGAGGATGTGGTCTTCCAAAATCGGCAGGGGCCTTTGTTGCGTGATTTGGCGCTGTTTGTGCATGCCTTAATTGACATCTGTTAAGGAATTGGGTATTTTTCTGGTTTTATTCTGTGGATATTGGGTCTGAGGGTATGTGGGTACTATCATTGGATAGCCCTGGTTTTTCTTTATATTTTATGTCTTGAAGACATTTTTTATATTCTAAGTTTTAAGGGGTCATTTCCTCATTTTTCATTTAAAAAAGATAGCTGTTTAATTTTGTTTTTTGTGTTTTACAGGCTAACCTTAAGTCTTAGGGTTAAGTGCTTAGTACCATTGGATAGAGCTAATTTTTCACTATATTTCATGTCTCAATGTTGTTATAGTGAAATTCCGTGTTTTTAAAGGTTTTAGTAGTTGTAGCTAATTTTTCTAAGTAGATTAGTTGTTTTTATTGGTTTTCAGGCTTCAGGGAGGCCAGGCCGCTTCAGGCGGCACCTCGGACGTTGGGCGGCCCGCCCGCCTCTGTTTTAGAAGGTTGGGTAGCGCTTCTGGAGGTTTTTTTATTCAATTTGGCGGGTACAGGAGCCAGATTTGAGGGTGTGCATGGGCTCTTAGATGGTGGTCTGTGTGTAAATAATGAATAAGACAGTTTGGGGCAACTTTAATTATCATACAACCATCCGGAGGTGATATCTTTGTTCCTCACTCAGTTTTCACTGTGTTGGTTGCAAGGTTAGTTCTTTATTTAACTCAACTTTAGCAACAGGTTCTCTGGTATAGTCTTGCAAGCTATATCAAATATTATTGCTGTCTCTGGTGTGGATTTGCAGCCCACATAAAGTATCTTTGCTTTCTCTGGTGTGGACATTGGTCTACATTTCAGTTTTTTGGTCTGGTAGTCTGTCTGGGGACTACTTTCTTAGCTCATCAAGCAGTCAAGTGTGTTGAAAAAGGGGTTTAGAAAAACAGGAACCAACTTACTTTAGCAAGTAAATCTCACTCTATTTTTCTAAAGGGACAGGGGATTTTCTCTCTGCTTTTTCTCCAACTCCCTTGGTCAAGGCCTATAGCTAGTACTATACGATTGTCTACAACGTAGTACTATCTCATTAATTTATGATAATAATAAAATTTCTTACCTCTTATATTTGAGTAAAACAAATAAAAAGATATAAAAACATACTCTACACCTTGAAATCCTAAAATTCCACTGTTGCCACCATTGGACCGCCGTTAAAACCCTTCTAGACATAAAAGACCCCTTGACATGTGTAGTTTATTCTTCTTGGTTGAGAGGAAGAATTTTTATCTGGGAGAAGTGTTTGGTGCTCTGGTGTCCTCTTCGGGTCTTCTGGCTGGTCTTCAACAGGTTTTAGAATTTTTGGCACTATTGGAAAAAGGAAATTTTAAGCGCATTTCTGTGGGAGCATTAGGAGGTTGTTTTGTGGTGTTATTGGTGTTTTCTGGGGGAATTTGGCTGTTTTCTGGCTATTTTGAAGTTTTTGAGCCTGAGTTTTGCTTCCTAGTGAGGCGGGTTGGCCGCCTGGACACGGTCTAGCAGCCTGGTAGCTGATTTTGAAGCTGTTTTAGCTAAATTCACTGAGATTAAGGCTGTTTCTTGATCTGATAAAGCAGGTATTTTGGAGAGCGTTCTGGGGACTGCGCAGTGGGATCTTCTGGATGAAGCTGAATATAAAGAAGAAGTAGAAGCATCCAGAACTAGGGATCTCTTAGGGGATCTATAGAAATATTTTTGTGAAGGTGAAGGTGGTTGTATAGGATAATTGAGGTCTCTGTAACATTTTTTCTGTTTGGAGTTGCAACAATCATAGGCCCTGTTGTAGAGTTTTGCCTCTGGGGTTGGAAGAGTGAATATGAAAGGTCTGCACATGTGGATATACTGTTTTTAAGCATAGTCCTTTGGAGCAGTGAAGCAAGGAAGATCTGGGTCAAAAGAAGGAGATACAGCCATGATCTATGATGAAACAACAATAAAGAGAAAAGTGGTAAAGAAAAAAAATTTATCAGTGATGGGTTGATTATGAAGAGAAAGTGGAAGTTCAGTAGTTTTGTTGCGGAACATTGTGCATGGAATTGGTTTTGTCCTTTTTATGCAAAGTGTGGAAAGTATGTCAAGAATTTAAACTTAAAACTGTGGTCATTCCATCAAGTCTTTAAACTGAAAAATGGTATAGTCCCACAAGACTATAAACTGGGGATGATTTGATGGTTGAGTCCTTCAGGACTATAAGCTGACAATGTGGTGTTGGTGTAATTCTGGCAGAGGGAATCCAAATGGGGAGTCTCAGAATTCAGTTATGAAAAGTGTAGGGGTAACTGATGAACTGGCTGCTCTGTGGAACAGTTACCCCAGAATTTTAGTTTATTTCTTTGGTCTTTAATTGTTTGATCTCTGGTTCTGTCTTTATGATTTAGGTTTTGAGTCCCCTAAGACTATAAAATGATGGCTGTTAGTCCCCCAAGACTTAAAACTGAGGATTAGTCCCCCAAGACTGTAAAATGAGGAACTTCTTATTATTGGCTATATTTGGGAAGTATGGAGAGTGGTCAAGAATTTTTCATTTCTAAGTTGAAAATTTTAATCAGGAGTCAAGTGGAAGAATAGAATAAAGAGATGCAACAAAGTGTTCAGAATTAGCTTTGAACTGGTGGATGAGGCCCTTCCTTTTTTCAAGGTCCTGTGGGTTTCTAGCAGGAGTGGATTGGAAGTAGCTTAGTAGAAGAATTTTTTGTTCAGAGGAGTGTTGTTTGAACTTGGCCTTAAGGTTGGGTAAGTGGTTAGGTTTTGGTGGTTTAATGGATCCTACATTGTAATAATCACTATCAGAAGTTGAAGGAACCGAAAATTCATCAGTTTTAAAAGTAGAAGGAAGAAATAAAAGTTTTTTTTACCATCAGATGGACCAAGAATGGTGGTATTTTTTGCTGTAGTGGTTTTGGCACTCTTTTTTGAAGGGTGTAGTTTGTTGACTAATCTGGGTATCAGGATGGATGGCCTGGTTTTTTTGGTGCTGGTAGAAGAGGGACCAGGTTGAGGTGGAGGTGAAGCTTTTGAAGATGATAATGTGCCAGGTCTCAAGCAAGTTTTCTTTGTGGATTGGAAGACATCAGAGGATGTTCTGTATGGATGAGCTGGTGGTGTGATGTTGCATATCAGATTGTTTTCAATGCAGTATTGGCAAGGGCCCATGTCAGAAGCATATTTTGAAAGAAGGCTGAACATGGTGGATGTGATGAAGGATAACGTTGACATTCTGGATTGGAGAGAGGATGTATTCTTCCAACATTGGGAGAGGCCTTTGTTAGTCTGTTTGGCGCTTTTTGTGTATGTCTTAGTTGATATTGGTTGAATAATTAATTGTTATTTCTGTATTAATCAGTGAAATTTGGGACTATGGGTATGTGAGTACTACCATTGGATAGCACCAGTTATTCTCTATATTTGATTTACTGATGATATTTTTCACATTCCATGCTTTAAGGGGTCATTTCCTCATTTTTCAATTTTAAAAGATAGCTGTTTAATTTTGTTTTTTGTTTTATACGGTGTTGAATTCCACATCTGGGTATGCCACTTAGGTGAAATTTTGATTGAATATTGGTTGAAAGGAAATTTTAGTGTTACCAGGTGCTAATTTGGTTATTAGGGATATTTTTGGGATGATTTGTGGCATTTTGGAATGGTTCTATGATGCTATTTCTCTTCTTATTTGATGGTTTTATGGATTTGGAAATGGTAATATTGCATTTTTGGGGTGATTCTCCAACTTTGGGTATTTTCTGGGGCTCTTTTAGGTTTATTTTTGAATATTAGTAGAAATTTTCTGGATTATAAGGCTGGATATTTGGAATTTTGGTGGTGATTATTATCATTGGATAAACCAGATTTTTCTCTATCTTTTATGTCTTGTTGCTTTTTTATCATATTTAACTGTTTTTTTCAGTGTTTTACTTGATTTAGTGAATTATAGTTTCATTGATGGATATGGTGTGCTGATTGTATGGCCACTGAGCTCCAGTGCTCCAGTGCGCTCCGGTGAGCTCTGGTTTGCTCCGGTGATTTTCCAGTGCAAAAGAGAAGTGTACTGGAAAAAATCTGTCATTTTGGCCAAGTTTGGTCATGGTGGCAAAATTATCTCACTGTGGTAAATTTAGCTCACTCTGGCCAAATTAGCTCATTATGGAAAAAAGTGCTCATTGTGGCAAAATTTTCTCACAATGGGAAAGTCTGGTAACTGGGTTAAAGTTTGGTCACTGGACCAAATTTTGGTCATTGTGCCAAAGTTTGGTCACCGTGCCAAAGTTTGGTGTCACGCGCCATGTGACACTCGAGGCAAAATTAGCTCATTAATTCAATAATACAGAGGTCTAAATCCATACTTGAAGCACAGAATGCAATTCTACATAGCAACTGCGACTTTCCTTTGTGTACTCACTATTCAACCGCGCTAGTCTAAACTCTAAATCTAAATTAGTCAATCTCTCAATAGTGTGTCTTAGTCTTTTCCTCAATAAGGGACACATAGTGCAATATTCAATGTAATAGTCCACTAAAAGGTTTATTAAATATCTGTGGGTTATTAAAAAGGGGTAGTGAGCATGGACGGGATGGTTAGTGGAGGATTATAGGGTTAATGGATGTTAGTGAGGAGGGTCCAGGTGTAACGGGTGTAATTTTGGTGGTCTGTGGTGTGCGGAATGATGGATGGGTATGAGGTCAATGCGAGGAGGAGTAAAGGATATAAAAGAGGTTGGATTTTTGTTTGACATTCTTTAGAATTAAATTATAAAACATATAAATAGTTAATAGTGGTAAAGCTTCAGGTTTAATCCTTATTATTGTATCTTTCCTTATTTTACTCAGTAATCATTTATAAATCCTAAATCTTTGATTATTGAGTTTTCAACCCTTTGTGAGATCTTAAGAATATTAATATTACCTTTAAATTATATTAGAATTCTTCTCAAACATATCTCAAAGCAGTAGCTCTTCCTTCGAGTCATCTTTGAATCACTTCCTTGAACATTTCTTCTGTGCTTCAAAGAAGTTTCTAAACCACTCTCCTCATCTCACTTCCAGGAACACCCTCAACCTTGTGCGTATGTCCTCCGGTGACAGTATAATTAAATTTTCCGTAGTTCTCATTCTTTGGTACTAATACGTCCTTTTTTCAGATGTTTTAAATTCTTTAAATGGAACGTGTTCAACACACTCCTCCTATGGGAGCTACTACTAGGGCTCGCGCCAGAGGCAGGCCAACAGCCACACAGCCTGTTTCCGGCACTCACTCCTAGGAACCTCTCGACCTTAGGGAACAGGGACATTCAGTCCAATCTGTAAAAGACATCCCCCAGGATTTTGATGATTCTAGCGAGGAAGAAGAAGGAGAGGATAAGATGCATGAGGCGCCATCTGCCCCTGCTACTCACCCTGCTGGTCAACCTTTTGAACCTGGACCATCTAATTCGCTGGAAGACTTCATGAGACTTTTCATGAAAATCCTTTCCAATCCAACATCTTTGGAGGGATCTAAATTCAAAACTCCTTCCATGAAATCTCCTGATAAATTTGATGGAGAACATCCAGAAAGATTGCGGCCCTTCTTGAAAACCTGCAAGCTCATGTTCCATAACAAGCAATCGAAAGTTGTTTATGCTTCGTCATTCCTAGCCAGAAAAGCAGCAAGATCGTTCGAACCTTATCTTCTCATGCTCTCTTCGACAGAATCCCACTTACTTATTAATAAATGGGAAAAGGTTGAACACCAACTCTTTACGTTTTTCGGTGACCCTAATGAAACTGAAAACGCAGAAATTGAATTGGATTTCCTCCTCATGAGTGATAATTGTAAAGCCTTTGAATATATCTCAAACTTCAGAGCACTTCAAACTTGAGTAGGTTGGAATGATGCTGCCCTCAAGTATCATTTCAAAAAGGGAATTCCTTCAAAGATTGAGGATCAATTAAATCTTCTTGGTCAGAAGATGACTACCTTAACGGATTTAATGGATCAAACCCTCGAACTCAACGGCGTTTACCAAGGACGACTACAACATCGTCAATAAACCAACAAATCTCAAGGCCTAAATTTTAAATCAGGACCTTCTTCACACCCACAGACAACCCAATCCAGACCCAAAAAGGGAAAGGACAAACCTCTACCAAAAGGCTCAACCCCAGGCAATATCAGTAAGGTATTGGATCCAAAAGGGAAGCTTAAAGAAGCTGAGAGGAAGAGGCAAGCAGATAATGGGTTATATATGTATTGTGGGGGTAAGCACAAGCTAGAAGATGGTGTGAAGTTGAAGGAAAGAGAAGGTACTAGTTCAAGGTCAAAAAACTAGTAGATACTTTACTTGTGTGCAAAGCAAACTATCTTATCTCTCCCAGTGCACAGAACCTCCATGTCTTAAGGACTGGAGTTGCCTTAAACTGCTTGAGATTCATTCTTTTCAAGGATGATACCCCCTTCAGTTGTCTTATAGACTCTGGAGCTTCAATTTCTTTTGTCAGTTTATCTTTTGCCAAGATGTTAAAGCTGACATTCACAGATATTGATCGAACTCAAATATATTTGATCGAATCAGAGGAACCCAAATATTGGGTAAGCAAGAAAGTTTTATGGGTTTTCAACTTTCCAAATTTTCCCTTCTTTGAGTGGGAATTGTCAGTCTTGGATGCCCCAAAAATGGGCGATACCATCCTTGGCCATGACTTTTTAACGCATTGGAATCCTGAAATTGATTGGTCACGGGGATTGATCACCCCACGCACTAAGTATATTTCTTATTCTTCAATGCAGGTCAATAGGGAGTTAAACAACCTGCCTGACAAAGTCCTTCTAGAGGACAAATCTCTGCCAGATGACTTGCAAGCATCTTATCTTTCTCTAAATGAGCGATTTTCTAACTCTTCTAGCTTGATCACTTAACTCAAAGAGGATTTAAATTGCCTCGAGGTAGTTGAATTATGCTCTCTCAATTCTGGTCTTCCCTCGACAGATTCTCTCAAAGATGATGAGGACGACCAAATCAAGTTTTAATTTATTAGAGCAACTCTACAAGAAATATATCATGATTTCCTCAATGTTTTCTCAATCCAAAAGGCCGATAAGTTACCACCTCATCGACCCTACGACCATCAAATAGAGTTAATAGGTCTAGTACCTCTGGAAGGTCCTGTCTATTCTTTGTTGAAGGACAAATCTCAAGTTCTTTGAGACTAAATTGCGGAGAAAGTAGCCAAAGGTTTCATCAGAGCCAGTAAATCCCCAACTGGCTCCCCTGTTCTTTTTGTAAAGAAAAAGACGGTAGCCTTAGGTTGTGTGTTGACTATAGAGAGCTCAACACAGTTACAAAGAAGAATGCATACCCAGTTCCTCCTATGTCATTGCTTCTTACCCTTTTTAATGGTGCTAATTTCTTTTCTAAAATTGATCTTAGAGGTGCTTATAATCTTTTTGGCATTGCGGAAGGTCATGAACCACTGACTGCAATGCGCACTAGATTTGGTAGTTTTGAATATTTAGTAATGCCTTTTGGATTATGTAACGCACCATCTACTTTTCAAACTATTGTTAATGACATCTTTCAAGATGTTGTTGAAAAATTTGCTGTTGTCTACTAAGACAATATTTTAATTTTCTCAAAGACTTTGGATGAACACATTCATCATGTTTGACAGGTTCTAAATTGCCTTTGAGATCATGGTCTCTAACCCAAGCACAATAAATGCAAATTCCATCTTAAATCTATTTATTTTTTGGGTTTTACGTTGTCCACTGATGTTTTAGTCATGGACAACAAAAAGGTCCGAAGAGTCCTGGAATGGCCTGAGCCCAAAACCATTAAATCCCTTCAAGGATTTTTTGGTTTTGCCAATTTCTATAGAAGATTTATTAAAGATTATTCTAAAACTATTTCCAATCTTACTTCTCTTCTTAGAAAAGATATTCCTTTTGTTTTTAATTCTACAGCACGAAAGGAATTTGAAGCATTGAAGACTGCATTTACCATAGCTCCAATTCTTCAACACTTTGATCCTTCTGCGTCAACAATAGTCAAGACAGACGCTAGCAATTATTCTATTTCAGGGGTCATTTCACAATTCAATCCTGAAACAAAATTGTTTCACCCTGTTGCTTTTGAGTCACATAAACTCATTGCAGAAGAATTAAATTATGAAATTCATGACAAAGAGCTTTTAGCCATTATTCATTTTCTTAAAAAATGGCGCTCTTTTCTTCTCAGCCTAGATAGTCCTTTTCAAATCCTGACTGACCACAATGCTTTGAAGTACTTTATGTCTTCCAAAGTGTTAACCAGGCGTCAAGCCAGGTGGGCTTAATTTTTTTCTGAATTTCCTTTTTCTATTTCCTATCTCCCAGGTAAGAACTGCATTATCCCAGATATCCTGTCATGTCAGGACGACGTTTATCCACAGCAGGGGGACACAATTTCTGACAAGAACCCAGAAAATGTGAAATCAATTTTCAACGAATCAATGTTAACGACTCATCAACTTAATTTGATGACAATTCAATCTTTCCAAAATCCACTATCCAACATCCTCAAAGCTCAGTCAAAGGTCAATTATTGTTTAGGGTTATAAGACAAAATACTCTCGAAGCAAGGGGCCAAAAGATTTAGTATTGAATCAGGTCTATTAGTTTTTTCAGGTAGAGTAGTTATACCAAAAAACAATGAAATAAAATTATGTATTTTCAATAGTCGAAATGATTCTCCGTTAGCTGGTCATTTTGGGGTTGATAAAACCTACCAGTTAAATGCGAGGGATTTCTTCTGGCCAGGGATGAACAGAGAAATCAAGGCCTATATAAGATCTTTTTATGAATGTAATAAGAATAAGGCTCCCCGTCACCGGAAGCATGGGCTGCTTCAACCGCTACCTATTCCCTCTAAACCTTGGGAATCTTTATAGATGGATTTTATTTCTCAAATTCCTCATTCTAATAATTTTGATGCTATATTAGTAATAGTAGATAGATTTTCAAAGATGTCTATTTTCATTAAAACCACTACTACTGCTACAGCAGAAGATTTGTCAAAATTGTTTCTAGAAAATGTTTTTTCCAAACATGGCTTACCTAATGATATTATTTCAGATAGAGGCTCATTGTTTGTATCCACATTCTGGACCCAATTGTGTTGACAACTCAATATCACAAGGAATCTCTCCACGGCCTATCATCCTGAAACCGATGGGCAAACAGAAAGGGTCAACCAAATTTTCAAACAATACCTTTGAATGTATGTCAGTTACCAACAAGACGATTGGACCACATGGTTACCATTGGCCAAATTTGCTTATATTAACTCAACTCATTCTTCGACACAACAATCTCTCTTTGAAACTGTTTATCGATGACATCCTCGATTCATTTCAATCCACATAGGAACTAGTCAACCTGTGGAAAATTATCTTTAAACCATATCACGACTCCAAGAAGAACTTAAATCAAATTTGGAATTAGTGATTCGAAGGTACAAGGAACAAGCCAACAAACATTGACAAACTGCTCCTTCTTTTAAACCAGGCAACAAAGTATGGCTAGACGCACAAAACATTTGAACAACTTGACCATCAAAGAAACTGGCTGAAAAACGCTTGGGACCATTCAAAATCGACTCCAAAGTCTCTGAAAATGTATTTCAACTCAAGCTACTTCCTAAATGGCAGGCTATTCACCCTGTTTTCCACGTATCTCTCCTGGAACTGGCTCGAGAAACATACCCAGGCAGGAACCAACCTCCTCCAGAACCGGTCAAAGTAGAAGACCATCTAGAGTGGGAAGTAAGCCGTATCCTTGATTCAAGAATGCATAAGGGGAAACTTTAATACCTCGTGAAATGAGAAGGCTTCCTTGATGAATCAGACAAAACATCCTGGGAACCAGCCATCAATGTTTCTAACACCCCTGAACTCCTAAAATATTTTCATCTTAAATATCCTTTAAAACCAAAACCTTAGAACTCTCTTTCATTTTTTCTCTTCCTTCTCTTTTCTTTTTTCTTTTCTTAAACTTCAAGCAAATTACTTCTTTATTTCAAATTCTTTTTTTTTCAAAAACTATTTTTTTCTTCTTTCTTTTCAAATAACCAAAATTCCTCAAAAAACTTCAATAAATAAACTTTCACGAATAACAAAATATTTCTCTCATTAAATTTTCATTTCAAACAAGATTGTTTTCAATCAACTATTTCTTTTTCTTACTTAAATAATTCTTTTTCAAAACTTAAATTAAAATTCCTTCAGTTAAACATTCTTTCTTTTCTTCTTTCAAAATTTAAAACAAAAATTCTATTCAAATCTTTTCTTTCTTCCTTTTTTCTTTTCTTTTCTCAAAATCTTATAAAATATATATCAACATTTTCAATTAAAACAACAAAATAAAAAATAAATAAATAAATAAATACACAAATTGCTTTCTACTTTTTTTCCTTCCCTCTTTCTTTCTTTTCTTTTTTCCTTCCATTTCAAATTTTCTCCTGAACCAACTTCTTCATTTTTTCCAAAACCACTCTTATTTCATTCCTGCATTTATCAAATACCTCCTCCTCTCCTACCGGTACCACTTTCCCAATTTCTAGTAATTCTTTGGCCACATCAAAGGAGGCAGCATCAACAATTTTTTTGATCTCACCACTTAAATCTTCAATGAATTGAGTTCGTTGACCTTTCGGAGGTTTCTTTGACCATACCTGGTCGAGAGTCTCTTCGTTGTCCTCCCTCAAATCAACCACTGGTTGATTTGCCTCACCTGGCAGCAATGGTGCAGCTTCTACAATCGGAGCTTCCCTGATGACATCTGAATTCTAAAACATAGGTCATCAGTAACAAAATTTTTTAAAATAAAAGAACAGACTTACTTCGAACAATGGGTCAGCTTCTAAGAATAATTTTGGGCTGACTTCCACTGTCATTTCATTCTCCTCTTTTTCATCCTCAATGACCATGTGCCGCTTCTTCAGCGTCCGTCTCAAAATAGGGACTTCATCCTCATCCTCTTCAACTAATTCATCTACCTCTTCTTCAACCCCTCATTTCTTACTTGTGGCCTGGGTTACCCAGGTTGCAACGGTATCTTCAACCTCCTCCTTGATCTCTCCCACCGACTTATTGTCCCCAACCAATTTGTCCCAGATATCTTCAACCACCTCTTTGGTCTTCGGTATTACCCAATATTTGGTTTTCGTAAATCAATGCTCGATGTCCGCATTTTTCAATAAGTCATCACACGCCACCCGTCTCCAGCGGCAAAATTCACATTTCTGGCAAGGACCTCGTGTCTCTGTGCTTTTAATGCAGAAGTATTCCATCAATTCGCAGGCTGTGCAGGCTTGAGAATACTGCCAGGTAATGATTCCACCATCCGCTTTGGGGTGTGGAGGTGTGGGAGTTGGGGTAGGACAATTCAACATAATAAATTATAAAGCAATTAAAGTAAGAAGGGAGAGAAAGTAGTGTGAGAAAGTATTTCTCATGCTCAACAGAGCTCACATTTTTATACCCGGTAATCTGTCACGCGCCACATGAAACTCGAGGCAAAAGCAGCTCATTAAATAAATAATACAGAGGTCTAAATCCATTCTTGAAGCGCAGAATGCCTGCGACTTTCCTTTGTGTACTCACTGTTCAACCGCCCTAGTCTAAACTCTAAATCTAAATTAGTCAATGTCTCAATAGTGTGTCTTAGTCTTTTCCTCAATAAGGGACACATAGTGCAATAGTCAATGTAATAGTCCACTAAAAGGTTTATTAAATATCAGTGGGTTATTAAAAAGGGGTAGTGAGCATGGACGGGATGGTTAGTGGAGGATTAAAGGGTTAATGGATGTTAGTGAGGAGGGTCCAAGTGTAACGGGTGTAATTTTGGTGGTCTGTGGTGTGCGGAATGATGGATGGTTATGAGGTCAATGCGAGGAGGAGTAAAGGATATAAAAGAGGTTGGATTTTGGTTTGACATTCTTTAGTATTAAATTATAAAACGTATAAATAGTTAATAGTGGTAAAGCTTCAGGTTTAATCATTATTATTGTATCTTTCCTTTTTTTCTCAGTAATCATTTATAAATCCTAAATCTTTGATTATTGAGTTTTCAACCCTTTGTGAGATCTTAAGAATATTAATATTACCTTTAAATTATATTAGAATTCTTATCGAACATATCTCAAAGCAGTAGCTCTTCCTTAGAGTCATCTTCGAATCACTTCCTTGAACATTTCCTCTGTGCTTTGAAGAATTTTATAAACCACTCTCCTCATCTCACTTCCAGGAACACCCTTGATCTTGTGTGTATGTTGTCCGGTGACATTTGGTCACTGTGCCAAAGTTTGGTTACTGTACCTGTCAGCCTATGTATTTCCAGGAATGAATATTTCTTACGTCTAAAATAAGATAACATTAAATACATTAAGCTTATATCTTGAAAATTAGGTTAAAACGCTTATATATATGTTTATAATACATATATATATAATTATTACACTATTATATAACTTATAGTAGTTTAAATAGCTTATCCATAGCCTAATAATAATTATTAAGGTGTTAATGGAGTCATAATATATTTATCTTAAGTGATATTAAGTAATTATTGACATACATAAGCTTATATGTATACATAAATCTCATATTCAGTGAAATATGCAGTATATTATGTATATTTAGGTCTATAAGTGGGTTCTAGCCTCTTAATAGCCTATAACCTTTGTTTTTATTCTTTATTTAGGTCATATTGACGTACTCAGTGGATTCACAACACCTACAGAAGCATATACATCTATTTCATGCGCATGTACTCAGTTTGGACAACTTAATCTGTTTCCTTGGATGGATATTCACAGATTTCTGGGTTGGGAGGCTATTTCTGGGTTAATATGGATGCTTGGGGATGTTATTGGGGGCTTGGAAATTTAATTTGTTTCCTTTATATGATTTGGCTTTTATTTTATTCTTTTGGATTATTTATTTTACCTGTTTCTTTATGGTATCCGCTTTTATCAGTCTATTCTATTTATGGTATGGGTCTGTGGTATCATTAATTGTGATGGAGGGTCCTTACTGGAGGTCTGGGTGTTGAATCTTCTTGAAGTGGATGCCATGGGGAGGTGATGGGCTCTCACAGTGCTGTAATTTCTGGGGATAGCAGTGACATCATTTGGATTGAAGGTCTGTGCACTCCAGTGGATTTTGGTATAAGTAAGGGAGGATTTTGACAGTTATTAGACATCACTTACTTACTACAATTCAATAAAACATTTAAACACAATTATTATCATTCAGAAATATATTTTAAAGCCTTTATAAATTTATATTATCATTATACACCACGGGAAATCTAGGGGTGAATTGCTAGCAATCCCCTCTCTTGAAATTTAGAGTGTCCCTTAAATATGCCAGGTTTATGAATACTTTATAAACATAAGTAAATTAGAGTTAGATTTACATTTATTCTCAGATTGATTATAGACAGAATATCTACTGATTCCAAATTATGCACAAGTTGATCCTCCAGAACTTGATTTTGGTCCTCTGATGAGAACAAATTGAGCACAAATTGATCTGACCTAAGCTTATGCATATATAATAATTCAGGATACTTGCTCTATTAAATTTGATAATAAAAAAAAATATTGATGAATTTTTATAAAAAAAATTATTATGTAAGATATTAAATTATAAATTTAGGCATCATAGGAGGGCACGTAATAGAACTTAATTATACTATGTGACACCTTAATACTGTATCACGCAGTTTGAAACATTTAAAACAAAATGAGTCATGATGGGCAATGAAATTGCTTGGAAAGACTCTTTCAAAATTAATACTGACCATAATACACAAGTATGAAACCTTGGCATCTATCCAATAAAAGATTTTCCTTCTGATAAATGGATTTTTCTCAGTTACTACCTGCTAAAAAGTGTCCTTCTGAGGTTTGTCTGACCTTCAGGGGGGTAATTTGGCCACATCACACTACTTCTATTTCCATGATTGACCAAAACATCATCCTCATTCCCATCTAAAGAGTTGATCTCATCTGACTGTGGCTGATCAAAGGGGTCCACCACAAGTTTAGCCAAAATTTTGGTGAACACTTTTTTGATGGATAGTGACTAACTGGTGCTTTCCGAAATTGTCCACCTCAAGTTAGGATAAACTTCAGGAGGATAAATTTATTATGAATACCAAATTAACTGAAGAATACTTTTGCCCTAGCTACTCTGCATCATAAAAGTGTCCAACTGAGGTTTAGCCATAATTCAGGTAGACACTTTTGGAAAGGCACAGTCTGATGGGTTTAATATCTGTATATGGCAATAAGTATCAGTTTTTTATCAACATGGAACTAGAATTAATTTAATATGGCCAAAGTTTCCACCTGAAGTTTGGCCAAAATACAGGTGGAAATTTTTATGAGGATTACTTGATGAAATGAAGAAGGCTTGCAATTACTTTCCATCATAAAATTTTCAAACTTAAGTTTATCAAAAATTGTGGTGACACTTTTGCAAGATCCAGTCATATTGGATCAACTCTCTATATGGCAATGAGAATCAATTTTTAGTCAATCATGGCATTAGAAGTAATTTTGTATGGAAAAACTTTCCACCTGATTTTCGGCCAAAAATAAGTTGGAAATGTTTATGAGGAATACTAGATTAACTAAAGAAGACTTGCACCCTACTACTGTCCATCATAAAAGTGTCCACCAGAAGAATTCTCAAACTTGTGGTTGACACCTTTGGCCTGGTCCAGCCATATGGGATCAATTCTGAATATGGAAATGAGGATTTAATTTGGTCAATCATGGTACTAGAAGTAATTTGATATAGATAAAGTGTCCAACTAAATATTGGGAAAAAAATCAGTTGAAAACTTCATTTAGTTTTTCAAAAAATCAAATTAAGTAAAATTTTATTCCTGATGATGCCCATTTTATCCAACACCTCTTCTGAGCCTTGAAAGTAGGCATTTAGCTTGAATTTTGAATTTCATATAAAATCCCTATTATTCAACCTATTTCTTTTTATCCCTTTTTTTTCTTTTAGATATCAATTAATTTTATGTAAAACAAATCATTTTCATAATTTTTTACCTGTATTTAATAGAATTATTAAAGGTTTAACATCACCCTGTAAGCATTTGGCACATGTTTTTTTGCTATACTAATAAAAATAATAATATACTGGTACCAAAAAATTGATCAAATGATAAAATATTAATAAAACAGAAAGATCAAATACCAGTGGATATGTTTTAAAAAATACCAGTTGCACTGAAGAAGAGCTGCACCCTAGATACTCACCATCAAAAAAGTGTCCAGCACAAGTTCAGCCGAACTTGTGCTGGACACTTTTGGTCAGTTGCAGTCATATGAGATCAATTCTCGCTATGGAAATGAAAAAAATGTTTTGGATAAAAAACTTCACTAGAAGTAGTTTTACATAGCCAAATTTTCTACCTAGATTTCATCCAAACCACAGGTGCACAATTTTTTATCTTTGAAAAAAAGTCAATTTAGTACAATTTATCCCTGATGGCTCTCATTCGCTTCAACACCTCTACTGGCCTTTGATAGTAGGAATATTACTTGGATTTCTTTTTTCATATTTGATCCCTTTAACTTAATTTTTTATTCCTAATATTGCTTTTGGATATCAAGTAATAATTTTTAAAATAAACTATTTTCATATTTTTATACATTTATTTAATAATATTATAAATGGCATAACATCACCTGGTATGCATTTGGCACATGAGTTTTTTCTATACTTATAAAATTAATAATATAATGGCGACCAAAAATTAATAAAATGATATTAATGAGTGAGGAACAAATATAAAATACCAGTAGACATTTTTGTAAGAAATACTAGATGAACTGAAGAAAAATTCTACCCTAGCTACTCTACATTAAAAAAGTGTCCAGCACAAGTTCAGCCGAACTTGTGCTGGACACTTATGGTCAGGTGCAGTCAGATGGGAGCAATTCTCTCTATGGAAATGAAGATAAATTTTTGATATAAAATTACACTAGAAGTAGTTTTATATGGCAAAATTTTCATGCTGAAGTTTTGGTAAAGCTCAAGTGGATTTTTTTTTATTTTTACAAAAAAGAAAATTTAGTGCAAGTTTTGCCCTGATTGTTCTAATTTAATTCAACATCTCTTTTTTCTGTTTATGGCAGGAATTTAACTTGGATTTTAATTTTCATCTTTGATTTCTTTTATTTTACTTTATTCCTCTCATATTGCTTTTGGATAGAAGCTTAATTTTTGTAAAATAAATCATTTTCATATTTTTTTACCTTTATTTAATAATATTATAAAAGGTGTAACATCACCCAGTATTCATTTGGCACACAATTTTTTGCTATACTGATAATATTAATAATATAATGGTGACAAAAAATTAATCAATTGATAAATATGAGTGAGGCACAAAGATTTAATAACAGTGGAAATGTTTATAAGAAATTTCAGATGATTAAAAAAGACTTGCACCCTGGATACTCTTCATGATAAAAGTGTCCATCACAAGTTTGGCCAAACTTGTGATGGACACTTTTGGTTGCATGCCGTCAGACGCAATCAATTCTTTTTATGGAAATGAGACTGAATTATCACTCCATCATTGCACTGAAAGTAGTTTTACATAGACAAATTTTCCCCTGGATGTTTGTCCAAACCTAAGGTAGACAATTTTTTCCTTTGTTAAAAAGTAAATTTGATCCATGTTAATCTATGATGGTGCCCATTTTTTCTGAAGCCTCTACTGGCTCATGATAGCAGAAATTATACTTAATATCTTTATTTCATGTTTGATCTCTTTAATTTTAATCTTACCCTTTTATTTATCCTTTAGCTTTTAAATATCAATTTTATTTTGGTAAAACTGATAACTTTCACATTTTTTTATATTTATTATATCATATTATTAAAGTTGTAAAATCATCCAGTGTACATTCATTACACATTTTTTTGCTATACTAAAAACATTAATAATATAATGGTGACTAAAAAATAATCAAATATTAAATATGAATGACACAGAAAGATCATATACAAATGGATTTGTTTATAAGGAATACCTGATGAACAGAAGAAGACCTGCACCCTAGATACTCACCATCATAAAAGTGTCCAGCATAAGTTCGGCTGAACTTGTGCTGGACACTTTTGGTTGCATGCAGTCAGATGGGATAAATTTACTCAATGGAAGTTAAAATGAATTTTTGCTCAATCATTGCACAAGAAGTAGCTTTATACTGCTATACTATCCTCCTGATTTTTTTGAAAACATCAGGTGGACACTTTTATTAATTTAAAAAAAAAGAAAAAATATTTCAAATCTAGAACTGGCGGTGCAAATTTAGTCTGAAAACTCAAATTATCTTTGATGGCAGAAATTTTATTTGAATGTTTAATTTCATATTTAATCACTTTTATTTTACTTTTTTATTCCTTTTTTTGCTTTCAAATATCAATTTATTTATTGTAAAACTATTAATTTTCATATTTTTTTTTACTTTTATTTAATAAGATTATGAAAGATGTAGCATCTCCCAGTATGCATTTGGCTTACAAATTTTTTCAATACTAATAAAATTAATATTATAATGGTGAAAAACAATGAATCAAATGATAAATATGAATGACACAGAAAGATCATATACAAGTGGATTTGTTTATAAGGAATACCAGATGAACTGAAGAAGACCTGCACCCTAGATGCTCACCATCATAAAAGTGTCCAGCATAAGTTCGGCCGAACTTGTGCTGGACACTTTTGGTTGCATGCAGTCAGATGGGATAAATTTACTCTATGGAAATGAAAATGACATTTTTCTCAATCATTGCACAATAAGTAGTTTGATATTGCCAAAATGTCCTCCTGATGAATTTTCAAAACTCATCAGGATACTTTCTTTGGTTTAACAAAAAAGAAAATATATTTCAAGTTTAGCCCTGGTGGTGCACATTTGATCTAACACCTCTACTTGTTATTGATAGTGGACATTTTCCTTAGATTTTTTTTCTTATTTTATCCCTTTTATTTTACTTTTTTATTGCTCATATTGCTTTGGATATCAATTTTTAATTTTTAAAATAAATAATTTACATACTCTTATACCTTTATTTAATAATATATGATTAAAGGTGGAACACCACCTGGTATGCATTTTTCACACAAGTTATTACTATAGTAATAACGTTAACAATATAATGATGAAAAAAAATTAATCAAATGGTAAATTTAAATGACACAGAAAGATCAAATTTCAGTGGAAATGTTTATAAGAGATCCCTTTTGAGTTTAAGAAGATTTGCTGTATGCCTACTCTCAATTATAAAAGTGTCCAGCACAAGTTCGGCCGAACTTGTGCTGGACACTTTTGGTTGCATGAAGTCATATGAGATAAATTCTCTCTATGGCAAAAAAAAATGATATTTCACTCAATTATTGAAGTAAAGAATGTTTAATATTGTAAAATTGTCCCCTGGATGTCTGTCCAAACCTCATTTCAAAATTTGTTAGCTATACATAAAAGTAAGTTTAGACCAAGTCTTGACCTAGGGGTCCCCAACTGTCCCAACACCACTTCTGGCCCTTGATAGTAAAAATTTTACTTGTATTTTTTATTTCGTATTTGATCCCATTTATTTTCATTTTACTTTTTTATTACTCTTTTTAATTTTAAATATCAATTTATTTTTTTAAAAACTAAACATATTCATATTTTTTTAACTTTATATAATAATATTATTAAAGTTGTAACATAACCAATTTTGCATTTGGCATGCAGGTTTTTGCTATACTAGAAACATTAATAATATATATGGTGACAAAAAATTAATTATAAGATAAATATGAATGATAAAAAAAAGTTAAAAACCCAATAGAAATGTGAAAAACAAAAACTGATGTACTGAGAAACACTTCCACCCTAGCTACTCTCCATCATAAAAGTGTCCAGCACAAGTTCGGCCGAACTTGTGCTGGACACTTTTGTTCAGGTGCAGTCAGATGGGATCAATTCTCTCTGTGGAAATTAAATTAAAAAAATGCTAAATAATTACATTAGAAGTAGTTTGGTAAGGTTGATTTATCCACCTTGAGTTTTTCCAAACCTCAGGTGAAAAATTTTTTATCTTTAAAAAAAATTAAATTTTATCAAATTTAGCCCTGAAGGCACCCATTTGTTTCAACACCTCTACTGGCTCTTGAAGGCAGGAATTTTTCTTGAATTTTTATTTTTCATATTTGATCTCTTTTACTTTACTTTTTTATCACTCATGTTACATTTGGATATTAATTTATAATTTTGGAAAAAAAATCATTTTCATACTTTTTTAACATTTTTTAATAATATTATCAAAGGTGTAATATAACATGGCATGCATTTGGCGCACAAGTTTTTTCTATACTAATAAAATAAATAATATTCTAATGACAAAAAATTAATCAGATAATAAAATATGAATAACACAGTAAGATCAAATACCATTTGACATGTTTTAAAAAAATAACAGTTGCACTGAAGAAGACCTGCACCCTAGCTACTCTCCATCATAAAAGTGTCCAGCACAAGTTCGGCCGAACTTGTGCTGGACACCTTTAGTCACGTGCAGTCAGATGGGATCAATTCTCTATATGGTAACAAAAAACTTTTTTTATTAAACTTCACTACAAGCAGTTTTGTTTAGCTGAATCATCCACCTGTTTTTCTTCCCAACCTCAGGTGTATAATTTTTTATCTTTAAAAAAAAGGTCACTTATTACAATTTAGCCCTGATGGCTCCCATTTTTTTCAACACTTCTACTGGCTCTTGAGAGCAAGAATTTTACTAGTATTTTTTTTTTTCATAATTGATCTCTTTGAGATTAATTTTACCTTTTTATCCCTCATATTGCTTTTGTATATCAATTTATTTTTTGTAAAACAAATTATTTTCATATTTTTTTACCTTTATTTAATAATATTATAAAAGGTGTAACATCACCTGGTATGCATTTGGCACACGAGTTTTCGCTATACTTATAATATTAATAATATAATGGTGACAATAAATTAATCAAATGATATATATGAGTGAGGCACAAAGATCAAGTACCAATGGACATGTTTATAAGAAATACCAGATTAACTGAAGAAAAATTCTACCCTAGCTACTCTCCATCATAAATGTGTCCAGCACAAGTTCGGCCGAACTTGTGCTGGACACTTTTTGTCACATGCAGTCTGGTGTGATCAATTCTCTCTCAATATTTGAACTAGAAGTTGTTTGATATAGCTAAATGGTTATGCTGAAGTTTTTTTAAACCTCAGATTGGCACTTTTTTGTTTTTCAAAAAAGCAATTATAGTCCAAGTTTAGCTTCCCTGGTGGACATTTTCCCCAACATGTCTACTTGCTCTTGATGGCAGTATATTTATTTTAATTTTTTATTTCATATTTGATTCCTTTAATTTTACCTTTTTATCCCTCATATTACTTTTTGTCACGCGCCAAGTGACACTCGAGGCGAAAGCAGCTCATTAAATTAATAATATCAAATCCTAAATCTATACTCGAAGCGCAGAAAGCAATTCTCCATAGCAACTGTGATTTTCCTTTGTGTACTTACTATTTATCTGCGCTAGCCTAAACTCTAAATCTAAATTAGTCAATCTCCCAATAGGGTGCCTTAGTCCTTTTCAATAAGCGACGCACAGCGCTAGGTTCAATGAAATAGTACAGTAGTAGTTTTCATTAAAGTTTTGTTAATTAATTAAAAAGGGGTAAATTGAGCATTGACGGGTATTTAGCGAAGAGGGTCTAAGTGTATGTTAGTAATGGTCAATGGAATGGGAATGGTACAATAGAAGGAAGGTCAATGCAAGGGGAAACAAAGGATATAAAAGGGGTTGGGTATTTGGTTTTATATTCCTTAGAATTAAATTATAAAATTTGTATTTAAATTAATAGTGGTAAATCCTTAAAAGTGAAAATCATTGTTATTGTATCTTTCTTTTATTTTCTCAATATTCATTACTGAATCCTAAATCTTTGATTATTGAGTTTCCAACCCTTTGTGAGATCTTAAGAATTCCTATTACCTTTGAAACTATTTTATAATTCTTCTCGAACAAACCTTGAACCTGTAGCTCTTACTTCGAGTGATCTTCGAACCACTTCCTCGAATCATTCCTCTGTGCTTCAAAGGAGTTTCTAACTCTCATCTCACTTTCAGGAACATCCTCGAACTTGTGCGTAGGCCGTCCGGTGACAGTATAATTTAATTCTCCGTAGTTCTCATTCTTTGCACTACTACGTCCTTTTAGGTGTTTTTGAAGTTTTAAAATGGCACCTGTTCAACGCACTCCTCCTCCGGGCGCTACTACTAGAGCTCGCGCTAGGGGCAGGCCAACAGCCACAAGGTCTGTTTCCTGCACTCATTCTTGGGAAACACTCAACCTTAGGGAAGGGCAACATTCATTTAAATCTGTAGAAGACATCCCACAAGATTTTGAGGATTCTAGTGATGAAGAAGAAGGAGAGGATACAATGCACGAGGCACCATCTGCCCCTGCCAATCACCCTGCTGGCCAATCCTCAGAACCTGGACCATCTAACTCTCTGGAAGATTTCATGAGACTTTTCATGAAAACCCTTTCAAATACAATGTCTTCATAGGGATCTAAGTTCAAAACTCCTTCTATGAAATCTCCTGACAAATTCGACGGAGATCACCCCGACAGATTGCGACCCTTCTTGCAAACCTGCAAGCTACTGTTCCATAATGACCCTTGAACCTTTAACAACGACCGATCAAAGGTTGTTTACGCTTCTTCATTCCTAGCCGGGAAAGCAGCAAGATGGTTCGAACCTTATCTACTCATGCTTTCTTCAACAGAAACCCACTTACTTATCAATAATTGGGAAAAGTTCGAAGACCAACTTTTTACGTTGTTTGGGGACCCTAATGAAACGGACAACGCAGAAATTGAACTTGATTTTCTTTGCATGAGTGA
This sequence comes from Hemileia vastatrix, assembly GCA_030280995.1. Taxonomy (NCBI): domain Eukaryota; kingdom Fungi; phylum Basidiomycota; class Pucciniomycetes; order Pucciniales; family Zaghouaniaceae; genus Hemileia; species Hemileia vastatrix. The sequence continues at coordinate 46,876,275 of JASXTE010000003.1, read as the reverse complement.
TAATGGTAAAGCCTCTGAATATATCTCGAACTTCAGAGCACTTCAAACTTGAGTAGGTTGGAATGATGCTGCCCTTAAGTATCATTTCAAGAAAGGACTTCCTTCGAGGATTCTGGATCAATTAAATCTTCACGGTCAGAAGATGACTACTTTAACAGATTTAATGGATCGAACCCTCGAACTTGAAGGCGTTTACCAAGGACGACCTCAACATCGTCAATACGCCAACAAATCTCAAGGCTTAAATTTCAAATCGGGTCCTTCTTCACACCCAAGAACAACTTAATCCTCCTTGACTCAATCCAAACCTATTAAGGGAAAGGACAAACCTCAACCAAAAAGCTTGAACCCAGGCGATATCAGTAAAGTACTGGATCCTAAAGGGGAACTTAAAGAAGCTGAGAGGAAGAGACGAGCAGATAATGGGTTATGTATGTATTGTGGGGGTAAGCACAAGTTGGAAGACTGTGTAAAGTTGAAGGAAATAGAAGGTACTAGTTCGAAGTCAAAAAACTAGTAGATACTTTACTTGTGTGCAAAGCAAACTATCTTATATCTCCCAGTGAAAAGAACCTCCATGTCTTAAGGACTGGAGTGGCCTTAAACCGCTTGAGATTCATTCTTTTTAAGGAGGATATCCCCTTCAGTTGTCTTATAGACTCTGGAGCTTCAATTTCTTTTGTTAGTTTATCTTTTGCCGAGAAGCTTCAACTAACATTTACAGATATCGATCAAACTCCAATCTATTTGGTCGAATCAGAGGAACCCAAATATTGGGTAAGTAAGAAAGTTTTATGGGTTTTCAACTTTCCGAACTTTCCCCCCTTTGAGTGGGAATTATCAGTCTTGGACACCCCAAGGATGGACGATACCATTCTTGGCCATGACTTTTTAACGCATTGGAATCCCGAAATTGATTGGACTAAGGGATTGATGACCCCACGCTCTAAGTATATTTCTGTTTCTTCAATGCAGGTCAATAGGGAGTTAAACAAGCCGCCTGACAACGTCCTGCTAGAGGACAAGTCTCTGCCAGATGACTTGCAAGCATCTGATCCTTCTCTAAATGAGCAATTGGCTAACCCTTCCAGCTCAATGACTTCACTCAAAGAGGATTTAAATTGCCTCGAAGTATTCGAATTCTGCTCTCTCAATACAGGTATCCCCTCAACAGATTGTCTCGAAGATGAAGAGGACGACCAAATCAAAGTTGAAGCCATTAAATCAACTCTACCGGAAATCTACCATGATTTCCTTGATGTTTTCTCAATCCGCAAGGCCGATAAGTTACCACCTCATCGACCCTACGACCATCAAATAGAGTTAATAGGCCCAGTACCTCCGGAAGGTCATGTCTATTCTTTATCAAAGGAAGAATCTCAAGTTCTTCAAGACTACATTGCAGAGAATGTAGCCAAAGGTTTCATCAGAGCCAGTAAATCTCCAACAGGCTCCCCTGTCCTCTTTGTAAAAAAGAAGGACGGTAGTCTTAGGTTGTGTGTTGACTATAGAAAGCTCAACACAGTCATGAAGAAAAATGCATATCCTGTTCCTCCTATGTCATTACTTCTTACCCTTTTCAATGGTGCTAATTTCTTTTCTAAAATTGATCTTAGAGGCGCTTAAAATCTGATTCGCATTGCAGAAGGTCATGAACCACTGACTGCAATGCGCACTAGATTTGTTAGTTTTGAATATTTAGTTATGCCTTTTGGATTATGTAACACACCTTCAACTTTTCAAACTTTTTTTAATGATATCTTTCAAGATTTTGTTGAACAATTTGTAGTCGTCTATTTAGATGATATTTTAATATTCTCGAAAACACTAGATGAACATATTCATCATGTTCGACAGGTCCTAAATCGTCTTGGAGATTATGGTCTCTACGCCAAGCATAATAAATGCGAATTCCACCTCAAATCAATTGATTTTTTGGGTTTTAACTTTTCCACCGAAGGTTTAGTCATGGATGACAAAAAAGTCCAGAAAATCCTGGAATGGCCTGAGCCCAAAAACATTAAATCGCTCCAAGGATTTTTTGGTTTTGCAAACTTCTATAGAAGATTTATTAAAGATTACTCTAAAACTATTTCCAATCTTACTTCTCTTCTTAGAAAAGACATTCCTTTTGTTTTTACTTCTACAGCACGAAAGGAATTCGAAGCACTAAAAATGGCGTTCACCACAGCCCCAATTCTTCAACATTTTGATCCTTCTGCTTTGACAATAGTTGAGACAGATGGGAGCGATTATGCTATTGAAGGGGTCATCTCCCAATTAAATCCTGAAACAAATATGTTTCATCCTGTTGCTTTTGAGTCACGCAAACTCATAGCCACAGAATTAAATTATGAAATTCATGACAAAGAGCTTTTAGCTATTATCCATTGTCTTAAAAAATGGCGTTCTTTTCTTCTCAGCCTAGATAGTCCTTTTCAAATCTTAACAGATCATAATGCTTTGAAATACTTCATTTCTTCTAAAGTGTTAACCAGGCATCAAGCCAGGTGGGCTGAATTTTTGTCTGAATTTTCTTTCTCTATTTCCTATCGCCCAGGAAAAAACTGCATTGTCCCAGATATCTTGTCATGTCGGGATGACGTTTACCCACAGTGGGGGGAGGCATTTGCTGAAAAGAACCCAGCAAATGTGCAATCAATCTTCAAAGAATCAATGTTAACAACTCATCAACTTAATTCGATGACAATTCAATCTTTTCAAAATCCACTATCCAACATCCTCGAAGCTCAGTCGAAGGACAAATATTGTTTAGGGTTAAAAGACAAAATACTCTCAAAGCAAGGGGCCAAAAGATTTAGTATTGAATCAGGTCTATTAGTCTTCGAAGGTAGAGTAGTCATACCGACCAACAATGAGATAAAATTATGGATTTTCAACAGTTGAGATGATTCTCCATTAGCTGGTCATTTTGGGGTTGATAAAACCTACCAGTTAATAGCGAGCGATTTCTTCTGGCCAGGTATGACCAGGGAAATCAAGGCCTATATAAAAGCTTGTTACAAATGTAATAGGAATAAGGCTCCCCGTCACCGGAAGCATGGGTTGCTTCAACCACTTCCTATTCCCTCTAAACCTTGGGAATCTTTATCGATGGATTTCATTTCTCAACTCCCTATTTCTAATGATTTTGATGCTATATTAGTAATAGTAGATAGATTTTCAAAAATGTCTATTTTCATTAAAACCACTACTACTGCTACAGCAGAAGATTTGTCAAAATTGTTTCTAGAATATGTATTTTCTAAACACGGCTTACCAAATGATATTATTTCAGATAGAGGCTCATTGTTTGTATCCACATTCTGGACCCAACTGTGTCGACAACTCAATATCACGAGGAACCTCTCCACGGCTTATCACCCTGAAACCGATGGTCAAACAGAAACAGTTAACCAAATCCTTGAACAATATCTTTGAATGTATGTCAGTTACCAACAAGACAATTGTACCACATGGTTACCATTGGCCGAATTTTCTTATAATAACTCAACTCATTCTTCGACACGACAATCTCCCTTTGAAACCATTTATGGACAACATCCTTATTCAACTCAATCCATGTAGGAACTAATCATCCTGCGGAACATTATCTTCAAACTATATCACGACTCCAAGAAGAACTTAAATCAAATTTGGAATTAGTGATTCGAAGGTACAAGGAACAAGCCAACAAACATTGACAAACTACTCCTTCTTTTAAACCAGGCAACAAAGTATGGCTAGACGCACAAAACATTTGAACAACTTGACCATCAAAGAAACTGGCTGAAAAACGCTTGGGACCATTCAAAATCGACTCCAAAGTCTCTGAAAATGTATTTCAACTCAAGCTACTTCCTAAATGGCAGGCTATTCACCCTGTTTTCCACGTATCTCTCCTGGAACTGGCTCGAGAAACATACCCAGGCAGGAACCAACCTCCTCCAGAACCGGTCAAAGTAGAAGATCATCTAGAGTGGGAAGTAAGTCGTATCCTTGATTCAAAAATACGCAAGGGGAAACTTCAATACCTCGTGGAATGGGAAGGCTTCCTCAATGACTCAGACAAAACATCCTGGGAACCAGCCATCAATGTTTCTAATGCCCCTGAACTCCTAAAATCTTTTCATTTGAAATATCCTTTAAAACCAAAACTTTAAAATTTCTTTTATTTAAAATTTTCTTTTCTTTTTCTTTCTTTCTTTAAAATCTAAACACCTCTTAAATTTCTTAGGCTTGTTTTCTCTTTTCTCTCTTTTCTTTTTTTCTTTCTTCTACTTCTATATAATTTTTCTCAAAAAACCAACAAAAAGTAAAATCAAAAGTAAAATTAAATAAAATAAATAGAATAAACATAAACAATCAAAATCAAAATAAAATAAAATAAAATAAATAGAATAAACATAAATAAAAAAAAAAGAAACTCTTAATTCTCTCGAAATATTTTCTTTCTTTTCTCTTTTTCAATTCTCTAAAAATACATTCTTTTCTTAAATTTAAAATTTTCTTTAAAATTTTCTTCTTTAAAAATTTATTCTCTCTTTAAAATTTTCTTTTCTTCGAACCATCAAATCTTGTACGGCACGACCATTTCCTCGAACTTAACTTCAACCTCTAAATCTCCCTATAATAATTCTTCGAACAAACAATTCTTCTTTTCAAATTCTCTTAAAATTCTAAATTCTGTTTTTTCTTTTCTTTCTTCTTTGTCTCTTTTCGAACTAAAAAATCCTAAAAAAAAAAAAAAAAAAAAAAAATTTCTTCTTTCATTAAATTCTCAATTTAACAAACTCATCTCAATCACAAACCGTTTCTTTTTCTCTCTCTTTTCTTACATAAAATTTTCCTTTTAAAACCTTATAACTTCCTTCAATTAAACAACTTTTTTTTTCTCTCTTTAAAATTTCTTCTTTCAAATTCTAAAATTTTTATTTAAAACTTCTTTTTTCTTTTCCTTTTTCTCTCTCTCCCAAATCTTATAAAATTAATAATATTCATCTACAATAAAAAAATATTAATAAAAAATAAAATAAAATAAAATAAAACTAAAATACAAATTTTCCTACTTCTTTACATCTCCTTTTCATTTCAAATTTTTTCTTTTAATTTTTCTCAAACCAACCATTTCATTTTCTCCAAAACTACCCTTATCTCCTTCCTGCATTTCTCAAATACCTCCTCCTCTCCTACTGGAACCACCTCCCCAATCTCCAAGAGCTCCTCTGCCACGTTGAAGGAAGCAGCGTCGATAATTGTGTCAACCTCCCCACATAGCTCTTCCGCGAACCTTACTCGTAGACCTTGACGAGGTTTTTTTGACCACACCTGGTCCAGTGTGTCTTCGGGTTCTTCAACTACACCTGTGGCCGGAGGGTTTGCCTCAGTTGGTAAAACCGGCGCAGGCTCCCCAATCGGGTATTCAAGGGTATTTGATGTCTAAACAAAACTCATCAGTAACTTCATCCTTAAAAATAACAATTAAAAACTTACCTCGAAGATGGGGTCAGGCTCTAAAAATAACCTTGGCGCCACCTCGACCTCTGCCTCTCTTTCCTCCTCGTCGTCTTCGATGACCACCCGTTGTTTCTTGGGTGCCCGCCCTGGAACAGGGATTTCTCTTCATCTTCCTCCACCAACTCGTTGACCTCTTCCTCGACACCTTGCTTCGAACTTGTGGCCTGGGTTACCCAGGTTGAGATCTCGTTATTTAGTTCCTTATCATTTCCCCCCACCGATTGTTCATTTTCAATCGAGACATCCCAAATGTCTTCGACCACGTCTTTGGTTTTAGGGATTACCCAAAACTTGGTCTTAGTGAATCGCTTTTCGATCTCTGCGTTCTTTGTCAACGCATTGCACGCCACTCGTCGCCAATGGCAAAACTCGCATTTCTGGAGAGGGCCTCGAGTAGCTGTACTTTCGAAACAGAAATATTCCATGCTTTCACAGGTCGTGAAAGTTTGTGAAAATTGTCGTGTAATCATTCCCCCATCCGCTTTAGGGTGTGGAGGCGTAGGTGTGGGAGTAGGGCAGTTAATTATAAAAGGGAAATTAATAAGTGAGGAAAAAATTATAGAAGAAGGGAAACTAGTGTGGGAAGATGGCTCAAGCTCAACGGAGTTCGCAATTCTTATACCCGGGCATCTGTCACGCGCCACGTGACACTCGAGGCGAAAGCAGCTCATTAAATCAATAATATCAAATTCTAAATCTATACTTCCTTTGACGTGGCAGAGGAGCTCTTGGAGATTGGAGGGGTGGTTCCGGTAGGAGAGGAGGAGGTATTTGAGAAATGCAGGAAGGAGATAAGTGTAGTTTTGGAGAAAATGAAATAATTGGTTCGAGAAAAATTAAAAGAAAAAAATTGAAATGAAAAGGAGATATAAAGAAGTAGAAAAATTTGTATTTTAGTTTTATTTTATTTTATTTTTTTATTGTAGGTGACTATTATTAATTTTATAACATTTGGGAGAGAGAGAAAAAGAAAAAAGAAGTTTTAAATAAAAAATTTTAGAATTTGAAAGAAAAAATTTAAAGAAAGAAACAAGTTATTTAATTGAAGGAAATTTTAAGGTTTTAAAAGGAAAATTTTATGTAAGAAAGGAGAGAGAAAAAGAAACGGTTTGTGATTGAGATGAGTTTGTTAAATTGATAATTTAATGAATTTTTTTTTTTTTTTTTTTTAGGAAATTTTAGTTGAAAAGAGAGGAAGAAGAAAGAATAGAAAAAACAGAATTTTAAAATTTAAAGAGAATTTGAAATGAAGAATTATTTGTTCGAAGAATTATTATAGGGAGATTTAGAGGTTGAAGTTAAGTTCAAGGAAATGGTTGTGCCGTACAAGATTTGATGGTTCGAAGAAAAGAAAATTTTAAAGAGAGAATAAATTTTTAGAGGAGAAAATTTTAAAGAGAATTTTTAAATTTAAGAAAAGAATGTATTTTTAGAGAATTGAAAAAGAGAAAAGAAAGAAAATATTTCGAGAGAATTAAGAGTTTTTTTTTTTATTTATTTATGTTTATTCTATTTATTTTATTTTGATTTTGATTGTTTATGTTTATTCTATTTATTTTATTTAATTTTACTTTTGATTTTACTTTTTGTTGGTTTTTTGAGAAAAATTATATAGAAGTAGAAGAAAGAAAAAAAGAAAAGAGAGAAAAGAGAAAACAAGCCTAAGAAATTTAAGAGGTGTTTAGATTTTAAAGAAAGAAAGAAAAAGAAAAGAAAATTTTAAATAAAAGAAATTTTAAGGTTTTGGTTTTAAAGGATATTTCAAATGAAAAGATTTTAGGAGTTCAGGGGCATTAGAAACATTGATGGCTGGTTCCCAGGATGTTTTGTCTGAGTCATTGAGGAAGCCTTCCCATTCCACGAGGTATTGAAGTTTCCCCTTGCGTATTTTTGAATCAAGGATACGACTTACTTCCCACTCTAGATGATCTTCTACTTTGACCGGTTCCGGAGGGGGTTGGTTCTTGCCCGGGTATATTTCTAGAGCCAGTTCCAGGAGAGATACATGGAAAACAGGGTGAATCGCCTGCCATTTAGGAGGTAACTTGAGTCGAAATGCAGTTTTAGAGACTTCAGAGTCGATTTCGAATAGTCCCAAGCGCTTTTCAGCCAGTTTCTTTGATGGTCGTGTTGTTTGAATGTTTCGTGCGTCAAGCCATACTTTGTCGCCTGGTTTAAAGAAAGGAGCAGATTTTTGATGTTTGTTGGCTTGTTCCTTGTATCTTCGAATCGCTGATTCCAAATTTGTTTTAAGTTCTTCTTGAAGTCGTGATATAGTTCGAAGATAATGTTCCGCAGGATGATAAGTTCCTACATGGATTGAGTTGAATCAAGGATGTTGTCCATAAATGGTTTCAAAGGGAGATTGTTGTGTCGAAGAATGAGTTGAGTTATTATAAGAAAATTCGGCCAATAGTAACCATGTGGTCCAATTGTCTTGTTGGTAACTGACATTCATTCGAAGATATTGTTCAAGGATTTGGTTAACTCTTTCTGTTTGACCATCGGTTTCAGGGTGATAAGCAGTGGAGAGGTTCCTCGTGATATTGAGTTGTCGACACAGTTGGGTCCAGAATGTGGATACAAACAATGAGCCTCTATCTGAAATAATATCATTTGGTAAGCCGTGTTTAGAAAATACATATTCTAGAAACAATTTTGACAAATCTTCTGCTGTAGCAGTAGTAGTGGTTTTATGAAAATAGACATTTTGAAAATCTATCTACTATTACTAATATAGCATCAAAATCATTAGAAATAGGGAGTTGAGAAATGAAATCCATTGATAAAGATTCCCAAGGTTTAGAGGGAATAGGAAGTGGTTGAAGCAACCCATGCTTCTGGTGACGGAAAGCCTTATTCCTATTACATTTGTAACAAGCTTTTATATAGGCCTTGATTTTCCTGGTCATACCTGGCCAGAAGAAATCCCTTGCTATTAACCGGTAGGTTTTATCAACCCCAAAATGACCAGCTAATGGAGAATCATGTCGACTGTTGAAAATCCATAATTTTATCTCATTGTTGTTGGGTATGACTACTCTACCTTCGAAGACTAATAGACCTGATTCAATACTAAATCTTTTGGCCCCTTGCTTTGAGAGTATTTTGTCTTTTAACCCTAAACAATATTCGTCCTTCAACTGAGCTTCGAGGATGTTGGATAGTAGATTTTGAAAAGATTGAATTGTCATCGAATTAAGTTGATGAGTCGTTAACATTGATTTGTTGAAGATTGATTGCACATTTTCTGGGTTCTTGTCACCAAATGCGTCCTCCCGCTGTGGGTAAACGACGTCCCGACGTGACAAGATATCTGGGACAATGCAGTTTTTTCCTGGGCGATAGGAAATAGAGAAAGAAAATTCAGACAAAAATTCAGCCCACCTGGCTTGACGCCTGGTTAATACTTTAGAAGACATAAAGTATTTCAAAGCATTATGATCTGTTAAGATTTGAAAAGGACTATCTAGGCTGAGAAGAAAAGAACGCCATTTTTTAAGACAATGGATAATAGCTAAAAGCTCTTTGTCATGAATTTCATAATTTAATTCTGTGGCTATGAGTTTGCGTGACTCAAAAGCAACAGGATGAAACATATTTGTTTCAGGATTTAATTGGGAGATGACCCCTGCAATAGCATAATCGCTTGCATCTGTCTCAACTATTGTCGAGGCAGAAGGATCAAAATGTCGAAGAATTGGGGCTGTGGTGAAAGCCATTTTAAGTGCTTCAAATTCCTTTCGTGCTGTAGAAGTAAAAACAAAAGGAATGTCTTTTCTAAGAAGAGAAGTAAGATTGGAAATAGTTTTAGAGTAATCTTTAATAAATCTCCTATAGAAGTTTGCAAAACCTAAAAATCCTTGGAGCGATTTAATGTTTTTGGGCTCAGGCCATTCCAGGATTTTCTGGACTTTTTTGTCATCCATGACTAAAATGTCAGTGGACAAGGTAAAACCCAAAAAATCAATTGATTTGAGGTGGAATTCGCATTTATTATGCTTGGCGTAGAGACCATGATCTCGAAGACGATTTAGGACCTGTCGAACATGATGAATATGTTCATCTAGTGTTTTCGAGAATATTAAAATATCATCTAAATAGACAACTACAAATTGTTCAACAAAATCTTGAAAGATATCATTAACAAAAGTTTGAAAAGTTGAAGGTGCGTTACATAATCCAAAAGGCATTACTAAATATTCAAAACTACCAAATCTAGTGCGAATTGCAGTCAGTGGTTCATGACCTTCTGCAATGCGAATCAGATTGTAAGCGCCTCTATGATCAATTTTAGAAAAGAAATTAGCACCATTGAAAAGGGTAAGAAGTAATGACATAGGAGGAACAGGATATGCATTTTTCTTCGTGACTGTGTTGAGCTTTCTATAGTCAACACCCAACCTAAGACTACCGTCCTTCTTTTTTACAAAGAGGACAGGGGAGCCGGTTGGAGATTTACTGGCTCTGATGAAATCTTTGGCTACATTCTCTGCAATGTATTCTCGAAGAACTTGAGATTCTTCCTTCGATAAAGAATAGACAGGACTTGCCGGAGGTACTGGGCCTATTAACTCTATTTGATGATTGTAGGGTCGATGAGGTGGTAACTTATCGGCCTTATGGATTGAGAAAACATCGGGGAAATTGTGGTAGATTTCCGGTAGAGTTGATTTAATTACTTCAACGTTAATTTGGTCGTCCTCTTCATCTTCGAGAGAATCTGTAGAGGGGATACCTGTATTGAGAGAGCAGAATTCGAATACTTCGAGGCAATTTAAATCCTCTTTGAGTGAAGTCATTGAGCTAGAAGAGTTAGCCAATTGCTCATTTAGAGAAGGATCAGATGCTTGCAAGTCATCTGGCAGAGACTTGTCCTCTAGCAGGACGTTGTCAGGCGGGTTGTTTAACTCCCTATTGACCTGCATTGAAGAATCAGAAATATACTTAGTTCATGGGGTGATCAATCCCTTAGTCCAATCAATTTCAGGGTTCCAATGCGTTAAAAAGTCATGGCCAAGAATGGTATCGTCCATCCTTGGGGCGTCCAAGACTGATAATTCCCACTCGAAGGGGGGAAAGTTTGGAAAGTTGAAGACCCATAAAACTTTCTTACTTACCCAATATTTGGGTTCCTCTGATTTGACCAAATAGATTGGAGTTTGATCGATATCTGTAAATGTTAGTTGAAGCTTCTCGGCAAAAGATAAACTAACAAAAGAAATTGAAGCTCCAGAGTCTATAAGACAACTGAAGGGGATATCTGTTAATGTGGCCATGGCAAACTTAGCACATCTCCATTCAACATCTCACAATAATGAGGCGCAATCAACAGATGCAATAAACATCAATAATAATGACAAACATAATGCTTTGCAACAAATAAATGAAAGACAAGAAATATTGGTTAAAAGAATAAATAAATTAATTGACAAAAAGGTAAAAGTTATAAGGTGGCATGGAAAGATAAGAGATAAACATTTTAACTTAAGGCGTGCAATTAGAGATTACTATAAATCAAAAGGTAGAAGACTAATTAATAATGAAACACATAAAGAAAAGGTAACAACCGTATACACATTCAAAGGTAAGAAAAGTAATAAGCGAAAGGCTATGGATTATAGAAAAGCAAATGTTAAAAAGATAAAAGGAGAATATAAAGTGTGGTATAGAAAAGAAAGAATAGTAATAGCATGTAGTTTGAAATGCTATAAGAGAAAAGCCTGTAACTATCATGTGCATTTCAGAAAACAAGAATATAAATAAGCACGCACTTGAGTAACATATTTTAGTTAGTTGTAAATAATTATATATTATATTGTTTATTGTTTATATTGAAATTATAAGTATTATATTTATCAAATTTAACACATTATCAGTACCAAATCTGGTATAGTACAAACTCGTTCGTTAATAAAACAGAATGTCGGAACCTGGAAATGTCACTCATAATACTCATCCGCGTTGTCTACTCAATGAGAACAACTATTTCGTTTGGTCTACAATTTTGGAGGCAGAGTTGGATAACATTAACTGTTTAGACTACGTCAATGGAAAAGCTTGCGACAAAGTAGAAGAAAGGAAAAGAAAATCGTACAATCTAATCATCCGTCACCTCAACGACGATCATGTAGCTGTCATTGCGAGTGAATTGTTTGGCGAAAATAAAGGAAACGGATTGAAGGCCTGGGAGCTCCTCAAAGACAAGTATGCTGGCGGAGACGCTCAGGGAAGAAGATTAGCATTCAATGAATTATTAACCATTGAATACACTAATGCCAGTCAATTTGTCAAGGATGTCAGAGCCATCAATAGCAAGATTAAACTCACCGGACTAAAAGTAGATGACGAAGTTCTTTCGCTCCAAGTTTTGCACAAGTTGCCAAGGGAGTACGAGTCGTTCATCCGTATCTTGATCCAAGGGGACGAAGTACTCGGTTTAGAGGAAGTTTTGAAACGCCTTGAGAAGGACAGCAAACAATTTGCCCTTAAAAAAGAAGATAATGTCGCCATGGTAGCAGCCCCGAACCAAAAGAGAAACATCAAATGTTATAATTGCGGCATTATGGGTCATGCAGCTAAAGAGTGCAGAAAAGCTTGGACAAAATACAAGTATGCTCCTCCTAAGAATGCTTCAGTTGCCGAAACAAGTGAAGAAAAGGAGGGGACCGCAGTTGCATTCCTAGGAAAGAGGATTCAAAGCAGCGAAGAGAGAGGTAGTCAGCCCCCGAATAAAAGAAAGATCATTGACTGGGAGTTGGAGATCTTCGGTGATAAAGAAGAGGAAGAGTTCTTGTATGGAAAGAACGATGACGGCGAAGACAGTGACGTTGAAATATTGGTTGGTGACCAAGAGCTTCCGATATTCACATATTTTGGAGCTATGGAAGCTAACCTATGTCTTGATTCCAGTAATGAAATATTGCTAGATTCAGGTGCCTCGGAGTATATGTTCAACAAGCGAGAGGATTTCTCAAAGTTTCAAGATTTCAAAGGTAAGGTAAATATTGGGGAAGTAGGTAGAACTGTTGAGATTAAAGGAAAGGGAGAAGTAGAGTTATACAATCCTGAGAATAATAAGAAAATTGTCTTCAGTAATGCATACTATATTCCTGACTTACCTTATAGTTTAATCTCGCAAGTCCTCTTGTGGAGAAAAGGAGCCCAGGTAGTTAAAATGAGAGATGAAAAGTTTCAAGTTGTCGTGAACAGTAAGGTGATAATGGGAGGATCAATTAAGAACAATCTCCCAGTATTAAAACTCGAACGAAATAAGTTTAGCGCGCAGGTCACAATTGAGGACCATAAGAGACTCGGGCATATGGGAGAAGGAGTTGAGTGTGACACCTGTAAGAAAGGAAAACTAACCAGAAAACCATTTAAGAAAGAAAGAAATCGGACAGAAGTGCCAGGAGAAGAGATATCAGTGGATATTATGGGGCCTATTACACCCGAATCTTTGGGAAAATCTAAGTTTGCGTTAACAGTGGTAGACACAGCCACAAGATTTGTCTGGATAAGATGTCTAAAGTATAAGAGTCAAGCCGAATGTGAAATAAAAGGTATAATCAGTGCACTAGATAGACAGAAAGGAATTAAAGTAAAAAGAATTGTTAGTGACGGCGGGGGAGAATTTACTAGTAACAAATTTACACAATGGCTTAGGGAACAAGGAATTACTCACCTAATCACAACCCCGAACACCCCACAGAACAACGGAACCGCCGAAAGAATGAATCGAACAATAGTGGAGAAGGCTAGAACAATGATACTAGAGTACCAACTACCAAAATTTTTATGGGCAGAAACTATAACTATGGCTGCATTTTTGTACAATAGAACTAGTAAAAATGAGCCACTTAAAAGTTTAATGGGGGAGAATCCGAGAACTGATAACATTATAGAGTTCGGACGAGAAGTGTATTATAGCATTCACCACTATCAAAAGATAGGTAAATTAGATGCAAGGTGCGAAAAGGGTATAATAGTCGGGATGGATGAAGGAGAAAGGAGCATTTACCGAATATGGGATAAAGAAAAAGGAATAATTGTTAGATCCCGAGATGTAACATTAAGAAAGAATGATGAAGAAACATACCTTACACCCATGAATACAATCGAGGCAATTGAAGAAGAAATACAAGAACCAACTAAACCGGAGATCAGAAAGTCGACAAGAGAAAGAAAAGTGCCGGAGAGATATGGGAACCTAGAAACATATGTAGCTGATCAAGACAGAACGACAGAACAAATTAAAGAAGAGAACACCCTGGAAGCAATGTTTACAGAAACTTTTGTAAGAGAGAATCTGATTATTCCAGACAGCTATCATGAAGCAAAAAGATCAGGAGAATGGATGAATTGGAAGAAGGCAATCTTTGATGAGTACGATTCAATAATTGAAAATGGAGTGTTTGAGATAATACCAATAGAAAACAGAGATAAAAGCAAAACAGTGATCACGACAAGATGGGTACTCAATAAGAAATTTAATGCAGAAGGACAGTTACAAAGGTACAAGGCAAGATGTGTAGCCAGAGGCTTCAAGCAAAAAGAAGGAATAGACTTTGAAGAAACATTTTCGCCTACAGGACGACTCAGTACAATGAGATTTTTGTTAAATTACGCAGCATCAACAAACCAAAAACCGCGACAAGCAGACTTTGTCACAGCATATCTAAACACAAAACTTGAGGAAGAAGAGGCTGTATTCATTAAGATTCCTGAAGGTTTCACTGAATGGCTACGAGAGACTAAGCAAGAGAGTTACAATAATCATTACAAAGAGGAACTAATAGAGCACCCAGATAAATTTATTATAAAACTAAAGAAAACATTGTATGGATTGAAGCAGGCAGCGAGGGGGTGGTATTTAACCATGACAGCATGGTTCATCAAAAATGGCTATCGCATTAGTGATTTTTTTTTTTCATTTCATACAATCTCACCCAACAAGGGGCATGAAGGAAACGTAAACTAAATAAGCAAGTATTTACAAACTGAGGGGAGATAAAACCTAATGAGCAGAAACTAATGGCAATTAAAATGTAACTCTTTGAAGAAAGCTATTGGGATAACGGCAAATTGTTGGGAAATCTATGAGTATCAACTAAAAATTTTGCCACAGCGTCCATGACAGGCGAATTAGACAAAAGAGAAGAAGTAGTAAAGGATAACTTGTGTTTAGCAACTTCTTCGATAAGAGAGCTACGAATAGTGGAGTGAGCAGGGCAAAAAAGTAAAACATGTTCTGGTGTGTCTTTCGCCCCCATCGCGCAGTGGACACAGATAGGTGAGTCGACTGCCTTGAAGCGAAACAAGTAATTTTTCAGGGGGGAGTGACCAGAGCGGCACTGTGAAAAGACAGTAGCCCGCGGCCGCGAAAGAGACGAGAGGGTTTTGAAAATTTGAGAGGGATCAAATTTTCCTCTGAGTTTTTTGAGGACATCTGGAGGTGGGGCTAAAAAGAGGAGGGAAGAGTGATGCGATTTTAAGAAAGATTTTAAAGCAGAAACAGACGGAGGAGGAGGGGCAAATGAAAAATAAGACTCAGCACGAGGGGCCAATGGATGAGTGCCATTTGCCAGGGAGTCAACCAATTCATTACCCTGGACGCCAGAGTGGCCTGGGCACCATTGCAGTTTAAGTTTAAGAGTGGGATTGAGTTCAAAAAGTTGATTAACCGTGTGCACAATGGCACTGAGCAACGCAGCATTAGGGGAAGGTGAAGATGGGGAAGATAATTTCTTAATTACTGCTTGATTATCTGAGAGGATCGTGAGGGAAGGAAGGATGCTATGGAAGGGGTTGGTCAAGAAGAGCCTGAGCCCTAAGAGAATGCCCACCAACTCAGCTTCAAAAACTGAATATAGAGAAGCATCACCAAGTCGGGCTACCAGAGGGAGAGGGAGGCTTGGATCAAAAGCGGCAGCGAAAACGCCCTTCTCGGATCTTGACCCATCTGTGTAAATGAAGTGCGAGGGTAGAGGGCGAGATGACAAGGAGTTCAAAACGTTTTCAAGGGCTTTTTCTTTTGGCATATCAATGACCACCTCAAAAAGAGGGGGAGCCCAGGGAGGGAAACTTGCAAGGGAACGGGAGTCCAAATTACTAAGAGGGAAGTGAGGAGGGAAAAAGCAGGGGGAAGATAGGAGGTGTAGGGGGTGGAGATGCAGTTTGGGCAGAGGAGAAGAGATTATTGATCTAGCTAGACGAGCCATCGGATTAGAGGGGGGAATGGAGAGAAGTCTCGCCCATGCTTTACGCACGACAAGATCTAAGCGCTGTTTGCTTGGGAGAGAAGCCGAATCATGAAGAAGAAAGCACACAGGGGTAGAACGGAAGCAACCAAGTGCTCTTCGCATGGCCCTGTTGTCGACCACTTGCAACATTCTTGTTGTTCAAGAGGAAATTCTTGGGTTGTGCCAGACAATGGCAGCATAGTCTGTTCTTGAGTGAATGAGAGAGTTAATTAGAAGCTTATACTGACGGAGTGGGATGCCCCAGCCAGACGAAGCAAGACGGTGAATTGTATTGGCAGCTTGAAATCCCTTGGCAACGACTTTTGTGCCATTGGGTTTGAAAGAGAGTGTAGAGTCCAGTTCCATGCCCAGCCATTTGAACGAAGAGACCGGCACCAGAGATTGATCGTTGAAAAGAAGAGTGGGGGGTGACTTTAGAAGGGGGAGACGTTTGGTCAGCAATAGCCATTTGGTTTTGGGAACATCAAAGACTGCTGCATGAGATCGACCCCATTCAAGAGCCTCTGCACCCAATTGAGACAATGTTGTAGTAACTTTGGAAGGGTTCTTGTCAGCTGATAGGAAAATGACATCGTCAATATATCCAATAGCTAAACAGGATCTGGAAAGAGAGGGAAGCATGAGCAAAGACGAATTGTAAATGATGTATAGGAGAGGAGATAAAGGAGAGCCTTGAGGAAGGCCCTTAGGAAAAAAGGCGTAGGGAGATTCATATGTGGAGAATGATATATTGGTGTTGCGGCCTTCTAAAGAGTTTGTGATGAGGGATATGAGGTCATGAGGAAGTGGGAGTGAGAAGAGAGTGTGTTGGAGTCTTCGAATGTCTACAGATGGGAAAGCACCTTTGACATCAAGAGAAAGGGCGCCAACAACCTTACCTAGCCTCCACTGATCCTTGGTCCAGACAGTGAGGTGCAGTAAAGCGTCTGACGTACTTCTCAGAGGACGCCCACCATAATGGTTTTCGGGGAGTAAATGGCCTGATTCCATGAAAAAGGACAAACGGTTTGTTAGCATTGAATCCAACAGCTTGCCCATGGTGTTGAGGAGTGCAATAGGGCGGTAAGCACTGGGGACTGAGTAATTTGGGCGGCCAGGCTTGGGGATTATTACTGATCTAGCTTGTTTCCAAGTGGTTGGATAATGACCAGTATTCAAGCACTGTTGAAACAGAGGTAATAGAATGTCAGCAATAGCATTAGGATTACAGTGTAGAAACGCGTTGGGAATCCCATCAGGGCCAGGTGCTCTGCCTCTTTTGGTCTTAAGCAAGGTAGATATCAGCTCTTGTTTGGTGAAAGGCGAAGACTTGAGGGGAGAAGTAGGGAAGGGAGGGGGAATTGAAGACAAATCGCATGGAATTGAGGCAACTGAGGTGCCTTCAAAAAGCATGGAGGCTTTTAAGAGATTGTCAGTGATTATGGCACCTGACTCATCTGTTAGAGGTGGGTTAGAGCGAGGGTCAGAAGGTAGAGAAAGGTACTTAGCAGGTTTGTGAAGGGTAAGAGGAGTGAGAGAGGATAAGAAGTTTTGCCAATGAGATTTTCGTAGATATTTAATTTTGGACCGGAACGTTTTGCGCGCTGCCAGAAACTCGGCCGTATTGTGAGGGGTAGGGGAGGCACGCATTCTTCTCTGAGCACTGTAACAGGATTTCTTGAGGGGATCCAAGATATCTCTGTTCCACCATACACGACACGACGAGCCGGGCTGCTGCAGCGGGACAAAACGCTCCATTAGTTCGATAAACAGGGAAGTGACATATTCGGCAGCCTGGTCTATGTCAGAGGGGAGGGGGGAGGGAGAAGGAGGGGTGATGGAGGAAAGAAAAATAGAAAGAGAAGACTCATCAAACTTCTTCCAGTTGCGAAAGGGTTTGTGTGTCTTTGGAAGAGGGGAGAGGAGGAAACGAGTGATGATAGATCTATGATCAGAGAGATGTGAAAGGGATCCATCACTGTCTGTGACACAACTAATCACCAAATTCAAGGCAGAGCGATTTGCAAACACTAGATCAATCACAGACGTGAAATTTCTGGTGTTGCAGAAAGTCGGAATACCAGGTTGGGAAATTAGTGTCATGTTCAGATCAGTAATGGAATCTAGGAATGGGGTAGCGGCAGGGTGATTGTAGGAGTGATTATTCGCACTAGCCCATAGATCATGATGAAGATTTGAGTCAGTGAACAGAAAAGTAGGGGTATTAATGAAAGGGGAGAGGGAAGAAAAAATATGTTGAGTGGATGAAAAAGTTTGAGGTGGGTTGTAAATGTTAACAAGAAGAAGAGGGAGGGGGTTGAGATTCAAGAGGAGGAGGGTGAGGTCGGTGGAAGGGGAAGGAAGAGAAGTGAAGAGATGAAGAGGAAGATTTTTGTTAATATAAAAACAGCTTCGGATGGGAGTTGAGTGAGGTGGGGGGGAAAGGCTGGGCGGTACAATGAGGTGCCATCCTTGAGCAGGGGCTGGAGAAAAATGATCGGGAGAAAGGAAAGGCTCTTGAACAGCCAGGACATCATAAGTTGGAGCTGCGGGGTCATTAAAGAGTGAGTGAAAAACATAGAAAGAACGGTGACAGTTCAGCTGAAAGACTGTGAAAGGAAACTTTGGCAAAATATTAGTTTGTCCTATCATATAGACTTATTGAGAGGGCAAGCGGGTAAGTGAGGAAGGTGAAAGAGGGGAGGGGGGGAAGCGTCATTGAGGAGCGAATGAAGTGATGCTTGAGCTGTTTTGATTGGGTGATCATGGGGAAGGGAATCAATACATCTAAAACACACTGGTGAGGATAGTTGTTGCGCTTTGCAGGATTTAGTGCTGTGGTGGCCGGCACAATTGGAACATCTGGGAGGAAGGGCACAATGAATTGATAAATGGCCCTTACCCCAGCATTTGAAGCAGGTACTTCGCTCGTGGTTAACAGCCTCTGTACGACGAACCTGTCCTTCAATATATAAAGGAAAAGGAGGAGAAGGAGAGGATAAGGAGTCAGCAATGTTTTTGTCTAGAAGGTGAAGGACAGCAGAGGAATGGTTTTTTCCCGCTCTAGCTTCAGGCCTTCTCAACCAAGTGACACGGTATAAGGACTTGAGGGTTTCAGGGTTGTCTTCAATCAAAGTGTTAATGTCAGATTGGTTATCAAAGTCGTAATATGTTGGCACCCCATGGACAACTACTGAAAATGTAGGAGCTTTGTAAATCAAACCTTGAGGGATCCAAGATTGCCATGCGCTGGTGAGGGTGTTGAGGTCAAGAGGGGTAGCTACAATAACTTTGAAATCATTAGATTTGTGTCTGATAACTCCTCGGACCCGTATAACTGAGGAAGAAGAGGGGTTGAGTATATTTTTTGCTTTAATTTTATTATTGAGCATGTTGAGAAGTTGAGAGTTGGTAAGATCGGTGAGGACAGGGGAGGAAGGGTTAGATTGCTTTATAGTGAAATGAGGGAGGCCTGATGGAGGATGGGAGCGTTGAACAGAGGGTGGGGGAGTAGTGGAAGCTGCTTGAGCAAATGAAGGGCGAGAAGAGGGGATATTTTTGGGAGGGGAGGGGGATGATGTAGTGGGAGAAGGAAGAGGAGGGAAGCGGGTAAGGAGCTCGTCGATTTTGTTGGTAAGAGTGGAGACGTATTGAGGAGGGGCATTGGGAGGTACCTGGTGAAAATCTGACTGATTTGCTTGGTGGGAGATTGCAGCTGCTAAAGCCTTGATGTCTGATAGAACGGCTTTATGAACTGTAACCTTGGTTCCATTGCGGGTAGGTTCTTTGATGGTATCAAGGAGATTGGTTAGGCAGGATGACAGTGCTACAGCATTTGTGGCACGTGACAAACCCACAAGACGGACGACTCGTGCTGCTGGGGCATCATGATTGACTGATGAAGGAAGTGGGGCACGGGGAGCAGAGGTAAGGCCAAAATCCACAAACGGGTTATCAGGATTATGGCATGAGTCGTTAAGGGTTTGTGACTGAGGGGCAGGAGGGTGACCAGGGGGAGAGGCAGAGGGATCGTAGAAGAGCTCAGGGTGAGCAGCTCTAGCTTCCTCCAAGGTGCTGGGAGGGTCAATGCATGGGGGTCTATAGGGGGCTGGGGGAGAAGAAAATCTGCGTCTTTTCTGAAGACGGGCCTGTTTGGGGGACAGAGAGGCGGCAGGCAGATCAGGGCTACTTGCTCTAGGGCAAGGAGGCAGAGTAGAGCTTTGAAGGGGTGGGGATTCCGGGGCCAGAGGGAGGTCAGGAGGGACGGGAGAAGGCGGTAAAGGAGGAGGCGCGTTAGTCGCGTCAACAAGCATAAGATCGTCGTTCTGGGCGGAATCCATGATCGCATTAGTGATGCAGATCCCTGCCTCTTCATCCATACAGGTGGTGATCTAGCCTTTGCGTGGGTGGACGATTTAATTTTAGTGGGCGAAAATAGTGAGGAATTAATTAAAAGGCTTAAAGAAACATTCAAAATTAAAGATTTAGGCATAGTGCAGCATGTACTTGGAATCAAAGTAATAATAGAAAATGACGGCAGCATTTTCCTATCACAAGAACACTATATTAAAAACTTAATACAAGCATATGACTTAGAAGAGGCAAATATTAATGGAACCCCAATGAAATCAAATGAAAAACTAGAAGCATCTACTAGCGAGGAACATGAAGTATTTAAAACGGAAAACAAGGACTATAGATCGGCTATCGGATCACTCAACTATCTGTCACAATGCACGAGACCTGACATAGCTTATAGCGTAGGAATCTTGTCTCAATTCTTAGATAAACCGAATCACTCACATTGGGCAGCATTTAAAAGGGTTCTAAGATACTTGAAAGGAACACAAATGTGGGGAATATATTATAAGCAAGAAAATGAAATTCTCAGAGGGTTTGTAGATTCAGGATGGGCCGAGAATGAAAATCGGAAATCAGTTAGCGGGCATGTATTCATGATAAACAACAGTGCAGTCTCTTGGCGAAGTAAAAAGCTTGGGGCTGTAAGTACGTCATCATCCGAAGCAGAATACCGAGCATATCTAGCGGCAGGACAAGAGGCAGTATGGTGGAGGAAAATATTAACGGAAATAGGAAAAGAATGCTCTAGACCAACAGTAATAGAATCTGATAACCAAAGCGCAATAAAGAAAGGAAAAAACCCAGCTTTTCACTCCAGAACTAAACACATAGAAACGCATTACAACTATGTAATGGACTTAATTAAAAACAAAGAAATATTCATTGAATATATCCCCACTAACGAAATGGTAGCAGATATATTTACTAAACCTCTAGACCGAATAAAACATTTCAAATTTATGAGAAAAATGGGATTAGAGAATTATGAGATGATGAATGGAAGGGGGTGTGTTAATGTGGCCATGGCAAACTTAGCACATCTCCATTCAACATCTCACAATAATGAGGCGCAATCAACAGATGCAATAAACATCAATAATAATGACGAACATAATGCTTTGCAACAAATAAATGAAAGACAAGAAATATTGGTTAAAAGAATAAATAAATTAATTGACAAAAAGGTAAAAGTTATAAGGTGGCATGGAAAGATAAGAGATAAACATTTTAACTTAAGGCGTGCAATTAGAGATTACTATAAATCAAAAGGTAGAAGACTAATTAATAATGAAACACATAAAGAAAAGGTAACAACCGTATACACATTCAAAGGTAAGAAAAGTAATAAGCGAAAGGCTATGGATTATAGAAAAGCAAATGTTAAAAAGATAAAAGGAGAATATAAAGTGTGGTATAGAAAAGAAAGAATAGTAATAGCATGTAGTTTGAAATGCTATAAGAGAAAAGCCTGTAACTATCATGTGCATTTCAGAAAACAAGAATATAAATAAGCACGCACTTGAGTAACATATTTTAGTTAGTTGTAAATAATTATATATTATATTGTTTATTGTTTATATTGAAATTATAAGTATTATATTTATCAAATTTAACAATATCCTCCTTAAAAAGAATGAATCTCAAGCGGTTTAAGGCAACTCCAATCCTTAAGACATGGAGGTTCTGTGCACTGGGAGAGATAAGATAGTTTGCTTTGCACACAAGTAAACTATCTACTAGTTTTTTGACTTCCAACTAGTACCTTCTCTTTTCTTCAACTTTACACAGTCTTCCAACTTGTGCTTACCCCCACAATACATACATAACCCATTATCTGCTCGTCTCTTCCTCTCAGCTTCTTTAAGTTCCCCTTTAGGATCCAGTACTTTGCTGATATCGCCTGGGGTCGAGCCTTTTGGTCGAGGTTTATCCTTTCTCTTATTGGGTTTGGATTGAGTCGAGGAGGATTGATTTGGTCGTGGGTGTGAAGAAGGTCCCGATTTAAAATTTTGGCCTTGAGATTTGTTGGCATATTGACAATGTTGAAGTCATCCTTGATAAACGCCGTCAAGTTTGAGGGTTTGATCCATTAGATCCGTTAAAGTAGTCATTTTCTGACCGTGAAGATTTAATTGATCCAGAATCCTCAAAGGAAGTCCTTTATTGAAATGATACTTAAGGGCAGTATCATTCCAACCTACTCGAGTTTGAAGTGCTCTGAAGTTCGAGATATATTCAGAGGCTTTACCATTATCACTCATGCGAAGAAAATCAAGTTCAATTTCTGCGTTGTCCGTTTCATTAGAGTCCCCAAACAACGTAAAAAGTTGGTCTTCGAACTTTTCCCAATTATTGATAAGTAAGTGGGTTTCTGTTGAAGAAAGCATGAGTAGATAAGGTTCGAACCATCTTGCTGCTTTCCCGGCTAGGAATGAAGAAGCGTAAACAACCTTTAATCGGTCACTGTTAAAGGTTCGAGGGTCATTATGGAACAGTAGCTTGCAGGTTTGCAAGAAGGGTCGCAATCTGTCGGGGTGATCTCCGTCGAATTTGTCAGGAGATTTCATAGAAGGAGTTTTGAACTTAGATCCCTCTGAAGACGTTGGATTTGAAAGGGTTTTCATGAAAAGTCTCATGAAATCTTCCAGAGAGTTAGATGGTCCAGGTTCTGAGGATTGGCCAGAAGGGTGATTGGCAGGGGCGGATGGTGCCTCGTGCATTGTATCCTCTCCTTCTTCTTCATCACTAGAATCCTCAAAATCTTGTGGGATGTCTTCTACAGATTGAACTGAATGTTGCCGTTCCCTAAGGTCGAATGGTTCTAAAGAGTGAGTGCGGGAAACAGACCTTGTGGCTGTTGGCCTGCCTCTAGCGCGAGCTCTAGTAGTAGCGCCCGTAGGAGGAGTGTGTTGAACAGGTGCCATTTAAAATTTTTAAAAACACCTAAAAGGACGTAGTAGTGCAAAGAATGAGAACTACGGAAAATTAAATTATACTGTCACCGGACGACCTACGCACAAGGTCGAGGATGTTCCTGAAAGTGAGATGAGGGATTTAGAAACTTCTTCGAAGCACAGAGGAATGATTCGAGGAAATGGTTCGAAGGTCACTCAAAGTAAGAGCTACAGGTTCGAGGTTCGTTCGAGAAGAATTATAAACTAGTTTCAAAGGTAATAGGAATTCTTAAAATCTCACGAAGGGTTGGAAACTCAATAATCAAAGATTTAGGATTTAGAAATGAATATTGAGAAAATAAAAGAAAGGTACAATAACAATGTTTTTAACTTTAAAGATTTACCACTATTAATGTAAATACGATTTTATAATTCAATTCTAAGGAATATCGAACCAAAATACCCAACCCCTTTTATATCCTTTGTTCCTCCTTGCATTGACCTCCCTTCCATCGCACCATTCCCATTCCATTGACCATTACTAACATACACTTAGACCCTCTTCGCTAAATACCCGTCGATGCTCAATTTACCCCTTTTTAATTAATTAACAAAACTTTAATGAAAACTACTACTGTACTATTTCATTGAACCTAGCGCTGTGCGTCGCTTATTGAAAAGGACTAAGGCACCCTATTGGGAGATTGACTAATTTAGATTTAGAGTTTAGGCTAGCGCAGTTAAATAGTAAGTACACAAAGGAAAATCACAGTTGCTATGGAGAATTGCTTTCTGCGCTTCGAGTATAGATTTAGGACTCAATATTATTGATTTAATGAGCTGCTTTCGCCTCGAGTGTCACGTGGCGCGTGACACTAATGATTCCCACTGCACAAAAAGGGTTCACTTGGTCCTTTCTTTACTGCTTGTGCATATATTTTATTGCCCACAGTACTACAATTTTTTGTTGTGATTATCCCACATCTGATTCAGGAATATTTTTAAACAATATAAGTTTTTTTTACAAAAGACCTTATCATATCCAATATCCCACAAAAAATACAACCTGTTTTTGTATTAAAGCCTGTTAATTATTAAGAAATTGTTAAAATAATTAGATTAGACCCTGGCACAGCTAGATCCATACCAACGGACCTAAAGTCTTTTCAATATTGAAAACAATTAAATAAAATTATGATATCATACTAAATTATGGGCACCAACCATAATTCAGCACTTCTCATTTGCTCTGCTACAAAATGAGTGCATGTAGCATTTTTCTAACGTCAGACTGTTTTTCTTCCTTCCCTCACACCTTTAGTCCAGAATGAAAATTTAGTATGAGTTTTGGTCAAAATGGTTTGCCAGTGTTATCTGTATGCAATATGAATTCATATTGCATATTTCTATTTATGCATAAAATATACTCGTTAAGCATCATTTTTTTTGCATTTTTCAATCATTATGCATATTTATGCATATTCATATGCATATTCATTATAAAGATTTATATGCATATTAATATATTTTATTCATATACGTATATGCACCTTTTTTTTGCATATTCAATATGCATATTTTTAATGCATATTCAATATGCATATTTTTATGCATATTTTTATGCATATTCAATATGCATATTTTTTATGCATAATCACTATGCATATTTTTTATGCATATTTTTATGCAAATTTTTCATGCATATTTATTCTTCATAGTCATTATGCATACACTTTGGATAGGCAATTCACATCAATTTTTAGCATGCAATAAGTATCCACCATGCAAATTCAAATGCATATGCAACTATATCATACACGCAATATATATTCAAGTTTAATATTTGAATATTAAGGTATGCTAAGTGATGTTGTTCAACCTTTTGCCAAACCTGAGATTAACTGATGTTCAATGTGGTTCTTAAGCTCTGCTCAAGGAGGGATTGTTCTGGATTCAATCTGTGACAGTTTATTTTTTCAATGTTTTTTCATCAGATTTAAAAACATCTTTCTGACAGTTTCAGGATGGTTTCCCAACAGTTTCCTGACAAATTCCTAATAGTTTCAAAAAGAGGGAACTGCTAGCAGTTCACCCCCAGATTTCCTGTGGTGATATAAGCTATAACTATATTCTATTTATCTATTTTCCACCACTAGCACGCATTTAAATCCAAGTATTGTGAGTTTTATTTCAGTATAAATATTTTATTAGTCTTCCCCTGAGGTTTAATCACTAAATAATTTATTGATAAGTAGTAGGATCATTAATAAATACTATTAAATCATACTTGTATACTAGAGACACTGACAATTGGGAATCTTTCCTTAGTTATTACTTATTATTTAGTATAAGCCTTGGGACGTGATTTTTACTTTAGTATAGCTCAAACAAACCAAACATTTGGGTCTTCTGCACATTAGTGGGTCATCATAACTCAGTGATTGCCGAAAAGAACCCTTATAATAATTGTACTAATTTTTTATAATAAAAATTAGGTATTTACAGTAGTAACTCTACCCAATATAAACCCAATTTCACTTGGTATTTGGTCACCAATAAAACATCCAATTAAATTAGTATTTGGTTAAAGCTTTGTAAGCTATTTATTCACCCTTATAAAGGTCTAGTTAAACTTATTATTTTATTTTTAACAGATTTTATTGAATTTTTCTTATATTTTATTTGAATAAATAAAGATATAAATTCAGGGTAAGCTACAGAGCTTTTATTAGTAATTGTATTGCTAATAATTCTTGTCTACTTATTACCATATAGGTTTTCTCTTTTGTAGATGTAAAATATCATCATTCTTATCAATATGAGTCCTCCCCAGGAAAATGTAAGTGAAAATCCTGCTTATAATACCAGGTCTAAACTAATAAAAACATTGCTCCAGGAAATAACCATGGAGGGTCAATCATACCCCCAGCCAGAGAAAATGAGTATGGAGGAAAAATACAGCCTCTTAAAAAAGATTACAATAAAAAGACATCTCCTCTTCTTCAGGATCAACTTTCCAATCTTGAAAAACAGCTCCTGAAGTTGGAGGAATCAAAGTCTCTCATGCTGAAGGAAGTAGAGAAATTTCAGAACAATTGCAAGGTAGGATTCCAGCAGATGAATCAAACCTTGGCAGAGCTAAAGGGAGGCCATCCAAGTCAGCAACCCCCTACCCCAGGAGGGTCACATAACTCACAGGAGAAAATCCTGTTAGAAAAATGGAAGTGGGATTGGTTCCATCAACAATGGTATAGTCACAGCTGCAACAGAGATCCTCCTCCTCATCAGACTTCCTCAGTTCACCCCTAAAAAGTAAAACAAAAGCACCAAAAATCAGGGCTCACACAAATCTTGTGGTAAGTAAATTAACCTCTAAGATTGAACACAATACTAATAATTACAATATAGGTAATATTATTGATGTCAAATCTGTAAAGAGAATTGAGGAGGACTTAAGAAAATTATGTTTTGATGTAGATACACCTGACTTTTCTTTAGTCAATAACAAAAGTACTATTAATAAAAATAATACAGTTAATCCTCAGTTGCCACCTCTTATTAGTGAGATGAGATGTTTACAAGATAGTGAGAGAATTGAGAAGGAAGACATGGAGTATTTTAACAATAATCCAACTGTCCATAGAATTGTTTCAGCATTGTGGAATAGAATGACTGATTGTGAGGAACAGGCAGTTAAGCTCACAAGTGATACAATTTCATCCTTAACATTGAACATTTCTCAGCTGGCAACACAAAATAATGAATTACAGAATGAACATCTGTCTCTAACTCTTAAGTATGATTCATTGAGTAATAAATATAGTGAAATTTAAAACAAATTTTGTGAGTTAGAAAGTTGTATGAAGCACACTTATTGAAAACTGAATCAAGAACTAAGTTATCTTTTGCCCAACCAAATCAAAGTGTCTCTAAGCTGTTACAAAGATTGACTCAAGTTGAGATTGAAACTTCCAATCTACTAACAAACCAGGATAATCATAAGGATACTCAGTATAATAATAATCCTTTCATTGGCAAAAGTGAATCTCATTCCTTCCCTACACCACCACAACTAAAACCATCTGGTGGTAGTGTCAAATCTGAAAATGTAAGTCACAAATCCATACAGGAGGAAATACAAGACCATTTATCAAGAATAAATGAGTTATTGAATTTACCTAAGATTAGTGAAATAAAATCCAATCAGAGAACTGGCCTAAGATTGATCAGTAACCAACTTATGTTGGGGAAGCCAGCTCTGATTGGAAACATTTTATTCAAAGAATTGTCAACTTGAAATTCTCATATAAGTTACCAGATGAAGAAATAACATCAAAATTGATCTCTTTATTTAAGGATGTTGCTTTATTATGGTTTGAAGCTGTTTTGAATGAGGGTAAAGACTACTCTTGGGCTGAATGGAAACAACTAATTGAAAAAAAAGTTGGAGGTTCTAAATTCAGACTCACTCAGCAAAGATTATATGAGAAAACTAGGTATTATCCGTTGAATGGTGACAAACCTATGGTATTTTTAATGAATTTAAATAAAATATTAAAAGCAATTGAGCCAAACATGGATTTTAACTTATGGAAAGATAAGATAATATATTAATTACCTATATCTGTCAGAGACATTGTTGTAGCTAGAACAATTAATGTTACTAAATATTCTGACTTTATTAATATTTGTAATGAAATATTGTTAAACCATAAGTATGAAGCAAGGTATTCCACTTATAAACAAAATATTGAACCTGTTAAAAATCAGAATTCAAAAACACTTCAGGAGAAGCAGAAAAAACCTACTTCACCTGTAGTACCTAAAAAGTATGAAACAAATACTTGTTAAAATTGTAACAAACATTAGGTTAAAGGTCACAAATGTGAGAAAAACATAAATATTGTTGAAAATCAACGTGAATCTGAAACTGAAACTGAAAAAAGTAAAGAATCAAGTGATGGTGACAGCAATATCTCATATATTGATGAAAATGAAGTCTATATGTTGGAAGATGATTTGTCCATCTTTGACAATCCAATATTAAATATGGACTCAAATGAATCTTTAATGAATTTTGAGGATGCTGAAATTATTAAAGATATACAAGCTGATAACTTAAGAATGACACCTATCACAGTTCCAGCTATCATTTCTGGTGAAAATTTTAATATAGTATTAGACACAGGAGCTGCTGGTTCTGTTGTTTCTACTAATACATTACAAAAAATTGATAGTGAATATAAGTCTAAGATTGAACCCCTTCAAAGTAATAATTGGAGAGGTTTTGGATCAGTACTACACCCCCTTGGTAGATACAAAGCTGCTGTTTTCTTTAAACATAAAGATGGTTATGTAAGATTAACTTGTGACTTTGTAGTAATGGATAATACTAACTGTAGTAACTGTTTTATCATTGGAAATGATATTCTGACTAAGTTTGGTGTGAAATTTGACCCTGCTAATAATAATTTTACAATTGGCATTGTAGACAATCCTATAGTGCTAGCTATAGGCCTTGACCAAGGGAGTTGGAGAAAAACCAGAGAGAAAATCCCCTGTCCCTTTAGAAAAATAGATTGAGATTTACTTGCTAAAGTATGTTGGTTTATGTTTTGCTAAACCCCCTTTTCAACACACATGACTGCTAGATGAGCCAAGAAAGTAGTCACCAGACAGACTACCAGACCAAAGAGCTGAAATGTAGAACAATGTCCACACCAGAGACAGAAAAGATACTTGATGTAGGCTGCAAATCCACACGAGAGACAGCAATAATACTTGCTATATCTTGCAAGACTATAACAGAGAAAACAGTTGCCAAATTTAAGTTAAATGAAGAACTCACTTGCAACAAACATAGCCAAATTGTGGCCAGAAAACAGTGAAAACTGAGTGAGGAACAAGGATATCACCTCCGGATGATTGTATGATAATTATGGTTGCCCCAAACTGTCTTATTCACTATGTACACACAGACCACTATCTAAGAGCCCATGCACACCCACCAATCTGGCGCCTGTACATGCCAAATTGAATAAAAACCCTCCAGAAGCGCTCCCCAACCTTCTAAAACAGAGGCGGGCGGGCCGCCCAACATCGGAGGTGCCGCCTGAAGTGGCCCGGCCTCCCTGAATCCAGAAAACCAATAAAAAACAACTAATCTACTTAGAAAAATTAGCTACAACTACTAAAACCTTTAAAACACGGAATTTCACTATAACAACATTGAGACATGAAATATAGAGAAAAATCGGCTCTATCCAATGGTACTAAGCACTTAACCCTAAGACTTAAGTTTAGCCCGCAAAACATGAAAAACAAAATTAAACAGCTATCTTTTGTAAATGAAAAATGAGGAAATGACCCCTTAAAACTTAGAATATGAAAAATGTCTACAAGACATAAAATATAGAGAAAAACTGGGGCTATCCAATGATAGTACCCACATACCCGCAGACCCAATATCCACTGAATAAAACCAGAAAAATACCCAATTCCTTAACAGATTTCAATTAAGACATGCACAAACAGCGCCAAATCACGCAACAAAGGCCCCTTCCAATGTTGGAAGACCACAGAATGAATGGTAAAAGGAAATTTAAAATAAATTCTTTTAACACAGTCTTACACATTGAGTCAGTAACAAATATTTCATGCAAAGGAAGAGAATCCAATGAGATGAAACTTTTGGAAACAGAAATTTCTAGAGCATCATTTGGCACTCAAAGAGTGAAGCTGAGAAAAATTATATTTTGGACTTAATTAAAGCATTTCCAATGGCTTTTGCACATGGCACAAATGAACTTGGCCTTGTAAAAGATCATGAGATGAAAATTAGTTTAACCTGTGATATGGATAATATTCCTGCTAGTCTTAAAAAGAAACAATATCCTGCTTCTTCAATGAAGAGGAAAGACATAGAGGATAATGTTAGGATGTTATTAAAAATGAACATTCCTGAGAAGGTTGAAATTACACCAAAATATTGTGTAATATCACCAGTGCTAATTTCTTATGAGCAAGACAATGCAAGACTGTGCGGTGATTATAGAGCATTAAATACATTTACAGTAGATGATATTTATCCCTTGACAAGGATTGCCTCTATAAATGCTAACCTTAAAGGTGCTAAGTATATAAGTTGCTTAGATGGAAATAAAGGGTACCATCAAATTCCTTTTGAAAAGAATTCACAGAACCTTTTGTTGATAACAACACACATGGGAATTTATAAATATGTCAGGATGCCATTTGGACCAAAAAATGCTCCTTCAATGTTTCAGAAGTTAATGGATATAACATTCCATAATGAAATGATTGAGGGATGGTTAATGGTATAAATTGATGACATCATAGTGTTCTCTAAGACATATGATGAACACTTAAACCATTTAAAGAAGTTATTTCAGAAAATGGATGAAAAAAAAATGACCCTTGCATTGAAAAAATGTAAATTTGGGTTTGAGTCTTTAAAAGTGCTTGGTCATATTGTATCTGGCTTACAAATATGTGTAGACCAAAATAAGGTGGCTGCAATCAAGAATATTGGCATTCCTTAATATTTAAAGGATGTACAATCTTTTCATGGTATGTGTGGTAATTATAGACAATATATAAAAAACAACCAATTAATTGCTGCACCATTGACCACACTGATAAAGAAATTAGAAGCTTTTATTTGGAATAATGAAAGACAACAGGCTTTTGAAAAGTTGAAAGAATTTTTGATGAAAGCTCCTATCTTAGGATTACCAGATTTACAATTGCCTTTTGTATTATATACAGATGCAAGTTTTATTGGTCTGGGTTCTGCTTTGCATCAAAAACAACTTATTGAAGGAAAAATGTCAGAAGTAGTAATTTGCAATATTTCACGTACTTTAAGTAGTGAATTGAAATATGGTGCTACTCAACTTGAATTTTTCGCAGTAGTATTGGCTCTTTAGAAGCTACATTATTACCTTGAAGACCAAAAATTTGAGTTAATAACTGACTGTAGTGCAGTTAAGTCGCTCTTAAACATGAAAACTCCTAATAGTCACATGTTTAGATGGAAATTTTCTGTACAAGACTACAGAGGACGGATGACTATTACTCATAGAGCAGGAACCTTACACTCTAATGTAGATTTGTTATTGAGAGTACCTCTGCCTAATAATGATGATAATCCTGCTTATGTTCTTGAGTCAGAGATTATTAACATTTATGGCATTTATATTGTAGATATTGAGGATAAATTTATGCAATCAATTCTTGACATGTATGCTTCAGATCCTGACTTGAGTAAACTCACTACAATATTGAATGATCTGTCTAATGCTTCAATGAATGTTTTAATAAAGACATTACCAAATAAGTATAAAGAGGCATTAGAAAAAGGAAAATTTTCCAATGAGGATGGTTTTATATATTTCAGGAAAAAATTAAGTAATGTAATTGTAATTTTCCCTTCAATGAAGGAGTTAATGTTAAGTATATGTCATGATGATATCTTAGCAGGTCATTTTGACTACCATAAAACATTAACCAGAGTAAAAAACACTGCTTGGTGGATAAACATGTCTGAGGATGTTCAAAAATATGTTGAGACATGTGATTCTTGTCAAAAATCTAAAAGATTAACAGGCAAAAGAGCTTGTTTATTACAACAATTTGAGAAACCAAAAGCTCCATGGGAAATGAATAACATTGACTTTTTAACAGGTTTTCCAATAGCAGGGAATATGAGTTATAACTCCTGCTGGGTAATTGTAGATAGATTTACAAAAATGTGTAAATTTATTCCTACCCACAAAGAGGTTTCTTCAAAGGACTTAGCTTTTTTATGGTGGCCACAAATGTTAAATATAGCAGGTTTCCCCAAAGCAATAGTATCTGACACAGATCCTAAATTTACTTCTGAGTTCTGGACATCACTTATGGATGTTTCAGGGTGTCAATTAAAACTTTCTACAGCACGCCATCCACAAACTGATGGGCTAGCAGAAAGTATGATACAAACTTTAGAATATACGATAAGAAGATATTGTGCTTTTGATCTTAACTTTAAAGAAAATGAAAAATTTATTCTTGATTGGGTAACCCTTCTCCCAGGTTCAGAATTTGCATACAATAGTACAGTACATTCTGTCACTGGCAAAAAGCCATTTGAATTATGGTTGGGTTATGTACCTAATACCCCTGCTAAAACTCTTAATAAATTACATAGATTGGATATCCATCCATGTAATAAGTCTTTTCTGCAGATGTAAGAATTATGCAGAAAACATGCTCAAGAATGTATAAATAAGGCGTTTGAGTATGAGAAGAAAAGATGGGATAAAGACAATAAAGAACAAATGTTCAAAGAGGGTGATGAAGTCCTTATTTCTACACTACATTTCAATTTAAATGGTGGTGTTCAATTGAAGGATCCATTCATTGGACCATTTGTAGTTATAAAGATGGTTGGTAACAATGCAGTTGAGGTTATTCTATATGCACCATATGATAGAAAACATCCAGTATTTCCTATTTCTCTTATAAGACCATACCATTCCAATGATAATGCTCTATTTCAAAAAATATCAGGAAGACATAAACAGCAAACTGAAGAAATAGTTGAAAAGGCAGAAATTGAAAAGATACTTAAAAAGAGACACCTTACTATAGAAAATGGAGTTAAGAATCTATTAAGATATAAAAAAAAATCTAGTGAATATGACCAGTGGATTCCTGAAATTAAAATCTCTTATCTCAAAAATCTCTTGAAAAAATATAAATCAAACTAATACTGTTTATTCAGCATATGTATCATAGAAATTTTAAAATAATTTTTCTATTCACTCCTTACTTATTAATTAAAATGTTTTAATATTTTTTAATGTTTTTTGGGTGAGGGAGTGTCAGCCTAAGTATCTCCAGGACTGAGTAATTCTTATGTTTGAAATAAGATAACCTTAAATATGTTAAGCATATATCTTAAAAATAAGGTTAAAACACTTATATATATGTTTATAATACATATATATATATAATTATTACACTATTATATAACTTATAGTAGTTTAAATAGCTTATCCATAGCCTAATAATACTTATTAAGGTGTTAATGGAGTCATTATATATTTATCTTAAGTGATATTAAGTAATTATTGACATACATAAGCTTATATGTATACATAAATCTCATATTCAGTGAAATATGCAGTATATTATGTATATTTAGGTCTATAAGTGGGTTTTAGCCTCTTAATAGCCTATAAACTTTGTTTTTCTGCTTATTTTAGGTCATATGGACGTATCCAGAGGACTCACAATGCCTACAGAAGCATAAACATCTATTTCAGGCGCATGTACTCAGTTTGGACAACTTAATCTGTTTCCTTGGATGGATATTCACAGATTTCTGGGTTGGGAGGCTATTTCTGGGTTAATATGAATGCTTGGGGATGTTATTGGGGGCTTGGAAATTTAATTTGTTTCCTTTATATGCTTTGGCTTTTATTTTATTCTTTTGGATTATTTATTTTACCTGTTTCTTTATGGTATCCGCTTTTATCAGTCTATTCTATTTATGGTATGGGTCTGTGGTATCATTAATTGTGATGGAGGGTCCTTACTGGAGGTCTGGGTGTTGAATCTTATTGAAGTTGACGCCATGGGGAGGTGATGGGCTCTCACAGTGCTGTAATTGCTGGGGATAGCAGTGACATCATCTGGATTGAAGGTCTGTGCACTCCAGTGGATTTTGGTATAAGTAAGGGAGGCTTTTGACAGTTATTAGACATCACTTACTTACTACAACTCAATAAAACATTTAAACACATTTATTATCATTCATAAATATATTATAAAGCTTTTATAAATTGATATTATCTTTATATAAGCTATAAATATATTCTATTTATCTATTTTCCACCACTAGCAAGCATTTAAATCCAAGTATTGTGAGTTTTATTTGAGTATAACAATTTTATTAGTCTTCCCCTGAGGTTTAATCACTAAATCATTTATCAATAAGTAGTAGGACCATTAATAAATACTATTAAATCATACATATATACTAGATACACTGACAGTACCAAAGTTTGGTCACTGTACCAAAGTTTGGTGACTGTTGAAAAATTTGGCTATTGTGGCAAAATTTGGTTAAAATTTATTATGCTTATTAGTTTAATAGTTTATTGTAGATCCTATGCATGTAGGGTATTGTTGGAAATGTCTGGAGTAGGAGAATCAGATAGTTAGGGGGGAATCATTGTCTTCTACATGTTTTTGTCTTTTTAGTTTCAATAAGAAGGGTCCTTTTGGATATAATTAAAACCAAATTCTTATTTTTCATTTCTCAACATTTTTATTTAAATAAAATTGTAATACCCTTATAACATTTATACTTTTTATACCACATTTGATATACAACACAACAATAATATTCTCATCACATATAGGGTATCTTTGGAAAGGTCTCAACCTCAGGGACTTGTTTTTATTGATATCTTATTAAAAATAAAATCTTATAAAAACATAAAAATCTTTCTTTACAGATCACTCACTGATACACCTTAATTGTTGTAATCAGTATTTCTTTCTCAATAGCTGTATTTCCAAATCTCAAAAAGCATTTATAAAATCAGAGTTTCATATCTTTTAACTAATTCAAGTAGACTAGCTAGGCTAGTTATTTTTGCAACCCTTATTTATTTAGAAGGACAAGGTTTTTTTTGTTGTATCCAACTCCTTTGGATTCTGCTTACAGCAAGGCGACTGTAAAACTCTTTCTACATTGGCGTCACCCAACATGGGTTTGAAATCTCTAGTTTTTTCTTGGAATTACTTGTATCTAGGACTTTCTTAGCCTGCAAGAGGTATATTCTTTGGAACTCTGATTGAATTTTTTTATCCTAGCCTGCAAGAGGCTTTTTTATTTTTAACGGTTTAAATGCTTTTCTTACTCTATTGGGATGTCTTCTGCTGCTGCTTCTGGTTCTTCTCTTCCTCATACTCCTTCTTTCAGGATTGTTTCTTGGGATGGCCCAAAGCTTAATGGGGAGGAGGTTAAATGGTTTTTTAGAAGGTATGAAGCTGCTGCTGCTGTCGATAGTGCTTCTCATGTGGACATGGTGAACCAGATTAGGTTTTTTATTGCTGATAGGGAGGTGGAGAAAGAGGTCATTGCTATGCAGGCTTTTAAGGAGAAGGATTGGGTGAAGTTCTCAAAGTCTATGGTTAATAGATGAGGTGTTAGATTTACTATGTTGGACCTTAATAAAATTGTTGGTGATTGGCAGACAAAGAGTGTAGTTTCTTATATGGCTTATTATAAAAAGTTATGTGTTCAATTCAATGAAGTGGTTGAATATCTGACTCTGGTGGACAAATTGGTTCATGAAAACCAGGCCAAGGATCTTTTCTGGTCAGCTTGTAGTAGGGATATTCGAATGGACACCTTGAAGGATCTTTCAAGATAGGATTTAATGAAGGAACTACCTAATGGCAAACAAAAACTGCCAGAATTGGAGTTTATTAACGAGTACATTCAAGCCCATCTTAAATTAATTGCGTTGGAGAAGTATCAGGAGTCATGTACTCAATATTTCAGCAAGGTTAGTAAAGTTTTGGCAGAAAATAACAATATTATGGTAAAAGCTCAAGAGGCAAAGAAGGCTCAATAGGGACTACCGGTGAAAAAAGTTGAGGGTACTGTGGACAACAAGATGTTCAATCACTTGGCTAATTTAACTAAACA
Organism: Hemileia vastatrix; assembly: GCA_030280995.1. Classification (NCBI taxonomy): domain Eukaryota; kingdom Fungi; phylum Basidiomycota; class Pucciniomycetes; order Pucciniales; family Zaghouaniaceae; genus Hemileia; species Hemileia vastatrix. The sequence continues at coordinate 46,840,531 of JASXTE010000003.1, read as the reverse complement.
ATTAAAAATATCTGTCCAAGAGACTCAAAAGGCCAAAGAGGCCCCAATTGCTTCTTCATTGACTTTAACATCTTATCAAACTAGAGGATATGAACGTCAAAATTATAATGGCAAGGGGAATGGTAATAGTGGTAATGGTTTTAGAGGTGGCTATGATGAGCCAAAGGTGTGCTCCTATTTTAATAGGAGGGGGCACAGAGCTGGAGTATGTTTTACTCTGAATAAAGACTTGGATGCTGGTAGAGTTTTATTTGATGTTAAGGTTTATAAATTCCCTGATGGATCTTTCATCAAGCCCAGAAATGGAAAAGCACCTTCTGATTTAGTTAGAAGGAATATGGGGGTTGATAGAAGAGCCTGGTTTGAAGAGGTGAAGGATGATGATGATAATGCCAAGGGTGGAAAAAATGGTGATTGTAAAAGTGGTGGAAAAGCTGACAAGGGTAAAGAGAAAGAGGTCAGTAAGACCACATTTTTAACTTCATTTGGTGGGTTGGAGCTGGAAATAATTGTTAGAGTGGAGGGTAAATTTATGGCTGGCAAATATGATGTCAATGCTGCTAAAAGAGCAGCTGCTACTAAAGCTAATAGTAGCATTCAGAGCCAACTAAAGGCTAAACTTGGAAAGGCAATTAACAAGTTGAGACCTTACTCTAAGGACCAAATTTATAGAATGCAGAAGGGTATGGCTGATATGGGGCCCCCTAGTTATGGCATGTTTGATTTAAATGGTGAGCCTATGCCAGATGATGATTAAGATTCTGAGGAGGACGTACCTTTGGCATTACTACCCAGACCAAGTTTCAGTGGTCCCATCCCAATGGAGGGAGTAAGAAGGACTAGCAATGGATTGGTATTAGTGAAAGAATCTGGTGATGGAGCTAGGTTTATTAGTAGCGAAGATGACAACGTGGGTCCTCAAGAGGTGCCCAGGGCCAAGGTTGTTAAATCAAAAGTCCAGTACAAGCGGCCAGTAGTATCCGGTTAAGAAAATGCAATGTAAGACGTTTTTAATAGGGTGAATCAACTTCAGATTCCCTTATCTTTGGGGGAGCTTTTCACTATTAGTCCTGCACTTGCAGAGAAGCAGAAGAAGCATCTGACGAGGCAACGGGTTTCGGCTGGAGAGGTGGAATATATTTGTGAAAATGCTGAAAAGTTTGTAAAGGATGTTGAAACACATTTTTCTGCTCCCCTGGGTTACCTGGTGGTGACTCTTAATGGTAAAGAAGTGAAGGCCCTGGCTGATTCAGGGTCTCAAATTAATTTAATTTCATTAGAGAAAGCAAAAATTATAGGCTTTCCAATTAAAACAGGTACTGGGAAAAACCTCAGAGATATTGGAGGGCATTCAACAGAGATGATGGGTACAGCTGAACATGTTAATTAGGTATTTGTGGAGCTATTGGTATGGTTCACTTTTATGTGGCCAGAGGGGCAGTTTAAACTGTTCTTGGTGGTCCTTTTTTGATGGATTTTGAGGCCCAGATTGGCTATCAGTCTGGCATGGGTATTAGTTTGAAGATTACTGGAAAAGATATGAGGAGGCTACATATGCGGTTGGCACCTCCTGGAGATGAAGGTTGGGAAACATGGCCAGGGATCACTACTCTTTGTCAGTTTTGTACTTGCACCAAAAAGTGGAGTATTAAACAGATGGCTTCTAGTGAATTGTGTTTAGAGGGGGATTATTGTCAGTATAGTCTAGTATATAAGTATGATATAATAGTGTTATTTTATGGTCCTACTACTTATTGATAAATGATTTAGTGATTAAACCTCAGGGGAAGACTAATAGAATAGTTATACTCAAATAAAACTCACAATACTTGGATTTAAATGCGTGCTAGTGGTGGAAAATAGAAGAATAAAATATATTTATAGCTTATATAAAGATAATATCAACTTATAAGGGCTTTATAATATATTTCTGAATGCTAATAATTGTATTTTAGTGGTTGTTTGAATTGTAGTAATTGAATGATGATAATAAACTGTCAAAATCCCTCCTTACTTATACCCAAATCCACTGGAGTGCACAGACCTTCAATCCAGATGATGTCACTGCTATCCCCGGCAATTACAGCACTGTGAGGGCTCATCACCTCCCCATGGCGTCCACTTCAAGCAGTTTCAACACCCAGACCTCCAGTAAGGACCCTCCATCACTATTAATAATAACACAGAGTCATACCATAAATAGAAAACCCAGATAAAAGCGGATACCATAAAGAAACAGGTAAAATAAATAATCAAAAAGAGATTTAATGAAACTAAAAGCATATAAAGGAAACAAATAAAGTGTCCAAGCCCCCAATAATATCCCCAAGCATCCACATTAACCCAGAAACATCCTTCCAACCCATAAATCCGTGAATAACCATCCAAGGAAGTAATTTTAGTTGTCCAAACTGGGTGTATGCGCCTGATAAAGGTATCTATGCTTCTGTAGGCGTTGTGAGTCCACTGGTTTCGTCCATATGACCTAAAATAAGCAGAAAAACAAAGTTTATAGGCTATTAAGGGGCTAAAACCCACTTATATACCTAAATATACATAATATACTGCATATTTCACTGAATATGAGATTTATGTATACATATAAGCTTATGTATGTCAATAATTACTTCATATCACTTAAGATAAGTATATTATGACTCCATTAACACCTTAATAAATATTATTAGGCCATGGATAAGCTATTTAAACTATTATAAGTTATATAATAGATTAATAATTATATATATATATAATAAAATAATATATATTATTATTTTAACCTTATTTTTAAGATATAAGCTTAATCTAGTTAAGGTTATCTTATTTTAAGCATAAGAAATACTCAGTCCTAAGGATATTTAGGCTGACAATTATGGAGACCCTCATTTTTTGGGGTAGCAGGGCTGATCACTCTAATGTTGCAATCTTTCCCCAGGATGTGATCCCAGATTGAAAAAGGTCAGCTCACTTGGATATAATTCAAGTGGATTCTCAATTATTTTCTGTTAATAATATGTTAAATTGTTATTATGTCTTCAAATTTTTGGTTTGTCTTACTTCTCTGTCAAGTTATTTGATCACATTCAAGAATGGATCAAGAGGGAAGATAGGAAATATCATGTTGGATAAAAATTGGAATGGTTTATTTTCTGACCTCCAGCAAGAGGGTAAACTGCAATTATTTCATCAAAAATCTATAAAAAATCTTAGTATAATTAAAACAAACAAAATAATTTTTGTGAAAATTTGATTCTGGTCCTCCAGCAAGAGAATAAACTGCCAACTTTTTTTACAGATTATTTTTTGATGGATAAGGGAATTAAAGGTGTTGGAAAATTTGTAGATAAATTAGATGAAGGAAAAGGGAAAAATGTTAAATTTAAAAATGAAATAAAATATTATTCTCCTTATTTTGATTCCGATTCTGATGATGAAAAGAATTCCTTTAATGAAAATTTTAATGGCAACACAAAAATAAATATTTCACCTCAAGTTTATGTAGATGTGGAAGCAGCAAAATATAAAAAGGTAACAAATAAAATCCGCCAATTAATGAACTGCTACCAGCTGAATTAAATCCACCTTTGAAAAACCAAAGCTATCAAGAGATCCTTATGAATGTCCCTTGGTAAAGAATCCACCCAAATTTTCTGAAACATAAAGAATCACTGTTGATAGATTAGGTGTTGTAAGTTTTGGACCTAATGGCTGGTTGTCTGAAGAAGAGAATAGTTGTTGTTGGACTTGATGGTCAAGCAAGAGAAGGCCATTGCTTTTGTAGAAGAGGAAAGGAGTGTTTTGAAGCATTCATATGGGGAGCCTTACAAGATTCCTGTGGTATGTCATGAACCGTGGAAGAAAAAACCAATGCCAATTCTGGCTGCATTAAAAGAAGCTTATATCTAAGTTTTCAAAGAATGGATTTGCACTGGACTGTATGAGAAATCATCATCAAGTTATTCTAGTCTGGTATTTTGTATCAAGAAACCAAATGGCAAACTTATAGTAGTTCATGATCTCAGGGAATTAAATAGGGTTGCAATAAAGGATGCTTGAATACCACCTAGTGCTGAGGAGTTTGTGGAAGAGTTTTCTGGGAGAGTGTGTTATGTTTTAGGAGATATTATGGGTGACATTATGAGAGAGAGTTGCATCCAGACTCTAAGCCTCTCACTACTTTTGATACACTGCTAGGACAATTACAATTGACAAGATTACCTCAAGGAGCAACAAATTCAGTTGCTGTTTATCAAGCTGAGATGGTTTGGACTCTTCAAGATGAAATTCCTCAATATGCTGGAATCTTTGTTGACAATGGAGGAATTAAAGGACCTTCAACAGATTACAATAATGAAGTTTTGGAGGTGAATCCAGGGATAAAAAAATTCATCTGGGAGTATGCAATCACTTTAGAGAGGATCTTATTTAGAATTGAAGAAGCTGGTTTAACTATTTCGGGTTCAAATTTTTCATGTTGTGTGCCAGCTTTAGAGATTTTAGGTCATGTGGTATGTAGAGAGGGTAGGATTATGTCCAAGAGGAAAGTGAATAAAATTCAGTCCTGGCCAAGACCCAAGAATACAACTTAAGTCAGAAGGTTTTTAGGCGTATGTATTTATGTTTGAATGTTTATCCAGGACTTTTGTTCATTGGAAGCTCTGTTGAGAAGGTTTACAAAAAGGATGCAGAATGAGAGTGGGATGAAGAGTGAGAAAGGGTGTTTGAGAGATTAAAGAAGGTTGTGGGGAAGGCTTTGGTCCTACACAAGTTAGATTATGGAAAAGATGCTGGTAGGATTTATTTAGAAGTTGCCTCAAGTCAGGTTGCTTCTGGGGCAGTTTTGTCTCAGATGGATAAAGCTGGTTACATTAGGCCAGTTAGGTATGAATCTGTAGTATTCACAAAAGTCAAATCAAGATTTTCTCAGCCAAAATTTGAACTGGGTGGAGTAAAAAAAAATTTAAAGAAACTTCAAAATGTTTTGTGGGGCCAGCACTTCAAATTTCAATTGGATGCAAAATCTTTAATTCAAATGATTAATTCCCCAATTTTACCGAATGCGCCTATGACTAGATGGGTAGAATTCATTCAAAATTTTTCTTTGAATTATTTAATAAGCCTGGCAAAACATTTACTATTTCAGATGTCTTGTCAAGAAGACCACCCACTGAAGATGATTCAGACTCAGAAGAGTTTGATGAAGATACACCTATGATTAAAGCCAGCACTAAAGGAGCTGAAGACTTTCCATACCTCCCCCATGAGGTTAAGCTGGCAGGACTATTCTGTGTAGATAATTATGGTGATTACCACCACCAAGAGAATAAACTGGAAAATTATTTTTATGAGGATTAAATTGATGAAATTGGTGTATATAAATTTGTTAAAAAAGAGGTAGAAGAATAATTTGTGTATATAGATGAAGATGAAGTGGTAGTTTGGGATAATAGTATGTTAAGGAGGGGTGTATATGTTGGAGAATTAGATAATTTGATTAAAAATAGGATGGAAAAATCTATGTGTATAAAGGGTAAAGAAGAGAAAGAGGTATTTTGGAATTCAAATTATAAGAGGTCAAAAGGTTTAGAAGAAGAATATTGACATAGTTTGATCATGAATCAAATTTGTGGTCACCTTCTATTTTCTCATTCATGTGCAGGTGATATTGGTGATAGAGAAGTGCCAATTGATATTATATTAATCAATTTTCAAGATGAAGTCTGGGGTCAGACTGGTTTTTATTTGTTGTTGGTAAAATATTTATTGCCTTTAGAAAGGCCAGAAAATTGTGAAGACAATGAATGGATGGCTATAAAAAGGAATTCATCTACATTTTACTTGTCTGGTCAAAGATTAATGAAAAGGTGGTATCCAAACCCTCAGCTAGCTTTATCTAAAAAGAAAGGAAAAGACTTAGTATTGAAATCACTGCATGAGGATCTTGGGCATACAGGTGTTGGAGAAATGTTCAGAAGAATTGCTGATAAAGTTTGGTGGCCTGGCATAAAGATGGCTGTTAAAAAGTGAGTTCAGTCATGTGAAGAATGTCAAAGAAGAAGTTATTTTAGGGAAAAAGAACCTGGACACGCTACCAGAGAAAATACTCTCTTTGGAAGGGTTAGTTTGGATGCCGTTCATATTAAGGAGGGATGGTATAAATATTTAATTGTAGCCAGAGATGTTTTATCTGGTTGGGTAGAGGAAGTGCCTCTTACTAATTTTACTTCCAAAAATGTGGCAGAATTTATTTTGAAAAATTGGGTGTATCAATATGGAGTTATGAAGTTGGTAACGGTAGATGGAGGTCCTGAGTTTTAGACAGAGTTTAGAGAATTTATATCAAAAGTTGGGTCATTGTTTAGGGTAGCAACCCCTTGTTATACTGAAGCTGAAGGTATGGTTGAAAGAGGGCATCAAGTTATTAAGGATGCTTTAGTCAAAATGTGTGGGTCAAGTGCTGAAACGTGGAGGCATTATATACCTTTAGTTTTTTTTGCTGATCAAATTACTGCAAAAAGGACAACCAGATTTTCACACTATGAACTTGTTTTTGGACAGAAAGCAGTTTTACCAGTTGATTTGGAGGCTGAATCATATCTTGGAGTTGACTGGGAAGCGGTCAAGACTACTGAAGAGTTATTATGTGCAAGAATGATGCAGCTAGAAAAGAAAGAAGAGTACTTAGAAAAGGCATATTTGGGAATGATGAAGATCAAAAATCAGTCAGAAAGATATTGGGATGAACAGTTGGCACATTGACTTAGAAAACCTTTGAAAACTGGAGATATGGTTTTTGTAAAGGGGTTTTTCAAGTCTAGAAGGTTTTATAGGGATGTCCGATGGCGGTAACAACAGTTTTCATGGGATTCAAACTCAGGTACGTATTTTCCTATCTCAACGATTATTTACTCAATAATAAGAGGTAAAGAGTTGTATTAGAATTACGTTTAATGTAAATACTAAGCAATAATAAATAGTGATAAAAGGATTGTAAATAGTTGTAATAAAATAAGTAAGTAATGAATGAATAAAAAATAACCAAAAAAAGGCCTTATATAGGCAAAGGAGGGACAAACAACAGCAATGAAATTCTAAAAACAGTAGTATGAGAGAGAAAGAAAAAGAATATTCCAGAAGGAGTATTTTCAAATAAAACAGTTGTTCTAAAAAGAAGGCATCAAAATGATGTATTTTAAAGATTTATTTACACAGTATTTCAGAAATACATAAATTTATTTAATAATTACTGTAGAAGTCAATTCTAAATAGGAAATTTTAATTTTTTGTATATATTTTATTTTTATTTGAATATTAAAATTTTATTTTAATTTATAATCTGTTTTTTAATATAAAATTTGATTTCTTCCAACCTGTCAATGAGCACGGTGTTAGAGAAAAAATATAAGGGACATTTTATATTTTATTTTAATTATTTAATTTTACCATTCTGTAATTAGTTAATTTATTATAGGTGATTTTAATGTAACTAATTTATAATTAAATAATTAAAATAATAAGGCGTGGCTTCATCCAGTATATAATTAATTATTTTAATGGGTAAGTCTAGCAGCCTGGCTGAAACTCCCTCACTCTAAAAAAATAATAATAATAAATGCTATGATTTTTTCTGCTTATGTTTCTTTAGCAGAGTAGGAAGATTAGGCATTTCCTTCCCAGGTATCCAAGAATCATATTCAGAAGATTTATTCTTGAATCTCAAAAAGTATTCTGTACCTTTTTCAGCAGTAACTATTCTGTCATTTAGAATCTTATCAATTTCTTCTGTCTCAGTGATTTCATTAGGGGTCTTTTTTGGTCTTCTCCTCCTTTTGGGAAATAAATCACTATTGGATGTGTAAGGTTTCAAAAGAGATATTGGAAAAACAGGATGTTTTCTTTCATATGTAGAATACAAAATAACTTCAACTGCATTATCACCAACCATTCTTCTTACAACAAATGGACCAAAAAATGGGTCTTTCAATTTGTTATTACCTTCTAAATTTAAGTGGACTGTAGAAATCAACACTTCATCACCCTTTTTAAAAGTGTATTCTTTATGGGATTTGTCCCATCTCTTCTTCTCATATTCAAATGATTTTTCAATACATTTTTGAGCATGACTTCTGCAAAGTTGTTGCATTTGAAGAAAAGATTTTACACCAGGATGTAAATCCAATTTAGGTATATTATTATTGAGAATCTGGGCAGGAGTATTTGGAACATATCAAAGCCAGAGCTCAAAAGGCTTTCTTTAAGCAACAGAATGAAAAGTGCTATTATAAGCAAATTCCAATCCAGGCAGTAAGGTAACCCAATCATGAGTGAATCTGTCATTGTCTTTATACTCAAGACCAAAGGCACAATACATTCTAATCATGTCCTCTAGAGTCTGAATCATTCTTTCAGCTAATTCATCAGTCTGAGGGTGATGGGCAATAGATAGTTTCAGATCACAACCACAAACATCCATCAGAGACATCAAAAATTCAGAAGTAAATTTTGGGTCTCTGTCAGAGATTATGGCTTTAGGAAAACCAGCAGTATTAAAAATATGAAACCACCATAAGAAAGATAATTCCTTAGTGGAAACATCCTTGTGAGTAGGGATAAATTTACACATTTTGGTGAATCTGTCCACAATAACCCAACAAGTGTTATATCTGTCTTTTCCAGAAATAGGTAATCCTTTTACAAAATCCATGTTTATTATCTGCCATGGTGCATCAGGAGGTTCAATATGGTGCATTAATCCAGCTCTCTTAACAGTCAATCTTTTTTATTTTTGGCAAGAATCACAAGATTCAACATATAATTTGGTGTCTTCAGACATATTTACCCACCAAGCAGTGTTTTTAATTCTGATCATTGTTTTTTCAAGATCAACATGTCCAGCTAAAATGTCATCATGACAAATTTTCAAGATGATTTCTTTCATAGAAGGAGGAATAACAATGACAATACTCAACTGTCTTCTATAATATAGATATCCTTCATTAATTGAAAATTTACCTTTCTCCAAAGCCTTCTGATACTTTGTTGGAAGGGTTTTAATTGATGCTTGTATTGAAGCATTCTTTGTATCATTTAATATGGTGCATAACTTTTTCAAGTCAGTGTCTTTATCATATGAATCCAGAATAAGCTTTAATAGCTCTTCCTCTACATCAACCACATATATCCCATGAATATGAATAATTTCATCCTCAGTACCATAAGAAGGATTAGAGTCATCGTTTGGTAAAGGTAACCTTCATAACATAACCACATTTGAGTGAACAATCCCAGCCCTATGAATAATTGTCATTCTCCCTCTGTATTACTGAACAGCTAACTGCCATCTGAACATATGTCTGTTAGGTTTTTTCAAGTTAAAAAGGGATTTAACTGCACTGCAGTCAGTGACAAGTTCAAATTTCAGGTCATCTAGGTAATAATGTAGCTTTTCTAGAGCCTATACTACAGCTCAACATTCAAGCTGAGTGGCACCATATTTCAATTCACTATTTCTCAAGGTTCTTGAAATATAACAAATTACTACTTCTGATACTTTATCATTCATCACTTGTTTTTGATGGAGGGCAGCACCAACACCAATAAAACTTGCATCAGTGTACAAAAAGAATGGTTGATTAAAGTCAGGTAAAGCAAGAATTGGTGCTGACATCAAACAGTGTTTCATAGTGTCAAAAGCTCTCTGTCTTTCACTATTCCAGACAAAAGCAACATCCTTTCTAGTCAGTTGGGTAAGGGGTAAAGCTATGACTTGGTAATTTTTAATATACTGTATATAGTATCCACACATTCCCAAAAAACTCTGGAGCTCTCTAACCGTGGTAGGAGCCTTCACTTTCTGTATGGCTGCCACTTTATTTTGGTCAACACATATCTGTAACCCTGAAACAACATGACCCAGAACATTTAAGGAATGAAAACCAAATTTACATTTCTTCAAAGCAAGTGTCATATTTATTTGATCCATTTTGTGGAACACTTTGCACAGGTGGTTGAGATGGTCCTCAAATGTTTTTGAGAATATAATGATATCATCAATTTAAACCATTAGCCATCCTTCAGTTATCTCCTGATGAAATGTGTTATCCATAACTTTTTTAAAAACTGAAGGGGTATTTTTAGGGCCAAATGGCATCCTAACATACTTATAAATACCCATATGAGTAGCAATCATCAGAAAATTCTGGGAATTCTTCTCAACAGGTACCTGGTGATATCCCTTGTTACCATCCAAGCAGCTTATATATTTAGAGCCTTGTAAGGTAGTATGTATAGAGCTAATTCTAGGTAAAGGGTAGATATCATCAACAGTATAAGTATTTAATGCTCTATAATCACCACATAACCTGGCTTTATCTTTCTCATAAGAAATTAGGACAGGTGATATAACACAATATTCAGGTGTTTCAACTACCTTTTCAATAATATTCATTTTCAAAAGGGTAGAGATATTATCCTCGATATCTTTTCTCTTTGTGGGTGAAGCAGGGAAGCATTCTTCTCAAAACTAGGTGGTATGTCAGTTAATGTACAAGATAATGAAAGTTTCATTTCTTCCATAAATAATCCTAGTTCATGTGGCCCATGAGCAAAGGCCATAGGAGAAGATTTAATCAATTTAATGATAGAATCTTTATCCTCACCAGAAAGTTGTTCTCCGAAAGAAGCATTGTCAATTTCAGACATAAGAGAATGAATTTCCTTTGTAGACCTTCCTTTATATTGAATCACAGAGTTACATGTGTTCAATTCTGGTTTTAACAATTTTTTGGGGGAGGAAATCTAAAATTTTCTCTTCCCATTTATCCACATTGTGAAGTATTGGTTTGAAGGATCTAATTTTATGCCATATTTGGTTAAAATGTAATCTCCTATGATAAACCAACTGCTTAAATTATCATTTTTCATGATAACAAAATCACTAATAGCTCTTACAAAACCATGGTTATATTTAAAAAACACTGTGGCTTTATATTTATCAATGGGGGACAAAACAGAGCCATAACCTCTCCAATTTTCAGAAATGATAGGCATCAGTTTTGATTTATAGTCTTAATCCACTGAAGCAAGTGCTTTTTCAGATACTACACTTCCTCCAGCTCCATAATCCAGAACAACTTCAATTCTGGTTCTATTGATCAAGACTAGTGCTTTGAGAGGGGAAATAACAATTGAACTATTATAAATGTTCTTTATGATCTCAGCATCCTCAACTATAGATAAATAATTATTATCAATATCAAAAGTATTTAAATAATGAATATCTTTTTCCAGCATCAAGATTCCTTGTTGAGATTCATATGAAATATTGCAGGCACAATCACTTGAAGTATCATCCAGTGCTATTGTGTCATCAGCCTGCTCATCAGTTTCATCAACAATATTTATCCTCTTGTCAAAAACATGGCCTTTCTTCCAAGTCTTTTTGCACTTGAAGCAAGTGTATGTTGCATAATTTTTAGCTGCAACAGGGGCAGTAGGTTTACCAACTTTTTCCAGAGGTTTCTGTTGGTAAGTGGAGGATTTCTCCAAAGGGGTCCTAGGAATGAATCTTCTGGCATCATACTCGTTTTTAAGAAGGATCTCATTACAAGTATTATTGAAGGAAGAAGTTTCTCTGGAGAAGTCAGTCCTAGCCACTATCAAGTCTCTCAAAGACATTGGTAATTTATAAAGGATCCTGTCCTTCCATAACTCAAACTCCATATTTGGGTCCATTGCCCTCAAGATTTTTACAAGTTTCATTAATAACTCAATATTTTTATCAGTAGAAGAGCTATATCTAGTTTCATCATACTGCCTTTGTTAAGCCATCCTAAACTTGGAGCCACCAAATTGTGCTTTAATCAATTTTTTCCAATCTTCCCATGAGTAGTCATTCCTATCCAGGAGAACAGATTCATACCACATTAGGGCTACATTGATAAACAAAGAAATTAACTTAGACACAAGTTTCTCATCTGTGATTTTGTAAGAATTTTATAAGTTATCAATTCTGTAAATGAATTTCTGCCAATCAGAAGAAGAATCACCATCAAAGGTTGGGTACTGGTCAAGTTTTGGCCAATTCTTTTGATTTGAAGGAGCCTCCTTAGTATTAGCTTGTTTCTGAGTAACAAGCAGCTGTAACTTCCCCAATTGTGCATTAATCTCATTGTTTAATACTTCTGTAGAAGATCCTGGTGCATCATCAATTTTTGATGGAAACTCAGTGGTATCAACAGGAATTTTTGAATCTAATTTTACTTTAGATTAACTAGCAACAGGTAAACTTGGAACATCCTGTACCATATTTTCCTTCAAAGAAGTTTCAGAATATTTTTTATCATTAAACAATGAATTCAATTTTTCTTCAATGGTTGTTAGTCTGGTTTTCACTCTTGGAAGACTAGATAAACTCTCATTGATTGTTGCAAAAGATAACTGGGTTTTATTTTGAAAAGATGAATAATTATCACTCAATATTTTCATGTTCATGTTATCTACCTCTAGCTCCAGACAACAGGTAGATACAGTATCTTGAAGTTTAGACAAATCATTTTTGATATTTTGCCATAAAGCAACTTTTATTTCATGGGTTGCTTTGTAATGAAACGAATCATCAGAAACTCTCTGTAACTCACTACTTAATGCTTGATAACCCTGTGCATTTAACAAACTATTATATTTTTGAGTCAATTGCATGTTGTTCATTATATGATTTTTTAGCATTAATATCCCTCAAATATTCATCATTAATATTAGCCACATCTGGAGTGTTTCTCAATAAGGAAACAGAGTAACTTTCCAGATTCTCATAAAATTCAGGCCCAAGTGTTTCATCAATTATAGCCATATCAGGATTTATCATTGAAGTAGCAATTAGAACTAAAAGATTAGATACATTTGAAATTTGAGCAATTTGTCTACTGTTCTCAGCCTCTATGAGTCTCACAGTCTCATCTACTCTTCCAGAATTACCTGAAGGAACTGAATCAGTTACAAGAAATGGTACTTGAGATTCAATAGAGGGGCTTACCATGGCTTGGGAAAGACTTGGATGTGGTTGTTCTTTCTACTTCTTCCTCCTTGATAGGGATGAGGAGGTGTTGGATTGAACTGATTTGTTCTTGAAGGACCTGCCTGAGGTGCTTCTTGCTGTTGCTGTTGGGACAGATAATCCCACTGCCACTTTGAGACTTCTACCTTTTCTTGTTGCTGGGGGGCCAGTTGTGGAAGGGCTTTTGGAGGAGGAGGTTTCTTCTTCTCTTGAAGAAAAGACTCTATGTTTCTTACTTTGTCTTCTAGACAGTCTATTCTTGACCTCAGCTTGAGGTTTTCTGTCCTCAAATCCTTGATGTGAGTAGAGATAATTTTAACCTGCTGGTTTAAGGGAATCTTTTTTATCATGAAGCCTTTGGGAAGCTCTTCTGGGGGGTTTATTGAAGGTTTTTGTTCCTGGGAATTTGTCTCTACCAGAATCTCCACTTCCTCCATTTCCACGTCTTGATTGGTTCAATGATTTATTAATTTGAGCTAATTTTGTAGTTAAAGGAGAACTCACAGAAGTAGCCTCATCATATTCAATCAGATCCATTTCATTTTCACGTGCAGCATAAAAAACTTGGTCAGTCATTGTTTTAAATATAACCTGAAGTGAGGGAAAGAAACAATAAGATGAATCAATTTTATTTTTGCTTTTTTAAAAGAAAAATAAAAAAGAATATAAAATTCTTCAGGACAAAAATCAACTGAAAATTATAATCAATTATTTATTAATTCAAACTAATCTTATAACCAGGATCTACAAGAAATCAACTGAAGAAATAAAAATAATTTTTAATTTAACAAATAAATTTATGATAATTATCAGGATTTTTTTTAACTGAAGGATATTTAATCACCAGGAATCAATGTCAACTGAAATAGATTAGTATAGTTTTATTTTTTATTAATTATTAAATTTTTTATTGTCAGGACAATTTGATAACTGGAACAAAAAAAAATATTTTAATTTATCAGGATAAAGTCAACTGAAAATCACAATTTACTTTAAAAAATTAAAAATTTATTACTTCTAGGACTAAGAACACAATTGCTCTATCTTTTTCAACTAGGAAAATAAATAAAAATAAATAACTTTCAATTTACCAGACACCTCCCCTGTAAAATGAGCAAATTAATGCCACTTACAGAGTGCTGAGTAAAGTAAAATACGTAGAGTATGAAGAGTGCAAAATGACCCACAAATAGTAATCAATAATTACCACTAAATATATAACTGTTAGTTAGTATATACTCCTAAGTTTGGAGGGCGGTTCGAATCCTGTTCGCAGCAAAAAATAAGTCACGTGATATATGACATTCATTGTTTTTGACGTCCACTCATCCTTATAGGTACCTCAATGGCGATGGTCCCACGGTCTCCGGTCCTCAAAATAACAATGCGCCGTTGACAATTCAGAAAGGTTCCCAACTTTCAAGGGGTCTTTCAAGTCTAGAAGGTTTTATAGGGAGGTCCAATGGCGGTAACAACGGTTTTTAAGGGATTCAAACTCAGGTACGTATTTTCCTATCTTAAAGATTATTTACTCAATAACAAGAGGTAAAGAGTTGGAATAGAGTTATGTTTAATGTAAATACTAAGGCAATAATAAATAGTAATAAAAGGATTGTAAATAGTTGTAATAAAATAAGTAAGTAATGAATGAATAAAAAATAACCAAAAGAGAGGCCTTATATAGGCAAAGGAGGGACAAACCACGGCAATGAAATTCTAATAACAGTAGTATGAGAGAGAGAGAATAAGAATATTCCAGAAGGATTATTTTCAAATAACAAAGTTTTTCTAAAATGAAGGCGTCAAAAAGATGTATTTTAAAAATTTATTTACTGAGTATGTCAGAAATACATAAATTTATTTAATATTTACTGTAGAAGTCAATTCTAAATAAGAAATTTGAACTTTTTGTATATATTTTATTTTTATTTGAATATTAAAATTTTATTTTAATTTAAAATATATTTTTAAATACAAAATTGTATTTCTGCCAACCTTTCAATGAGCATGGTGTTAGAGAAAAAATATAAGGGACATTTTTTATTTAATTTTACCGTTCTGTAATTAGTTAATTAATTATAGGTGATTTTAATGTAACTAGTTTATAATTAAATAATTAAAATAATAAGGTGTGGCTTCATCTAGTAAATAATTAATTATTTTACTGGGTAAGTCTAGCAGCCTGGCTGACAGATTTGTTGTATAATAGGAGTTTGGAGAGCCAATGGGGCAAGATGTTTTCAGATAGGTGGAACGGACCATATAAAGTCAAGGAACAAGTATCAGGCGGTTCATATGTTTTAGAAGAGCTGGATGGAGTGGTACTAAAAAAAGAGGGTAGCTGCAAATCAAGTTAAGAGGTTCTATCCTAGGGATACTAAGAGGACAGAAGTTTTCTCTGCAATGAGGATAGACTAAAAAAATAATCAAAATTTATAAAAATCTACTCCACAATGAGGATAAACTACTTTCTTATTAAAAATGTTACTGCCGTTTTACTATGGTATGGGAGACAAAACCGTTAACAAAATTTTATGACATTTATGAAGACATTCATTTGAAAATTCTTAAAACTCTTAAAAGCAACAAAACTATGGGGAAGATATATGTTGGATTGATAAATTTTTTATTGTTAGAAGTGTTCACAGGGGAGCCTTCTTAATTAAATATTGGTAAGTTTGGGGATAATTGATTGGCTGGCTGCTTTATACATAATTACTCCAAAATGTTTGTTACCAATTTTTCCCTGTTTCTAGTTGAATCCTGGCTTTGTTTTTTTTTTTGAATTATAGGAAGTCCACTAAGACTATAAACTGGAATGAATGAAAAAACACCACTCTTAATGCTGGATTCAAGATTTCTTTTATTTTGTTTAGTTTTATTTTCTCTTTTATGTTTTTGTTTCATGATTTCAATATATTTCTTTTATATTTTATATCTTTAAAATTATTGTTAAGGGTAATGCTCAGTAGTGGTCTCTAATAATTTTTACGAATTGGAGGGAGCCCACCCAGTGATCATTATTTAACAATTTCAATTTTCTAAAAAAAAAAGATAAAAAAAAATATATAAAAAACTTTCATTTAATTTATTATATTTAATATCTCAAAATTGTGTAACCACATCAAGTTGCACTTTGATGTGGGTATGATGTCAAGGGTACGGCTCATCAATTGGCAGGGGGGCATCTATTAAATTTTAAATTTTTATTTTCAAATTTTTCAAAATCTTATTTTAAATATTTTTCTTTCTTAAACTTTCATTAGAAATCATAATTTTTATTTTATTTCTAAATTTACTTTTTTATTATAAAATAAAATTTAAAATAAAATAATAATAATAAAATAAAATAATAATAATAAAATAAAATAAATATATAAATAAAAAATTCTTTCTCAATTTTTTAAATTTTCAAATTTTTCTTTTTGGTAATTTCCTTCATTGTATATTTTATACAGGAAAAAGGGTCAAGTGAAGCTTGAGAAAAATTGGATCATATTTCAAGATCTGTAAGTCCTCCATGACTTTAAACTGGCTAATTTTCAAGACTTTCTTTAAGGTCTTATTCGTATTTAAGATCTTTAGTCCTCTAAGATTTAAACTGGATAGTTTTAAACATTTTCTTAAAGAATTTGGTTCTCCTTTGGATGCTGTTAGTCCTTCAAGACTTTAAACTGAAAATTTATGAAGATTTCTTTTAATATTTACAAAAGCCTGGTCCACCATGAACTTAAACTGGCAAGTGAAAATTCTTTGGTCCACCATGACTTTAAACTGGATTATCAAAATTATTTAATCTTTGGTCAAGCCTAGGCCTTTATTAAGAAGAAATCACTATATCAATGCACATAAATGATCTTTAGTCCACTAAGACTATAAACTGGAAATAAATTAAAATTTTGGTCCACCAAGACTTTAAACTGGAATGTCAAACTATTTGGTCAACTCAATTCAATCTTTTAATTTATCTCTATCCACCAAGACTTTAAACTGGATGCTCAAACCTTGTTGGATTTAGGTGCTGTTAAGCTTAATGAGAATAAAATTTTAGGTGGTAATGATGCTAAAAAGACATAATGGTTTAATTAGGTGATATTTTTAGCGCTTTGAAATGGTCTAAAAGATTAAAATCAAATATTTGAAGCCTGGCTAAAATTATTTTGCAAAGTTTGCTGAATAGCAAATGGATGAAAATTGTGATGAAGGAATCAGAAGTCAGGGTGGTAGTAGGATTTATTATTGTTTTATTTTAAAGCCTCAGTGTTAGGCTGTTTGGTGGAAGCTTGGAGGACCTCATGGTGAGATTGGAATCAAATAATTTGGCTCAGTGGGGGGACCTATGAGAATGGAATCAAGTGTATTCGGCTCATTAGGGAGATCTACTCTCTCATGCTGTGACATAGATGGAAGACTGGTATATGGTAGTCTGAAGTGATTCAAACCTTGCTCTAATTAAAGCAATCATCACAAAAATTTATTTTTTTATTATTATTATTATGATTTATATCAAGAGCCAGAGAAGAAGACAAACAGTTTAAATTTGTAGAAGACCAGCTAAAACAACATTCATCAAAATAAACTAATTAGAAAAGATAATTTCTTTGAAATTTTTTGACATCATTATCAAAACTTTGCATTAGGAGTCTTCTCTTTAGGATATCTTCATGATTATTGGCTGGAGTTTCTTGAAAATAGGTCAAAAATTTACGCTTTAACTCAACAGTAAAGTCAAGAAAAAGATAGAAATGAAAATTAGGATAATGATTAATATAATCCGTCTTCACTTTAACAACATCATCAGTTCATACATCTTTAGCCAGGAAACATTGTTTCAGTGAGATTTATAGGAGGAACTGGAATTATAGGATCTGGATCTTGAGAAGGCTTAATTAGGCTGGGATCTATTGAAGAAGATTGGACTTTGGATAAGGAAGCTGTTTTTGAACAAATTCTTTTAAGGAAAATCAGGATTAAACATTAGACAGGGTACTTGGTAGCAAGCGCATAATTCACATGGAGCGGCTAGCTATTTGAAGGACATTTTAAAATGATGAGATTGAAGGTTGATTTAGAAGAAACTTGGTTAATGGTGTGATTGGAGATGATGGTAGTTAAAGAGAGAGATGAAATATTTTGGGCAATCAATTATGCAAAGTTGTGAATGAGGAAATTCCATATTGGAGGGAGGATGTGGCATTCCACATCTGGGTATGCCACTTAGGTGAAAATTTGATTGAATATTGGTTGAGAGGAAATTTTGGTGTTACCAGGTGTTTATTTGGTTATTATTGATTTTTTTGGGTTGATTTGTGGCATTTTGAAATTGTTATATGATGGTATTCTTCTTGTGATTTGATGGTTTTATGGATTTGGAAATGGTCATATTGGATTTTTGGGATGATTCTCCAACTTTGGGTATTTTTCTGGGGCTCTTTTAGGTTTATTTTTGAAGATTAGTAGCAATTTTCTGGAGTATAAGGCTGGATATTTGGAATTTTGGAAGGTGATTATTATCATTGGATAGCCCAGACTTTTCTCTATCTTTTATGTCTTGTTGGTTTTTTATCATATTTTACTGTTTTCTTAGTGTTTTACTTGATTTAGTGACTTATAGTATTATTGGTGGATATGGTGTGCTGTTGGAATGGCCACTAAGCTCCAGTGCACTCCAGTGCGCTCCATTTTGCTCCGGTGCGCTCCGTTTTGCTCTGGTTATTTTCTGGTGCAAAAGCAAAGTGTACTGGAAAAATTCTGTCATTGTGGCCAAGTTTGGTCATGGTGGCAAAATTATCTCACCATGGCAAATTTAGCTTACTCTAGAAAAATTAGCTCATTATGGAAAAAAGAGCTCATTGTGGCAAAATTTTCTCACAATGGGAAAGTCTGGTCACTGGGTTAAAGTTTGGTCACTGGACCAAAGTTTGGTCACTGGACCAAAGTTTGGTCACTGTGCCAAAGTTCGGTCACTGTACCAAAGTTTGGACACTGTACCTAAGTTTGGTGACTGTGGAAAAATTTGGCAATTGTGGCAAAATTTGGTTAGAATTTATTATGCTTATTAGATTAATAGTTTATTGTAGATCCTATTCATGTAGGGTAATGTTGGAAAGGTCTGGGGTAGGAGAATAAGATAGAAAGGGGGAATATTTGTCAGCAAGTCGTCTAGAAGAGGGAAGAAAAAGGGGAAGAAAGAGATAGAGGAGGACAAGGAGAACGGCTTTGAGGAATAAAAGAAATAAAATATAAAAAAATTATTTAATTTATTTAAAGGAAGGCAATCACAAGTAACTTGGGAGATGACAAAAGTGAAGTTTTTAAATAATATTATTTTGGTGTAAGGGTTTCTGCGCGACAAACACTATGTGTACTATCAGACTTAAGGCAACCTCTGGATAGTTATATAGAATTTTAATTAGAATTATAATACTAATAAAAATTAATATAAATGTAATAGAAAATATTTTCAATTTTGTTGATTGTATAGTAAGTGATGCTTCTACAGGGGATTATCCAAGGCCCTTTTATAGGCAATGGGTCCTCTGAAGCGCTACAAGTGACTATATACAAAATAGTAATGAAGTAAAACAAGAAGATAAAATAAGACAATTGTAACATAGTAATTAAGAGAAAATTATACGAAAAATAATAAGAATCCCAATTAAGAATGTGAAATTCCCATCCCAAATTTCCCAAATCAGTTAATACAAAATAATGAGTAACTAAACAACCCTGTGATCTAAGAACTATGGGAAAAACAAATCAAAACAAGTATTATAATCTGTTTTCAGCATTTCTAAGTGAAACAAATAACATGTTTTGACGTAACAAGGTATGCAATCATTTTAATTCAGTGTAAATTAATATTTATTAATAGTTTTCACTATGTAATTTAATAACTAGTTTAACTGAAACAATTAATTAATTTAATTTAAGAATTTATAATACTATTTTATAAAATAAGTATTATAATTTATTTGATTTTCTTCCTGACACAATTAAGGGTCAAAAGAAGCGCCATAAATTATTTTTTAATACTATATGAAAGAATTTATTTAATATATAAATTTAAATAATTAATTTAATTATATTATAAGTCAATTTTACACTTATAATTATAATATATGTTTTTAATTAATTAAATATAAATTTATAATTATTAAATACATAAAAATGCGCCATTATTTGTAGAATATAAAATATATTATGCTTAATTTAAATGTATAAATAATATATATAACAATAAAATTAATATAACACTTATATTTAATAAGATACTTATATAATTTTATTATGCAATAAAATATTAATTTATATACATCAAATGCAATTATTTATGTCCTCTTTCAGGTCCCATAAGTTAACATATCATTTACTGGGCTCCTGGAATAGCCTGGCTGACAATCTTAGTCTTCTACTTGTTTTTTGTCTTTTTAGTTTCGGTAAGAAGGGTCTTTTAGGATATAATTAAAACCACATTCATATTTTTCATTTCTCAACATTTTTTTTAAATAAAATTGTAATACCCTAATAACATTTATACTTTTCATACCCCATTTGAAATACAACACAAAAATAGTATTTTCATCACATATAGGGTATCTTTGGAAAGTTCTAAACCTCAGGGACTTGTTTTTATTGTTATCTCATTAAAAATAAAATATTATAAAAACATAAAAGTCTTTCTTTACAGATCTTTCACCGATACACCTTAATTGTTGTAATCAGTATTTCTTTCTCAACAGCTGTATTTCCAAATCTCAATAATCATTTATAAAATCAGAGTTTTATATCTTTTAATTAATTCAAGTAGACTAGCTAGCTTAGTTATTTTTGAAGCCTTTATTTATTTAGAAGGATAGGTTTTTCTTTGGTTTATCCAACTCCTTCGGATTCTGCTTACAGCAAGGAAACTATAAGAGTCTTTCTACAAAGGGCTAACCATAAATCTTAGGGTTAAGTGCTTAGTACCATTAAGTAGAATTAATTTGGCTCTATATCTTATTTCACAATGTTGTCATAGCTTAATTTTGTGTTTTAAGGGATTTAGTAGTTTTGATGGATTTTTCTAAGCATTTTGGGCTTTATTAGATGTTTTTGGTGGTTTTCTGGCTTCTGGGAGGTCTGCCCACCTTGGTTATAGAATTCTGGGGAGAGTTTCTAGAGGTTTTTTATTCAATTTTACTGTCAAAAGCACCAAAGTCGTTGTTGTGCATGGATCTTTAGATGGGTTGTCTGTGTTTACATGCTTAAAAAGACAGTTTGGGGCAACTTCAATTATCATACAACCATCTGTTATTTATATCGTTGTTTCTCACTCAGTTTTCACTGTTTTTTTGCCAAAATTGGCTGTGTTTTTTGCAAGGTTAGTTCTTAATTTAGCTCAACTTTGATAACTGGTTTCTCTGGTGTAGATTTGCAACCTGCATCAAGTATTATTTCTGTTTTCTGTGCAACAAGTGCACAGTGTTTTGGTTTTCTGGTGTGGATCTTTCTGCATTTCAGTTTTTCTTTGGTCTGTGGTCTGTCTAGTCTACTTTCTTGACTTGTTAAGCAGTCAAGAAGTGTGTTGGAAGGGGTATTGCAGCAGTATCTAATTTTCTGTAGCAAATAAATCTCACCTGGTATTTCTCAAAGGGACAGGGGTTTTTCTCCACATTTTTACTCCAACTCCCTTGGTCAAGGCCTAAAGCTAGTACTATAGGATTGTCTACACCGGTGCACTGGCACTTTCCATGAATACTAAAAGAATAATTATTTTATATTAAATATAAATATTATATTGTAATATAATAAAATATAATATAATAAAATAAAATAATAAAAACAATAAAGAAATAAAGTAATAAAATAAATTAAAATAAATATAATATAATATAAAGTATAATAAAATATAATATAATATATTTTAATATAATATAAAATAACTTAATTTAATTTAATTTAATGTAATGTAATATAATCAATAATAATTTAATTTAATTTAATTTAATGTAATGTAATGTAATATAATCAATAGTAATAATATATAATATAATTCAAAATAATATAATATAAAATATAATATAATATAATATAATATAATATAATATAATATATAATATAATATAAATTTAATTTCTGTGACTTCAATAAAGCTGCATGAAAAACTTAAGATTGTACTGCATTTATTATAGAATATACACAAGTTCTCATTTATGACCCCACCAGCCAGCCCTGCTTGTGCCCCCCCATAAGTTTAAGCATTGAAATATTCTTGTTGTCTGACTTCTAATGAATTTATTTCAATGAAATTTCCAAATGAATTATAATTATTTATCCTCATTAATAACTATCTTAAAACCAACAAAAATTTTTAATCAACTATTCTTTACATTTGTATTTATTATATTATATTATATTATATAAGAGGCATGTGATGTAATTTAATAACATATAATACCATACAATAAAATAATATAAGTTGAAGTAAATTATATTAAATTAAATCAATGTAAAATAAATGAAAATAAAATAAAATAAAATAAAGTAAATTAAAATTAAATTACATTAAATAAAGTAAAGTAAAGTAAAATAAATTAAAGTAAAATATAATATAATATAATATAATATAATATAATATGATCAAATAAAATAAAATAAAATGCAGTGCAATAATGAAATATAAAATAAAATAAGAATAAATATGATATAATAGTATAATATAATTAATTTGATTTGATTTAATTGAATCAAATTAAAATCAGATAGTAATATTATCAGAGTTAAGTATTCTTTATTTAAGAAGCATGTTACTCCTTTGCGTTAGAAGGATAAACTTATAATTAGGAACAAGGCACCTGCTCATATTAAAATAGTTGGAAGCTTTTATCAATCACATTTGGTAATTCTCAAAAAATCCCTTGGTCAAACTGGTTGTGAATCAGTATATTCACCTGCAGGTAGATGGTATGTTAGTCAAAGTTCTTCTTGCTATCTTGCAGAATATTTTTAATTAACTCCCTTTGATTCTACCTCAATTCTTCAATGGAATATGCTAATATATTTATTTCCTCAATATATTGTCTTTATATTTTCAAGGCTTCGCTACATCAAAGAAAATGTTTTTTAATGAGTTTCCCACATACCCTCCCTTTTTTTATATTTTATTATTGAATATTTTTTATTGAAAGATATTTGAAGTTTGTTGTCTCATTGGTAATTCTCATTAACTTTTGTATTTATTATCTAATTTTCCCTCCACCTACCACATACATAAGGCTCTGGCTATTTCCACATCAGAACACCCTTTTTTTTCATGCAATTATAATGATGAAGTAAGATATATTTTCAAAGGTAGTCTTGGAATTCATGTTGTAAAAAGCTATTTACAGATGAATTCACTGATAACTTTCCCCCTTTATCAATCCTTTTGTGGATGAGATGGGATATGGAAAGACTGTTGTTTGAAATATCTTAAAAGCTTTCAATCCACATGAATTGAGTTATTTTTTGAAGCTAAAGTCTGTTTTATATCTCTCAACAATATAACTGTAAATTATTATTCTATATATTTGAAAATTATTTCCATTTGATATAATACATGTTGGAGGTGATGAATCAACCACTATTCATTGAGGTTTCAGCAAATCAGTGTATGAAAAACTTGGCATGTATATTTATCTTGAAATGTTCTTATAGTGGAAGTTTTATTTCAAGATATTTTGTTCCCACATGTGTCCAAAAGAGATTGGTCTAAAGGTCCAACAACAATTGGTCCATAAGTACTCAAACACCACCCTTCCACCAGTGCTACTTTTTTCCCCCTGGTGATATAGAAAAATCCATCACATATTTGAAAATCAATGAATTATCCACAGAAATTAATTGAGAATCCACTTGAATTATCTCTAAGTGAACTGACCTATTGCAATCTGGGATCTCTTTTTGAGGAGAGATTACAACATTAGATAAATAAGCCCTAACAACTTCCAAAAATAGTGGTCTAAATTATCAATTTCTTTAATTAATTCACTAGAAGCTGACCTATTAATTTTTCACTTCTTGGTGCAAACACAACACTGACACATTGAGTTTACCCCAGGCCTAGTCTCCAAACCTTCATCTCTAGGAGTGTCACCGGACGACCTACGCACAAGGTCAAGGATCTTCCTGTAAGTGAGATAAGGAGTTTAGAGAATTCTTCGAAGTACAGAGGAATGATTCGAGGATGACTCGAAGGAAGAACTACTGCTTTGAGTTATGTTCGAGAAGGATTCTAATATAATTGAAAGGTAATATTAAAATTCTTAAGATCTCACGAAGGGTTGGAAACTCAACAATCAAAGATTTAGGATTTAGAAATGATTATTGAATAAATAAAGAAAGATACAATAATAATTATTTAACTAAAAGCTTTTACCACTATTAACTATAAATACGTTTTATAATTTTATTCTAAAGAATATCGAACCAAAAAACCCAACCCCTTTTATATCCTTTACTCCTCCTCGCATTGACCTCATACCCATCCACCATTCTGCACACCACAGACCATTAAAATACATCCATTACACCTGGACCCTCCTCACTAACATCCGTTAACCCCTTAATCCTCCACTAACCATTCCATCCATGCTCACTACCCCTTAATAACCCACAGACATTTCATAAATCTTTTAATGTACTATTATATTAACTATTGCGCTGTGCGTCGCTTATTGAGAAAAAGACTAAGACACACTGTTGAGAGATTTACTAATTTAGATTTAGAGTTTAGGCTAGCGTGGTTGAATAGCAAGTACACAAAGGAAAGTTGCAGTTGCTATGGAGAATTGCTTTCTGCGCTTCGAGTATGGATTTTAGCCTCTTATTATTGATTTAATGAGCTGCTTTTGCCTCAAGTGTCACGTGGCGCGTGACAGATGCCTGGGTATAAGAACGTGAGCTCTGTTGAGCGTAAAACATACTTCCCTCCTTATTTTAATTATTCTATAATTTATTATGACTGATTTCCCTACTCCTTCCCACACCTCCACACCCTAAAGCGGATGGGGGCATTGTTACATGACAGTATTCCAAGACGTGCACGGCCTGCGAGTCATTGGAGTACTTTTGCGTAGAGAGCACGGCGACACAAGGTCCTCGCCAAAAGTGTGAATTTTGCCAATGGAGAAGGGTGGTGTGTGAGGCTTTGTCAAAGAATGCCAACATTGAGAGTCAGTTCACTAAGACGAAATACTGGGTGATTCCCAAGACAAAAGAAGTAGTCAAAGACATTGGGGATGTGTCAATTGGGGATGATCAATCGGTTGGAGAAAATGAGGAAGAAGCTGAAGCCGATGTAGCAACATGGGTGACTCGGGCTATGAGCAAGAAGCGAGTGGTTGAATATGAAATCAATGAGTTAGTTGAGGAGGAAGAGGAAGTCTCCATCTCGAGACAGACCCCAAAGAAGCAACAGGTGGTCATTGAGGATGACAAAGAGGAGAAGGAAGTGGCAGTGGAGGTTACTCCAAAATTATTTTTAGAAATAGACCCTATTTTTGAAGTAAGTCCATTCCCTGATATTTTAAAAATCTAGTGACTGATGATCTTGTTTTTAGAATTCAGATGTCATCACAGAAGTCCCTACGGCGGAAGCTTCGAATGGAAAAGCAACCAATGTGGAACCCACTTCTGTGGAAGTGGCGGTGTCAGTCAAAGATTGATTACCGGTGGTTACCTCGAGGGAGGAGAATGAAGAAACCCTTGATCAGGTATGGTCGAAGAAGCCTCTCCCGGTTTGACAAATGAGATTTATTGAAGACTTAAGCGGAAAAATCAATAAGATTGCCGATGCCGCCTCCTTCAATGTGGCCGAGGAGCTATTGGAAATTGGAGAAGTGATTCCAGTAGGAGAGGGGGAAGTCTTAGAGAAATGTAGGAAGGAAAGTAGGGAAATTTTGGAGAAGATGAAGGGATTGGTTTGGGAGAAAATAGGGGAGAGAATTTAAAATGGAAGGAACAAAGAAAAAGAAAGAAAAGAAAGTAGAAATAATTTGTATTTTATTATTTTTTTTATAAGATTTTGAGAGAAAAAAGGAAAAGACAGAAAAAATAATTAAATAGAAGTTTGTTGTAAAATTTTGAAAGAAGAAGTTTAAATGAGAGAGAAAAAGAAAGAATATTTGATTGAAGGAGTTTTAGTTTTAAAGTTCGAAAAGAAAAGAATTAAGTAAGAAGAAAGAAAGAAGAAAAAAATAATTGATTGAAAAAATATAAAATTTAATGAAAGAAACAATTTGTTATTTATGAAGGTTTGTTAATTGAAGATTTGAGGAATTTAGTTATTTGAAAAAAGAAAAGAAAGAAAAGAAGTAAATTTAAAGAAAAAGATTTTAATTTTATTTGTTTTATTTTTTTTATTTTATTTTTATTTAAATTTTATTTATTTTAATTTAATTTGATTTTTTATTTATTTATTTTAATTTGAATTTTGTTTCATTTTATTATATTTTAAATTTATTTTAAAGAAGGTTGAAAAATTTTGAAAAGAAAAGAATAAAGAAGAAAATAAAATTAAAGATTTTTTTAGAAGTAAAGATGTTTTAGATTTTAAAAAGAAGAAAAGAAAAGAGAAGAAAGAAATAAAAAAGAGAAAGGAAAATATAAAAAAGAGTTTTAAGGTTTTGGTTTTAAAGGATATTTAAGATGAAAAGATTTTAGGAGTTCAGAGGCGTTAGAAACATTGATGGCTGGTTCCCAGGATGTTTTGTCTGAGTCATCGAGGAAGCCTTCCCATTCCACGAGGTATTGAAGTTTCCCCTTGCGCATTCTTGATTTAAGGATACGGCTTACTTCCCACTCTAGATGCTCTTCCACTTCAACCGGTTCCGGAGGAGGTTGGTTCTTGCCCGGGTATGTTTCTCAAGCCAGTTCCAGGAGAGATACGTGGAAAACAGGGTGAATAGCCTGCCATTTAGGAGGTAGCTTGAGTCGAAATGCAGTTTTGGAGACTTCAGAGTCGATTTCAAATGGTCCCAAGCGTTTTTCAGCCAGTTTCTTTGATAGTCCAGTCTTTCGAATGTTTTGTGCGTCGAGCCATAATTTGTCGCCTGGTTTAAAAGAAGGAGCAGTTTGTTGATGTTTGTCGGCCTGTTCCTTGTACCTTTGAACCGCTAATTCCAAATTTGATTTAAGTTCTTCTTAGAGTCGTGATATGGTTTGAAGATAATGTTCCGCAGGATCATTAGTTCCTACATGGATTGAGTTGAATTGAGGATGTCTTCCATAAACAGTTTTGAAAGGAGATTTCTGTGTTGAAGAATGAGTCAAGTTATTATAAGCAAATTTGACCAATGGTAACCATGTGGTCCAATCGTCTTGTTGGTAACTGACATACATTCGAAGGTATTGTTTGAGGATTTGGTTAACCCTTTCTGTTTGCCCATCAGTTTCAGGATGACAGGCTGTGGAGAGGTTCCTTGTGATATTGAGTTGTCGACACAGTTGAGTCCAGAATGTGGATACAAACAATGAGCCTCTATCTAAAATAATATCATTAGATAAGCCATGTTTGGAAAATACATATTCTAGAAACAATTTTGACAAATCATCTGCTGTAGCAGTAGTAGTGGTTTTGATAAAAATAGACATTTTTTAAAATCTATCTACTTATACTAATATAGCATCAAATTTATTTGAGAGAGGAAGTTGAGAAATAAAATCCATCGATAAAGATTCCCAAGGTTTAGAGGGAATAGGAAGTGGTTGAAGCAACCCATACTTCCGGTGACGGGGAGCCTTATTCCTATTACATTCGTAACAAGCTTTTATATAGGTCTTGATTTCCCTGGTCATACCTGGCCAGAAAAAATCCCTCGCTATTAACTGGTAGGTTTTATCAACCCCAAAATGACCAGCTAATGGAGAATCATGTCAACTATTGAAAATCCATAATTTTATTTCATTGTTGTTGGGTATGACTACTCTACCTTCAAAAACTAATAGACCTGACTCAATACTAAATCTTTTGGCCCCTTGCTTCAAGAGTATTTTGTCTTTTAACCCTAAACAATAATTGTCCTTTGACTGAGCTTCAAGGATGTTGGATAGTGGATTTTGAAAAGATTGAATTGTCATTGAATTAAGTTGATGAGGTTGAAGATTGATTTCACATTTGCTGGGTTCTTGTCAGCAAATGCGTCCCCCCGCTGTGTGTTAATGTCGTCCAGACGTGACAAGATATCTGGGACAATGCAGTTCTTACCTGGGTGATAGGAAATAGAAAAAGGAAATTCAGACAGAAATTCAGCCCACCTGGCTTGAGGCCTGGTTAACACTTTGGAAGACATGAAGTATTTCAAAGCATTATGGTCTTTTAAAATTTGAAAAGGACTATCTAAGCTGAGAAGAAAAGATTGTCATTTTTTAAGACAATGAATAGTAGCTAAAAGATCTTTGTCATGAATTTCATAATTTAATTCTGCTGCAATGAGTTTGCGTGACTCAAAAGCAACAGGATGAAACAATTTTGTTTCAGGATTTAATTGGGAAATGACCCCTGCGATAGCATAAACGCTCGCATCTGTCTCGACTATTGTCAAAGCAGAAGGATCAAAGTGTCGAAGAATTGGAGCTGTGGTGAACGCTGTCTTCAATGCTTCAAATTCCTTTCGTGCTGTTGAAGTAAAAACAAAAGGAGTATCTTTTCTAAGAAGAGAAGTAAGATCGGAAATAGTTTTAGAGTAATCTTTAATAAATCTTCTATAGAAACTTGCAAAACCCAAAAATCCCTGCAGGGATTTGACGGATTTGGGCTCAGGCCATTCCAGGACTTTTTGGCCTTTTTTGTTGTCCATGACTAAACCATCAGTGGATAAAGTAAAACCCAAAAAATCAATAGATTTAAGGTGGAAATTGCATTTATTGTGCTTGGCGTAGAGACCATGATCTCGAATTCGATTTAAAACCTGTTGAACATGATGAATATGTTCATCCAGTGTCTTCGAGAAAATTAAAATATCATCTAAATAGACGACATCAAATTGTTCGACAACATCTTGAAAGATGTCATTGACAAAAGTTTGAAAAGTTGATGGTGCGTTACACAATCCAAAAGGCATAACTAAATATTCAAAACTACCAAATCTAGTGCGCATTGCAGTCAGTGGTTCATGACCTTCCGCAATGCGAATAAGATTGTAAGCGCCTCTAAGATCAATTTTAGAAAAGAAATTAGCACCATTAAAAAGGGTAAGAAGCAATGACATAGGAGGAACAGGATATGCATTCTTCTTAGTGACTGTGTTGAGCTTTCTATAGTCAACACACAACCTAAGACTTCCATCCTTCTTTTTTACAAAGAGAACAGGGGAGCCGGTTGGAGATTTACTGGCTCTGATGAAACCTTTGGCTACATTCTCTGCAATGTAGTCTCGAAGAACTTGAAATTTGTCCTTTGACAAAGAATAGACACGACCTGCTGGAGGTACTGGACCTATTAACTCTATCTGATGGTCGTAGGGTCCATGAGGTGGTAACTTATTGGCCTTGCAGATTGAAAAAACATCAAGGAAATCATGATAAATTTCTGGTAGAGTCGATTTAATGGCTTTAACGTCGATTTGGAAGTCCTCATCATCTTTGAGAGAATATGTTGAGGGAAGACCAGAAGTGAGAGAGCATAATTCGATTACTTCGAGGCAATTTGAATCCTCTTCGAGTGAAGTCATCGAGCTAGAAGGGTTAGCCAATTGCTCATTTAAAGAAAGATCAGATGCTTGCAAGTCATCTGGCAGAGATTTGTCCTCTAGCAGGACATTGTCAGGCGGGTTGTTTAATTCCCTATTGACATGCATTGAAGAATCAGAAATATACTTAGTCCATGGGGTGATCAATCCCCATGTCCAATAAATTTCAGGATTCCAATGCGTTAAAAAGTCATGGCCAAGAATGGTATTGTCCATCCTTGGGGCGTCCAAGACTGTTAATTCCCACTTGAACGGGGGAATATTCAGAAAGTTGAAAACCCATAAAACTTTCTTGCTGACCCAATATTTGGGCTCCTCTGATTCGACCAAGTAAATTGGAGTTCGATCGATATCTGTAAATGTCAGCTGTAATTTCTTGGCAAAAGATAAACTAACAAAAGAAATTGAAGCTCCAGAGTCTATAAGACAACTGAAGGAGATATCCTCCTTAAAAAGAATGAATCTCAAGCGATTTAAGGTAACTCCAGTCTTTAAGACATGGAGGTTCTGTGCACTGGGAGAGATATGATAGTTTGCTTTTCACACAAGTAAACTATCTACTAGTTTTTTGACTTTGAACTAGTACCTTCTCTTTCCTTCAATTTTACACAATCTTCCAGCTTGTGCTTACCCCCACAATACATACATAACCCATTATCTGCTCGTCTCTTCCACTCAGCTTCTTTAAGTTCCCCTCTAGGATCCAGTACTTTACTGATATCGCCTGGGGTCAAGCTTTTTGGTCAAGGTTTGTCCTTTCCCTTATTAGGTTTGGATTGAGTCAAGGAGGATTGAGTTGTTTGTGGGTGTGAAGAAGGTCCCGATTTAAAATTTAGGCCTTGAGATTTGTTGGCATATCGACGATGTTGAAGTTGTCCTTGGTAAACGCCGTTGATTTAGAGGGTTCAATCCATTAAATCCGTTAAAGTAGTCATCTTCTGACCGTGAAGATTTAACTGATCCAGAATCCTCAAAGGAAGTCCTTTTTTGAAATGATACTTAAGGGCAGCATCATTCCAACCTACTCAAGTTTGGAGCGCTCTGAAGTTCGAGATATATTCAGAGGCTTTACCATTATCACTCATGCGAAGAAAATCAAGTTCAATTTCTGCGTTGTCAGTTTCACTAGGGTCACCGAACAACGTGAAGAGTTGGTCTTTGAACTTTTCCCAGTTATTAATAAGTAAGTGGGTTTCAGTCGAAGAGAGCATGAGAAGATAAGGTCCGAGCCATCTTTCTGCTTTCCTGGCTAGGAATGAAGAAGCGTAAACAACCTTTGATCGTTTGTTATTGAAGTTTTAAAGGTCATTATGGAACAGGAGCTTGCAGGTTTGCAAGAAGGGCCGCAATCTGTCTGGATGTTCTCCATCAAATTTATCAGGAGATTTCATAGAAGGAGTTTTGAATTTAGATCCCTCTGAAGACATTGAATTTGAAAGGGTCTTCATGAAAAGTCTCATGAAATCTTCCAGAGAATTGGATGGTCCAGGTTCCGAAGGTTGACCAGAAGGGTGATTAGCAGGGGCGGATGGTGCCTCGTGCATTGTATCCTCTCCTTCTTCATCATCACTAGAATCATCAAACTCTTGTGGGATGTCTTCTACAGATTGGACTGAATGTTTTTGTTCCCTAAGGTTGAGTGGCTCCAAGGAGTGAGTGCCGGAAACAGGCCTAGTGGCTGTTGGCCTGCCTCTAGTGTGAGCTCTAGTAGTAGCGCCCGTAGGAGGAGTGCGTTGAACAGGTGCCATTTTAAGAATTTAGAGAAACACCTGAAAAGGGACGTAGTAGTGAAAAGAATGAGAACTACAGAGAATTAAATTATACTGTCACCGGACGATCTACGCACAAGGTCGATGATGTTCCTGTAAGTGAGATGAAGAGTTTAGAGACTTCTTCGAAGTACAGAGGAATGATTCAAGGAAGTGATTCGAGGATAACTCAAAGGAAGAACTACTGCTTTGAGTTATGTTCGAGAAGGATTCTAATATAATTGAAAGGTAATATTGAAATTCTTAAGATCTCACGAAGTTTTGGAAACTCAACAATCAAAGATTTAGGATTTAGAAATGATTATTGAAAAAATAAAGAAAGATACAATAATAATGATTTAACTAAAAGCTTTTACAACTATTAACTATAAATATGTTTTATAATTTAATTCTAAAGAATATCAAACCAAAAAACCCAACCCCTTTTATATCCTTTACTCCTTCTTGCATTGACCTCATACCCATCCACCATTCTGCACACCACAGACCATTAAAATACATCCATTACACCTGGACCCTCCTCACTTACATCCGTTAACCCCTTAATCCTCCACTAACCATTCCGTCCATGCTCACTACCCCTTAATAACCCACAGACATTTCATAAACCTTTTAATGTACTATTATATTAACTATTGCGCTGTGCGTCGCTTATTGAGAAATAGACTAAGACACACTATTGAGAGATTGACTTATTTAGATTTAGAGTTTAGGCTAGCGCGGTTGAATAGCGAGTACACAAAGGAAAGTCGCAGTTGCTATGGAGAATTACTTTCTGCGCTTCGAGTATGGATTTGAGCCTCTTATTATTGATTTAATGAGCTGCTTTTGCCTCGAGTGTCATGTGGCGCGTGACAAGGAGGTTCCAACAACATTCAAAAACTTTTCAAATCATCCAAGTAATCTCCAAATTTGTACCCATGCCATATTGATAACAAATCTTGTCTTAAAAATCCATCAAAAAAGGAGCACCAAGAACTGCTTTTACAGTCCCTCTGGTCACATAAAAATGAACCTTACCAAAAGTTCCACCAACACTTAATTTTACATACTCTTCTGTGCCCATCAGCCCATTAGCATGCCCTCCAATACCTCTAATTCTTCCACCAGCTCCAGTATTTATTGGGAGACTAATACTTGAAACCTTCTCCAAAGAATAAATTAATTTGAGACCCATAATCCACCAGGGCCTTTACCCTTTACCATTTAAAGTCACAATTAAATATCCCAGAGGAGCAGAAAAATGAGTTTCCACCTCCTCCCAAACTTCTCCACATTTTCACACATATATTCCACCTCTACAGCTGCTGCCTGTCATCTTGTCAGATGCTTCTTTTGCTTTTCTGAAAGGGCTTGACTAATTGTAAATAATTCACCTAAAGATAGAGGAATCTGAAGTTGATTCACCTTACCCAAAACAAAATCCATCATCTTCTCTTGACCAGCCACTACTGGCCTTTCATATTGAAAATTTGATTTTTCCAACTTGGCCCTGGGTACCTCTTGAGAAGGGACATTGCCATCATCAACAGCCATTTCTACATCTTCAAAATTAATAACTCTAACCTTTTTACCAACATCTTTCACCAATCCAGATCCATATATGGTCCTCCTCACTTCCTCCATTGGAGTGTAATCACTAAATCTTGGTCTGGGAAGAGATGCTAAAGGTAAATCCTCCTCCGAATCCAGATCTTCATCCACAGGCATAGGTTACCCATTTAAATTTAACATACCAAAACTAAGAGGCCCAATATCAGCCATCACCTTCTGCATCCTATAAATTTCATTTTTAGAGAAATGTTTCTTCTCCACCTTTTTTAGTTCCACCTTTCCTTGCTTAGCCCTTAATTAGCTCTGAATGCTACCCTTTGCTTTAGTAGCAGCTTCCCTTCTAGAAACATTCACATCATATTCCCCTGCCATACAATTTCAATCTAATCTAGAAACCATACACAGCTCTAAACCACTTAATGAAGTCAAAAATTTTGCCTTACTGACCTTCTTCTCTTTGCCCTTATCAATTTTTTCACCATCATTACCATCATTATTTTTACCAGTTTTACCATTATCTTCATCACCAGAAATTTCTTCAAACCAGGTCCTCTTTTCACCCATCATATTATTTCTTACTAAATCAGAGGGAGCCTTACCTTCACTAGGCTTGATGAATGATCCATCAGCAAACTTGTAAATCTTTCCATCAAATTTGATTCTACCAGAATTAAGGTCCATATCTAAACAAAAATAATCACTAGCTCTGTTCCCCCTCCTATTACAATAAGAGCACACCTTAGGTTTGTCATATCCACCTCTATAGCCATTACCACGATTTCCATTTGCTGAAAATCAGTTATTGTTGCCATTATAACCATAATTCCTCCTCTCATAGCCCCTAGACTGATAAGAAGAAGAAGTAGAGGACAAGGAAACATGTGCCTTAGTGACCTTTTGAGTCTCTTGAAAAAAAAAATTGCTGATTTTTTAATTCAGCCAACTGATCCACCATCTTATTATTTACATTTCCCTCAACCTTAGAGACTAAATTTCCCATCTGATAATTCACCATAATATCATTGTTTTAGGACAATACTTTACTGATCTTTCTGAAATATTGAGTCCAAGACTCCTGATAGCTTGCCAGTGCCATAAGCTTGAGGTAGTCCTCCATATTGTCCCTGATGACAGATAAAGCAGGTTATGACTGCTCTCAATTAGGTGAAGTATTTATCAGCCTTTCCTAGATACTTCCTTCAAAAAATTTATTCTAACCTTCCTAATAAAAGCATTCCAAAATTTATCCTTAGCCTGATTTTCATGAGAAATATCATCTACCAAAACCAAATATTCCACCACTTTGTTGAATTTCCCTAGAAGTTTCCTGTAATCTGCCAATGAAGAAAAACCATATTTTTCTTTCCAGACACTAACAATGTTGTTCAATTTCACCATATAATGCCTAAATCCCCATCTGTTCATCATCTATTTTAACAACATAATCCTATCCCACTTTTTTTAACCATCCATAGCAATTACCTCTTTTTCAACCTCTCTTTCCACAATAAAGAAACTGGATTTACTTCACCATCTCCACATAAGAAGCTTCTTAAATGGAAGTAAAAGTTTCTTCTTTGATTGAAAAACATTTAAATTTCTCCCCATTAAACTTGGGCCCATCCCAAGTTTGAATCCTAACTGATTCCATAACAGGAGCACCAGTACCAATAACACCAGATCCAGAAGCAGAAGACTTCCCAAAATTAAAAGATAAACTTTTAAAAAGTGTTCCAATAAATAAGCCTCTTGAAGCTAAGAAAGTTGTGTTATCAGGTAAGTTTTCTAAAAGACATAGAATTCAAACCCCATGTTGGGCACCACCAATTTAGAAAGACCATTACAGTTGCCTTTCTGTAAGCAGAATCCAAGGGAGTTGAATAAACCTGAGAAAACCCTGTCCCTTTAAGTAAATAAAGAGCTCTAAATTAACTGATATAAAATTTCTACTTGATAATAAAATGACTTTTTGGCAAGTTATGTTTAATCGTTTTGAGATGAAATAATTGGTGTTCTTAAGTTAATATAAATAAATACAACAAAAAAATGTACCAGTGGAAAGTTACTTTAATAATTGAATTTATATGTTTTTATAAAGTTTTTTTTTTTGAAAAGATGTTAAAATTGAGTCCTTGGAGTTGGGACCTTTTCAATGATACCCTATTAGTGTATAGTTATTTGTTGTTGTGTAAAATATATGAAGTGATAAGTAAAAATGTTATAATTATAAGAGTATTAAAAATTGTAAAATGCTATGTTAAATTATGGCTTTTAAGCTTTATATTCTCTTATGATGATGTATTATTTTCTATGATCTTTTCTAATTTTGATTCTACAGCCTTTATATGCATAGTATAGCCATGTGCCTCATTTTCCCATCTGGAGATTGTGCAAAACTCTGGACTCAATTAAAAGCTTAAAACCTTAATAAAAGCTCTTTAAATATTAGAGAAGATAGGGATACATCTGGAGAACATTTCATCTAATTTTTTTAGCCTGGGAAGCTCTATTCACTAAGCTAAAAATTATTTAAGTTAATTAAATCAACAACAATCAAAAATAATTAAAATTACTTAATAAATTATTAGAAATATAAGAAAAATAGAAAAATTACTGTAAAATTTTCAAAGGCTCTTAAGCCTCCTGAATATCATTTCAATGAATTTCATCCCCATAATAGTGTTTCTTCACTGTGATTAAATTATTTTCTTTTGAAAAATTTATTAGACCAATTTTCACTTTAAAGCCAAACCATTTTATTTGTAATAGATTTATTCTAAAATTAAATAGCCCTTTAAATCTTCATAATTTATGTCACATATAAAGGTTTAAGTAATTTGCAGTGGTATACTAAAGTATAGACTTCCACATCCTCCCTCCAATGAGGAATGTCCCCATTATTAAATTTGCATAATTGATCAATCACATATCCATCTCCTCTTTATGAAGAGAAGATTTTTAATGTAAAGTTTTGATGCTGATGTAGAAAGGTTTCAAAGAGTTTATTTTTTTGATTGTTCTTCTCTTCTTTTAAATTTTTTTTAGTGCTGTAAAATCTTGTTGTCTGATTGATCTTGTTTTCTATCTGAATTTTCTTAATTTAAACTGAAATAAACCATATTTTACTTGTAATTATTCCACTACTGAGAGAAAGGTTTGAATCCCTTCAGACTGCCCTCTACAAATTTCCTTCTGAAAGATAAATATAGAGAAGGCTCTATACCTACTGAGCTTAAAACTTTGATTAAATTTCTGCCATAAGGTCCTCCAAGATTTCTCCAATATAGCTTAACATGAGGCACACTACAATTTCAACTACTTAATCCACCTTCAATTATTCATCATCACAACATTCAAAATAATTTACAACCCTTTTAACCACTTTAAAATTATCTGAATTTTTCATATTTTTCCAGAATTTCTTAGCATATTTATTTCCAACCTTTGAGTGCATCCAATATCTGCACCCTATTATCCAACATGTCCACACTCTCCATATTGCAGGGAATAACTTATCCACCTTAAAAATATTTTCCAATAAAAAACACTGTGAATCTCCTACTTTTTCTTTATTCATAATAAACTTTTGTACACATTTTATACATTTTCATTTTCTACAGTTTAGAATACACCCTTTCCATCAATGATTGAGTTTTTCTAATGATTGATGATCCAGTTTGAGTACTGATGAACCAGTGATAAATTAAAAACATTGAATTGAAGATTCAAAAAGATTAAAATTTCTAGTTTAAAGTCATAGAGGACCAAAAATTTAATCAATTGCCAGTTTATACTCTTGGTAAACCAGCCTTTTTTAAATCTTTACTTAAATTGTCCAAATAATGATTTAATAGCCAGTTCATTAT
Source organism: Hemileia vastatrix (assembly GCA_030280995.1). NCBI lineage: Eukaryota > Fungi > Basidiomycota > Pucciniomycetes > Pucciniales > Zaghouaniaceae > Hemileia > Hemileia vastatrix. The sequence goes on along the minus strand of JASXTE010000003.1, from coordinate 46,803,579 downwards.
CTTGGTGGACTAAGGATTGATAATTTACCAGTTCAATTTCATGGAGGACCAAAAATTTAATTGATAAATAACATCCCTACTACAATCTTGAGCCCAAATTTTGCCACCAGTGATTTTCTCCAGGTTCCAACTTTTTATCCAGTGTTCTTTTCAATCCTAGTTTTGAAATTTTTCAAAAAATTTTCCAGCCAACTTTTTTTCTTTCACAGATCAAGGTTGTAACTACTTTTTATTTACCCATAGAGACTGTGTTTTTTATATTCTAGTCAGTTGCCTCCTTTTCCCTTATGGAGCTTGTCTAGAGATTTCTGGAGTTTTTCCAGACTTTTCCCTAGCTTGTATGGACTTCTGGATTCAATTAGAACCTTAAAATATTAATAAGAAATCTGTAAAAAGTAGATATGATAGGGATACATCTGGAGAACATTTCCTCTAATTTGTGTTGCCTGTGCAGTTCTATTCACTGAGCTAAAAATTATTAAATTTAAGTATATTAAAAAAAATCAAAGATAATTAAAAATACTTAATAAAATAATTAAAAATATAAGAAGAATAGTAAAAACTCCCATAAAACCTTAAAGAGTTTTTGAGCCTCCTGAATATCATTTCCATGCATTTTTATTCCCATAATAGTGTTTCTTGACTTTGAATTAATTATTTTTTCTTGATGCGTTTATTATACCAATATTCACCATAAAACCAACCATTTTCTTTGTAATAAAATTATTCTAAAATTTAATAAACCTTTAAATACTCATAATAAGTGTCCCATATTATATTTAAAGCAAGTTTTTGTGCCATACTAAACTTTAGACTGCCACAATGTATGTATAAATATTGTATACACTTACTTATTATCCTCATGTCTAATACATGTGTCTAACATACTTTATATACTTATTTTACTCAGTCCTGGAACTATCCAGGCTAAGAAAATACATAAAATTTGTGAAAACCAACTTACAGAACTTAAAGGTCTTAAGTGGGTCTTAAATGAAAAATACAATTATTTATAACCGTTGCACAACTGCTTCCCCCAATGGAAAAACAAAAATTTGTTGTAGTGTGAAACAAAGACTTTCACTTATTATGACATCTTTGAATGGAGTTTTGAGGCTGAATTCTGACAGAAATGTATCACTATGGCGCCTTTTTTTTTGCTATGGGGATGAACAATTACACAAAAGTTGTGCAATATTTATGAAACAATTTTTTTTTCTCAAGACTCACTTATGATCTTTAAGTGCTAAAACAATTATTACATAACTCTTGTGTAATCAGTTTCCCACTGCTGCACCCAAAGAAAAAACAGAAACTTGTTGCAGTGTATGCTAATTTTTGTGACCCCATAATAGGGAGTGTAAGTTCTGGAAAATCAGCACTTAAATTATAAAAAAAGTAACTTATTACAAAAGGGAATTTATCCAGTGAAAATCTAGATTTCTAATTATAGAAATTCTATAAAAATTATACAGCTTTTGGCCACGCACAACCTACTATGTATTTAGCTATGCATAGTATACAACCTACAATATTAGTTTCAGCCTGGATATCCTCACGACTGAGTAAAATTTGCATAGAAAATATGCTAGAAGCATGTATTATACTTGAGGACAATAAGTGAAAGTATACAATATGTACACAAGTGAAATAAGTCAATTAATACAATATATGAAATTATAATATTTGAAATACATGCATATATCCACTTTTTATAGGTCTCATGTACTTAATAGGGGGTATCAAAGTTAGAAATCTTCCATTTCAAAATACCTCTTTTTTCCACCAAATCAACCATGATTATTTTTTAAGGTATTCCATCTTGTGCCCCAAAAACATCTTTTTACTGAGAATTAATGTCATGCTTGTGGCTTTCTTTTTGTGCTGTGAAATACCTTTTAAATAATTACACATTTCTTACTTTGATACCCCCTAATATTAGTTTGGAACATGCTTTGGAAATCTTAAGAGCCTTAGAAATAAGGTTTCAAAATTTCTAAGGAAACTTAAAGCTTTTATTTTCATTTTTATAGTGAAATAATGAAAAAATGTGCTTTAAATCACTTAAAAGTTGAATATATGCACTATAAATATTAAAATAGTAAAATTACGCTTTGACAAATCAATTTGTTTTATTTAGGATTATTGATTTTTCTACTTAAATTAATAAAAATAACACTTTTCAAAATTGATTTTTTATGCTAGAAATGGCTTCTGTGTACTGGCCTTATGCTGCCTGAATTTATCCCACATGCATAGCTTCATTATCTAAGAAGTTAGTAATTTCACACTAAATTTACCCCACATTTTATGCTCCATATGTGTAAACACTCCCAAATGAGCAAGAGTCACTTATTTAGTGTCCTAATTTCATTATTAGTCCATTGACTTAATTATATGCACTAATTTCATTGATAACCTCAAGATTGGCACCCAGATCTCACTACCATGCTTAAAATTTCCTATTTAGTCAAGGATTTACCTGTGCAAGCGCCTTCCAAGATTCTGCATTCAGTCTCCCCACATTTCATGTCTTATTTTGGTTTCTCAATGGTTTCTCAGGCTATATTGGTCATTTTTATATGGGGGTTTCACGTAAGTATTTGTAATAATTAATAGCTTCATTTCTAATTTTTATCCCCCTTAATTAGAAATTATATTTAAGTCCTTTCTTTTCTTATTTAGGCTTTTATTTTAAGAATTTCATGTGTATACATTCATTTTTTTCATTAATTTATTTTAAATGTATTAACCCCTGCTATTGTCAGGCTGAGTTCAAGTACAGAGACATAAAATAGCTTTAATAGTCTGCTGTCTAGAAGATTTTTATGTTCCTATATGAATGCTGTAGTGCAAATCCAATAAGTATTATAATCTAACTCAATATAAGGGTCTCACTAATTATAAATAGGTTAAAATCTTAGAGTTGGTATAAAAAAAGATTTAATAATTTAGACACTACTCAAAGACTTTATAAGTAATATTGATATGTATTGTAATTTATTGGTTATATATTTTGATTATATTATAAAGAAATGTAGAAAATAAGACCACAATCCCCCTCCTTTTATACCCAATAATTTCTCAATGTTTCCCCTTGATGTACCAGTCCAATCCATAGCTAATGAAACCTCATTCTAGCTAATACAACTTTCCATCAACATAGCAAATTACCAATAACATAATTTGAATAATATCATCAGCCAAAATCCTGAAATAATAGGGATTATACATAAAAGATAAAAGAAAAAACTAGAAAGAGAGTATATGCGTGTAATACCTTAAAATAAGTAACTAAAAAAGGAAAGAATAACACTAAATATTACACAATATTACATGTGATCAACAGTAGAAATTATGGGGCTAATTTTTTCATTATAGTACATGAAATCCCCACTCAAAAATGACCAAAATTGGCTGAGAAACCACTGAGAAACCTCAAAAAAGGATCTGGGATGTGGGGTAACTACATGCAGTCTTTGCAAGATGCTAAAACAGGTAAATCCTTGACTAAATTAGGAAAATTTAAGTGTTGTAGTGAATTAAAGCGCCAAGATTGAGGTTATTGATGAAATTAGTGCATATAACAAGGTCAATGCACTTTATAATTAAATTAGGGCACTAAATAAGTACCTGTTGCTTATATTAGCATGTTTCCTCACAGTGGGCATAAAATTTGGGGTAATTATAGTGTGAAAAATCTAATTTCCCTAAAAGTTAAGCTATTCACACAGGAAAAATGCAGGCAGTATGTGGCCAGTACACAGAGGCCATTTCTGGCATAAAAAACACCAAATTTGAAAAGTTTTCTTTTTATACATTTTAATATCTAAATCAATAGTTCTAATTAAGACAAATTGATCTGACAAAGCGTATTTTTGATAATATCAATTTTTATAGTGCATATATCCAGCTTTTAAGTAATTTAAAGTGCATTTCTTGTTTTTTCCATAAAATAATGAAAATAACAGCTTTAAGTCTACTTAAAAATTGTGTAGCCTTATGTTTAAGGTTTTTAAGGCTACCCTGACATATTCTAACTTAATAGTAAGTACATAAGACTTATAAAAGGTGGGTATATGCATGTATATAAGGTGTAATACTGGCATATATTGTATTTTATCATTAATTTCACCTATGTTTAAAACTTGTGTGCTTCTAATTATTGTTCCCATGTATAGTCCATGTGATTAAAATAATTTGTAAGTATTTTTACTCAGTCCTGGGAATCTCCAGGCTGACAGTTATTTTTTTATTTTGGTGTTTGATATGATTCTTCTTTTGTTATTGGTTGATCCTTGGTCTGATGGGCATGTGTTACTGCTAGACTGGGGTGTCATTGTCTGTGTAAAGGATTGGTAATTCAAGGAGAAACATTTAGGTTTTTATTTGTGTAAAAGGAGGAGTTTTTGGGGTTATATTCTACATTCTTTTAAATCACCTTACACATATATAACAAACCATTTTAATACACATTCATTAGTACTGTTAAATTCTTTTAAATTTTGTTTTAAATCATTAGTACTATTTTTCTACCAACTGTAAGCTGTATACCATTTATAATTAGTGAGATTAAATTACTGAGACCATTACATTGAATTATATTATATTACTTTATTGGATTTTAAAAACAATATTCATACTGGACCATTAATATCTGCTACACAACTGACTAATCAAGAAATTCACGTCTCTGTACTTGAACTAATCCTGAAAGAAGCTGTGATAAAGATAGGTAATGAAAATGAAGGTTTTAAAGAGGAAAAAATATAAGGATCAGTGAATGGTTGTCATGAGAAGATGAAATGAATGGTAAAATGAAAATAAAGATCAGTGCAAAATATGCAAAAAATCTATAAAAATGCTGTTCACAGACATTTTGGTAGGCCACTTTACTCATACTCAAACTGGATTCAAGTTTTACTTTCCCATTCAAGGTTCTCCTCTTTGTCTTGAAGCAGATATCTAACCTCTAAATCTATTATCTCATTTCCCTTGAGCTTCCTCAATGTAATAGCGCATATGTCATCCAGTGACACCCATACCTAAATGTTCCAAACAACGCAAAAATATTTAAACAGAAAAATTCACCAGAAAAAAACTTGCACAAATAAAAAGACTCATATCTATCACCACAGAAAATTTGGGGGGGTATTGCTAGCAATACCCCTCATTTAAAAATGTTGGGAAGTGGTTGGAAAGCTGTTGGAAGGCTGTTGGGAGTTCATTGTGAAACCAGATTTAAATTAATTGGACAAAGATTTGGTAATCAGTTAGACCTAGGTTCAACCAAACTCAATCACAGGTTTCTTGGAGCTTGGTGATTACTTTGATTTTGAGCTGAGCACAGATTGAGCAAAGCTTGAACATATCATTTAACATATCATAATATTCACTTTCCCATCTTGTGGAAAGCAAAATTTGATATTCGTTCTAAGAATATCTACATATATTTTCTTGCCAAGTTGGTAACAGAAGGTTAAACTGTAGTATCTCAATTATTACACTAGACTACATAGATATTTGATAAAATATACAATTCAAATCAATTTTAATATTATTGAGATCACCATAAGTGTCTTTCCAAAGACTTACAAAAAGTATGTTAGTATCAAGATATCGTTCTAGGTAGTAGTTTCAATTTGGATTTTGAACTGAAATCTAAAGCATTTTACTATTAGACAGAAACATAAATAAGTGTAATAAGAGTGAAATTATTCTATTTTGTGATTATAATGTAACAATAATGCACATTTTTATTGAGAAAATTTTTCTTCCTCCACAAACCAAAATTTACTCTATAGGCTCAAGATTTATTTTTAAGACATATTATTCATTTCAGTTATCATTGATTTACTTCCAATATTTATTAAAAAGATAATAATAATACATGTGAAAGAATTATGAGCTTAGCATAGCATATGCTAAAAAGTTATTTTGTCGTTTTATTCAAAACTGATTCTTCATTTTTTGCTTCAATTCATCTTTTAACAACCACTATCTTCAGATACTATTCTTACTTAATATATCAAGTCTCAGATGTGTTGGACAGTTCTCAATAACAATCGATCAAATTTATATGAATGTAATTTCAAGATTTCAAAACTCACCGACCCCCACGATTTTACAGCGAGGCCATTCGAATGTTCATATTTTTGGACTATTTGAAGAAAGAAAACCAACCCTTGTTGGTAATCTTTCTCAAGTGCAGAGTCAGCACATTGGACCACTATTGGGTGACATTGGCTCTGGATCTCACCATTTAAACCAAAGAAGTGCCTTGAATCCTATGAAGCCTTTCTATTTTCATGCTTACTTGGTTCCAGTTTTTGGTAATCAGTATCAACTTTGGGGATGCCTCTTTTCTTCAGGTACACTAATCAGTCTTGCTAAAGAAGCATTTTCTTCTGCACAAATCGATTTATGTCCAATCCTGAACTACGACTCCACTATCTTTTTTAATATCCCGCATGTAATTTTTGAAGGCTCTTTCCAAATATCTCAGAGTACTCAAGATTGGAAAGCTGATCAACTTATCTGAGGAATCAAAACAGTTCTCAAAACACATCAACTTCAAGCAATAAATTTTATGATTGACAATGAACGAATGTTAAAGGAAAAGTTGGATATCATGTGGAGGCACCAGGACAACCATTGGCTTAGAACTGGATTCGATGACTATAAAGATCAGTTTCCTAACAATCAATTGCCGCCTGAAGGAAACGGGTCAATACTTGCTGATGATATGGGTTTGGGAAAGACACTTTCAACTCTTTCTCTTATAAGTGCAACTCAAGGTGAAGCAAGACAATTCCAGGTATCAGAAAATCAAGAAGGTATTAATCGGAGTTCAGCCACACTGATTATATGCCCCCTGGCAACACTATCGAATTGGATCAATGAAATAAGTGTGCACTTTGAAGATAATGCACTTCCTTTCAAGGTTATTTATGGGAAGGATTGTCAAAATACTAACGTCAATGAGCTACAGGACACTGCTATTGTTTTAATGACCTATAAAACAGCTAGCCCAACAATGTCAAAAAATCAAAGCCAAAAAAAAATACTGGTGACTCAAAAGCTCTTTTGGTATAGAGTTGTTTTAGATGAAGCTCAGTTAGTGCCCATTTCTATATCTAAAACTTAAAACTTAATTTTTATAATCAATTTTTATAAATATTCTTTTAGTTACATTAAAAATACTTACTCGCAGAGGGCTCAAACAATATATGACTTGGAATCCCAACACCAACTATGCTTGACTGGAACTCCACTTCAGAAAAGGCCCACTGACCTTCAAAGTCTCATATTTTTTCTTAGAATCGAAAAGTGGCAAGAAGAGTGGTTATGGAAGAATTTCCTTTTTCCAGGTTTGCAAAAAGGAAAGGCTAATTCTATTAAATCAATCAATCACTTAATGAAAGTCATAAGCCTACGTAGAACAAAGGATGCAATTTTGTCTCTTCCAAAAAAGATTCAAAGGGGGATATTGGTTCAATTAGCAGATCCATGGAGGTCTAAACTTGATGTGCTTCAAGAAGGATTCACTGAGCGATATGGGCCCTCCAGAAGCACTGACTTCCCTTGGGACTCATCTGAGTTTCTAAGAGAGCTGATGATTTTAAGAAAATTCTGCAACCATCCAATCTACAAAAATCTGGATGAAACTCCAACTTTTGATTTCACCTGGCAGCATTCCGCAAAGATTTGTCATCTTATAGGCCACTTAAAAAACTTTTTGTCTGGTGAAAGGGATATAAATTTTCCAAAAGCTGTTATATTCTCCAACTTTGCAGACTTTTTGCAGATGTAAGTGATTCTATAATGAATTGTTTTACAAAATTGTCTTGGCTTATTAAAAACAATTTTCTAATATTTCAAAATAGAATAAAAATGGCTTTAGATGACCACAATATTAGGTATAACCAGCTTACGGGTGAACTCAGCCGGACAAAGCAAGACAAAAATATGCATGAATTCCATTTTAATAAAAATTGCCAAGTTTTGGTTGGAACGATTCAGGCTGCAGGAGTGGGTATAGATCTCAGGTGTGCTCAAAATGTATATATAATGGTGAGCTCAATGTCTTTTATTTCATATTAAGAACAAAAATATTAAATTTTTTATATGTTCAATGTTGAAATAGGAGCCAAATTGGAATCCAGCAGTTGAGCAACAGGCTGTTGATCGGCTGTATAGAATGGGGCAGCAAAATGAAGTAAATGTTTTGAATTATTTTGTACAAGGAAGTATAGAATTCAGCATGTATAAGATTCAAAGGAAAAAAATGGAGCTAACAATGTAAGCCAAATTTCATTTCTATAAATTTTAATGATAATAGTAATCATTAAAATTATGTTTTTGTTTTCAAGGCTAAGTGTCCCAAACAGTGGAAATGAGGAGTATGAGTGTGCAAACCTATTATTAAGGGAGTTTGTCAATCACTCACATTAGAGGAACAAAGAATTTCAAGGAGAGCAGGTAAATTTATGGGATTTTGAGGATTTAAAAGTCTGAGTTGTTGATGATTTAGAGATGCAAGATATAAGGGAGAATAACAGTCATTCGGCAAACCCCAGGGGACATGAGAAGGATTAAGGTTAGGGGATAATGTTGAAACCAAACTGATTCTTTTGTACAAGGCCAAGTCCTTTAGCACACTGCCAGAGTAGGTTGAATTATCTCGAGTATCAAAGTGTTGTTGGTCAAGATATTGTGCAACTTTAGAAAAATCTTCAGACCTCCATTGCATTAAGATACGTCTTAACGATCCATCATTATCAATTTCGGTGTCTGAACAACATTTGATGTTTGTGAAAAGGTTGTGATAAGTTTCACAATGTGGAAGTTGTTTAAGAAGTTTAGTTCGGTTAACTGAATTCTAAGAATCTTTGTTATTTGAAATAAAGGTCATAAATAAAAACGGTTGAAAAAAAAGGGATTTTCATACTTTTTTTTTTATTCTATATTTATGCTTTCTCACTTTGATTATTTCTTGAGAGCTATGAGAATCCTTCCCAAGTCTTAATCTATCAGCATGACCTAAAAACCAACAGTGAAGAACTCCTATTTGATTTGAGAAGCTAATTTGAGTTGAGTCAATTGGATATGCAATCAAATTATTGGTTTTTAAGGCATTGTCCCAGTGTTTAATGAGAATATTTGCCAAGACCTGGTTCCATTTGTCAAACCAATCTAGGTTCCAAGCGAAAGTTGATCCTGGGAAACCACACATGCAAAGGTGCTCAATAAAAGATTCACGGAAAATTGGTGGAAACTTTTCTGAAACCGCTGAATTTGATTCTGGATGAGGTAGTTCAAAGGCAATGTTGCAAGAATTCATGTCGAATGATGAAAATCTGTCTAATTGCTCTTCAGTAGGGTTTTGTTTCCATCCATTTGATTCTGGTGACATATCCAAAAGTGAACGACAAAAATTGTGTATAGATCTACAAAAGTGAGAATTGAATGGAGGCAAAGTCTCATTAAAAATTCTATTAAGTGTTCTTGTGTTTGTGGGCAGGTTTCCATGAGGAAAGTAAGAGCTACTAGGGTTCATAAATAATTAGATTAAGAAAGTGTTCAATTAAATTAAACAAAGAGGAAGGATAAATTGTTGAGCTCCAAAACTTTATGATCAAAGTTGATTTAAGGAGAAATATCACAAAAATTAAGAATTAGAAATATTTCGACTTTATGGAATTATAATATGCATAAATTATATTTTTATATGCAACTTGAACTCAAAAGGAATGGTATAAAATAAAGAGAATGATTATGTGATAAAAGCAGACTCATTTAAGAAACGGATTTTTTTTTCTTTTCAAAAAATTCTTCCACAAAAATAATTTGTTAAATGTGAGGCTATGTTCATTTTTTGATTACCAAAAAATTATTTTTGGTCCAATATGATAGTAATACATATTCTTTTGAGTAATTTTTTTCAACCTGAATAAATAGACTAGAGTGTCACTTCATCGCATTTATGTATGAAAAGTTATACAAGGTTTCAGCTTTTATGTAATTCTTTAAGGTTTACACTTTTGTAGCATCTATTATTTGAGTATTTTTGATTTTTTCTTTATAGAAAATTCTACCTAGTACAGACCAATTTTCAAGTTGAAAGAAATATGTTTGTGATTGTTTTTTACAAAATATTAAACTTATTTTTGGGTTTAACTTTGATTTTTGGGGTAATTTTTTAAATAATTATGTTAAAAATATGGATTACTTTTCTTATAGTCCATAACTAAGAATTTTTATCAAAATCAAATAATTATAGGGTAGTTAGATATAACTCAGAAGGCATTTGATAGAAAAATAATTAAGATGCTTGTGCGTACAACAGAATTTTTTCTATGATAGAAAATATTCTGATAAACATGCATGCATTGTTGTACAAATGCAGAGAGTATACAGAATACAAATAAAGTAGACTGCATAACTTTAAATTAATATATAATTTATCCGATTAAAAATTAAACATTTAAACTTAAATAATTTCAACACATATTCCATCATATTCTTTTGATAAAAAAATGTAGCTTATATTAGCTAGTGCCTTTCAAAAAAAGGAATACCTTCAATCGGTAACTTCGAATAGCTAACTTATTCCTACAATTATCACAATTACAATGCCTCCATTTTTTCATGTATGTCAATGTCAAGATCTTGGATGTGTCAATAGAAAGTATCAAACTTCTTCTGGGTCCTTTGAAGTTGGTATGGCTTTCAAAAGCTCTAATTCTTATGCAAAACATCAAGAGGAAAGAAATAGGAAGGCCCAGATGGTTATTTCTTCCAACAATCCACTTAACATTGGAAGTTCCCGCTCCACAGAAACAGTAAGCTGTATATCTATAGTTCAATGTGAGAATTAAAGTCTTTATGATGTTTCAATGATTTATTACATAGGGGCAGTTGCTATTGGGGGCAGAAGTATCTTCAACAGTCTCTAGAAACTCAAATCTTGGGGAACGGTATAGCCAAATAATTATGTGGCAGGCAGCAAAGCTTTCTCTGATTCATCATTTGAGCAAAGAAGGTTGTACTCAATTTTTGGATGAAGAAATTAAGAAGCTCAAACTTCTAGGTGATAGTGGAATACTGGATTCTGATAGCATTGTCCGCCTGGTCCCACGCTCGATAGATACAGTTTTTAGTCGATTAAAGCTCAATCAATCATTTTTCACTAAAACATGCTGTCCTAAATGCTTTGCTCTTTATGAGTATAACTCTGAATCTCAACCATCTATACTATGTTGCAATCAACCGTTTCTTTCATCATCAAAGCGCTATTTAAAAATGTTTGGAGCAGGACAACTTGCAGTTAAATGTGATGAAAGGCTGTATTTGATGGAGGAACATCAAGAACATGTAAAATACTTATCTCTTAAAACATTTCATCACCATTCTTTTATCGACTGGCTTAAGGAAAAGATCAAACTGTTCAAATTTGAGCTTCTGATTGAGAAGAAAACCCCTGTGGCAGAACGTGTAGAGTGTGATTTGATGAAGGATGTTTGTGATGGTTCAATTTGGAAAAACTTTCCCATAACCACTCCAGCTCTGGATAGCAATGATGATGAATATACGATAACTTCAGGCAACTTAATGTTTACTTTATATGTCAACTGGTTTAGGCCTGGTGGCAATAGGATTGGAGGTCATCAGAAGTCTGTAGGCAATATTATGATGGTGTGTATGAACCTACCTCAAGAAGATAGATACAAAATGGAAAATCTTTTTTTGTATTCTATTATACCCGGACCAACAGAACCCACAAGTGAACAGCTTAATCACCTTCTAAAACCACTGGTTAATGATCTACAAACTCTATGGGATGGTATATTGATTGAAAAGACACATCTTTATCCACGAGGCCGGAAATTAAGAGTTGCATTGTTCTCTTTGATAGGTGACATTCCTGCAATACGAAAATTGGCTGGCTTTTCGAGTCACTCTGCAAAAATTTTCTGCTCTTTCTGTAATATCTCTAAAGATGAAATTAGTGAAAAGAATGTGGGAAATTTTTCATTACGGAATCATGAGGATCATATGTGCTGGGCAACAAAGTGGAAAAATTCTAAGTCACATTGGGAGCGTGTATCAATTGTTCAAAATCATGGGGTACAATGGAGTGAGCTGAATAACCTTGAATATTGGCGTCCAACTGAATATTGCTCAATTGATGTTATGCATTCACATATTCTTGGCAACCTAAAAGATCACAGTCTAAGCTATTTTCAAATCCAAAATGCAGCAAAAGATCTAGAAAGAAAGCTGGAAAAGGATAAAAATTGGAATGTAAGAGAAGAAGATGATGATTTCTTTTCTGATACTTCACTGCACAAACATTCGAAAAAACGTAGAAGTAGCTTAAGCACCACGAATAATGATGATGATGATACAGGACACACGAGACAGCACAAGCGGCAAAGACGTACGAGTTCAAGACAGTCATCAAGTCATCATGGACTAGATAATGAAGGATTGGGAACAAATCGATCAAGAAGCCAGAGTAGGTCATCCAGCTCCAAATTTATTCCTCCATATAGCGATGTGGCCTCAGTACAGTCTCAAAGCAGTGACAGTAGGAATTCATTGTATAACTTAAGGCAAAGAAGCATTAGCATATCACAGAGTGAAGGATCTCACTCATCAAATGAGACAGCTAGAGATGAAGAAAATAAAAGGAAAGGTAAGGAGAAAGAAAATGAAGGTAGTAGTAATCCACAAATCACAGCAGCAGAGCTACAGGTTGTATGGAAGATGATTGATCAAGTAAGAAGACCTTCCTGGCTAACACGAGTTCCAAAATCAGTAGGATCTAAAAAGGCAGGATCCCTCAAGGCAGCAGAATGGCACATGCTGTATACTCTCTACTTCCCTTTGTCACTTATACCCCTTTGGTTTGAAAAATTTAAAGAATCTGAATCTTCAGCTTCCTCAGCTGATAAACCAAGAGAATATTATCTTCTCAAGTCACTTGTAACATTATGCTTGATCACCAATTTTTTGACATTAAAAAATATACAGACTAATGAGCTTAAAGATCTAGATCAATTTCTGTTAGAGTATCGTGAGTGCCTTGAAGAGGGTTGGAAGAATATTAATGCAAAGCCAAATCTGCATATCACTCAACATTATCCTGAAATGATAAAGCGTCTTGGTCCACCATCAGGTACAGCTACTTGGTCTGGAGAGCGGGTGAATCATATATTATCTGAAATTCCAAACAATCACCATCCACGTATGTAATGTTTGTAAGAAATGATTTAAAAACTCAGCTGTGCTAATTTATTAATATTTACCACAGGAGAGATACCGCTAACAATGCTCAAACATTGGTATCGGAAGTCTAGGGTATTAGATCTTGGTGAAGCTGAAGATAATGATCAATGTGAGACTAAAAAAATCCATATTGATCTCGATAAACAAAACAAATGGATCCATCTAAGTATGGCATTATTTACTAAATGGGTAAGGGCACGAATGGGAAAAGAAACTTCAAGACGGGCTTTGACACCATCGGAGAAAAGTGGGGATCGGGTAGTTGAAAATGTAGCAAGCATATTGATACATGGAAAGAGGTTTACTAGTTACCATCGACACATTGCTAATTCAACAATTGAATTCTACTATGGAAAAGATAGCCAGTTTGGGCAAATTGATGATCTTTTCAGATCAAAGGAAGAGATTGATCAAATATATTTAATAGTAAGTCCTTTCAAAGAGCTCCGTCCAGAAGAAACATCAAAGGATCCCTATGAGCTTTTCCCACAAGTGCATTGTCGGTTAGTAAGAGTAGCCAAAGCAACTCAAATTGTGATTAAGAAAGATGCAATAATTGGAAATGCAGCTACTGTCGAGCACAAAAAAGGAATGTTTGGAATCAAAGACGAGGTTGTCACTGCCATTGGACTGCAGACAGTAGTGAGTGAAAAAATTAATCAAATTTATTTTCTGTTGACTAACATCTTTGTGTTAATTTGGGATTGGGGAAATTTGTAGGATTGGTGATATTTGTAAATGGTGAAAGAAATAATTCAATGCTCGATTAAAAAATGCAATGCATCCAACTTACCTTATCATAAACCAGTGAACAATTACTTTGGTTGCTTTTATTGCGAGAGAACCCATGCTTTCAATGAGTCATTTTTATCTTAAATGTAAGAATGAAAGAAATAAAATCATGATAATGAGAAATATGATAAAATTTTTACTTAATGAATGATCTTCTTGCTCATTCATCTACTATAAATAGTTTGACCTTCCAACTTTAGCTGATAGCTATATATTATTCACTTTATTTTTTGACAAGAGAACATACACGTTTACAAGACTATATACATAGTATCTTTTTTTACTTTAGCTTTGATAGGTATAAATTTTAACAACTGATTATTTTTATTTTATTTTATTTTATTACAGTTCATTATGGATGATAATTTTGAAGGGATGTCTGTTGACCCAACCGATTCTGATTGTTTTCCGCCTCAACATACTAATACTGGAAATACTCCTCCACCACCCTCTGCTGATCCACCTCCAGATGCATCTCAATCTGTACCACCTAATCCCAATCCAGGCCAAGAGTCTCATTCAGAACCGAGAAATTTTAATCCCAATCATCCTTCTGCTTCTGAAAGTGCTGATCAGCAAGCTGATCAGCTAGGAAGAGATTGGGCTAGTGAAGTATTGAGGGAATTTTTCGGAGACCAATCATCATCTGCTCAGCCTAACCAAGGAGCAAGCACAAGTGGAGCAGGTAAGTAAAATTTGTAGTGTATTCTTTTATTGAAAAATAACCAATTTAATTAACTTATTTGAATTTTTAGTGAATCCCTCAATCATTATGGGTATCAGTGATTACCACAGACTCAATTCAGCAGAGTCTCATGAGCGAGAACGGGGGTTAAGGGCTGTAAGAGGCTTAGTTAGAAGGAATGATGTTCCCAGGAGCTCGGACAGTCTAAATAGAAATATTTACCACTTTCTGAAGTATTGTCTTGGGGGACCAACACAAATATCAAAATATCCTGCGAGCCCAACACCTTTGGAGATTGAAAATTGGAAAGATTGGAGCCAATTCAAACTAAAAACCATTCAAACTGTCCTAACCCAAGTCCAATCTTCTAACCGTGCCAATTCTGCAGCTGATCGACAATTTCTGATAACCAATTCTATAGCCTTCTTGCGATCCAAAATTCGACTACCCGAATTTTTTCCAGCACCTGAGCCTCGAGGACTAAAAGGAGGAGCACCGATCCCACTTTCTGTCAAAAGAAACTTAGAGCGTGAATTGCAAGAAAAAGGTTTTCGGAAATTCGCGTTTGATTGGACTTGCCGTGATTTTTCAGAATCAACTTGGAATCAAGTCATGGGAAGCATAGTATGCGACCACTGTACCAGATGGCTCACCACCTTGAATACAATCAATCAGTCAAAGCTTCAGTTCACTCAATGTGTTATTGAGAAATGGGTAGTTAATAAGGGGAAGGAGATGATAAGGTTGTTTGGGCAAGAAGAGGAAAGGGTAGCAAGAGAAAAGATTGAAAAGAGGGCAAGGGCACAAGTAAAACTTTATCGGACCAAGGTAAGTTTTTAATTTTACTTTGCTTTTTGTTATTATGAAGCTGATTTAGTTGGAATTCAGATTGCTAGTGCACGCTACAAGTTAGCAAGAGATCTCTGCAGTGATGTGCCAGGTTTTGTTGTGCTTTTTCATGATACTAGGTGCATCTCTGATATCGAGGAAGGCCCAGCACCAGCCCCAACTGCACCTATCCGAGCTATTCCTGGATGGCGAAATCCTGAACTCAATGATTTGTTTAAAAAAATGGATAAGATGACAAAGGACTTAGCCCATACACCAGCTCAAAAAAAATCAGCATTAAAAACATATTCACGGTCATCAGAAAGGACAGTTGCACAAAATGGTATATTCAATGTTCCCAAATACCTCCCCAAGAATTGCTATTCAGCAACATTTTTGCAAGGATTATCTGTGAATGAACGTGAGTCACTTGGGGTTGGAGCTGATATTGATCTGGTAAAGATTCGGGAATCAATTAATAGAGCATCAACATCATCATAACTTAGGTATAACGGTGATCTTCTGTGTAATATAGCTATCTTATATTGAATTTTATGTATTCTGTTTTTTTTCAAAGCAGCTTGGTAAATGTTATAAAGTGATATGAGAGAGAGTAACATTTTATTTAAGAAAAACAAATAATGTCACCACGCAATATAGGGGGAGGACTTGCTAGCAAGTCCGCAACTTGAAGTCAGATGGAAATCAGATGGAACTCAGACTGAAGTAATACTGAACTTTCACTTGAAGTATCACACAAATAACAATGGATCTATATTGAAAACATAGTGAAAGTGTGAGGATAACTGAATGGAAGCCAGAAAAAATCATTCCATGAGTCTACTCAATGCAAAGTATTTTTTGAAGATCAGTGACTTTTTCTATTACCTACAACTGTTTTTACAGAATTGAAAACTATGTTTCAGCTACTATTTTATGGAAGTGAACTCTGTTCTTTGCCCGAAGAACAGAGTTCATCCTCCTATTTTCACACTCTGTTTTGTTTCAGCTAATATTTTATGGAAGTGAACTCTGTTCTTCGCCCGAAGAACAGAGTTCATCCTCCTATTTTCACACTCTGTTTGCACCAATCTCCATCCCTTTCAATTCTATCAACACATGCTTGTCTTCCCTTCCCATTCCTTTCGCTATCCTCCCAGCCCCATTGTATGCCATCCTCTTTTGATCCCCATTTCACCCCTCTCAACCTCTCCCAGACCCTTTTCTTCATTTAAAATGCCTTGGAACCCTTAATCTTCCCTTCCAACTCTTTCCCAACCTTTTCGCTACCCCATACACCCTTCCTCACCCCTCTCTCCAGCCTTTCCAGCCCTTGTAGCCCCATTTGTGTTCAAAGTAAATTCAATACTTCTTCATGATGGTTTCATCACTTCCTCAATGTGTGCTCAAAAAGATATGAATTAGGGTTCAAGGTTGCGGACTTGCTAGCAAGTCCGCCCCCCATATTGCGTGGTGTGTATGAGATATAAAAATGTATTTTCAACAAATTGATGGTCCATACCTCTTTATGTCACATTTATGTATCCATATTAATTTCAATCGAATTTAATGTTGACCAATACATAGTGAATACACGCTATGCCACTTATACTTGCCAGGCATTGCTACCATTAAATATGCCAGTATCAAAAATTAATTTCAATCGAAATTAATGAGCATGATAATCATGAATTTCTGGAGTCAACTGCTTATTTTTATGCATGGTGCCTTGCCAACATTAATTTCGATCGAAATTACTTTTGATACTGGCATATTGCATGGTGTCTATTCCTGGAAAGTGTAAGTGGCATAGTGTGTATTCATTACGTATTGGTCAACATTAATTTCAATAGAATTTAATATTGACATTTTCATATTGAACCCAAACCAGCAAACGACCCAAAAAATTCTTCATAAAACTGCTCATTAATTTCGATCGAAATTAGTGAGCACCATATACATATTGAATGGTAGTTATATCTGGTGTGTGTAAGTTGTAAATCTTGTGTTCAATGTTTATTGGTCAACATTAATTTTGATTGAAATTAATATTAATGTGTAAATGATATTTACATGCTCAATATGCATTGTAATGTGTTTACTTAACAATAGAGTGCCCTACTTTTCATCTTACATAAAAATGCTTGGTGGCATGTCAAATTCAATTTTTATTAAAATTAATGTTGACATGTTACCATGCATAACAGTAAGCAACTGACTGAATAAATTGATGATAATCATGAACCTTAATTTCGATCGAAATTAATGTTGCCAAGTGCAGATTGAAAAAAAGCTATGCCACTTACACTAGCCAGGCATATTTACTATTTATTATGTATTGGTCAACATTAATTTTTATAGAAATTAATATGGATATGTAAATTTTATATTTACCCTCAACATGTATAGTAAATTTCAATACTTAAAAATACTTGCCGTCCTTTACATGTCATGCAAAAAAGCATTATATCATTTCAACATTAATTTTGATCAAAATTAATGTTGGAATGCCATTATGCATTGAAACAACTAACTGACTGAAAAATTTCATGATCAAAATGCTCATTAATTTTGATCAAAATTAATGTTGACCAATACATATTGAATATAAGTAATCTCCACTTACTCAGACCAGATATAACTACCATTCAATATGTATATGGTCAGCCTTAATTTCGATCAAAATTAATGGGAAGTTTTATGAAGAATCTTCTGGGTTGTTTTCTGGCTTGGGTTCAATTTGCAAATGTCAACATTAAATTCGATCAAAATTAATGTTGACCAATACATAATGAATACACACTATGCCACTTACACTTTCCAGGCATATATACATGCAATATGCCAGTATCAAAAGTAATTTCGATCGAAATTAATGTTGGCAAGGCACCATGCATAAAAATAAGCAGTTGACTCCAGAAATTCATGATTATCATGCTCATTAATTTCGATCGAAATTAATTTTTGATACTGGCATATTTAATGGTAGCTATGCCTGGAAAGTGTAAGTGGCATAGCATGTATTCATTATGTATTAGTCAACATTAATTTCGATTGAAATTAATATGGACATGGACTATGCATAAAATTCCTATAAGTATAGGTAAGCTAAGCAGTTAGATAAACTGGTTTGATCAAGTACACCATATAAAAATTGATGTTTTAATGCCTTGGTTAATTTCGATCAAAATTAATATTAAGCCATGCATGTTGAATTTTATCTATGTCTGTGTAGTCCATGTGAAATGGCTTGTATTCAATATGCAGGGGTCTATATTAATTTCGATCGAAATTATGAGGTTCATTGCCTCATAAATTTGATGGTTTCTGTCAGTGTTTCATGCATGGTGCCATCTGATACTTGTTGATTCCTATCAAAATTAATTTCAACACCAATATATTGAATACAAACCATGGCACTTACAGTACTTGGTCATAGCTAAAATTCAATATGCTAGTCTCAAAATTAATTTCGATAGAAATTAATCAGGATCCATGAAGTTTATCAATAGTGTATGAGTTAAGTTTCAAGTCATATGTTTCATCATTTTCTTGCACCCATTTCTAGGTTATCTCAACAATTTTTTTCAAGTTTTATTATATTAATCAAAACTGTGGTAAGTTGTGAAAAATTAGCTAATCCAAATCTCAAATTGAATATTAATATTTTAATAATTTTGAATGTTGCTTAAGGTATTTCATTGGGTGATTCATAATAATATTTTATCAACTTAGTAGTCCTATAACTTTTGAAAAGTAACAATTTTGGTATAGTTAGGGACAACAATGCAATATCTTGTGCAGACTAAGATATATTGCAAAATAAAACTATTCAATTTTTTTTTTTCCCTTAGTTGTATCCAAGTTTATCAAAGGTTTGGTCACGGTGCCCACACCCTAGCCTGACACTCCTCCTGTCACTTAAAAAACAAATTCTTATCTTAAATTCTAATGTTACCAATTTTATATTTATAATTCATTTCTTGTTTGATGAGGCATATCAGTATATATGTGAATCTCGCATTGTCATCTGAAATTAAATTTAACAAATATTCATAAAGGATTATCCTTTTTTTTCATATAATATACTAATTAAGTGTATCTCCATTGTTTAGGAGTAAATTCTAATTTAAAAAATTTTGTATTTACCCATGGCAATTTGAATATGGGATATAAATTTGTTATTATTTGTTTTTCACACTAAAAGTCCCCAAAGAATTACTAGTATTTTCTGTTAGCTACATCAAATTTGGCTTCAATATAAACAGATTGTGATTTAGCATGTTACTCAGTTTACCCCACTATGAATAATACATGTTAAAAAAAGCTCAAATAATATAAAATCCCCCTCTTTATGTTTTCTGTTTCTTTCATCCTCACTTTAATTTTAATCTTATTCAATTTTTTATCCTATTAAAATATCAACTTCAATTTTCTAGAATAGAGTTTCTTATAATTATTCATCATATTACATCATAATTTTTTGATATCGAATACTTTTTTTTAATATTCATTAATCAATATGTCTAGTATACAAAATCCTACACCTCCACTTTGTATGTATATCATGTTCATCTCTCTTAATTTATATATTTCACTTATGTTCTATATCTTTTTTTTTCAAAAATTTGATTTTCCAGCACCCAAATGTGTTTCATCCCACTCTCTGATTGATACTCGCTTTGAAGCTTTTGAGCTTGCACCATGTCTGCCACATGGCATGGCACCTAACCCTCCTGTACTTAGCAATGAGAGGCAGGAAATAACAAGAGTTCAGTATCGCAATTTACTTGAATTGGCTAGAGATAAAACAGAAGAGCTTGTCAAGATCCTTAACAATAATCCTTCTCCTTCATATTTATCTAACCCTTGTAATGAATTACTCCAATATGTGAAAAGCCTTGAAAAATGTATGTTCATCACCTTTTTTGTCTCCTTTTAAATTAGTAGATAAGATTATTAATATTTTTTTTTCTTCATATATATTTGTAGCTTATGAGGAGGGTATGATTCCTCCTGATGAAGTCATTGTCATTAGGGATGATGATGAGACAGATGAACCATCAGCTTCAACTCATGCTTCAACTTCTAAGGAAAATCTTGAAACACCTGTTATCCGCTCCAAGAAAAAGAGATTATCCCAAGGCTCCTCTTTTGTTCGACGAATTAAACCGGCTTCTGCTAATGAATTTTCTGATGTATCAAATAATAAATCTCAAAAAAAAAGCAAAGGTTTTGATAATGAGTATATTCTTGTTTCCTTTTTTTTTTATTTTTATTCTTTTATCTTTAAAATTCAATCATATATCTCTTTTATTGCTTACATATTGTACTTTTTATCTTTCTTTTGATATTTTGTACCAGAAACTCACCTGCTGTAGATTGTTCCATCCATAAACGCCCTCTCCCTGATGAAGATGATGAAAAGAGCAATGAAAATAGCGATGATCAACTATCAGAATATGAAGCTATGCTTGTTCATCAAAAAAAGCAAAGTTTAAAATCTTCTTCAAGACATGTTGATATGTTTGATAAAGATGATGATTCAAACAGCTCATCACCAAATTCCTTCATTTCTAAGAAGCAATACCCATCACCTCCTAAATTACCTACTTTGACCATTCTGAAAGCTTCTCTACCAATGAAATCAACTCCAATCAAGATATCGAAAAAACCTCTAACTTATTCACCCTCAGTTCTAAAAGAATCTGATTTGCAGGAGGAATTCTGTAAAATTCATAATTTTTATAAAGGTAGAATCAGCACGGCAAAGGTCCTCAGGTCGTGGTTGGAAATTGTTACTCTCCTCGAATTACGCTCTTCTACTTATTCCCAAGAACCCATGTCAAATATTCCAATGTTTACTTTTCATTGGGAAAAATCTTGTGGAGAAGATTGGCTTTCAAAACTTACTGAGTTATGTAAGTTACCATAATTTTTAGTCTTGACTTTTGTTCTTTTACTTATTTTTTTTTCCTTTTGTAGCAAATATTTTTTTAGAGATTGATAGCTCACAGCTATGGGTACTCGATAATATTGATTTCAAAAAAATGGAAGATTTATGTGATCCTGATGGTTTAAATACTGAAATTCTTTCCTCAACAAAGAAAACGGATCACCCTGAATCCAATCTTATCCGAATGCTCATGAGATTAATGATCCCAAGTGACCACTGCCGTTCTTCATGGGTATCTCTTATATCATCTTCACTTTATCTGACCGCACATGAATTCAGCCAGCTTCCATCACATCAAAACATTAACTCAGATTGTCCAATTGAACGTGGTCTTCAGCTTCTAGCTCACCTTTCAAATCTGAAGAGTCCGATTTCTGATGGCTTAGAAGTTGGTCCCACTGCACTTCAAACCCGTGATATATCAATGTCAACTCTTCTTCAAATCAGCAATATTATCATTGATATAATTATGTCAATTATCATTCTTAAATCAAAATATTGTGCTGCAACAATATCAAGTGGCAAGACTAGTGAAGCTCAACAATCAAGTGAGAAAAACGAAAATACTGAACTGACTATAATGAGAGAGAAACAAAAGGCTGCACTAAACAAAATAAATTCTGAATACTCCCACCACCGATATCAATCTTTCACATTCTATATAATTGATGGTGTCCGTGGTTTATTTCTGAGCTCTCAAGATCATAGATTGGCTTCAGCAGCTGATTGCTTGGAGGTAATATCAGAAGTTAAGTTTCTTAATTTACATGAAAAAAAAAATCATTTGATGGAAGAAATAATTTGGAAAAATTTAAATAACTATATTTTAACATTAATAAAACCTTTTATAGGCAAGTGTGATCCATTTCCTTTAAAATTTGATACCCCAAGTCCTCCGGGAATTGCTAGGGCTATTTCTGCAGATTTTTTTAATCACTGGAGCTCCATTCAGCCAGTATCACCTTTTTTTGCTAAACATAGCCTTTCAATAAATTAATATTCCAACATGTAAATAGATAAAGTTCTGTCTATATGATATATCTTGTATAATTCAAGTTATTTTCCTTCAAATACGTCAAAAATGTGACCATCTTTGAAATTTATTAAGTAACCTTTGACATGATTTTCTAAATTAATTATTAAAAAAAATTATTGTAAGTCCAGCAATAACAAAGATTTTAAAATCTACTTATATGATTTCAAATACTTGTATTAAATTCTTAAATATTTTATTGTTTATATAAAAATATGATAACTGCTCTAGTTTTGTTACTTTACCTTTAATATTATATAATCTATTATTTATTACAAATATTTTCGTTGATTGTAACATTTTTAATCAGAAGTAGAACAATTTAAATAATTAAATGAGTACATTCTTAAAAAAATACAATTTAATCTATTATTGATTCAAAATTCTTTCTTCAACTCTTTATTATTACCTTTTTTATTAATAAGCCTGTTTGACCTAAAATACTATACAGTTAATTTGGTAGCATTAAAAGCACATTTTTATGGCTAATATATTTCAAATTCTTTATTATAGTTTTTTTTATTTTAGAACCTTTGCTACCAATTTAATAAAAATGACATTTAAAGATTTCACAACTTATATATTTCCTCAAAAGTAAATCAAATTTTCTTATAATATTATGAAAAAAAATTATTTTATTTCACAAATAAAAAAAATAGATAATACTATAATTATCAAAACTGAAAATGTTACAGCTACTCCCAGTATTTATCATGTTTAAATTTGCATTAAGTTGTGTATATATAATATAAATTTTTAATATTTATATATCTAGATTTTTTAGATTTGTCTTAACATTAGATAAATAATACTTTGCTGATTCTATTTCTTCCTCTATTAAGTCATCTCTTTTCAAAAAAACTCTCAAAGCACTAATCAAATATTCTAACCTAAATTTTTCTTTTTTAATTTCTAAGTATTCTGAAATATCAATATCAAAAACATTAAGCTTTTCTATAGCATGAAAAAGTCTAGTGCTGATTTGAATAGAAGAACCTATCCTAGTGAAGCCAGGAATTTCATGACATCTTGAGGTAAAATGCCTTAGTTGATTGGCAGGCCATAATGTCACTGTTATTCCATTAGTTGCTTCAAAGTTGATTTTACTTCGAATTTCGGGAAACATAAGTTCTCCACCTATTTGTCGTGGTTGGGTCTTATCATACTTCATATGAATGGTGTTTTTTTCTGTATCTTTAGGAAAAAATATTCCTAAAGTATACTCACTTGCATCCTTATCGAGATGAACCTCATTAGAGAACCCATTACCATTCCCTCCAGATGTCTAAGTTAAATTACTAGCAAACGGTACACCCTCTTCTTCACTAGAAACTTTTGAAAATCCAGGAATACCAAGTTTTGCGCAAAGATTAGTTGCCTCATTGTACTTTACATATGATATTTTTTTAAAAAAATATTCAAAGTACATTGCAATCCTCTTCATTCGTTTTTTATATTCATCCGTTTTTACAATATCATCAGTGTATTCATCTGCAAGGAAAAGCATTCAAAAATTCAGTATTTAAATTAAAAAAAGTGATACTTACGAATATGTAAAGATTTCTTTCTATCTAAAATATAGCCACCACCAAACATTTTTCCAAAACCACCAGCTCTTTGATGATAACCATTATTTTTAATTTCATGTTCGCAGTAAGAAAGATCCTTAATGCATCGCACCGTAGCTTCTAACATATCTAGTTCTTTGAGCTCATGAATTTCAAAAGTCTGCACAAGAACATTAGGTATTAAGACACCTTTTGGTTTATAAATACTACATCCAGGAAAAAAATTGTAATAATTATTGCAATCTGTCATATTATTTGCATAAGATCGTGCATAGAAATGTGGCTTCTTCCCGTTTGTATCCATTCCAAGAGCGTTTACAAGTTTCATTCCAGTAGCAATGTCTTTCGCCCACCTATTGTTAGAGTTCTTCCCTGGCCGTTTTTTTTTTTTTCAAATCGTTACTCATTGATGGTTCAATCCTAAGAGAATTCAATTTTGATTTAAAATAGAAAAAAATCAAAAATTAGAAAATAGTAACATAATTTCAATTATCAGTCAATGATACCTTTAACTTTATCATATCTTCAATATTAGAAATACAAAAGTTAGCATATCTACATATTAGTAAATTTATATACTTTTTCTTTATTTCAAATATTAAGAAAGCGTTTCAAAGGTATACTTTATTAAATTATACATATAAAGAGTATAGCTTTATCCTGTATGCATTCAGCAAGTACGAGATTTGGCTCTACACTTAATATTAATAATATAATGAAAGTATAACTCCAATACACTAGTAATATTAAAAAATTTACGGAATTATGATATCCACATATATAAAATGAAAAATCTTGCTCTGATCAATATATTGACTTAGAAAGTTATACTTCAATAAATTATTAATTTTTAAATTGTAGCATTGTCCTGTATGCTTTCAGCAAGTACGAGACTTTGAAACAACTTAAAAATCAATAAATTAAAGGTAAAGTACAAACAATCTAATTATTATTATGAAAAGCAAAACATTATCCTGTATGCTTTCAGCAAGTACGAGATGATGTTTTACTTTTCATATTAATAATATAATGGTTGAGAAAGTATTAAAGAAATATAGAAAAATGATAAGCAAAACATGAACTTACATGTCTATAAAATCTTCTTCCATTTGTAGCTGATTGATCAAAATTAATTATAAAGTTTATTTTATAATCACTGTTTTAAAAAATAAATGGTTAGATAAATAAATTGAAAATTTTTGATAAGGAATAAAGAAAAGTAAATTGACAAACAAATAAAAAAACTTTAAGTTAACTGAAAAAGAATTATTTTATAATGAATCGAAAGGGTACAGTAAAAGATACCATAAAAATAAATTCAGAATTAGAATCATTAGATCAACTTGTCAAAAGTGTAAAAAAGTGTAACAAACCAAAATGATATGAAATGCAATAGCAAGAAAAATTTGCTTACCGGTAATCAGATAAGGTCAAGAAAATAGTACCAATAATTCAAAATGATAAAGCAAAAATATGATTGATAATTTTTGAAAAAGGTAAGTGAGAAAGAGAAAGGAAAAATAAATTGGGTGGCAAACAGATGTATATATCATGAATTTTCACTGATCACATTTTCAAAAAAATGCAGCTCACCAAGTCATATGATAAACTTCATCTAAATTCCAAGAATGATGTTGCCAAGGCACTGTACACAGCATGATCATTTTTTCCCATGCATATACTAATTCCAGCTAGAATTTACTTGGCTGCATGTTGTACAGATGCACATTTGTGGAACACTGAATTTCACATCTAAAAAAAATTGACGCCACATAATTCTAGCTACCATGTTTCACGTAGCTAAAAAACATACACTCATCACATTTAAATTTACATTGCGCCAAAATTAATTCATTTTTGAATTTTTTTAAAGGAAACTATAATGTGCACCACCTATTTCTAAAATATGAACCTCCGCACCATATTAAATTGGGAGACTTTTAATTATGCAATTTTTTTGCCGTGACCTTTTTCCTGATCTTACTTGGTTCAAAATATTGAAACATGGCCAATGTTGATGAAAGAAACATTTGATTTTGTTTCTATGTGTAACAATGGAAGGCTGTTTCTTACTGGCGAAAGAGTGTTGTATATTTTATTTGAACAAATTTTTATTTTTTTATGTATTTTATTTAAAAAATTTACTTTTTATTGCAGCCAGATTTATACTGGCTGCTTTTTAGAAACCTTAATTTATGACCCAAGCCTTTGAAATTGGCTTGGGTCCCTTACATTGCAATTTAGTACTTCCAGCCAGGTTTCCCCTGGCTGGAAGTGTCTCTTTCAAGCAATCGAAGTCGCTAAAAGCGACTTCGATTGCTTGCTGTAATGTTTGCCACCCTCCCAGCTAATTTACTAGGCTGGGAGGTGGCCAAAGCAGTGTGCAACGCGCGTTGCACAATCGCTACCATATTTCATGCAGCTGATATCAAGTCAGCTGCATGAGATATGCGCAGCATGTGCAATGCGCGCTGCATGCAGCAGAAACGCGCGTTGCATGCAGCAGCAATGCAGGCTGCATGTGCTGCATGCAACGCGCATTTCTGCTGCATGCAATGCGCATTACTTGCAGCAGCGATGCCTGTTGCATGTGCTGCATGCAGTGCATTGCACAGCCAGTTTTTTTCTGGCTGTGCAATGCACACAAAGAAACCAAAGTCCCTGCAAGGGACTTTGGTCTCTAAAATGGAAGCAACTTTCCCTACCAGGTGCAATCTGGTGGGAAAGTGAGAGAAACGTTAGACCGAAGTTGTTTGAAAGCAACTTCGGTCTTAAAAACATTAAAAATCATAAAAAAAAAAATGAGAAATGTAGAAAAAAAAAAATTAAAAATTAAAATGTGAGTATAAGAAAAAAAATAAGTTCTAGTGATACCAAAAATCCAAGCCAATTTCATTTGGCTTGGTTATTTAATAATTAATTTTTAATACATTAAATTTAAAATTCAAACACCATAAAATATATGAATTTTTTTTATATGAATATTATAAATTTAATCTACCTCTTTCTCATAATTATATTTATAATTTTGTTTTTTTAATTTTTGACATTTAAGTTTATTTTTTGGAAATACAAAATTAAATTTTCAACTAAATTTTTTAGTAAGGTAAAATAAATTATAAATTTGAAATTTTGTAATTGAATAATGAAAAAATTTTTAAATTTATTTAAAAAATATTTTTGTTAGAAGAATACAAATATTTTAAGGGTAGAAATATGGTGCAAATTGTAAGTAAAAAAAATTATATTTTTTTTTGTGAGGGGTTATTTCTATTTTTAAAAATATTTTTCAAAAACATTCATTAAATACTGAATTAAATTACTTTGAAACTCAAATTTTTTGTAAAATAATTAAAAATGAAATAATAATATTGTTGTATTTGATATAAAATTTGAATTGGTAATATTAATGTCTCTTTAAGTAAATTTGAAAATCATTTAAAAAGACCATGTTGATAAGTACTTCATTTTTGATATACAATGGTTATATATATATCTTATATATATTTCTTGAGTGTTATTTTTATATACATTCAATAAAATTTGTAATATAAAATGCATTTTAATAATTAATTAATGTTCAACTTAGTTATAACAACTTCATATTTAATACCAGCCACTAGTATTTACTTTTTAATTTAAAACTCCAATATAATATGAGAGTATCCTTATTTTGTCTGTATGTAATGAACAACAATAACAGACCATAAATGAGTGGGTAGTTAATTACAATAAATAGTTGAAGAATAACCTATAAGAAATGATAAGTTTATCAAAAAGAGTACATTAAAAAAATATACTTTTGAATTTTTTTTGATATAATTTGGGTAGTTAAATGAAAATTTAAATTATCAGACATCAAAATGGAAAAAATCTAAAAGTAGTGTTTATATAATAAGCCTCATAAAAAAAAAGGATAAAAAATCTACTATGTAACTAAATTATTAAATATTAAGGTATTATTAAAATTATTGAAAAACTTATTTTACAGTTATAATGAAATCTAAATGTGAAAATAATGGTGGGATAATAGTAAGACTATGTGGAAACACTTTAATTTATACATACTTTCAACTATGTTCAGATAAAAAAATTGTTAAAATTGTATAATAACATCTAGTTAATAGT